>JAGKQI010000045.1:0-1200000 GCA_018806915.1 Phytophthora colocasiae
GCAGGTAATCCGGAAAATGGAGCATTCTCTGATTCGTTGCCTTCATCGCTTTTGGCGCCGAACTTTAAAGCAACTCTCAATGGCGGAAGTTGAGTGGCTGGTTCAATAGCGCTTTCGAAGAAGGAGTTAGTAGACGTAGAGTAGCTCCGTAAATGTTGGCTATACATAGATGGGTGAGGTCGCTGGATGATTCGCGGGTCGACACGCTCGCTGAAAGTTGCATGTCATTCCATTACCCTGAACACCATGATTTTTCTTGTGCGATTTTTGTCATACGTTTCTTGGACTTCTTGGATTGTAGTAGGACTGTTTCTAACACTCTTGCTCCTCGAGTCCTCTGCGATGCCACGACAGGTCAGCCAGTGAGCATGGAAGTGCGAGACCTGTAACTTCTTTTGTCGATTAGATTTCACAATCTCGATGATCTCATGCACACAGCGTCTTCCATTTGTGCGGCGGAAAGTGCCAATTACAGGGTGCGATCGATCTTTTCTTGGTAACAATTTCCACAGCCTGTTTCCACAAATTTGCGGACTTCGTTCAGAGCGTATCTGCTGATGAACATTACTATTGAGTACCGCTCGTCTTATTAAGATCTTGAAATTCTCTGACATATCTCACTCGATATCTAAACTTGTGTTCTTTGATACAAGTTTGCCACCACTGCCTTAGTTTCTCCAAAAACAGTCAGCAAATTTCCTTTAGACGACTCCAGCCGTATCTCTTGCACTTCAGTGTGTACGCCCGACTGGAGACGTGTCACGATAACCGAAATGCAAAGAATGTGCGAAGTCCAGCAGCGCACTGACTTTTATCTTGCATTTCCACCAGTGAAGATCGGGGCTAGTCTACCAGGTTCTGGATTGCGATAATGAATTTCCATACCAACACTTTACAAACTCTTCTATCATTCGACAGATCGGCGACCAACATGAACAAATTCATAAATTCGCTGGTATGTGGTATTCTCGTACTTGCTCTTACGTCCAGGAGCAGGGTTCGGATTCTCAAGTTGGCCAAGAACTGTCCGGGTTTTGGCTTAGGAGCTGTTCGGTCCATATGCCACCGACAGACGAGCAGGGACATCAGGAAACATTTGATCCAGCGCATTCATACAAGACTTGGTCGCGATCGGTAGAGGAAATAATTGATAACTTCGAAATATTGGTATGATTCAAGCATCTCTTTCCAACTGTTATAAAGCCCAGAAAGGAAATCTTCTTGCTTTTTCACCGGAGTAAAAACATTTGGGCCATTGGCAACACAGTGTTCATGTTGG
Source organism: Phytophthora colocasiae (assembly GCA_018806915.1). Lineage (NCBI taxonomy): Eukaryota > Oomycota > Peronosporomycetes > Peronosporales > Peronosporaceae > Phytophthora > Phytophthora colocasiae. Next base: position 1,280 of record JAGKQI010000045.1, read on the forward strand.
TCATAGTGTGGTGAAGCGCGAATAAGAAATCCGAGAAAAGGCAAAGTCAGCCCTAAGAGAGTCGGATCAAGCGACAGGGGCCTCTGGCGAAGCACGATGTCAGTTGATGACCCCCGATTGCGCGAACGATGGCGCGGCGAATGGATCCCAGATCGATGTTCGTCTGGATCTCTGCCAACGATGAATGGATAGGCGTCTTGGTCAGAGTGAGACTAAGTGATTGGAGGAACCCGTCGTGCGGTCCCGCGTGGCGGCTCAGGAATCAGGAGGAGAAAAGAGGCGCAGCTTGCCTGAAGGTGCGCATGAGAGAAGGAGATCAAGGCGGCAGAGGGTCGGGATCCGGTGCTTGATCTATGGTGGGCCGGCAGTGACAACATAACCGTGAGATGCTGCCGAGGGGACCTGATGGCAGTGTTAGTCCCCGCGTAGGGAGTGAGTGATCAAGTCTGGGAAGCTGCAAGACCTGGAATGCTCGACGACGCGAGGCACGCGAGATCAAGTATGAAGGCTGCTGATCGGGATCATTGTTCAAGACGGTGGACCAAGATCGATGACCGAGATGGTTGATCGAGATCGGCTGATCGCCAGATCGGCAGATCCGAGATCTGCGATCAGGGTTAGAGTGAGATCAAGATCGAAGATCGGAAGGGCAGCTATGTAGCCGGATGTCAGGTAATCAGTACGGATAGCAGATGAGGATGGGGCTAGTAGACATAGGAATAACGCGCCAAACAGAATCGAATTTGCTCTGGACATCACAGCAGTGCCTTACGTTCAAGACCGGATTTCTGGGGAATTACATTGGCCCCCCCGGCATCAAGAAGGTAAGGAGGAGAGAGATCTAAGCATAGAGGTTAGCGATTCTGGATAGCCATACATTGGCCAGTTTTACCCTATCTAGTGATCTATCCTTTACGATGCGAACTACAGGATACGGAAGGAATTGGCTGCTTGGCCTGACGATCTCGTCGACTCATCAACCCATCAAGACACCCCGCTATATGAAGCGGCAAGCATCGTAAAGGAAGGGATCAGATCCCCAACATTTTGGACCTTTGGAAGACCTGGATCGAAGACCGAGGTGACCGGATCAAAGGCTCGAGAACTCGCCTGTGACCCGGATCAACCTCCGAGGTAGAGTGAAGTATTCCCACGCTATCTCACACCCCCTACGTCACCCAAGACATTCTTCTCAGTCCCCAAAGACATCTTCAGAAGTCACCTGGAAGAGCGTAACCCGCCTACCGAGCGGGTACACAAGGTGAACACTACACGCAGCAAGATCACGGATCATCGGGGACCCCTCCGTTGAGTCGGTGTCATGGGCGCAAGTGGCGATCGCGATCGGCCTCAACCTTGAGATTTTGGCCCATGAGTCCGCTCCACCCACAATAGCAATGATGTTCCCGAGCCCCATTAGTGCCCCAGTAGTGATCGGAAGTTATTAGTCTTGTATGTGCAATCCCATAACCATGACGTCAGAATTCCAAGCTGTAAAATTCCTTGATTTCTGCGTGTGACCAAAACAAAGCCCGGAGTCTAGAGGTTGCTTTGTCTACATCAACCTTAAAAAAGTTGTGCTCTTCCAATTTCTTTAGCAGCAACTCAGTCGGTGTGTCGTCAGCCAGTGCCTCCCCGACGACTTGAATTTTTCTTGTTCGACACATCTTTCGCGATAATTGCTGTATCCGGATCAGCACTTCTAATTGTAGCAACAACCACTTGAGGTGACACACCGACAGCTGTCTGAGCAGCAACTAAGTCTGTGTGAGACAAGTCCGACGACGTCAAACGTTCCATGTCACGACGGCGATGACCGGGGTGAAAGCTCGGGTCACGAGAGGCGGGGTGGTTGTGGATGTTGGATCCATTAAGATGGACTATTTTCCAACTTCCGGTCACATTGTTCGCATCGACCGCTTCAATACGAATCTTCATCTTGCACCCAATTTTGCTTGTTCCCCGTTGTGTACGAACTCGATCTTCCTCTCGGATGTGACGTGTGTTCTTGGTTTCCGTAGTGGTCGCATTGGAAATCACGTTGTCGAATTTCTTTTGCCTTGTTTTTTCTTGTTATGGGCCTTTGTCACGTCAATAACTTGGCGCCGATTCCACTCGTGAAGGGCAGTCTCTGCCTCTTCATAAGAGTCAAATACTTGTTCCGGAGGTGGCGGAATGATGTAGCTCGAGGTTGTTGGTGGAGGTGGTGCCAATGTTGGTGTTGAAGCCATAATCAAATAATGAATGCACTTGAAAAGAGCAAAACTCAAAGGCAAATGTAGGTTTCACGCCTTGTTTTACAGGCCACGTGAGTTTCATAACCAAATATTGAAAAGGAGGCCATGTGGGTTTCGTAACCGAATACTGAAAAGTAGCAAAACATCTCATGAGTATGCGATGCAGCATACATTTAACTAATGGATCCATAATAAACACCAAAGTACTCTTAGAATAACCACTACTCATTGAATAACCGCTAGAATATTCACTAGAATAACCGCTATGAGGTAATTAATTCATTTGCAATAAAATAAAAATTTGAGTTGACTATTTTTATTTTGGTCAACACATATGATTTTTTGGTACCTCGAGCTCCGTAGATTTTCCCCTTGTCACGGATGCCTTTGCTAGCGCGAAGGTCGACTTACCGTAATATCGGTGTCAAGTGTCACCCCCTGGTGCCAACAAATCCAATGATAGGGATAAACTCAAGGTGCAGTGTAACCCGCCGCAGCTGTTTGCAAGTCGTACAACGATGCAACTTCCAACTCCAGCATTGTATTGTACTCTGCAGAAGTGAAGACACCGGTAGTTTATTACTAGGAATATTAAAGCTACCAGAGATAGAAAATAGGACATGGTAATAACGACGCGCATGCTGCAGGTTTCATACATGCAAAGCGCAGCAGCCTTGAATGCAAAAGTCTCAGACTTTAGCCTTGGTTTCCAACCGTCTCCTCACCACCATTTCACCCCTGTTCGGTGAACAGTGTTCACTTCTCTGCTCTTCGGTTGTTCGGACTATGCGACTGGCTTCAAAAATACTGAGGGGTGACACTTGACAAAGCGGAGCAAATCCTACTTGGCTGTTGCGCTATCAGGTCTGTGATTGGCTAGAATAGGGGGGTGACAGTTAACAAAAGCGGACACTTGACACCGATATTACGGTACGGTCCTGCCCAGCGTGGTCGTCATGCTTTCAGCTGGTCAGGCTGCCGAACAGATTGGCAGGCGATGGAGAAAATCCACAAGGGAATAGCACCGGCTTCGTCGTGAGTGGCCCTAACTGGCCGTGGTGTCACTGCGGAGGGACGTGAACATGATTCGATCTCACTTGAGATTTTCGATTGTCAAGACTCAAGCACCATGCCGACAGCGCTGCACGTACATGTACCAGTGCGCAACAATCAGCCACCACACGAAACAGAACCGCTCATTGAAGCACCAACAAATCCCATCCTGATGCTGTCCGAGCCGGTCGTACGATGTTGGAAGCGGTGGCCACGGGTTGTCCTCATGGCGGCCGCGTTCGTGTACGTGTTGATTCTGATCATCTGGGCCTCTCACAACTCGGACAAAACCATCGACAGCCCCCAGAAAGTCTCGGTGGTACAAGAGTCTACAGTGCCCGTGAATCCTTTTCCTTCAGGCGAAGTCAAGTCTCGACGTCTGCAATGCGTTGCTTGGCGTGCAACTGGTAAATGCAGACCTAATGGTCCACGTGAACCAGAGAACGACAAGACTTGCTCGGAAATAATTGGCGGTGGTGTATCAGGATATTGCGAAGTTGAAGATGTTGATACAGGCGAGAGATTCAAAGTTATGCGGCGACACTGTAGCAGTTTGAAGGGAAACGTCAAATTTCGTTGCGCAGACGCCCCAGGTTTTGTTAAGTATCGCGTGGAAGGGCATGACGCAGTGCAGAAAGCTCTCGTTCCTGGATTCTCCTTGCCACATGTAGAAAACGATGGACATCGTCCTAATGATGGTATCGTTATGGTTGTTTACCCGAAACTACTCGCTAGTGCGTACGCTACTATCCGCGTCCTTCGTGAGGTGTTAAAGTGCCGATTACCGATCGAAATCTGGTTCCATGTTGACGAAATTGGGAGTGACTACCAGTTGTTAGCGCCATTGCAACAGCTCTCCATCTTCGTTGGTGACGTGTCGTTCCACCCGATATACAACCCTCGTGCCAAGGGATTCCTGTCCAAGGTATTCGCCATTTACAACAGCTTCTTCGATCGGGTTTTGTTCCTGGATGCAGACAATGTCCCCGTTCGTGATCCGACCTTCCTATTCACGACTCCCGAGTTCGAAGCTAATGGTGCTGTATTCTGGCCGGATTTCTGGCATCCTCATCGCACGCTCTTCAACCTGCACGCTCAATCCATGCTCTGGGAGCTGCTAGACACTCAGTTCGTGAACATGTTTGAACAAGAAAGCGGTCAACTCTTACTAGACCGAACTCGACACGCTGCTCCGCTTGAGCTCGTGTACTTTTACTCCTTCCACGAACCGAACTTCATCGAGAAGCTGGAAGTTGTGTACGGGGATAAAGATCTGTTCCGGCTAGCGTGGATGAAGCTAAAAACTTCGTTCCATATGATTGAAGCGCTTCCTGCGATGGCAGGGAGGGCGATCAACGGCTCATTCTGCGGTATGACGATGGTGCAGCACGATGCTCAAGGTGAAGTTTTGTTCTTGCACCGTAATCAACACAAGTTGACAGGCGAACGAGACGAAAAGATGGAGAAGGCAGCGCTGAATAATACTGTGGTCTCACCGGAGGAAGCTCTTGGAGCTCCAAACCCGGACGGATATCCTGATCCGGTGATCTGGACGCATTTGCTGTCGTTCCGTAAGGAAGCCAACCGGAAATTCTACACTATCGACGCTTACCGTGCTGCTCCTCAGTTCCCACAGTGGCAACCGTGCTACGGTCGTCGGTATACGGACAAGCAAAATATGTTTGAGTTGCAAGAGTTCTCCAACTTCAGTTTTGCTGGAATCGAGACGGATATTCGTCACTTCGCAATGGAGGCTGCACGACTTCGACATGCTCAGGAGATTGCATGGGCTGGGGCGTACCCAAGCAACACTACCAGTGTTTAAACAAGCATATAATTTAGATCTGTAGTATTTTACATGTGCACATCTATTTGTCCTTGACATATTTCGCTAGCTGTTGAGCTCCTTCCATTGCAAAGCGTCGTAAATGAGTCTCCAGTCCCGCAAAGCCAAGATCAGCGATTTTCTGGGCGTAGAAGTGCTCGTTGTCGCTGATATTGCGCTGCCCGTAGCATCGCTGCCATTCGGGGAAGTCCGGCTCAGCACTGTACGACCGAATTCGGTAATCCACGCGCTGTGATGAATTTCGGAATGTCCACAAGTGAGTCCACATAGCTGGATCAGGTAGATTATCTGCTTCAGGCGGTTCCAGTGTCGGTGGTGGTGTCCGCATTAATTCTTCTAGCTCGGCTTGCACTTGCTCATCAGTGATCTTAGCTGGGAGATCTTGGTCTAACAGTTTCAAGCGGGCTTGTTTCCGTGCTTCGACTTCGTAGTTGATCTCCTGGCGCTTCACTTGTCCAGTTAATTTGTTGGAGTTGCGGTGGAGGAAGAGAACATTTCCCTTTGTATCATGCTGCACCATTGTCATCCCGCAAAAAGACTCATTCACAACTTTACCAGCAACAGCGGGTGGGGTCTGGACCATGAAGAAAGGCACGTTTAACTTGATCCACGCATACCGAAAGAGATCCTTGTCACCGTACACGAGTTTGAGTCGTTCAAAATGATTTGGACTGTGGAAAGTGTAAAAGTTTAAGAGTTCCATGGTCGCTGTCTGTCGGTGGCGGTCAATTAGCACTTGCCCACTCTCCTGTTCGAACATGTTGACGTATTTCATGTCCAGTAACTTCCACAGCAATGAGTCTGCCATGATGTGGAAAATAGTGTACTGAGGATGCCAGAAATCCGGCCAGAAGACCGCCCCCGTCCTCTCAAACTCCTCTGACTCAAACAAGAACGTAGGATCTCTCACAGGCACATTATCCGCATCCAGAAACAACACTTGATCAAATGCGCTGTTGTAAATCGCATGTATCTTTGCCGCAAAGCGGAGTGCTCGTTTATCCAAAATCTCTCGAAATGTAATCCCACCTTCTGCTTCCATCCCCGCGAGTTCTTTTAGCGGTTCTAGAGCTCCAGGTACCCTCTGCAATTCATCCGTACGGTACCAAATCTCAATCGCTAATTGACATTTCAACACCTCCCTTAACATCCGAACCGAAGCGTAAGCACTCGCCAATAGACTCGGGTACACCACCATAACAATGCCTCTTGTCCGTTCCCCACCTTCTATCACATTAGGTAGGTTGAATCTCGGCGCAATAGCTTTTTCCACCACTCGACGTCCTTTAACGTGGAAATTCACGAAATCCGGTGCATCAGAGCAGAAGAACTTGGCTCCTTTCTTCACAGTGCTACACCCACGTTGCATCACCCGATACCTCTCCCCCGTAGTGGCATCTTCTATCTCACAATACCCCGAAGCTCGGTCGTCGACGTGTTGGTTGCACGGTTTATCGTTAGCCAAGTCACGCGGTCCATCTGCGTTGCATCCTGTTGTAGCTCTCCACCCAATGCACCGGAACTCCCGTTCTACGGTAGCTCCGCCCGGTAGATTCTTAACAGACAGAGCGTGAGCCTCAGCTTCCAGTTCCTCTGGCGTTGCAGCGTGTTTTCCGTTGGTGAATAAATGCACAATGGATAAGGGAAGACTGTCGGTAGAGTTCTCGTGGACACTACTCACAACCCACGCCAGTATTGCAACCGAGTAGAGTAAACTACCAACGAGCATTAAACGCAGGATACCAGGTCGGCATTTCGGCGGTGTGGGGGACAACTTGGCATAGGAGTCTGCCATCGGCGTCGAGATGTCGAATGACGCTGAGACTGAGCATCGCATCTACATTTGTTGAGTTGTTGTTGATTGGTCGAAGCTTATCCTATAATGTCTCACGAATCAAGCCAATAAAATGGATGCACTTAGTGTATGTCAACCTACAATGTTTGGTAGAGACAACCTCGTACTACCTGTGTAATATATCCGAAGCTCCTCGCTAACTATGTGACGTGCTGCATTGCCGCCTTCCAACTGAAATTTGGTTCCATGTTGACGAAATTGGAGACGACTTGGATCTGTTAGCTCCATTGCAGAAGCTAGCCATCTACGTCGGAGAAATAGCATTCCACCCGATCTACAACCAGCGCGCAAAGGGGTTCCTATCGAAAGTATTCGCTATCTACAACAGTCACTTCGACCGCCTTGATGCGGATAACGTCCCTGTTCGTGACCCCACTTTTCTCTTCTCGACGATGGAATTTGAAGCAAACGGTGCCATATTCTGGCCGGATTTCTGGCATCCTCGACAAAAGCTATTCAATTGGCACGCTCGGTCAATGGTGTGGGGGCTGTTGGATCTCCCATTCGTGAACATGTTCGAGCAGGAAAATGGGCAGTTGATGATAGATCGCTCTCGACATACTGCATCATGGAACTTGTCTACGTGCACACATTTCACAAGCCAAATCTCTTCGAGAAGTTGAATCTCGTCTATGGAGATAAATAAGGACCTTTTCCGCTTAGCATGGCTTAAGCTTAAAGAAACGTGGCAGGTAAGGATGCCAATGGGTATTTCTGTGGCATGACGATTGTCCAGCACGACGCGAATGGTGACGTGCTGTTGCAATCAGCACAAACTCACTGGTGAACCAAATGTACGAATGGCTAACGCTGAGGTGATCCCATCTCTAGAGGATGAAGATGGTGGCGAATTACCCGACTACTACCGGTACCCGGATCCAATTATCTGGACAGTACCTTAGGTCGGACTCGATGCCAGCGAATGTCTGCTTCGAGAAGGTTTGCAACTCGAAAAACGGGAGGTTGTCGATGTATCTGCGGCCGTAGCATGGTTGCCACTGCGGAATTTCTGGTGAAGCTCGATAGGCGTCGATCCAGTACAGTGCAGTGCTAGCGTTCTTGCTGAACGACAAGAGGTGCCAAGAGTTCGTGTCTTTGCATGGACATGATCACGGAAACCTGCGAAGTAAGGAGCTTCCGAACAGCGGAAAAATGACTTACGCTGTAAGCTGCTGCAGTGTGCGCATTACTTGAAACGTCTCACCCGAATTCATCCTCGAGCTCATAGTACCCACATGTTCCTCCAGTTATAACATCGTTGCAGCTTTTGTCCTTCTGCGGTTCACGCTCTCCATCAGGAGTGTAGCTCGCCAGCCAACACACCGTAATTGACGAGGTGGCGCGGCTATGGGCAACAGTCTTGAGTTGTTGCTGTCAAGTAACACGTCGTCAATCTCCACCGCCGCATGAGCATTGACAGCCAGGAGTATCCAAGTGAAGAAGACTGTGAGGTACAGATAAACCATGTTTGAATTGGTAGATACCAGAATGGCGGCACGCTGACATGATCCAGGTGAAGGATCCTTCCTATCCGCGAACAAAAAGGCACAACACTGCTTGGATGTTGAGACGGTGCACTTTAACTCTGTCTGAAATTCGGACACCGAATCGACTTTGCCGTACTGGAGTGCTTCATCGTCATCCGATGGCAACAGGAATCCCAGTAACGCCTTGTCACGAGACGACCATGAAGCTTCATATACCGATTATTTTTTCTCTCGAGGAGGAGACAGAGGAGAAAATTGAAGACGGTGAGGTCTGAAACCTGCTTGCCTACACACTGTAAACTCCACACCACACCTATGGATGCGTGTACTGGTACCTGAGCTCAGAGAACGGAACGAAAGCTTTGACCATCAGATAGAAGCACAGGGCCATCTACATGTACAAACTTCTGTACATGTGCATGTAGAGGAGGCTTGGCGTCGTCCACGGAATAGATCAATACAAACTGGCCCGCAAATAAATGAACCAAAACTGCTGTCCACACAGGAGATCCTCCCGGCATTCCCGTTTCAAATGCCCGATCTCGCTTACTTATCCCGGCGAATGTTTTGATGCGAGCATGAGCTCTGTTGTTCAGTGCCTGGTCACACGCTGCCAGCGCATCCAGTTTCACAGATCAAACTTCTCCTCAGACTTCTCCCGTCAAACCGATGCGGCCTCGTCGGGGTTGGAGCGCGCTACACTATCAACGCGCGATACTAGGCGTTCTATTGCTGAGTACTCTGCTCTACGCTGGTCTCATCGTGAGCTGGGTACAGCGGAGTCAAGACACAGTGAGCGACCAAATATTCCAACCGGAAAGTCTCAGCGTCACAAGTCTCCCACGACTAGAGACACATGATAAAACAAACGTTGCAGTCCCTGGTACCAATCTACTTCGAGGCAATGGCCAATTATTCGGTGGTAATTCTCCCCAAACTGTCAATGATTTACCATCAAATTCTTCGCAAGAGCGACGTTTAACATGTTTAGGCTGGAGAGCAACGGCGGACTGCAGCCCAAATGGAAGTCGTTTACCACAAAACGACCAAGACTGTAACAGTTCAATATCAGACGGAACATCCGGCTACTGTGAGGTGAAAGACCTGGACTCTAACGAGAGTTTTAAGGTCATGAAGCGCACGTGTGATCGAGGTAACAAAGGAACCGTATTACGATGCAGCGATGCACCAGGATTCGCCAACTTTAGGGTGAAAGCACAGCAAATTATCGACAAAGTCCTCGTACCTGGATATACGCTACCGAAAAAGGAAGGTCCTCTGCAAGGAATCGTCATGGTGGTTTATCCGAAGCTGGTGGCGAGTGTGTACGCTACAGTTCAAGCACTTCGGGAGGTTTTACACTGTCAGCTACCCATTGAAATCTGGATGCGACCTGATGAAATGAACAAAGTTCCAGGATCTCTCGAGCCGCTACTTAACCTGGCAAAGAATAAATCCTTCGGGGAAATAACGTTCGAAGCAATTCGACACCACCAAGCTGTTCAGTTCAACTCCAAGATTTTCGCCCTGTACAACAGTAAGTTCCAGCAAGTTTTGTTCTTAGACGCAGACAATGTCCCAGTCAAAGACCCCAGTTATTTGTTCTCGACAGCCGAGTTCCGGATGACGGGGGCGATTTTCTGGCCCGATTTTTGGCATCCAGAGCAGACAATTTTCTCTATCAACCAGACTTCACTGCTGTGGCAGCTAATGGATCAGCCTTTTGTTGATATGTTCGAACAGGAGAGTGGACAGCTTCTAATCGATCGAAAGCGACACGCAGGGCCTCTCGCTCTCGTCCTTTTCTACGGATTCCATTCGCCAAACTACTTTACCAGACTCAAATTGGCATGGGGAGACAAAGATTTATTTCGTTTTGCGTGGTTAAAGCTTGGTGCAAGTTTTCACATGATCGATACACTCCCAGCTGTAGCTGGAGAAGTTAATGGACAATGGTTTTGCGGAATGACAATGGCTCAGCACGATCCAAGTGGAAAAGTTCTCTTTTTGCACCGGAATCAACTCAAGTTAACTGGAGATGCCAAACTGGGGAAATTCGACTCCCGTCTGAAAAGCGTTTTTGAAAATTCCCCGCAACTCATTCTCAGCCAAGATGGATACCCTGATCCTGCGATATGGACCCACTTAGTATCCGTTCGTAAAGGCACTCCACGTTCCGAGTACACTATCGTGAAGCACGGCGTAATGAACAGATTTACGGGTCTGCAACGATGTTTTGGCGGTCGAGAACTACACAAAAATCCACATTTTCACACCCAGAAATTTGAGGATCTAAGTTTTGCCGGATTGGAATTAAAACTTCGGCAGTTTGCTTTAGCCGGAGCTCAGCTTCAACAGAAGAAAAGGCCCTAGCGAAATCAAACTTAGTCTGCGTTGTGTGTATTTGTTACTCTAAGTGTACGTTTCGCAATGGTCCAGCGAGCCAAGAACTCCCATAGCAAGTCCAAGAAAATGAACTCGTCGGCGTAATAGATTCGGGGAGAAATGTTTCGGTAGTAGAACGGCTCCCATTCCAACTAGACACTCAGTATTGAACTTCTTGTCTGGATACGCTTTGGTGTTAATCTGTCTTCTCTTTTGTGCAGGAGTCATTTGCGTCGGAATTGTGTTGAATAAGTTGTTCTGCTTCGCTTTGCGAATAAATCCAATGCCTTGAGGGTACGGGTCGATCAGCGCCTTGCCGTTCATGTACAGTACTTCTGCCGTCTCGTTCGAGCCTTCAACTGGCATGAACTGGAGAATACTACCACAGAGAGTGTCTGGGTGGTTCTTCAAATCTTCATTCGGCATGGAATCCACAACACTCACACCCCAAGGGGAAAAGAAATAGGGAACACGAGCCATTTCGAACGCTAACCAGAACGTTTCCTTATCTCCCCATGAATACGTAAAGCGAAAACGCTCTTCAGTAATGAACCAGAGCAAAATATCCATCACAGCTTTTCCTGCACGTTGTTTGTCAATCAGCACCATAGATGAATCCATTTCGTGGATCGATTTGCCATTAAACGCGAAGGTGTTGAGCATGTGCTGCGAAGGAGCGAAGCCTTCAGAAACGTTGAATCTCGAGTAGTTAAACGTATGCAGCAGTTTACGCACATACAGCTCTCCAGTGTCATTTCCAGTGAGGAATCGCCTGGCTGTAATGACACGGTCGTAAAAGAACGTAGTACCAGTGTTCTTGTATCCATCCAGGTTTCGTACTACTGCAGGGTTCCTCAAAATCACATCATCCACATCCAGTAACATTACATGACGAACGTCTGTGTGGTACATTGCAAGCGGTTTGATCCACCAACTTCGGAACTTGGATGCCATGTCATTAGAAATAATTCCACGATGCGAAAGATCGGAGCAAACATCCACGAGTTCCACACGGTTGTCCAGGCTAAATAGAAGCTCCACCGAACGATCCGAGAGTTCATTACCACAGTGATACACCTGGATGAGCTCATGATTGCCTAGACAGCGCAGTTCTCGAAGAAGAGATAAACCCATATTCAGCATAGCATCGTGCAAGCAAACCATCACTGCTCGCTCCCGACCGACACTCCGGTCAAAAGTCTTCCCTCGTCTGTAGAATGAAGAAGTCGGGTGGATAGCAGTTCCCACACTGTTTTCGAACGCTGCAGTGTCCATCTTCCAGTCAAGATGCGAGTGGTTGTACGTAGAGGCGCCCAAGTTGTCTGGAAGGATAGACACATTATTCAGGAGCTTCGTGTTGACGTAGATAGTTGTTGCTAGAATACTCGCGATAGCCACCAGCAAGACCAACGGTGTCCTAGAAGTCTTGAAGACACTCTGCCCCGTAGTCATCTTCGTTTCTAAACCTCCACTGGCCTTCATGACAAGAGTCTAATCTAGGAATGGGAGCTTATTCCCATTTCCACCTGCATCGACTTTCGGGATTGTGAGTGCTTGGGTTTGGGAAGTGACCACACGCCGTCCGGTCTGGAACAACCAGAAATTTTCCTCGAGATCATCGCCACAACGTCTGTGGCTTTGCTCAGTTTTAGTTAGATTCAAATCCCCACAACATGAATGAGGAAGAGGGTCGCAGCGCAAGAAAGCCCAATCGTGCCGCTGTAGTGTCGGAGCGGCGGCTCATTCTCTCGTTACTCTGCATTTTGATGGCCAGCACTGTTCTATGGTGGGTGATATTGTTCTGGGAGGCAAGTACTACCCCTACACAGCGCATTTTCAAGTTTCAAGTTGCCAACGACACAAAAAGCGCTATAAATCTACCATCAGGAATGACGGAGGTACGAGAATTCAAGTGTCTTGGGTGGAGAGCTACTGAAGGCTGCAGTCCAGACGGCCCTCGCAACCCACAAGGCGACTTGAATTGCAGCAGTGAGATTCCAAAATCTGCGTCAGGTTATTGTGAAATCGAGGATCGAAACTCCAGCAAGAGATTCCGTGTTATGAAGCGTATCTGTGGAAATTCTAAGAGTGGCGCTGTCTATCGATGCTCAGACGCTCCCGGGTTTGCTAATTTCCATGCCAAGGCGCAGTTATTAGTGGCGAAAACCCAAGAACCTGGTTTTGCTTTACCAAATGTTGGAACTGTAACTGAATTTCCCAGTCGAGGAATTGTCATGGTGGTGTATCCCGCACTGGTACCAAGTGCGTATGCTACACTCCGAGCTATCCGAGACATCTTCGGGTGCAAATTGCCAATTGAAGTTTGGTTCGTACGGGATGAAATGAGGAAATACCCAGAAAGTCTTGCCCCACTTCAAAATCTACAGCATAACACGACTATCGATTTGAAATTCAGAGAAATCGAGACGAACGGTAAATCCATCCGATTCGAAAGCAAGATATACGCCATCTACAACAGCCACTTCGATCAAATCCTCTTCTTAGACGCCGACAATGTCCCTGTTCGGGATCCGAGTTTCCTCTTCGACACACCAGAGTTCGTGAAAATGGGCGCCGTCTTCTGGCCAGACTATTGGCACCCCCAGAACACCATGTTCCATATCAATTCCAATTCTCTTGTCTGGGAGTTGCTGGATATGTCGTTCGTCGACATGTTTGAGCAGGAAAGCGGTCAACTTCTTCTTGACCGTCGGCGGCATGCTGCACCCATTCAACTTGCAGCGTTTTACGCCTTCCACGAGCCAAATTACTTTCAAAAACAGCATTTAGCCTGGGGCGACAAAGATCTTTTCTGATTCGCGTGGTTAAAGCTCCAATTCCCGTTCTTCATGATTCAAACCCCGCCCGCTATTGCTGGAATGGTGATCGGTTGGTCTTTTTGCGGGATGACAATGGTGCAGCATGATGCAAGTGGGGAGGTGCTTTTCCTGCACAGAAATCAACGCAAACTTTTGGGAAAACCCCACCCGAAAGTTGTCGAAGACATGGAGAAGGGTTTAATTGATTCACTGCCGAACGATGGCTACCCAGATCCTGAAATTTGGACCCACTTGCTTTCCTTCCGGGATAAAACTCCGCGTTCTCAGTATATCGTGAAGGGGGGCAGCGGACTATCAGGTTTCCCGGAGTGGCAGCGTTGCTACGGTCGAGTAGAACTGGATAGAAGCCCGTATTTCTATGCTCAGAAGTTCTCAGACCTGAGCTGTGGAGGACTTGAGAAACACCTGCGTCAGTTTGCGTTTGAGGCAGTGTTACTTCAAAATGGAATAGTGTAGATGCTACTGTACAAGTATTGCTGTTAATTCTTTGTTGAATTCTTTTTGGTTGAACATCAGTTAGATGCACGAAGAGAAACACTGAGTTTCATCGAAGTTGAGATAAATTAGCTATACTCAATTCAACTTACACTGAAAACGCGTTCAAAACCATGTTTTTATTGTTTCATAGTAAGACCTCTCTTTAATCCAAGGAGACTTGGCATCGTACTCAGTAAAACAAATACGGGCCAAGAACATTCTGAATATTTTGTTCAGCGATACGCCCACGAGGAAAGCCATTGCTTGATCATGCAGTATCATTTGAAATGGTGACGATCTACGTAGCACTACTGTAACTTGGCTCCGTGGGGGCGACTAGGACCTCGTTTGTTTTGCAGAGCTAAATCCCGCTGGACCTCACTTGGACTACCGGTAGTAATCGACTTAATCCCCACGCTGTCCTCGTCAAGACATTGCATCGTGCTATACTAGAGGTGGAATCCTCCAGGTGGCGGCAGAAAACGACTGGGATGTTGTGAAAAGGAAAGTAAGGTTGGTCTTAATCCAGGACTTTTAGGCCTTCCAACAATTCGTTCACAAGAACATGTATCCAACGCTGTTTATCCACACTGGTGGAGCAGTGGAAACAGACGTTCGCTCTATACTTTGGCGAGGTGCAAGGGAAACCCAGTCCTGTTGTCCGTGGTCTTCACCCAGGGCAATATGTTTTTTTAGTTAAAGATGGAAGCCATTGGCGCGAGCGAGAACCTGCTACCCAAAACTAGAATCAGACCCAGGCAAAAGCCCATGAAGGGTAGGACAATAGTTATGGTGGGTACGGAGTCGGCGATGGAATCCACGGTGGGTTGCTGCCAGCCGTTCGCTGAAGCTCACACCTCAATTTCCCAAGACCCGAAGACTCAGTAGGAAGTCTGGAACGTTCAAACTTGAGGGTCGAGTTAAGATGGAAGGGAAACCACCTGGTCTAGTCGACATTAAGGCTGTAAGCGTTGATACGCCACTAGCGGGCGTGAAGATTGAAGGCATCACTACGTTCACCTCGCGAAAGGATACGTCGTTCCGGTTTATGTTCAGTATCGCTGATGACAAGATCAATGTCTGGCTGGAAGATCGCAAGTCTAAGTTGCGCTGGTACGTGTATTTCTTTAACTGTCACGGTAACACGGTAACATGCTCCGTTGGCTATATTCTAGGGAGAGCGGTTATCTGAGCATGGGGGATTTTGTGACGAACGATAATATCATCGGAAAGGCTACTCTAAAAGACTACGCACACGTACGTACGTCTCTTAGTTCAGAAAATATGAACTTCAGGAAATAACTTTTTTTTGATCGACTCAATTGTACATAGTTTTTCAAGACAGCACTTGAGGGAACGCTTGGTGGAACCACAACCAACGTGCACCAACGGCAACTGATCGATGAGGAGAATGGACAACTACAATTGACAATTGTGGCAAAATTGGTGGTACTCGATTTGGCGTGGTCGTTGTCGTATGCGTTTACGCTAGTTCCCATTGCCACAGCCCAAATTGACCTGATTGAATCCAGATTGTTCGACGTTGAGGAAAATCTTGGGCGACTCGATATCCTTGAAAAAGGATTGGCTGAGGCTATCGCTAAGGTTGATGAGAAGCTGGAAACTCGGATCCTTGAATTGGAATCGAAAATGGAGGCGAAGTTGAGAGCTCTGACGCCATCACTGACTGAGTTTGAATCGGTCACGGTTCTTCATGATGCTTATGTGGAATGGAAACCTGTTACGTCGAATGCTTTTGCAGTGGAAAATGGCAACACAATTCGTGTCCGTTGTTCTGGAACGTACCTAGTCGTTGTACAGGTTGCGTACCCTATGCAATCCTATGGGGCTATCAGCATGAGCTTGAACGGCAAAGAAGTGATTCAGACATCTCTCCCTGCGCACGTACTGAACCGCCAAACCTTTGGCTGTGCATCATGGGGAATGAACTTAGCCAAGAACGATACGCTCTCACTGCTGGCCTACAATATTATGTCCAACGCCACCGGCTCCAAGATGGTGATCATTAAGCTAGCAAATGCGCAAGACGATCCGCTCCTCCTGAATATGACCGATGCGTCTGAGATCGACATCAACACATGCATGCTTGAAGATTAAATGCGGTCGTGAATCGGGGCGTTTGCCGATTCCATTAAGGATCTGACCCACATTTCTACACGTGACATGACGGCGATTAGTGATGCTTCAAGCAAAACTCTCCTCTTTTACAAAAAAAAACAAGCTTGAACACATTTTAATGTGCTAAGAACAGCGTAGCTATCACTTCCTTTTCTTTTCGTATGTGTACGTCCTTAACTTCTTGAATCGTACTTTACAGCTATATACCTTTGCCGTCGTAAGTCTCGCAATGCTGTAGTGATTCAGGGACGTCCATCGATATCCCAAAAAAGTGCAGACGACGCCGTAATAGATTGTGTCTGAAAGCGTTTGGCAAAGGTGTCGAACCCATTCCTACCATACACTCAATATTGAAAGTCTCTCGTGGATATGCTGTAGCATTCACTTCTCTTCGATGCTGACGAGGTGTCATTTGAGTTGGTAGCAGGTTGAACAGATTGTTCTGCTTAGCCTTCCGAATGTAGCTAACACCTTGAGGATACGGATCAATTAGAGCTTTGCCATTGATATACAAAACTTCAGCCTCCATTGTTTTAGCAGGAAAGAACTGTAAAATACTCCCACAAAGCGTATCCGGATGTCTCTTCAAGTCTTCATTCGGCACCGAATCCACCACACTAACTCCCCATGGAGAGAAGAAGTAGGGCTTGTGGGCCACTTCAAACGCTAGCCAAAACGTCTCCTTATCTCCCCATGAGTACTTGAAGCGGAATCTCTCTTTTGTGATAAACCACAAGATAATATCCATAACCACTTGACCAGCACGCTCCTTGTCAATAAAAACCATGGATGAATCCATTTCGTGACAGGATTTACCTTGGTACGCGAATGAGTTGAGTACATGATCGGACGGATCAAAGCCTCTAGTCACATTAAACTTCTTATAGTTAAAGTCCAAAAGTAATCTCCGCAGATAATATCTGTTGTGGTCGTTGCCATTGAGAAACTTGTGCTTGTGAACTACACGGTCATAGAAGAAAGTCGTTCCAGTTGCCGCATATCCATCCAGATCCCTTACAACTGCAGGGTCTTTCAAGATAACATCATCCACATCTAATAGCATCACGTGACGCACATCCGTGTGGTACATTGCTAGCGGTTTAATCCACCAACTACGGAATTCCACTGCCATTTCTTTTGAAATTATCCCACGAGATGAAAGATCCGAACAAACGTCCACAAGCTCCACACGGTCATCAAGACGGAAAATGAGCTGAACAGATTCATCCGATAGCTCGTCACGACCGCAATGATACACCTGAATGAGCTCTTTATTATCTAAACAGCGCAGCTCCCGGATAAGGGATAACCCCATGTCCAATACCCCATCATGCATACAGATCAACACTGCTCGGTCTCGACTTACAGCGACGTCAAAGTTCGTTCCTCTCTGGTAAAAAGGAGTAGCAGGGTGTAGGTTATCGCTCACGAGCGCAACATTAGCCTTCCGTTGAGCTTTGATACTGTACGTTCGAGCTTGGAAAGAGTCGAAGCTGTCACTTAACCCGATCGACGAATTCCCCAATAGTCTCGAGTTGATGTAGACGGTTGACAGCAGGATACTCGCGATACTCGCAATCAGCAGCAACGGTACAGGAAAGCGCAGTCGTCGGACAGAGAGAGCCATGAAAATCGTCAATTGGGTGTGGGTTATTCAACCGCCGATGCGATAACGGATACCTCCTGTCGGACTATCAGTTGCATCCTGGATAAAACGGTCGACAAATGCCACCAGAGGCTACTGCGTTGGGTCGGTGCTACCGACTCGGTGGACACGATAAAGAGCGAAATGCACGTCCCTGATCTGATGATGCGACGTCGGTATGACACTTAGATAATCTCATCAACGTGCCAAGGACAGGCACGTTGACGTTTTATTCCGGCTGCGACTATCGAACGTCAGCGTCGGGTGATCCAAATGCTCTTCTTGAGCCTGGGCGTTGTCCTTCTTGGCTTTGGTCATATCAGGATTTTCTACTGCAATGGTAATGAGTGCAGCTTTGGAGCCCACGAAGACCAACATTCGCTCTGGACGAGCTCGTCGGTGGAGACCTTGGTTAATTGGGGGTCTAGTGCTCTGCAACGTCCTGTACCTCGCGCTAGGCATCATGTTGACTATCCGAAGTCCAGATAAAATCCACCTTCGCGAGAATATTCTTCTGGATGACCTCGTGTTCGGCAAACTCCACGCTGATTCCACACCTGTAACTACCGTTCGTCAACTCAAGTGTCTGGGATGGAGAAATACGGGTGGGTGCAGTCCTGAAGGCCCACGTGAACCTGAAAAGGATCTGGACTGTGAGAGTAAAATCCCTGACGGATTTTCAGGTTTCTGCGAGGTTGAGGACCAAGACACCCACGAGACTTTTGCAGTGATGCGTCGCACATGTGCTAAAGGGAAACCTGGAGCTGTTATTCGATGTGCTGATGCTCCAGGCTTTTTCAACTTTCGAGCTGAAATGCAGCAAGCGATCGACAAGACACTCAAGTCAGGCTTTGAGCTTCCGAATATTAACAACAGACAGCATCAAAGAGGAATCGTTCTGGTGGTTTATCCTGCTTTAATTCCAAGCGCATATGCCACACTTCGAGCACTGAGAGAAGTACACGGGTCCAGACTTCCTATTGAGATTTGGTCTCGTCCGACGTGCTCCTGGAGCATTAAATCCGTTGAAAGCTCTGGCCCTGAATGATACTCGAGGAGGGATGACATTCCGACAGATAAATCATCCTCGAGCTGTTGGCTACGCAGCTAAAGTCCACGCCATTTATCACAGTCACTTCGAGCAAATATTATTCCTAGATGCTGACAACGTACCAGTTCGAGATCCAAGTTATCTGTTTGAATTACCGGAATATCTCCGGTCTGGAGCCGTCTTCTGGCCGGATTATTGGCACCCTGATCATTCCATCTTCTTCATAAATCAAGACTCTCTCGTCTGGCAATTGTTGGATCTTCCACCAAACAGCACAGACACGTTCCCAGATCCAGCTATGTGGACGCATTTGCTGTCGTTTCGAAGTTCTTCACCGCGTGCAAAGTACGTCATTCAAGGCCACTGGGAATCTCAATTCTCAGACAAACGACGTTGTTTCGGACGCCGAGAAATGGATAAAAATCCGGATTTCTATTCGGAAAAGTTCGCAGATTCAAGTTTCTCGAGCCTTGAAACAAGCCTCCGAAGGTTTGCAATGGAAGCAGCACAGTTTGACAAGAAAGGGTAAAGAGGAACAAGATATCGTTCTTGTTTAGTTGTTTAGTACAATTCAATCGCTTCTTTCGCGAATTGCCGCAAATCCGTCTCAAGTTTAGCGAAACTCAAGTCTGCAACAGCTTGAACGTGGAACTGTGGGCTGTGTTGGAGTGATCTTCGTCCGAAGCATTTTTGTTTAGTTGTAAAATTCAGCGAAGTAGTGAACGCTTGAACTACATACTGCTCACGACTGAAGTTGCCATCAAACGACAATAACTGCGACCAAATAGCCGGATCCGGATACGTATCTGTACTTGAATCTAGCGCCATCGCCTCCGTACGGTTCGTGTCCGACCTTCCGCTGAGTTTGTGCTTATTCCGATGAAGAAAAAGCACTTTTCCCTCTTGATCATGTTGCACCATAGTCATCCCACAAAAAGCGGATAACTCCGTCACCATTCCAGCCATAGCAGGAGGCGTCTCGACCATAGTAAACGTTGCATTCAGCTTCAACCATGCCAATCGGAAAAAGTCTTTATCCCCCCATACCAGTTTGTAGTGCATAAAGAAATTGGGGTCGTGTGTGGCGTAGAAATACGTCAGATCAAGAGGAGCTGCGTGGAGACGTCGATCTACCAGTAACTGGCCGCTTTCCTGCTCGAACATATCCACAAACGGCATATCTAAAAGTTCCCAAAGCAACGATCGACTGTGTAACCCGAAAATCGTAGAATCTGGATGCCAAAAGTCCGGCCAGAAGAGTGCTCCAGTTTCCAAAAATTCCGAGGAATGAAACAGAAAACTAGGATCTCGGACGGGAACGTTATCTGCATCGAGGAACAACACACGGTCGAAGAAGCTGTGCCGTATAGCATAGATCTTGGTTACGAATCGCTTCGCAACTGCATCTACGATGGTATGAAATGAAATGGACGAATTTTGGGAAATATTCCGAAGAGGATTGAGTGCCTTGGGGTCTTTGATTTCATCCGGTCGGTACCAAATTTCAATAGGTAGAGAGCACCCTAAGATGTCACGAAGCGCTCGAATAGTAGCGTAAGCGCTTGGGATCAACTTCGGATAAACAACCATGACGATCCCATCTCGAGGAGGAAGATCTTGGTTAGCAACATTCAACGGTACCGTAGTATTTTCCATTGCAGTATGAGCCTCAGCTCGAAATCGTGCGAACGCAGGAGCATTGGCACATCGAAATGGAACTCGGTTCCGGAGGATATTAGAAGCTTTGCGCATGACTTGGAAATATTCTCCGGTTTTCGTATCTGCTACTTCACAGTATCCGGATGCGTTATTTGGTACAAGTTCAGTGCAGTTCAAGTCTTTCTCAGGCTCTCGAGGTCCGTTAGGAGTACCATCAACTGTGTTCCGCCATCCAATGCACTTCAATGATCGCTTCGTGGTATCACCAGCAGGTAACAACTTGAGTGGTTCCAGTAGTGAAAGTCTCGAAGTATCCACAGGTAGTGACATTTCATCCTCGTGCTTCTGTCTGATTTCAGCCAAAATCAACTGCGCTCGACGTCCCCAGACTTCAGTCGAGGCGATCGAAACTCTCCTTGCAACGTCATCGCGAATGCTAAGGTGAAACAACTGGATATCGTCGCCTTGAAGTGATCGTTGGCGTATGGTGTGGTGCTGGTTTGGTCTTCGAACACAGAAGGAGATGAGGACGCATCCGCACATCGCGAGGGACAACACTACCAGGAGTAATAGCCATCTCTGTAATGGTGGTGAGCGTCGAAGAACTGTTGGTGTCGCCATCCCAAAGGCTAACGAATAGTGACGGTGGTTCCGTTCAATGGTGAAGCTGACAAGGAGTTTCACACCAATTCACAATCCCATCCAGTAAAACTGAAAATAAACATGTACACTCCACCGAAACCAGATACAGATTTTGGTTCGCTATCATGTGTGGTTGAGTAATGTCTGTCGCCGATCTGCAGCTTCCATGGCGAAGCGGCGTAACATCGTTTCCAGCTCCGAAAAACTTAAATCTGCCACTTTTTGTACGTAAAAATTCGGATTCGTTCCCAAAAATCGCTGCCCGTAACAATGTTGATCTTTTGCAAATTCAGGAATACAATTGTACGTATCAATAACGTAATTTGCTCTTGGAGACGTCCGATTGAAACAGAGCACATGAGTCCAAATGGCTGGGTCCGGGTATCCATCAGCTTCTTGTACTTGTTGTGTATTTCCTGGTACAGCTTCAATCAATTTCAATTCATCCTGCACTTCTCGGAATTTCGGAGTTTGACGTCCTTTGGGATTTTTACTCATCA
The DNA here is from genome assembly GCA_018806915.1 of Phytophthora colocasiae. Lineage (NCBI taxonomy): Eukaryota > Oomycota > Peronosporomycetes > Peronosporales > Peronosporaceae > Phytophthora > Phytophthora colocasiae. Next base: position 23,096 of record JAGKQI010000045.1, read on the forward strand.
ATTTCTCCTTAGCCCGTCGAACCGCTTCAGCCATATTATCGCCTCCCCCATGTCGCGCCAAACCAGTTAATTTATTCGAATTTCGATGTAGGAACAGTACATTTCCCTCCGTATCATGCTGTACCATCGTCATCCCGCAAAAACTATCATTTATCACTTTTCCTGCAACTGCTGGAGGGTATCGGATCATATGAAAAGGAGTGAGCTGTTTGAGCCAAGCCAAACGGAATAAATCCTTATCACCATGTACGAGTTTCATACGATCAAAGATATCGGATCGTTGGAAGGAATAATGACGAACAAGCTCCAGTCTAGCAGCGTGTCGTCGTCGATCCACCAGCAGTTGACCACTCTCCTGTTCGAACATATTGGCAAACGGGATATCCAAAAGCTCCCAGATTAAAGATTGGCTGTGAATATTGAAGATTGAGTTCGTCGGGTGCCAGAAATCTGGCCAGAATACAGCGCCAGTGTCTTGGAACTCCTTTAATTGAAAAAGGAAGCTCGGATCTCTCACTGGGACGTTATCAGCATCCAGAAACAACACGCGTTCGAAGTGGCTGTTGTAAATGGCATAAACTTTGGCTCGAAACCCAGTAGCAGCAAAATCTGATACTGCATGAAAGGAGATTTTACCCATTTCAGGCATTGCAGCTAATTCATGAAGTGTTTTAATATCCGCGGGGTGGTTCCTCATTTCTCGAGATATAAACCACAGCTCGATCGGCAATTTGCAGCCTAAATCCCGTAGAACCCGGATAGTAGCGAATCCACTGGCCATCAACTTCGGATAAATGACCATGACAATGCCATCTCTCGACTTTCCACCTGTATTTGGCAGCGTAAAACTTGGTTCTAAAGCTTTTTCCAATGCTTCTGCTGCAAGAGCTGGAAAATTGGCGAAATTTGTCGCGTCCGAACACCGAAACACTGCTTCTGGTCTGATACTATTGCAATAACGTCTTGCCACTCGAAATCTCTCGCCTGAATCTGTGTCTTCCACTTCGCAATACCCTGAAACTCCACTCTGCACTCTTGTCAGACACGAATGATCTTCATCCGGACGTCGTGGGCCGTTGGGATTGCAGTTGCCCGTTGCTTTCCACCCAACACAATGCAGAGAACGCTTTCTAGTTTCTCCCTTAGGATAATTCCTGACTGTCTTTGCGTGTTGTTCCGCTTCCTCCATCTTTCGAGCTTCGGTCTCTTCAGTTCCCATTGGTGTTTGAGTGGAATTCTGATGGTCGTCACTCGCTTTCACTCCTTTACGGATAGCTGCACGTCCTTGAGGAGATAAAATGAGACGAGGCACTTGTTTCTTCCGAGCTACCGGTAGGGGTTTCCTAGTCACAGGACTAACGTCCACTTCTCCGAATTTCGGTCGGAACGTTCGATTGTCGGACAATGGAGTCACAATGGATAGTTGGTTGCTGTACCAGAACAGCATTAGACACCCGTAGAAAATTCCTACAGCCATGAATAACCTCGATAACCATGGTCGACGACCTGGTAACTGTGCCACAAGAGCCATTGTTGACTCTGGGGGAAGCCTGTTTCAGTTGTGGGATAGAGCTATCCCACAACTGAAACAGGCTTCCCCCAGAGTCAACAATGGCTATCCATAGCTTAACTGTAAGCACATCTCAGGTCATGTACGTTTTGGGTTTTATTTAGTTCGGGTTATTTTTCAGCAAATTACTTGATATTTGTATCTATTATTGGTGTTCATATTGTGTGGTACATTATTTTTTAAAACACCTGTGGGTAAACTGGGTTTTGAAATTTAAAACCCTGAGCCGGGCACCCACATGCAGGATTCTGAAATGGTGCACATGGTATCACTGCGTGTGACACCCGAAGAGGTTCCAGTAGGATCTCGTCGCTCTCATTCCGTTTCTCGCCCTTCATCAATGCAGCAGAGTTCACTCATTGCCGGTCGGTGGCTCACCCGTTGTCTCTTTATCAGTGTCGCTCTCTATGGCCTCCTGGCACTAGCAATTTGGAGCGACATTGGTCTTGAGGAAGTGGAGAAGTCTGAAACGCTACAGTTATTACGTAGTGATATCGGTACAGAGGACGTAAATGGGTCCAGTATCGGTGTTAACTTGACGCAGCTTAACAAAGTGTCCTCCGAGTTAATGTTTAAGAGTTTCCTGGACAGTGAAGGACCCTCCTCATTTGGAATTCCAAAGTTCACGTGTCTAGGATGGCGTCAAACAGGTGGATGCAGTCCTGATGGACCAAGAGAACCGGAAAATGACGCTAGTTGTGGCAAGATCATCAAGGCTGGAGCTTCTGGTTATTGTTTGTTGAAGAACGAGGCTACGGGGGAGGAGGTACAGGCCATGCGGGTTAATTGCTCGTCGTTGAGGGAAGAAATCCGCTTTAATTGTCGTCAGGCAGCGGATTTCGCCCGTGTAGCGCCACAAATCGATGCGCTAATAGCAGTTAAGCAGCAAGAAGTGGAAGAACGTCAGGAGGAAGTTCAATTGCAGACGAAGAACGGAATTCTAATGGTCATGTACCCCAAGCTGTTAGCAAGTGTCTACTCGACTGTGAGGCTACTACGCTCCTACGAGTGTAAATTGCCGGTGGAGTTGTGGTATCTCGAGAGTGAAATGGGTTCAAATCCGTTGAATGAGTCGAAGATTCTGCAGTCGCTGGTAAATGACTATGGACCCATTTCACTGCGTGGAATTGCAGAGTCAGATGTGGACGGATTCAACACGAAAGTCTTCGCTCTTGCTCATTCTCAGCTGGACCAAGTGCTGTTCCTCGACGCTGATAACTCCCCAGTGAGAGATCCAACGTATCTCTTCTCGACGGCGGAATTCGTTGACAAAGGAGCAATCTTCTGGCCGGACTTCTGGCATCCGGTGAACACTATCTTCAACGTTATCAAAGAGTCGTTGCTGTGGGAATTAGTGGGTACTCCGTACGTGAATATGTTCGAGCAGGAGAGCGGCCAACTGCTGATCGATCGACGTCGATCGGAAGTGGCTTTGGAGATTGTGCAGTTCTTGGCACTTCGTAAACCGGATCATTTGGACCGGTTGAAGCTTCTTCACGGTGATAAAGACTTGTTTCGATTGGCTTGGCTCAAGACCAACACTTCATTCCACATGATTGAAACTCCTGCAGCAGCCGCTGGGATGGTCAAGGGGAAATTATTTTGTGGTATGACGATGGTGCAGCACGATCCGCAAGGAGAAATGCTGTTCCTACACCATAACGGCAAGAAGATCATTGGTGAAGAAGAAACAAGTAAAGCTCGAGTCTGGACCCACCTCCAGTCGTTTGTGTTTCCAGATAACCTGGCTTCTATCAACTCGAACGCGACTCAGCGGTATGAGTATTTGACAACCAACTATCACGTTCGTATTTTCGGCGGAGGGGTATTCAAAGGCTTCGACATGTGCTACGGTGACGAGAAAATGAAGTCCAATCACTATAAAACGACGGCCTGGGGTGATTTACCCTACAAAGACCTTGAGAACCGCCTCCATGACTTCGCTCAGGATGCACGCACTCTTGACAACTCCAGTAACCCCTAGTTCTTCTTCGTTTATTTAATTCCATCATAAATTATCTTCCACTTGAGCTTTCGGTATCGTTTTCATGCGCATGCACCTCTTGTGCAGCTTCCATTGCGAATTTTCGCAACTGTGTCTCCATTCCACCAAAACTCAAGTTTGCGAACGCTTGAAAGTAAAAGTGATCGTTTTTCTCCAGCATATCAGCCACGCCATAACATGTTTGGCCTTTAGTAAAGCCGTCCAAACCAGCATGAACGTCAATCTTGTAGTGTATCCGCTTGGAAGTATTTCGGAAAGAAAGCAGATGCGTCCAGTAAATTGCATCTGGATACCCATCGTCCTCAGGAGCGTCCAGAGTCGGAGCTGGTGTAACGAAACCGTTCTTTAATTCCTCCTCAATCTCCTCCATTGTAGGCTTCGTGCGGCCATTAGGGCGAGTGATCAGCAGTTTCTTCTTCACACGTAAGGCAGCGAGAGTCTTGAGATGTACAAACTGACGCTTTGGTTCACCCATGAGCTTACGGGTATTCCGATGTAGGAAAAGCACTTGTCCATTTGCATCGTGCTGCACCATAGTGACACCACAAAATGAATTGTTGAACGCCTTCCCTGCAACTGCCGGTGGAACGTCAATCATATGGAATGGGGCCTTGAGCTTAAGCCACGCTAAGCGAAACAGATCCTTGTCTCCATGCACCAGTTCAAACGTCTTGAAGAAATTCGGTTTGTGAAAGGTGTAGAAATTTACCAGTTCCAGAGGTGCAGCGTGGCGTCGTCGATCAATTACCAGCTGGCCACTTTCCTGTTCGAACATATTCACGAATCTCTGGTCCAACAGCTCCCACAACAGTGACTGACCGTGAACATTGAAGATCGTGTGTGTCGGATGCCAAAAATCTGGCCAGAAAACTGCTCCCGTGTTGTTAAACTCTTTCGTCTCGAAGAGAAAGCTGGGGTCTCTCACCGGTACATTATCCGAGTCCAGAAACAGGATTTTCTCGAAGAAGCTGTTGTAAATTGCAAACACTTTGGCGCCAAAACCCGTTGCCTTCTTGTCGTGAATCTCCCGGAACGTAATATTCCTGTTTGCTCTGGCCAATTCTTGCAACGGAACCATCGACCCCGGTGTCCCTTGCATCTCCTTGGGACGGTACCACAACTCAATAGGTAATTCACACTTTAACACATCTCGAAGCGCACGTAGCGACGCGTACGTACTCGGAACCATCTTCGGGTACACCACCATGACAATCCCCTTTAACTCTTTCGTCTCTCCAACATTTGGCAACTGGAAACTCGGCACCAACGCTTTACTAACCGCTTCTTTTGCAGCAATTGGGAAATTCACGAAATCTTCTGCATCAAAGCAGCGAAATTGACCTTCCGCTCGTACACTTCGACAATACCTTCTCATCACTCGAAATCTCTCCTTAGTGTGTCTGTCCTCCACCTCACAATAACCTGAATGTGTAGACTGCACCAGCATATGACAAGGTTTATCCAAATGAGGCAATCTTGGCCCGTAGGGACTACAGTCGTCCGTCGCTCGCCAGCCAATGCAACGGAGCTCCCGACGTCGATTCTGACCTTGTGGCAACATCTTGACGTTACGAGCGTGCTCCTCCGCTTGAGCAATGGCAACAGCATCCGATTTAGAGTTGGAGGGCGAGAGAGCAATTTCGAATACTTCGGTTATTGACTGGGAATTAACGGGAGAAGGACGAGAGCGAAGAATGAAGGAGACAAGTCCAATAACGTATAGAATTCCGCAGCAGAGCAGCAGACGCACCCAACGTCTGGACGTTATAGGTCGGTGAGTTCTACCACTTATATGACGAGGCAGTGAGGACTCTAAGGGTGAAAGCGCTGGTATTTGCGACGCAGGACCCGCTCGGAGACGTGTGAGACCTTGCTCCATAGTAGCAGTGTGAATCGCATGTCAGACGATAAAGGGTTAATTCTTTCATAATTTTTTTAAAAATCATATCGATATGATATGATATTTTATATTTCAGTCATATCATGGCGATCGTCCACCGCTATCGTTCTGCTGCAGGGCGGTGGCTGCTCTACCTGTCACTCCTTAGCTTCTTCTCGTACGGTTTATTGCTGTTTATGTGGTCTAGTGACGCGCTTTCCCCCGTTCACAGCTCAACTCTACGATCAATAACTTACTCCAATGACTCGCAATTAAATGAGGTCAAGGCATTGCCAATGGGCGACTCAAAAGAGAGAAAACTCCGCTGTATTGGTTGGAGAGCTACAATGGACTGCACACCGTTCGGACCTCGAGACAAAACAAGAGATCAGCCTTGTAGAAGAACAGTGTGCAATTCCGAATCCGGGTACTGCGAAGTGGAGGACATTCAAACGGGGGAACGATTCCAAGTTATGCGACGACATTGCACCAGTCTCTTCCGTGCATCTCGGTTAAAATGTGATGATGCATTGAAATTTGTGGATTTCCGAGTGAAAGCACGAAAAGCAGTGGAAAAAGCACTTGTTCCAGGGTTTGCGTTGCCAAATGTGAAGGAAAATAACGACCCGAAGGACGGAATTGTTATCGTTGTGTATCCGAAGCAAGTTGCCAGTGCGTACGCTCTAATTCGTACTCTTCGTGGCATTTTAAAGTGTAAATTACCCATTGAGTTATGGTACTGCCCTCAAGAACTCTACAGTTTTCCTGGACCCCTTACGCCTTTGCAACACTTGATTGACTCGGATTCGACCATTTCATTTCACAAGATAGAAGATACACGAGCAATGGGCTTTGGAGCGAAAGTGTTTTCTATCTACAACAGTTTACTGGACCGCGTGTTGTTCCTGGATGCGGATAATTTCCCAGTTCAAGATCCAAGCTCACTATTTCATTCTCCTGAATTTTCGACTACGGGTGCAGTATTTTGGCCGGATTTTTGGCATCCGAAGAACACTATCTTCAATATTCACGAGAAATCCATGTTATGGGAGCTTTTGGACACGCCTTTCATTGATATGTTTGAGCAGGAGAGCGGGCAACTTCTAATTGACCGACGGGAGCACGCGGCAGCTATGAAGCTGGCATTTTTCTACATGTTTCACCGACCGAATTACTTCGACAAGCTGAAAGTAGCTCATGGCGACAAGGATCTCTTCCGGTTATCATGGCTTAAGGTGAACGCCTCCTTCCACATGGTGCAGACACCTCCTGCAGTTGCGGGTAAAGTGGCTGACGGATTGTTTTGCGGTATGACAATGGTGCAACATGATTTGGATGGCAACGTGCTCTTCCTGCACCGGAATCAGTTCAAACTCACCGGGAAACTCGCAGGACTGAAGAAGAGAGAAGCTCCTGGAGCCGATGGACTGCCAGACCCCGTTATTTGGACGCACCTTATGTCCTTCAACACTTCATTTGGAACTGACAACTACATCATCGACTCGTACCGCGCGCAGCCTGCTTTTCCCAAGTCTCAGAGCTGTTTCGGTAGGCTTGTAACACGTCTACTATCACCTGCGTGCCGGCGGGTAATATAGTTGTCCGTGCTTCGCTTACGTTTTCTCGCCTGGGTTCTCTTTTAACGTCCGTCCAACACTCGATGGCTCGGTTCACCGCGCCGGTACGCCACTTTTCAGTGTACGTCCCTACTTATGTTATCCCTACGTTCGTCCGTCCTACAACTACTACTAACCGGGACTGTACGACGTCACTACCTGCAGGTCGAACGACTTCGTGCTGAGATACTAAGCTGCTTGAACCGTACAACAACAGTGAGCTTCACGCTCCTCCACGTCCAACGACTGTGAAGTAGCACGCCCCTTCACGTCCAACGACTGTGAGTCAACCAAGCTTCCTGCTACCCGTCCAACAACGAGTCAGCACGCCACCTCCACACGCAGCCTCGCCTGAGCCTAGTCCGCCGCGTCAGTCTCTCCGTTCAGTCGTAGCCTTCAGCCGTCCGCTTCGTCCGTCCGTCCGTCCGTCCAACAGCCTCCGCTGCCTTGCACTCGTCCAAGGTCAAAAGAGAAGTGAGACCTCCGTGTGGTCTCCGTCCAAAACTAAAGTGAGACCTCGTCGGAATCTCCGTCCAATCCGCCAAAAGCTCGCCACGTGCTCGCTCCTGGGCTTCGCACTATCAACCCACGGGAGGTATCAAACTGCGACCGAGGTACTTCAAGCCACCTGGCCGACTGCCCGTCTCCCGAGGCCACTTCCTCGCTACACGCCTCGTCCGTCATAGCGCCCAGCCGTTCGAATCCGTCCTGCATCGAGGATCCCTTACACGCCTTCTCCTCACTCAGGGTCTTCCACGATCCTGACGCTATCGAATAGTCGTTCGTATTGTTCAACAGATACCCATCGGCCTCCATCGTCGTGTCCATCGCTCGCAGGCTTGAGCTGGTACTCGAGTACGTAGTGCCCTGCCTTATTCCTTCGTCGCCTTCGTCGAACTTCCACCAAGACAACGTCCGATTCGTCTCGCTCGTTCTGACCGCCCATTGTCGTTCGACTTCGCTTTGCACCGCTAATTGCCTTGGTCGCGCCAACTGCCTTCGTCGCTGAGCTAGTAGTCGCTCTTGCCGTCGCGCTGCTCGTCCGTGACTTACGCTCATCCTCGTACGCTAACTGCTCGTCAATGTCTGCTGCCGTCTTCGCTAATAACTCGGCAGGATAAAAATACGTCACCAAAAACGAAACATGCGCCACAATCAATTCGCCGTCTCCGTCCTGGTCCTCACGCTTTAACAGAAAGTTGTCGTAACCCGCAGGCTCGATGATCTTCAGCGGTCCAATCCACACGTGAACAAACTTTGATGCCTTTGCTCCCCGTGGTGGTCTGTACATCCACACTCGATCGCCAACTCGGAACTCTCTCCGTGCTCGTACGTTGCGGTTATAATACTTCGCCTGTCGCGCTTGTTCTCGTTCTCTCGCCTCTTGTGCACACTTGTAGCTAGATTCCATAGATGCCAATAATCGCTTGTGATAACTCGTCAACTCGCCAGCCTCCGTAACACTCGTTCCTCTCAGTAATTCATTCGGTGAACGAAGCCGTCGTCCCATCATTAATTCGTTTGGAGACAACTGCACCGTCGAATGTCGTCCGGAATTGTACGCATATACTGCAAAATCCACCCATGTATCCCAGTCATGTTGTAAGTCGCTGTTCATGTAGATCGACACGCAATCCTTCCACGTCCGATGAAAACGCTCAACCAGCCCAATCATTTGTGGTCGATATGGTACAGGTGTAGTCTGCTCCGCCTGTAACATCACCATTAGTTGATCAATAGCCTTCCCGGTCAATTCAGGGGCTCCGTCCGTAAGAAGTTCTCGAAATGCACCAAATTTCAACACCACATTGCGCATCAAAAACTCTGTGGTCGATATGGTACAGGTGTAGTCTGCTCCGCCTGTAACATCACCATTAGTTGATCAATAGCCTTCCCGGTCAATTCAGGGGCTCCGTCCGTAAGAAGTTCTCGAAATGCACCAAATTTCAACACCACATTGCGCATCAGAAACTCTGCCACCTTCTCCGCCGTGTGTCTCTCCACCGTCGTCGCCACTGCATATCTCGTAACGTACTCGAGAGCTGCTATCACATACCGCTGTCCGCCGTCGCTCGTAGGTAGTGGCCCTGCCACATCCAACGCCCACCGATCACATACATCGCCTCCTTTCAAACTTCGTAATGGAGGAATGACCTCCTTCGGCCTTGCCTTCCTACTACCGCACTCTTGACATCCGCGCACCCATTGTTTAACTTCTCTTTGCAAATTCGGCCACCAATAGATCTGTGAAATTCTTCCATAGGTATGGGGAGCCCGTAAATGCCCAGCCCACACTGAATCGTGACATTCCTTGAATACAACCGCCCATAGCTTTGGAGGTAGAGTTACTCGCTCCCCTGCCGCCGTGCCGATCAATACCAATCCGTTCCGCTTCGTCACTCTCATTCCACGATGGCTGCCCGCGTTCAATAACTTCTGGACCAACTGACTCTTGTCCTGTGCTGCCATGATCTCGTCGTCTGTTAGTTGTAGAGTCGGCTCCGTCGCTCGATGCTCTTCTCGTCCTCGCACCGCTGCATCTCTCAATACCCACGTCTCAGGTGCACTATTTCCGTCTTGTTCTTCTGTTGCTGTCACGACGTCGTCATACCGGGGCCGTAAAGGAGGAATCTGTTCCTTTGTTTGTCGCTCCTTCTCCGTCCGAGTCTGCTGTCGCTTACCCGTCGTGCGTTTCTTCGCCCTTGGTGCCGTCGCCGTCGCCGGTTCTCGTCCTGTCCGCGTCGCCGTCTTCTCCGCCGTACCGTCCGGTGCATGTGTACGTGGTAACACGTTCCCAATGTCTCGTTCATCCGCACGTCCAGTGTCAGCGCTCACCGTATCACCCGGGGCCGTTGCTACTGCCCGTAATTCCGCTTCTAATTGCCGTAGTTCCTCCGCCCGTTGTGCTTCCATCGCGCGCCGTCTTACCGCCCGTGTTTGCGGTCGATTCACCGTCTGCTCGTCGCTCGCGCTTACCGCCGTGTTATCGCCCAGAGCCTTCGTGTTTTCCGTCACCTTACCGCCAGAAGACTGCTGCCGTCCGCCGCCACTTGGCGCACCCGCCGTTCCTGTACCTGGCTGCTCATCGCCCTTAGTACCGGTACCCGTAGTCGCCGCCATGGTCGCCGTCGCAGGAGCGATCTCCCCCGCACTTTCATCCATCGCAGCTAGCCGCCGCGCCGCTCTTTGTCTTGATTTTCGTCGTCGCCCGACCGCCGCCAATACTTTTGCCGCCACTGGAGCTCTAGACAGTGCGTCGGCCACTACATTTGTACTACCAGGCCTATAGACCACGTCAAAGTCGAACTCCTGTAAGGTTAAAGCCCAGCGATGCAACTTGCCCGTCAACTCGGAGCTCGTCATCAACCACTTTAACGCTGCATGATCCGTCACAATGGTGAACCTTCGTCCGTATAAATAGGGTCTAAATAGCTTGATCGCCCAAACCACTGCGTAACACTCCAACTCCGTGATTCCGTACTTACTTTCCGTAGGGCTGTTGACCTTACTCGCATATGCAATGGGTTGCCACCCACGTCCGTCGTCTTGTAGCAAACACGCGCCCAAACCAACCGTACTAGCGTCCGTTTCCACTCGAAATGGCAACTGAAAATTAGGATACCGCAAGACTGGCTTCGTCGTCAGGATTTTCTTGACCGTTTCGAAGGCCGCCTCCTGCGCGTCTCCCCACTCCCATGCTACACTCTTACGCAACAACTTGGTCACTGGCGCCAACAGCGATCCAAAATTCGGCACAAACCTCCTGTAGTAACCCGCCAAATGCACAAAGCGCTTCGCTTCCTTCACGTCCTTCGGCCTTGGAAACTCTCGCACCGCCGTCACCAAACGCTCTAGAGGTTGCACTCCGTCCGCACTCAACCGATGTCCCAAGTACTCCATCGAAGTAGCTGCGAACACGCACTTCTTCAGCTTCAATGTCAGCCCTGCTGCCGCCAACCGCTCTAACACGCACGCCAACTCAATAACGTGACGTTCAATACCGCCTCTAGTGTACACCACGATGTCGTCCAGATACACCAAGCAATTCGTCCATGTCAATCCGCGCAACACGTGATTCATCATCCGTTGGAAAGTAGAAGGAGCGTTTGTCAGGCCAAATGGCATCCGCACAAACTGAAACAGCCCTTGTTTCGACGTAAACGCTGTCTTCTCTCGATCTGCCGCTGCTACCAAAATTTGCCAATATCCCGCTTTAAGATCTAGGGTCGTGAACAGTAACGCACCTCCCAACGCTTCCAGAGTTTCATCTATCCTGGGTAACGGGTACACGTCCTTTCGGGTAACCTTGTTCAAAGCCCGATAGTCCACGCAAAATCGCACCTCGCCGTCCTTCTTTCTAACTAATACGACCGGGAAGCCCCATGCTCCGTTGCCTTCCTCAATCACACCAGCTTGTAACATCTTGGTCACGTTCTCTTCGATAATCGCATCCTCCGTTTGTGCTTGCCGTCTTCGTTTCAACATAATTGGCCGTGTTTCCCCCGTATCGATGTGGTGCTCCACGTCCAAAGCTGTTGCCGGTGGGCAATCACCCGTGTCTTTCGTCAACGTCCTATACGCCCGTAGTAGCTTCAAAATCATATCTCGACCATCTTTGTCGTCCACGCCAATGTCCACCGAGCTTTCGTCGTCCAGAGGCGTTCCTGTATCGCCTAATTCGTCCATCCATGAGAGAACACGGTCTCTCTGTAGCGCTCCATCCATCTCGAGTACCGACATGTCCTTATCGATAGGCACCCATACACCGAGCTCTCGCTTCGAAGGTAGACAAACTTTTTCATTACTTGAGTTTATCGCTGGTACCCACGCACGTCCATTCTGCACCTTCGTTACTGTCGCTGCTAGCATCACTGCTCCTGCCGCTTTCGTGGGAAGAAACACGCCTTGCTCGCCGTCCGCCGCTGCCACCGCCACGGATATTGGTGTCACCGCGTTTCCGTCCAACATGTGCCGTCGCGCCAACCGTACTGCCGCCACTCGTGCATTTCCTCCGTCGTCATACGTTCGAAAGGGGATCGTCACCTTACGACCGTCCACCGCGTAGCGAATCTCGTTCTTGTCGAAGTCCATAGTCGCTCCGTGCTCTCGCATAAAGTCAACGCCCAAAAGGAACTCGTCCGTGCACCCGTCCACGATGCAAGCGTCCACCGTGATGATCTCATTGAACTCCGTGTGCAGTCGGAACCGCCATACGCCCACCACGTCGAGAAGAAAGCCTCCGACACCTTCTACGTAATCCACTGGGGCTACTCCGTTCACCCTGTCGCCGTATTGCATCCAGTCCGTTCCAGCGATAGTATACCGGGCTCCACTGTCCAGCTTCACTTGCCGACGCACACCACTCACCGTCACGTTCGTCGTCGGTAATCCGTCGCCCGCGCAGATATGCTCTCCGATATTATCCTCGCTCTTGTGTTCCTCGTCCGACTCAGCACTATGTTTCACCAAGTTCACGTGCGCCGTCTTCGTCGGGTCCACCGTCCGTGACCTTCGCTTCCGTTGCGTGGCCAAGTCTCGCAGTGCATCTTGTGCTGCCGCCGTTCGTTCCTGTCGACGCGCTTCGCTACAACGCGCAACTTCCTCTTGCACTTCCTGCCGCCGTCGTCGCTTCTCGGCCAACCGCTGAATCGCCTTCCGCCGTTTCGCTTTCTTCCGTGCTTGTCGCCTGAGCAGCCGTGCTTGCTTCGCCGCTTCTTTCGCGTCGGTCACCGCGGGTTCGGTACTACTCGCCACTGGTTCTCCGCTCCCGTCAGCATCCGTACTCTCGGCCAACATCGACTGTGCACTCCCAGCGCTGTTTGTGCCCGCCGTCGCTATCACTGTGCTCACGGAGGCCACGTCTTTCGTCGTCGCCGCTGCCGTGTCGCCTGTGACGTTCAGTCGTCGTGCGCCTTCTCCAGTCTTGCCTTCGTCACCTCGCAGTGCGATGCTGGTTACCGCTGCGCCTTCTCCAGTTGGGAACTCGTCGGCACCATCTTCATCCCTCGTCACTTTCGCTGTGGCTCGCACATATCTCGCCGCGGCCATCGCTGGTCTCACCGTGGCCAAGTACAAGTCGGAACGCTCCTCGTCATACTCGCTCACGTCCTCATTCATCCGCTTCCTCACCTCGTCCATCTCGTCCTCCGCGTGTGCCAGGTTTCCATCTCCACCCGCGTCTGCCTCCATTCGTCCGACGTCTGTCGTTTCTCCATCGTGTTGGGGATCTCGTACATTCCCCGGACGTCGCAGTCCCGCTCCTACGCCCGGTGCTCGTTTCCCGAGGTCGCGTTACTCCGTTCTCCGCGTTGCTTCATGTAGGCGTCATTTCGCGTCCTTGCTTCGGTGTCAGGGCATTCTCTGGCGAAGTGTCCAAACTTCTGGCACGCGTAGCACTTGATGCCGTTCGGGCACTGTCGGATGTGGTGACCCTTGTTCCCACAGTTGCTGCAAACGCCCTCTGCCTCATTCGTCTTCGTCCCGTGCCCATGTGCTCGTGTGTCTCGTCCGGTCGATCCGCCACCCGATTGTCTATCCGTCGTCACCTGCAACACAGGCGCAGTGCTCTTCACCTTCCGTTTGGGCGCAGTCTCTTCCTCGCTGGATTCTTCGCGTCGTACCTTGGGCTTCTTCGTTCTCTTCTGCGGTTCCTTCTTCGCAGGAGCAGCCGTCCGTTTGCGTTCTTTCTTCCTTTTCGCCCAGTACCTCCGATTCCAGTACCGCCCAACTGGCTCTTCATACATTCCAGTGAACTTGTTCCATACTCCGACTGGGTTGGTGTAGAGCGTGAAGCCATCCGGATCCACGTCAGCCGTCGCCGCACTTGTCATATTCTCTTCAGCCACAGGGAGCTTAATCCCTCCGATTCCAGGCACCACCATGGTCGCTTGATTCGCACCTGTCACTTGAATTGGTACCGCCGCCGGTCCGTTCATATACGTCTGGCCAAGTTGCTGCATCCGTGGCGCCACAGTCTCCAACGGGTCGTTCAAGTCTCTCGCCTTCCGTACCGCTTGTTCCAAGGTCTTGGGCACGGGTGGCTGCTTCACCAACTGCCGCGTCACTCGATCAATTTCTCGGTAAAACTGCGCCAAGAACACCCTCTCTTCCACGTCGTTTCTCTCGGCTGCTTCTCTCAAGCCTGCTGCGAAGTCAGCATATGACTCTCCGTGGAACATCTTCCGGGAATTCACTCGCCATTCCGCTTCGTCGAGGTTCACCGGTGGCCCATATCGCTGTAGAAGGCCTTCCTTCAAATTCGTCCATGTCCGGTCTTCAGGTCGTAGGCGTCTGTCGTAATTCACCCACCACCGTGCTGCGTTATCCATAAGTTTGTTGCCGAGAATGAAGTACAACGCATGGTCACTCCATTTGCCTCGTCCGGACTCTTTTGCTCCTTGAAGCGCCAAATCTACTCGATCTACCCATGTCGATGCAGATACTCCAACTTCTGGTTTGAAGGACGGCAGCTCCAACTCCTTGACGCTCCTTCGTGAAGGTCTCCGGTCTCGCCGTTCTCGTCGATGTTCTCTTCGTTCCTGTTGCTGGTGCCGTCCACGTCGCCTGGCTCGCTCATGTCGTTCCCGACTAACTCGACGCCTACGTCCACGCCGTTCCGGGCTCACTCGCCGTACTCGTCGTCGCCCGTCGTCCGATTCGTCGCTGCTGCCGGTCGACTCGATGCTTGATTCACTACTGGAAGAACTGCTTGACTCACCACTGGGAGGATAACGTCCGTGGTCACTTCCACGCCATGACTCGTCCGAACTGCTGTCGTCTCCAGAGGATGGGTCGCTGGCTCCTCCAGGTGCTGCTTGCTCACGCCGTCGAGATCGCGATCGCTGATGACTTCGTGCTCGTTCCGACCTTGCGTGGCTCCTTGGTCTTCGTTCTTCGTGTCGTCTTGCACTTCTGGCTCGCCGCACCGAAGCCGCGCGTCGTGGTCTTTCTGGATGGTCCCGTGGTGCGGGTTCTTCGTCCTGTCGCACTTGTGGTTGGTGGATATCTCCTCGGTCGGAATGGCTTCGTAGCTGCGCTATCTCCACTTGCAGCCGCCGGATCGCTTCTTCCAGGTTCTCCGGAGTGGCTCCCTGAGGCTCAAGATCTCCCGCCGTGCCTTCTGTTGGTTCTCCTACTGCCTGCGACAATACTCCTGATGCGTGTGTGCCTATTGCCGTGGACGACTCTCGTGATGTTGTTCTTGGAGCCACCGTCTGCGCCGAGCCGCCGTCGTCCGTACGCCGTGTTATCTGCTTCCGTTTAGGCTGACCGGTAGCGCGGCCACGCGTTGCCTTCGCTGCCTTTACCGTCCGTGAGGCTCTCTTGGTCTCCGGAGTTTCTACGGGCCTGTCAACATTCGTTGATGCGTCGTCCTGGTCTGCTACTGGAGGGCTACGTCGTGTTTGACTTCTCGTCCGTACTGGAGACGCTGATAGTTCGCTTACTGTCGGTGCCCGTTTCTCCTCAAGCAATACCGTGTTGTCCGAATCAGGATCGCCTTCACTTGGACCACCAGCGAACTGTTCGTCATCGTCTAATACCGCCTCGTGTGAGTTTCGTTCCGCTCGTCCAGATGTCCCTCGTGGTGATAACAACACCGTTCGTGTCTTGGTTCGACTCTTTGTTCTTGTCGTCTCCATTGTTTCGCTCATTCTCGTTCTTCGGGGTTTTCGTCGTCTAGAAAGAGGCCCCTGTATGACCACCATGTAACACGTCTACTATCACCTGCGTGCCGGCGGGTAATATAGTTGTCCGTGCTTCGCTTACGTTTTTGTGGTGAAGCGCGAATAAGAAATCCGAGAAAAGGCAACGTCAGGCCCTAAGAGAGTCGGATCAAGCGACAGGAGCCTCTGGCGAAGCAAGATGTCAGTTGATGACCCCAGATTGCGCGAACGATGGCTGACGAATGGATCCAGATCGATGTTCGTCTGGATCTCGCCAGCGATGAATGGATGGCGTCTTGGTCAAGTGAGACTAAGTGATTGGAGAACCCGTCGTGCGGTCCCGCGTGGCGGCTCAGGGTCGGAGGAGAAAAGGGCGCCTTGCCTGAGGTCGCATGAGAAGGAGATCAAGGCGGCAGAGGGTCGGGATCGGTGTGATCTATGGTGGGCCGGTGACAACATAACCGTGAGATGCTGCCGAGGGGACCTGATGGCAGTGTTAGTCGCGTGGGGAGTGGTGATCAAGTCTGGGAAGCTCAAGACCTGGAATGTCGACGACGCAGGCACGCGAGATCAAGTATGAAGGCTGCTGATCGGGATCATTGTTCAAGACGGTGGACCAAGATCGATGACCGAGATGGTTGATCGAGATCGGCTGATCGCCAGATCAGCTGATCAGCTGATCGCCAGATCGCCAGATCGCCAGATCGGCTGATCGCCAGATCGGCAGATCGAGATCGCGATCAGGGGTTAGGTGAGATCAAGATCGAAGATCGGAAGGGCAGCTGTGTAGCCGGATGTCAGGTAATCGTAGGATAGCAGATGAGGATGGGGCTAGTAGACATAGGAATAACCATAAACAGAATCGAATTTGCTCTGGACATCACAAGTGCCTTCGTTCAAGACCGGAACTGGGAATTACATTGGCCCCCCGGCATCAAGAAGGTAAGGAGAAGAGATCTAGCATAGAGGTTAATTCTGGATAATACATTGGCCAGTTTTACCCTATCTAGTGATCTATCCTTTACGTGCGAACTACGGATCGGAAGGAATTGGCTGCTTGGCCTGACGATCTCGTCGACTCTCAACCCATCAAGACACCCGCTATAGGAAGCGGCAAGCATCGTAAAGGAAGGGATCAGATCCCCAACATTGGACCTTTGGAAGACCTGGATCGAAGACCAGGTGACCGGATCAAGGCTCGAGAACTCGCCTGTGACCCGGATCAACCCCTCCGAGGTAGAGTGAAGTATTCCCACGCTATCTCACACCCCCTACGTCACCCAAGACATTCTTCTCGTCCCAAGACATCTTCAGAAGTCACCTGGAAGAGCGTAACCCGCCTACCGACGGGTACACAAGGTGAACACTACACGCAGCAAGATCACGGATCATCGGGGACCCCTCCGTTAGTCGGTGTCTGGGCGCAAGTGGCGATCGCGATCGGCCTCAACCAGATTTTGGCCAGATCCGCTCCACCACAATGGTGCGCGTGCCCGGATCTTCTGGTGACTTCGGATATCACCGTGAGTCCAAAGAAGATGTCAAGATTAAGGAAGAACAAGGGAAGAAGTGCCTACGAATGTTGGATCGGCGGAGGCACCACTGAAAACGGAAAGATCCACAGATCAGCAGAGTTCTGGGAGGATCTCTACTGACAGGCACGAGGCAGACCTGGATCGCAATCCAGATCTTGAAGAAAAACCTCGAATTCCTCCCAAGGCCCCTTCGAGGGCCACCGCGGATCTCGATGAGAATCGAGATCCGCACACAACGATAAGGAATCAGCAAAGCTGAAACCTAATCTGCTCACCAAGTCCACTGTTGCCTCAAGACCGACCAAGAAAAAGAAGATCAAGAGCACCCGGACGAAATTGAAAGCTCCAGACTCAGAGCCAGAAGACATGATCAGCCCGGGATCGACGATTACCAAGGACGCGATCGAGCAGGCCTATTACAGGAAGATGCTAAGCGAGACCTTGCTTAACGACCCCGTTCTTACGATCATACAAGTCCGCCAGATCGGTAACCTCACCGGCCCAGTGTCGAAACCCCGGACTAGCTCGGACCGCCTGAACGCGGTGAAGATTCTACTTGATCTGCTCCAAGAGGCTGGTTTAGTGGCTGGAGAATTCGACCCAAACTCTCTATTTGACCTGGAACTGGAAGCGATTCAGTATGCAACCCATGACCTATTCAACTCTCTCAAAGTCTTGGTCGGCGAACGCCCACTGACGCCCGATCTAGGTTATCAGACTGGATCGTCATGCTACGCGTCAGCGACCTCGGAACCAGATTCCGACAGCCCGAGAAGGCTGCAACGCATGTCGTTAGGCCCCTCCGGTGCCAAATTCGTGAAATCGCGTATGAAGAAACAAGATACACGATCGATGGCCACGAAACTGGAGGCTAAGACACCTGATCAGCAAGAAAATCGCCGGACCCGGACAGACCAGACCGCGCCGACGACTAATTCCACGGGATCGAGCAACAAGCTGGACGACTACTTTCAAATGGCGATGGATCGTTTCTTAAAAGAACGGAATCTCGCGACACCCCGATCGCCGATCAAAGGGAGTTGGATGTTGAAATGGAGTCCGTTACGGCCTCGGATCCGGATGCATGGGAATACGATCCGGACGATATGGGCATACCAAGTTCCGGTGGACAGATGTCGAGCCGAGCAGCGATCGCATCCGCGGCGATCGGTCAAGGAGGATCGTCGATGATCCAGCGGGTCCGGATCTCAGCAATCTCAGATCTGAAAGATTTTGCGGGTAAAGATCTGGACGAAGATCGCGCTCGGGCCTGGATCAGTAAGGTCAAGTCAGCGTTCCAGCGTGATCAGGCTACGGAAGAAGAAAAATGCCTCACGTTTGCAGATCTGATGGTGGGACCGGCAAAGAACTGGTACAGGCAGCTCAGTCGAACGACGAAAACCAAGTGGGCGGATCTGCTGGACAGTTTCCAGACCCAGTATTGTGGGTTGGGTATGTCGGTCGCGTGGCAATACTATCACGCTCGCAAGCGATCGGAAGAAACTCCCCTTGATTACCTCTACCGGCTCAACGTGGCGGCTTTACGTGCTAGACCGAAGATCAAGGATGGGAGCCCTAAGGCCCGCCGGGAACATGTAGACCACTACATCGAGACATTGGGAGATCCGGAGTTAGCTGATCGGCTGACCCTACTCCGACTGAGCGACGTCGATGAACTGGAGGAGGTACTTCGTGCCCGGGAACGGGCGAAAAGCAGACAACGTAAATCTGCGTTCGGATCGAAGTACAGACAAAAGGCACCGGCCAGTGCCCCGGCGGCACCCACCCGAGCGGTGGTACGGGCGATCTAAGCCCAAGATCCGAGCTCGGAATCAGAGGAAGTATCCGGATCGGACGGATCCGATTCTGAAGGCGATCTCCGGAGGATATATCTTGCCGCGTCGGAAGACAAGCAGATCGGCACTGGGGGGCGTTCCCCACCAACAGGATCTGTCGCGATCGCTGGTGAACGCGCAAGATCGAGGCCGGATCGCGGATCGCAGGGTACGTCAGACCACGATCGAGGTCGCTGTTCACACTGTGGATCGCGGAAGCATACGGATCTGGACTGCTGGAGACGTCTAACTTGTGAAAAGTGCGGGAAGAGGGTCACCCAACGGATCGCTGTCTGTATACCTGCCGTGGTTGTGGAGATCCATGAAGCTGGAGAATGCCCCATGGAAGAATTCTACAACCAGATCCGCAAGTGGTACGACCCGACCCGACATGCCGGATTGTTCCCCGAGAAGGTGGAGAAGATGTTAAACTAGGACGCTCGCCGGTTTGGAAACCGGTACGAGCCGAGCGTTCTGAGTACTGCATCTATGCATATGTGAACAAGAAATCGAGAGATCAAGATAGGGAGAATTCGGATCTGCGCGGTAATACATGTAAGTTGCATTCGTATACTGCTAAGATCGCGAGTCTTCCCGGATCGATGAGTTCTCTCGATCTGGTGCGGAAGTGGCTCTGGATCTCAAGGAAGGAGAGTCCAGGGTATTGGAAATACCACGCACCCGGAAAATGGTTCCGCCAAGCCAAGATCTCAGGCAAGATCAATCACGAAAGAGCGATCTTGCTCCTGGACACTGGCGCCGAGGTATCCATCTTGGATACCGCCTTTGCTCGTAAGGTTGGGTGCCACTTTGACACTAGTCAGAGACAGGAGTGTGTTGGGATCGGTGATAATGTGTACACCACCGAGGGAAGAACGAGGATCAAGATCACGCTTGCGGGATACTTAGTCTACTTTTTCGATATTTGGATCGGGGATCTATCCGGGCAAGATGCGATCCTGGGTATGGATTTCATGATCCCGGCTGGAGTCCGGATGGATCTGGCGAAGGGATCGATGTGCTTACCTAATGAAGTGGGGATCCCACTTAGTGGTCGCAAGAGATTATACGGGGAGAAGGTAAGATCGGTAAAATTGGAGGAAGATCTACATATCCCAGTTGGGGATCTGAAGAGATCGCATCGAGAGTGAAATTATCGGCGACAGAAAAATTGTGGGTGACCAGAGGCGACCAATGGGTACCTACAGTGGTGAATGGACCCGGCCGAACTCGGTACTTAGTGATCACGAATTTGAGCGAGAAGATTTTACGACTGGATCACAGATTACATGTTGGAATGGTACTTGATCAGGAAAAAGTGCCTCGATTCCCGGGTTTGTGTCGATCGGATCCCGACGTTACATGGAGTGGCAGAATCTAGCTCTAGAAGCGACTGTGGACGCAAGACCAGAACCTCAGGAATCCGTGGAGATCCCCTTACCGTCGGTCGAACGGCCGACCTACGTTACGCCGCGATCCATACTCCGCCGAGGTGGGGCAACCAGGACCGACCCTGATCCTGCACCAATATCGACACCGGAACCGCGATCACCAACCGATACAGCCGAAGTCAAGGTCGCATTCATCGATCCCCAACCGGATCCCATGGATACCCCACCGATCACGATCAGTTCCGACAAGACCCCGAGTGGCGAAGCTGGGGCGGTGAGACTGAGACGAATGAGAGCTTGCCAGATCAGGCCCCAGATCGGACAGATCGGACATGCGAAGAAGAGATCGAGGAAAAACAGAAAAACCAGATTTTCAAATCGAGATCAAACATGAATCCGACGCCGATGCCGTCCCCAGGGTTAAAGACACCCCGATCTTGACAGCCAAGGACGATAGGCTGCGTGATCAATCAACGGATGAACCGGATCCGACATCTCCTGAAGGGATCGAGAACGCTGATCAGACCCACTTACACGAAAGTGGTGATTTTTCGACCGAAGATCTAGCCGATAATCTCGCAGTAGTACCAGAGATCCAGATCTCCACCACCGAAGAAGTCAGGATTGAAGATCTGCAAGTAGGGAATCCGGGATCGGCTACCCCGGAGGAGATCGAGAAACTTCGACAGATTATTTGGAAGAAGCGACATCTCCTGATCGGAAAGGGAAACGCACTTCCTCCAGCGGCCAAGGGTGTTATATGCGATATCGACGTGGGTGATGCAAAGCCGATCGCACAACGAGTCCGAAAGGTGGCGCCACAGTTTCGCGAGAAAGTATCGGATCTTATCAAAGGACTCCTAGCTGCCAAGATCATTCGGCCATCGACATCGCCATGGGCATCTCCGATCGTGGTGATCATCAAGAAGAACGGTGTAGACATCCGACTATGTATCGATTATCGGCTGGTGAACGGTCTCACAAGGCTGATGATCTACCCGATGCCTTTGATCAATGACCTGTTAGAAGATCTTGACAAGGTTCTGTGGTATTGTTCATTAGACATGGCGAGTGGATTCTGGGTCGTATCAATGACCGATCGAGCTCGCGCGATCTCGGCTTTCATCACTCCATTTGGCCTTTTCGAGTGGAATCGCATGCCGTTCGGGCTGACGAACGCTCCTCAGATCTATCAACGCCTTGTGGACAATGCCCTATATGGATTTCTGAAGATCTCCCAGTCCGGAGATGTGGAAGGCTCTGCGGATGTGTTCGAATCAGGGATCCCGGAAGATCCCGGTCGTCCGTCGGTGCTAGGTCGGAGATCATACATCGACGATATCTTGATCACGGCTGGATCATGGGATCAAATGTGCGATCGGGTGGAAGGCCTATTGGAGGCCTGCGATAAGTGGAATCTCTCGATCAGTGTGGCAAAGAGCTTCTGGGGCATGGATAAGGTGGAATATCTCGGACACAAAGTGTCGATCGATGGATTGGAGGCAAACCCGAAGGACCTGAAGTCTCTGACGGATCTACCATTCCCTGGATCACTCCGATCCATGCAATCGTTCCTTGGAAGTTTGAATTACTATAGTCGGTTCATCGAGGATTATGCGATCTATGCATCGGTCCTATATGAACTACGTGAGGTGGAGTTCGCAGAACTGGAAGAAGCGACCAGATCTACGAAAGATCATGGATAGCATGGACCTGATCACTCAAGATCCCGTCGCGCTTAAGTCGGATCGGGATAGATCGCTAGATATCCCGACTCAAAGAAGCGATAGTACAACGGATCCTGACTTGGGGCGATGTCTTCACCCTGTTCAAGCGAGATCGGAACCAACCTGGGCCTAAAGACTGGTGACGAGAGGTGGGGTAGGGCATACAGGGCGTTTACAGCCTTGAAGACCAAGATCGCGTCGACCCCGATCCTTCGCCACTTCGACACGACGAAGTTACCCGTGGTGATCGTGTACGCTAGTGACTGGGCGATTTCCGCCGCACTAATGCAGGAACACGACCAGATCTACCACCCGGTCGCGTTTGCCAGCCGAACCTTGAAGACCAACGAGCTGAATTATAATGTTGCCGAAAAGGAGGTGTTAGCTCTACTTCGGATCTTGGATCTACACTACACCTTGTTGGTGGGACGTCGGATCAAGGTCCTAACCCGACACTCGACGCTTGCCTGGCTGTTCAAGTCTGCCGGCCTCCAAGGACGTCTGGGACAATGGTCTGCTCTTCTGTCCCCGTGGACACTCGAGATCACGAAGTGTACGAAGGGGGAGGATGAAATACTGGGGGCGATCGCAGCTAACATAACGCACCGATCGGAGATCGACGAAGCTCTGATCGCGATCGCGCCGCGAAAGGAGCCAAAACGTCGGATCCAGATGCCGATCCCCACTGTAGACCCAGATGAGGAGTTGTGGGTTATAAGTTTCGACGGATCGGCACGCGTGAAACGAGGAGGAGGCGCTTTCAGCGCGATCGTGTGGAGTTTACCAGAGTGGAAGGTGATCAAGGCTAGATCGGATTATGCTGAAAGCCTCACTGTCAATGAAGCGGAATACCGTGGACTCTTGCTAGGTCTTGGCATGATCGCACAGTTAGAACGCCGCCGTTTGGTCGTTTGTGGCGATTCGAATCTGGTAATCCGACAAGTCCGGGGCGAGATCGACTGCAAGGCGCCAGGATTGACGCTACTGAAACAGAAGGTGCTAGATCACTTGCGGAATTGGGGAGATCACGAGCTGGTCCATGTGAAGAGAGACTGGAATGGGAGCGCAGATAGCTTGGCGAGTGCCGCGCTGCAGCGAGGAAGCGGGATCGAAGTCCACGATGAGACAGATCGATGCGATCTGATCACCCTGAATCGGCTTAATGAGGTGTTGATCCCTCGAGTTGAAGATCGATCTGTGCAAGTGTCGGCAGTAGCCACGCGTGCAGCCCGAGCGCGACCTGGCGCCGCTGTCTTGCGAGAGGAACTGATCCGGGAGATGCGGGTTGATCGGATCAGGCGAGCCCAGGACGAGGAGGTCTGGATCGCAGGACTAAAGAAGTACCTGGATCTTACTCGAGCCGAATCCGGATCCTACGCCAAGATCGCCTCCGAGTACGAGGTAGATGAACAAGATCTGTTGTTTTACTGCCCACCAGGGCCGAGATCAAGAGGTGATCGCGATCGCCTGATGAGACTTGTAGTTCCAGAAACGCTACAGCAGGATGTCCTCCACCACTATCATACGACTCTGGAAGGAGGACATCAGGGGATCGGACGCACTTATCAGCGGATCCGAGATCATTTCCACTGGAGGGGATTATATCGGAGCGTGCAGCGATACGTAGGCGAGTGTGTAGATTGTGAGACCGGGAAGGGGAGACCCACGATCCGGGGCGAGTCGCCGGGGAATCTGCAGGCGACATACCCATTCCAGATCATAGCAATGGATCACATACCTTCTCTGCCCAGATCCAACAAAGGCAACACCGAACTACTGATCTGGGTCGATCTGTTCACGGGATATGTGATCGCAAAGGCCAGTTCCTCCCGATCGGCCCAGACCGTCGCGGAATCTTATGAAGAATGCGTGTTCCGCAGATTTGGTGCTAGCGAGATGATCAGGCACGATCGAGAACCGGGTTTCATGTCCGACTTCTTCAGATCGTTCAATAAGATCCTGGGGCAGCGACAACGGGCGACGATGGCCTACCGGCCGCAAGCCAACGGGACTGCGGAACGGATGGTGCAAACGGCGACTAGGGCGATCAAGATGTATGTTCAAGATCTCGATCAGAAGGACTGGGATGAATACGCGGAGAGACTGACGTTCGCCATTAATACGGCTCACGATCGGGTTCGGGGAGATACCTCATTACCTGGTACATGGATGGGATCCGAGATCGACGTTGGAGGCAACGATCCCGATCGGATCGACCAGACGCCACGATCGCGATCCAAGACGGTGGAGGTATCGGGTTCAGAGATACTACCAGCAGTCGCGAGAGCAGGTCAACGCTAGACTACGAGAGGCGATTGCAGATCGAGCCGATCGGCACAATGAGGATGTCGATCCGCATCAGATCGAAGCTGGATCACGAGTTTGGCTATACCTAGATCGTGTGAAGGAAGGGTATGCACGTAAACTCGCTCACCTTTGGCACGGCCCGTTCCGTGTTGCAGAGAAGCTCAACGAATTCACGATCAAGCTGGAGATCGCGGGATCTGATTACCATATCTTTCCAGTGGTCCATGTTTCTAAGCTAAAGCTGGTGCGGAATTTTCCGGATCGACCGCGGGTCGAGTTGACTGTGGATGAAGCAGATCGGCTAGATTTCGATGAGATCCTCCTTCCGGAGGACAGTTGGGTCCCAGATCTGGATGCCGACGAGTACGAGGTCGAACGGATCTCGGACATGCGAAGTGGGAAACGGACTCGCTACGGCCGGATCTATCGTGAATTCCTGGTGCACTGGGTCGGTTATGATGAACCAACTTGGGTCGACGAAGCTGATCTTAACTGTGGAGCCATACTGAGCGCGTTCCTACGTGATCATGCTAACCGAAATCGGTTTGGCGTGATGCAGTCGCACGAAGAGGTGTAGACGCAGAGAAGGCGACGTGACCGGGTCACAACGCCGAGATCGCGGATGCTGATCTGGATGTCTATCTGGATCGGATGTGGAGATTTTATATTTTTCGTGGAGATTTTATATTTTTCTTGTATATGCATGTGAAACCGGAGTGATTGGATGGAGGGTGTGGAGATTTCGAAGATGCTAAGTGGGATCGAAACTGTGGAGTAAGTATGGAGAAGAACGCTGGTTTTTGAAGCTGGAAAGATTACGTGGAATTGAAAAGAGGCTAGGCTGGAGTCAGGATCGCGTGGCGAAGTACCGGATCGTGATAGAGAATATGTAAGCGTGCTGACCGACTCCGGGCTCAGCTGATCACCTCCGGACTGGTCGAGATCGCGGGATCAGGAGTCCCAGGAGGTGTAGGTGGAGCAGGCGGGTTAAACTTGTTTTCGAGCCGTGGGATCTGCCGGGACGGGTGATCTGCCGGCCGATCGCGGTAATGGTTGCGCCAAGGGTCCTCCTGATCGCATTCTGCCAACGCAGAGATCAGATCGGTGGGCTCCGGTCGGTTCAGAGTCGGCTGGGCCAGGTTAGCCATTCGGGAGGCCGATCCGGGGTACCAGTATACCCGATCACGGATAGTAGGGAAGTGCAGGAAGTAGGGATCGAGCAGAAGATCGATGTCCGCCCACATCGCCCTCATCATGGGCAGGAATCGTCCCAACAGCAGCCGCCAACGTTCTCCGGTACGGCTACGCCGTTGCCGACGCTCGAGGTAATACCGACGGAGATCAGGATCAGCTTCATACATCGCCTTCGTGATCTCGAGATAATGGGTCGATTCCCAGTAGGCCTGCAGGTGATCTGACTCGAAGGCGGCGTAGGCATCCGCGATCTGCCCCAGCATGGTTCCAGCACGACGATGTAGACCGAGATCGAAGGTGAGGGGGGCCGGTCGGTTGCGGAGCACCTCCCAAGGTCGGGTAGCAAGTAGGGCCTGCACGTTGGGCCCAGTGATCAGGCTAGCCAACCAACCGACCCCGGCTCGGGAAGGGCGATTAGCCGGTGATCTCGCGGGGTAGAGGAATCCGGGAGGTAGCAGCAGCCTCTTGGACAATGTGGAGAGGATCATACCGACGATCGCCAAAGTTCCGACGAACATCGGATCCCACGGGAAGACATCACCAGCCGCAAACTGCCGGACGTTCGCATACCCGGGAATAGACGAGCTGATCGCGAACAGGGAGGGTGCAGCTGGGGCGTGGCGAGCCGCCGGGAGAGCCGCCACCCGGAGATCCCCACCGGGAGGGCTCCCGCCAGCTGGACTACCCCTCGGGGACCCCTGAGGAGAAGTGATCGGAGTCTGTGGGGAACTGCCGCCCGGAGGTGTCGGCTGCGCCGGAGGCGTCGATGGAGCAGGCCCCCCTTGATCACCGGATGCTGGAGGAGGATTTCCATGCCAGCGGTGCCACGACAGCGATCGGAGTATCGTAGCCCGAAGAGCGTCGTCGGATCCAGCGCCAGAATCCTCCGCGTCATCGTCATGCTCTGGATCGGGTTTACGTTTGGACCGATCCGAGCCACCCTTCTTCGGGGAAGGTGCTTCCACGGTCACTTGCGAGGTGGCCTGGGTGCGATCTGCTTCCTCCGCATCCGGCCCAGTCGGGATCGCGGGTTCAGGACCCAGATCGAAGGGGTCTGGGCTTTCCTCGTGCTTTTCTTCGAGCTCGGTCGCCTGGGCCTGGCCACCGGGTTGGTCTCCAGCGGGAACATCAGGTGGGGCCGCGTCGTGATCGGCCGGGGGAGGCTCCGTCCGCGAGGTCTTGTGCGGGGGCGATGTAGCAGGAGATGGGGGCGGACTGAGAGCACGTTTGACCCCCCGTTCATCTTGAGCAGCGCGGAGCCGAGACACCATTTCGGTCAGGACGTTGGTGGTCGCCATTACGTCACCTTCTGCCTGATCGTAGTTCTCCTGCAATGCCTGAAGACTCGCTTCTAACTCCTGCACTTCGGCATGGGTACCGATCAGATCATCCTCTACGACAAACAGGATATGAGTGATCATGGTCAGGTGGAGGGGGATCTAGACTATATGCGCACCTAGACGAGTGGATCGTTGTCGCTCGGCGCTGAGATCCGCCTGTGCTCTGTCACGATCTGCGAACGCTTGGTCTCGTTCCACGAGTAGGCGATCCCGCTCCGAAGTGACTCGGTTCAGTTCGGAGTTAGCGTGGGCGAGTTGATCGGTGGCTAGGTCACGTTCACCAGCGATACTGGTCAGGGAAGCGATCGCTCGGGCGGAGTCCGCCAAGGCTCGATCTCGCTCAGCCAGGGCCAATCGGGTGGGAGCCCCTGTCGAAGGCGTGGGGCTGGAATCCAGTTGGAGATGTGCAAGATCAGCCGAGATCCGGTTGTAGCTGGCCTTGGCAGTGATGGAGTCTTGCTTCGCCTCAGCCAGATCGCAAGCATGGATCCGGGCTTCCGCCTGGAGATCCTGGATCTCGTTGGTGGCTTGTTCCACCTCTTCGGTCAGACGATCCCTGTCCTCTGTAGCTCGATCTAGGTCTGCCTGGGCAGAGTTGAGACGCCGCGCGAACTCGTCGCGTTCCGATCGGAGCTGGTGAACCTGCATACGCAATCCATCGAGATCAGAGGCTTCCTCCGCGAGATCAGCGATCTCGCGCTCCAGACGCGCAATCTCGCCCTGCTGGTCTGCCCGGAACCGCTCCATGGCGTCGACATGCGCCCGAAGTTCCATGGCTTCACGACTTAGTTGATCACGTTCGCGCACCAGGCGATCCCACCCTGGACTGCCCGGCATCGGCCCAGCCTCATCGGATGAGAGCGGGCGTGCGTGGTCTGGAGCCGGACCCGACGAACGTCGCGAGATGTCGGAATGGGGAGATGGCGGACCGTCGGAGGATCTTGGGAATCGGGAGGTGTAGGCAAATAATCGCTCCCGGATCACTTCCTTGCTGGCTCATGGAGACTGGAAGGGATCCGTTGGTGGTGGTCGAAGTGTTGTCGGGGTGACTTGTGCCTTGGGCTGAAGATTGAGAATGAGACCTGAAGTGGACCGAGACGGACCAACTTGCAGGCTGGGGGCGGATGTGGTGAAGCGCGAATAAGAAATCCGAGAAAAGGCAACGTCAGGCCCTAAGAGAGTCGGATCAAGCGACAGGAGCCTCTGGCGAAGCAAGATGTCAGTTGATGACCCCAGATTGCGCGAACGATGGCTGACGAATGGATCCAGATCGATGTTCGTCTGGATCTCGCCAGCGATGAATGGATGGCGTCTTGGTCAAGTGAGACTAAGTGATTGGAGAACCCTGTCGTGCGGCTCCCGCGTGGCGGCTCAGGGTCGGAGGAGAAAAGGGCGCCTTGCCTGAGGTCGCATGAGAAGGAGATCAAGGCGGCAGAGGGTCGGGATCGGTGTGATCTATGGTGGGCCGGTGACAACATAACCGTGAGATGCTGCCGAGGGGACCTGATGGCAGTGTTAGTCGCGTGGGGAGTGGTGATCAAGTCTGGGAAGCTCAAGACCTGGAATGTCGACGACGCAGGCACGCGAGATCAAGTATGAAGGCTGCTGATCGGGATCATTGTTCAAGACGGTGGACCAAGATCGATGACCGAGATGGTTGATCGAGATCGGCTGATCGCCAGATCGGCTGATCAGCTGATCGCCAGATCGCCAGATCGCCAGATCGGCTGATCGCCAGATCGCCAGATCGGCAGATCGAGATCGCGATCAGGGGTTAGGTGAGATCAAGATCGAAGATCGGAAGGGCAGCTGTGTAGCCGGATGTCAGGTAATCGTAGGATAGCAGATGAGGATGGGGCTAGTAGACATAGGAATAACCATAAACAGAATCGAATTTGCTCTGGACATCACAAGTGCCTTCGTTCAAGACCGGAACTGGGAATTACATTGGCCCCCCGGCATCAAGAAGGTAAGGAGAAGAGATCTAGCATAGAGGTTAATTCTGGATAATACATTGGCCAGTTTTACCCTATCTAGTGATCTATCCTTTACGTGCGAACTACGGATCGGAAGGAATTGGCTGCTTGGCCTGACGATCTCGTCGACTCTCAACCCATCAAGACACCCGCTATAGGAAGCGGCAAGCATCGTAAAGGAAGGGATCAGATCCCCAACATTGGACCTTTGGAAGACCTGGATCGAAGACCAGGTGACCGGATCAAGGCTCGAGAACTCGCCTGTGACCCGGATCAACCCCTCCGAGGTAGAGTGAAGTATTCCCACGCTATCTCACACCCCCTACGTCACCCAAGACATTCTTCTCGTCCCAAGACATCTTCAGAAGTCACCTGGAAGAGCGTAACCCGCCTACCGACGGGTACACAAGGTGAACACTACACGCAGCAAGATCACGGATCATCGGGGGACCCCCTCCGTTAGTCGGTGTCTGGGCGCAAGTGGCGATCGCGATCGGCCTCAACCAGATTTTGGCCAGATCCGCTCCACCACATTTTCTCGCCTGGGTTCTCTTTCAACGTCCGTCCAACACTCGATGGCTCGGTTCACCGCGCCGGTACGCCACTTTTCAGTGTACGTCCCTACTTATATTATCTCTACGTTCGTCCGTCCTACAACTACTACTAACCGGGACTGTACGACGTCACTACCTGCAGGTCGAACGACTTCGTGCTGAGATACTAAGCTGCTTGAACCGTACAACAACAGTGAGCTTCACGCTCCTCCACGTCCAACGACTGTGAAGTAGCACGCCCCTTCACGTCCAACGACTGTGAGTCAACCAAGCTTCCTGCTACCCGTCCAACAACGAGTCAGCACGCCACCTCCACACGCAGCCTCGCCTGAGCCTAGTCCGCCGCGTCAGTCTCTCCGTTCAGTCGTAGCCTTCAGCCGTCCGCTTCGTCCGTCCGTCCGTCCGTCCAACAGCCTCCGCTGCCTTGCACTCGTCCAAGGTCAAAAGAGAAGTGAGACCTCCGTGTGGTCTCCGTCCAAAACTAAAGTGAGACCTCGTCGGAATCTCCGTCCAATCCGCCAAAAGCTCGCCACGTGCTCGCTCCTGGGCTTCGCACTATCAACCCACGGGAGGTATCAAACTGCGACCGAGGTACTTCAAGCCACCTGGCCGACTGCCCGTCTCCCGAGGCCACTTCCTCGCTACACGCCTCGTCCGTCATAGCGCCCAGCCGTTCGAATCCGTCCTGCATCGAGGATCCCTTACAGGCTAAAACTCAACGAAGACCCGCATTTCACAGCTCAAAGCTTCAACACTACGAGATTTACTGCTCTAGAGAACACTGTTCGACAATTCGCTGTAGATGCTGTTAATCTACAACCAGCTAGTCACAATGTAGATACAATACGCCATAGACTTGTTGAATAAGTACAATTACTAGAAACCTAAACGATAACACTGTTTTACTTATAACTTCGGATCTTCATTACTGCATCTTTGGCATATCGCCTCAAGTTCCTCTCAAGGCCGGCGAAACTCAAATCCGAAAATTCATGTAAGAAAAAGTGGGAATCACCGTCGACTTTTTCCCGTCCGAAACACCGCCGTTGCTGTGAAAACTGGGGGTTTGAGTGCCCTTGAATAACGTATTTTGAACGTGGTGAGCCCTTGCGGAAGGACATCAAGTGCGTCCACATAACAGGGTCGGGATACTCATCTGCTTGCACCATCTTGCTGTTAGGCTCCCCCGTTAACTTCATCTGATTACGATGCAGGAAAAGCACTTCTCCCCTCGTATCATGCTGTACCATTGTCATCCCACAGAACGAACCTCCGTACATCCTTCCTGCAGTAGCTGGTGGTGCTTCAATCATGTGGAATGAAGCTCCAAGTTTTAACCAAGCCAAACGAAACAAATCTTTGTCACCCCACACCAATTTCAGGCGATCGAAGTAATTCGGTTGATGCAGACCGTAAAATGCCACCAGATCGAGAGCTGCTGCATGTTTTCTTCTGTCGATGAGAAGCTGCCCGCTTTCTTGTTCGAACATGTCCACAAACGGCGTATCCAGTAATTCCCAGACAAGTGAAGCCTTGTTGACGTAGAAGATGGTGTTATCGGGATGCCAGTAATCCGGCCAGAAAACTGCTCCAGTGTTCACAAACTCCGGTATCTCGAAGAGGTAGCTGGGGTCTTTTGCCGGCACGTTATCAGCATCAAATTTGCTGTGTTGAACGGCGTAGATTTTAGCGTTGAAGCGGCGTGCTCGAGGGTGGTTAATCTCTTCAAACGTAATCCCTCCCAGACTGTCGTTACCTGCACTCTTGAGTGCGTCAAGCATAGCAAAAGATCGACCCATTTCGTTGGGGCGATACCAGATTTCAATTGGCAGTCGACACTCGTAAACGTTCCGAAGAACTCGGATTGTAGCGTACGCGCTAGCCACCAGCTTCGGATACACGACCATGACGATTCCTCGTGAGGAATTGTGATCAATATCGGTTGTTTGATTCTTGCGAACTGCCTTGTGGGCTTCACTATGGAAGTTCGCGAATCCTGGAGCGTCCGCACACCGAAATACTGCATTTAGTTTACCTTTAGAGCACGCCCTCTTCATCACCCGGAGCTTTTCGTGAGTATCTTCGTCTTCGACTTCGCAATACCCGGAAGAACCGAAGGGGATTTTGCTATTGCAATCTTGATCACTCTCGACGATATGGTCGCCATCTGGGCTGCAATTTTTCGTAGCTCTCCATCCGAGACACTTAAGACGTCGCACATGTGAGGAATTAGATTGTAGGTTGGTCGAACGTGTTGGCTCCGGTACGGATGAAGTTAAATTGGCATCTCCACGTAAAAACGAGCTTTCTAGCTGTGTAGATATTCCAGTAGAGCTGGGTCGGATGGTTTCGGGGGACTGTACAATAATTGCACACAGGTAGAAGAGGTTGATGAGCAACAGCATGCCAAGCAGTAAATGCTTCAAGCTTCTCTTCCTTCCGGGGGTATCAGGCTTGAACTTCATCTTCGACTTGCACTTCAGTTCTCAAAATTAAGTCTGAGTTCCCGGTGGTAATTTACTGGAACGGTTGATCCTTTTGCTCAAACAGAAAATATGTTGTACATATACATATAGTAGATGAATAGCCAAATTGGATGGATACAACTTTGAGTCAAACGCTAACGGAAGCACCCCGCCTCACCACTGTCTGGTGTTCGCGTTTGTAATCACGAAATCTGGGTATAACGGTTGCTACAGAAATTGCGCGGTTATACCGATCTTGCCTGGATCGCTCTGTTCATGAAGATCCCTTTCAAGCGGAACGTCGTCTTGCCGAAGTTTAAGACTTCGCTCACTATTACACCGGTGCTCGTACATACAATGCTATTATTTAGACTCCAAGTGCTACAATACCGACATTGAATTACGTAAAGTTTCACGGTGAACAGATACACTACGATTGTGAACGCTCTGCCGTATCATGGCGACGATCATAATCATATCCACCACGTCAACGGTACAGTTGAGCCAGGCCACTGGATAGTCTGTCAACAACCATAAATGTCAACAGCAGGACCATTGATCTTGTCACAGTTGTGGATACAGCATATTGGTGAAAGGCAGACAGCCACAAATTGCAGTAGAGTACGTTTTCACATTCGAACGACATACAAATTACTAAAGCTGACTTGCATCTCGAGCGTAGTCCAGCAGTGTGTCCTCAATATTGTGCCATGGGAGCTCCTTCCACGGGGTAAGCTTAAAATGTGACGACGATGCGTCGCCATCGCGACTCAAGGTTGACAACACCGTTCGTTATGCAACGGACGTAGTAAAGGATCCCAAGGAAACAACCGACGCTCACAGTGCTCGCTCCCTCCTGCTCCCTAGGTAACGGATATCTCCGATTCATATATTCAATGCAGCAGTCTTCAATTTCCTTTTCCAACAACAAGTCTTCTCTTCTATCTATCAAAGACTCCGTTCGTCTACAGATCACGTGACAATTTCGAAATTAGAGTGAGAAACTCTGTACGATCGATTTCCGAGAGACTACCGTATCTATCCGAATAAGTCCGATTCCACTGGATGAAGACACCCCGCGCTGCCGAAGAAAACTCGCCGAATTTGAGACCTCGCCAGCAACCCCGTATGGACGACGAGCCCATGAATCCTCCATCTGACCCTGACACAGCACAAGCGGTGCTACTGTACCACCAGTCACAGGTGTACCAAACGCTGCGTCACCTCCACCGCAATTTCTGATCGGCCATGCCGAACTCCGGGCGGGGATGAATGACGGTGGTGTTAGTCAGCTGATGCAGATGCTCGCTATGCAGCAGCAGGCAATGCAGCGCAGCAGCAGCAGTTCCAGGCCTTCGCGGAACAGCAGAGCAATTTCCAGCGAGCCATGTTTGACCAGCAGTCGCGGTGCAACCTCGCCAAAGCACGTGCCGATCCTCCTAAGTTCATGGAAAGTCCAATGAGGATCTAGAGTTGTGGCTTTTCGCCATAGA
Organism: Phytophthora colocasiae; assembly: GCA_018806915.1. Lineage (NCBI taxonomy): Eukaryota > Oomycota > Peronosporomycetes > Peronosporales > Peronosporaceae > Phytophthora > Phytophthora colocasiae. The sequence continues at coordinate 56,646 of JAGKQI010000045.1, forward strand.
AGAGCACCTACGAGATTACGAAGTAGAACGTGACAGCTGTGACTCCCGGTTCTGTCGACATGGTCGTCCCTTTCTGGGTCCGATGTGATGTCGTGGTACTGAGAGTTCAAAACATCCTCGGTGACCAACCCAGAACATGGTGTGTGTCTGGCAAGGAGCAGATCCGTCTCCGCTTTCGAGAAAGCGATTTCGAGTTTGTTGCTTTCTAAGTTGCACGACTCCAAAGTCACTGGTACGCAACATGAGTATACAGCCTCGGTTCATGCTCATGCTCTCCCAGTCATCGCTCGAGCTTCCAGAACTGGTGAAACGCTGGCTGTACTCAGCAAAATTTGCGCTCTGACACTTCTAGTCACATCTCGCAAAATATTCCTCAAACGCTACAAAAGACTATCGAGCATGCCCAGCGTTTTGAGGATGCTCGCGCTAACGAAGATCATAAACCCGCAAAAATCTCGCCAGAATCAGAATCAGAATCAGCAGAATCAGAAGGCCCAGGCCAACTTTCAACCGCAACATCCGATCCATCGTCGAACTCGGCAAAGCCACCCCTACGAAAGGGTAAGACGGCCTGGTTCTAGTATGACGAAAACGCCGAATTTCGTGCCAACGTGTCATGCATGCGGCGTTGTCGGCCACATTGCTCCTGCTTGCCCCGATCGGCAGCAAGGCAAATGGCGGCAAACAAAAACTAGGATCTCGGTGGGCTGGCGCCCCACCGAGATTGACACTGCAGTCGCTGGCCATCTCGGCTGTTGAGTGTCAAGCCAGTTGTCCATCTCCACCTACACCTCGTTGCTTCAATTACGGTAACGATAAAATGGTTGTTGATGCGACTTCAACAAAATTGTATGGCTATTTGGAGCAGCAGGGTCACATTGGTGACCAAGCTGTATCCGCATTTATCGATAGTGGTGCGTCGTTTAACGCCGTATCACCACAACTCGCGAGTACTCTGAAATTGCCTGTGCAGGAATATGCCAAGCCATTGATTCTTCGACTTGGTGGCGGCGCGACCAGAGTGATACCTCGTCGGGTTGCAAAACTTTATTTTAATTTGAGGGATTTCAACCTTATTGTACCAAGGCTTTTATTCTGACATTCCGAGCAAAAGGATGTTCTCCTGGGGATGCCTTTGGCTAGTGGATACTTAATCCTGATATCGACTGGCAGCGCAAACAAGTCGTCCTCGCTCACGAGTAACCACGCTCGCATTCTGCCCATGTGTTCCGCGGGCACCCGCAAGACGTGTAGGTGGACGACGTGTTAGTGTTTCCCAGTCTAGTGTGACCGATGAAGAAGCACTGACGCAGTATTACTTTCGCCACGGATATCAATCAAAACACGGAAACACTCGACTAGTTCGCGCCAGCAAATTAAAGCGCTCTCCTACGAGAAAGCGACAACGAGTTTTGCTTTTGTCAATCCTACGGACGAACTCTACCAAGGCAGAACAAGCATGGGAAACTTAAAAACATCTCCAGCATATCCACTTGAGCAAATTTCGCGATAAAGCATTTCGCTCCCACCTTCCTGCAGTGCCACCTACTCGCAAGGAAGGCCTGATGCAAAAATTGAAGTGACAGACGATGATCCGATTCATCGCAAGCAATTTCCTGTTTCGATGAGCAGCGAGATGCTATTCGTGCGTGGACTCTGGAGATGCTTGAAGCAAAGATGATTAGATCTTCCAGCTCGCCGTACTGTGCTCCAACATTTTGCGTGAAGAAGAAGTACTGGCGAGTGGCGAATTGTTCATGATTTTCGCGGAATCAACACGAAGATCCGCGTACTGGCAAAACCCCATCCCACGAAAAGATGATATTTTCCGGGCGATGGCTGGTGGAAAGCTGTTTTCAGCAATGGATCTCTTTGTGGGGATTCTTTCAGGTCAAACTTACAGAAGATCTCTATTCCGTTCACTGCTTTCGCAACACCTGACGGATTATTCGAGTATCTTGTGACGCCGATGGGTATATCCAGCAGTCCGTCCACCTTTAATCGTTTGGTGCGTGCAGTGTTCTCTGACTTACAGCAATGTTGTCAGACATATTTTGACGATTTATTCGTGTTCACCTGTTCCGATTCCGTAGATGATCACTTAATCGCCTTGGAAAAGGTGTTGAGTCGGTGTGCGGAGCAAGAATTATACATCAAGATCGAGAAATGCACATTTTGTTCGACGGAAATCCCGTGTCTGGGTGATTTTATCGGCAACGAAGGCGTTCGTATGGATCCCAGTAAGAGCAAGGTCATTCAGGAATGGCCTACGCCACGAACAAAGCAAGAACTCCAGTCATTCGTCGGGACCTGTGTATATGTGATGAGATTTTGTGAGGGGGTTCGGTGATCTGATCGCCCGTTAACGGACTTGACCAAAGGAAAAAGTCGCCGTGATCCGATCAAATTTGGTGAAAAGGAGCAGGCATTCGACGAGCTCAAGCGAAGGCTTTCTTTCCGCCTATTCTCGCTCATCCGGATTTTACTAAACCATTCCACGTTGCGGTGGATGCGTCCGACTTCGCCATAGGTGGCCATCTCTTTCAGTTGGACAACTTGGGACACGAACGGGTAATTGCCTTCAACGGCAGAAAACTCTCCAAAGCAGAACTCATCTATCCGACGCGAGAAAAAGAGCTACTAGCGGCGCTACATGCAATGCGAACTCTGGAAAGTATACCTGATCGACCGCCCATTCTTCATAAATACCGACCACCGAACCATCGAAGGCATTCTGCAACAGCAGACGTGCAGCCAACGCCTTGCACGTTGGCTCAACGAGCTTGCACTTTTCAGCCGCAGTTTCGATGGGTAGCAGGTAGTACGAATATTGTAGCGACACGATCTCTCGAAACCCAAACTGGAATGATGGAAGCAGTCGGGCTGTAAGTCTTTCAGCATTACCTGAAGTCACCACGAGCCTGGAACCTGCGGGAAGAAGGAGCATTATTTGCTCAAACAACCCAAACTTCAGTCAACATTACTGCTGAGTGCACTCGCTGTTACAATTCGATAAACATTTTGGTCCTGTATGGCGCACACTTCCAGTAATTCCAGCAGGCCACGCCAATTCCAGCGATACGAATTGCTCAATGGACTACTTTACTTTCGTATTCGTCCTGGGGCTCCATCGCGATTATGCATTCCGGCTAATACTGCACTAAAAACACCTGTGCTGCATGAGGAGCACGATGTTCCTACCGAGGGCATCCGGGACAAGCCAAGACCCAACTCCTAGTTGCATCTAAATTTTACTGGCCGGGAATGGCGAAGTTTATCCGAAGCTACGTCGAGAGCTGCGAAATGTGCCAAAGAAACAAGTACATTCTGCGGTAAACCAACAGGCCACCTACAACCCTCGAGATTCCAGAGAAACGCTGGACGGACATCAGTATGGACTTCATGACGAAATTACCTGAAGCAGACAATGGTTTCGATGCCATCCTTGTAATTGTCGACAGATTGAGCAAGCGCGCACATTTCCTACCTACGACAACAAGCGCGACAACAATGGAGACAGCGAAGCTTTTTCGTGATTTCTATCAGCGTCTTCATGGAATTCCTCGCTCCATCGTGTCTGACCGTGACGTGAAATTTACTGCAAAGCTGTGGAAGAATTTTATGGAGTTGCAAGATACCAAGCTTCATCTCAGTACTGCATTCAAACCGTCGACGGACGGCCAATCTGAGGTCACCAATAAGGTGCTTATCGACTATCTCCGCCACTTTATTAGTCCGCATCACAACAACTGGATGAATTACTGTCGCTGGCTGAGCTTGCATACAACTCACGGGTCCACGAATCCATTGGAATGTCGCCTTTATGGCTGACCTGGGATACGAACCACGCTCGGTTGCAGATTGCACCATGCCAGAGCCTAGTGTGCAGACAAGAGCAGCTACTTCATTTCTCCAACATCAACAAACAATCCTGAGTCAAGCACGAGATGCGATCGCTAAGGCCCAATCTAACTGGCAGCGAAATTACGACAAGAACAGGACACACACGACATATACAGTCGGTGACGATGTCCTTCTCAGCACTCGAAACCTTAACCTGACCACCTCGGTACTGACGGAGCACGGAAATTCGCGGCAAGATTTATTGACCTTATCGAATCTTGAGATCACAGGTCCTGACCGCTACAAGCTCGAACTACCACCAGGACTTCGACTATTCAATGAATTTCACGTATCTCTCCTCCGCTCCTACCACTACGATTCCTCAGCAGGTCGAGTTAACCGAGTTCAACTCTCTCCTGACTGCTGACGGAACGGTTGGTCACTTGGTCGCCGCAGTAACAAACACCGCAGGCGCAACAGGAAATCAGAATATTTCGTTCGCTGGCAGGATTCGACAATTCAGCCATCTTGGGAACCACTGACGAATCTTAGTCAAGTTAACGGGATTAATTAGTCGATACCTCGACACTCTACCGAAAAACTCGAGCTACCGCGCGTCTAAGGGGGAATTGTGACGACGATGCGTCGCCATCGCGACTCAAGGTTGACAACACCGTTCGTTGCGCAACGGACGTAGTAAAGCGATCCCAAGGAAACAAACCGACGCTCACAGTGCTCGCTCCCTCCTGCTCCCCTAGGTAACGGATATCTCCGATTCATATTCAATGCAGCAGTCTTCACCTCCCTTCCAACAACAAGTCTTCTTCTATCTATCAAAGACTCCGTTCTGTCTACAGATCACGTGACATAAAATGCCTTGACTTGAGGTAACGATCACCATAGCACATCCTTGTTTTCACGAAGTCTTTCCCACCTTGGAAAATATTCACCTTGAAGAATTTCTTCGCGAATGCGTAGCGTTTGACAGGGTCGGCATCCACCGACGCAAGACGGTTCGGAAAAACAAACGTCTGAAGTTGCCCCCATGTGTGGTCCTTTGTAAAATCCTCCTTCCCCGATAGTTTCTTGCCGTTACGATGAAGGAAAATAACGTCACCTCGAGTATCATGTTGAACCATCGTCATTCCGCAGTATTCCTTTTCACGAACCATCCCTGCTGCAGCCGGTGGCGTCACAATCATGTGGAAGGAGGTGTTCGTCTTGAGCCACGCCAAGCGAAAGAGATCCTTGTCACCGTACAATAGCCGCAGCGTTTCCATGTGACGTGGTTCACGCATCGCTAGGAACTGTGCAACGTGCATGGCAACAGCAGTGCGTTTCCGGTCAATCAATAGTTGGCCACTCTCCTGCTCGAACATATCGACGAACGGGGTGCCAACGAGTTCCCAAATGAGCGACTCAGCCTTAATGTTGAAAATTGTGTTCGCTGGCGTCCAAAAGTCCGGCCAAAACACTGATCCAAACTTCACGAACTCGGGGGTGTCAAACAGGTATGTCGGGTCCTTTACTGGCGCATTATCTGCATCCAAAAACAAGATCTGGTCCAGTTCCGAATGTGCCAACGCGTACACTTTCGACGTGAATCCAACTACGAGATCGTCAGTAACTCCTTTCATGATAATGGGGCCATAGTCCTTCTCCAACGACTGCAGTACCCTCGAGTAATCCAGCGGTGCAGCTCCCATCTCCTTTTCCAAGAACCACATCTCGATCGGTAGTTTGCATCCGTACTCCCTCAACAACCTAATCGTGGCATGGACACTCTGCAGCAGCTTCGGATACACCACCATGACAATCCCACGAGTTGGTTTCATATCCATATCAATATCTGTGCTATTCCTTTCCTCATCTCTTCTCGGCTGCACCACCTTCTCTTGTAGCTCTCTCGATTTCGCTGCAATGAGAGCGTTCACCTGTGGTGCTACGCGAGCAAAATCGACTGCTTGACTGCACTTGAACGTAGTTTTATTCCTCAGGGAATTGCAACTGAGTCTCATGGCTTGAATATCCTCTCCAGTGACTTCATCTCGCAATAAACAATATCCTGAAGCTCCAGCGAATACAATTCCTCCACAATTTAAGTCTTTAGCTGGTTCTCTCGGCCCATCCGGCGAACAATTGCCTGTTTGTCTCCAGCCTACACATTTAAAGTCCGGAATATGATGACGTTTGTGCAGCTCCAATAACTCTGGAGTTGTCGCTCCAATACCTCGAGTGAAGGTTGTCAACAGATTATCTGCTGAATCACTACCTGTGTCTGCGTAGAGTGCTGCATCGTAGGTCGTTCTACCATTACGTAGAACAGCACTACTCCATCTCGACATCCGCACGCGGTTGGCATCGCCCTTAAGGAAGAGCCACCAGAACAGCAAACAACCTGCGTAGAGTGCAATACCCACGTACATAAAGATGGGGTTTATGCAGCGAGGACGTGTCGAACGTGGCGAAGAGTTTGGAGAACGACGCATAGGGATTTTGACTGGAGAATGAGGTACAAGACGCAGCTCTGTTGCTGCTGGGTAGTGCGGAGCAAGCCCCGGGGCACGCGGTACCGGCGGCATCAGCAATTCGAAAAGTGTCTTACGCTTTGATTAGCGAGGAATGGAGATAGTCAGATAGGTTGTGCACAAACACCGGAATAAGATTCGATACAATGGGATATTAATTTACAGCATGTTAAATGATGGCTGAAAGGTTAAGGGAAACGGAAGTGAGTACGCCTGTAACTGGATTATAGAGGTTTCGCTGGAGGAATCGGGCCTGGCACAAATGTTTTGAGACGAGGTCAGATTTGCAGTAAATAAACTATACTTTACGCTAAAACGGACTGTAACTTCAACTTGATCACTTTGCTTCCTCGCGATCACTTTGGACAATTTTCTCCACTGCAGCTTCAGGCAGCAGTGCTACTGCTTCGTGTGCATATTGCAGTAGATTTCTCTCCACATTAGGGAACGTGGTGTCTTCCCATTTGATAGTTTTATATCTTGGGGCTGTGAGCATCGATTGGCCATAGCACCACTGGGTCTCGTCGAATTCTGGCGCACCATTGAAAATCTGGACCGAGTACTTCCGCCGCAAGAAACTGTACGGCATGTTCAGGTTCCCTACAGCCACGCGAGGGCTGTCAATCTTCTCATTCGGCGGCAAAGTGGGTTTGGAGGCTTCGAACGCAGCTTCAATTTCATCTGCATGGGGCGAAGCAGCTCGATACCTAAAGCGCTGTAGATGCGTCCAGATCAATTCATCTGGTTTGCGCTTCGCTCCGAGTCCTCCTGTCAATTTCTTGCCGTTACGGTGCAGGAATAATACTTCTCCTTCTGTATCGAACTGAATCATCGACATACCACAAAATTTCTTCTCACGCACTGTACCAGCGATTCCTGGTGGGTTGGACACCATGTGAAACGGAGTTTTAGTCTTAAGCCATGCGAGACGGAAAAGATCTTTGTCTCCATGGGCCAACTTGTATCTTGAAAACAGATTTGGGTCATGGAAGGCGAAGAGGAACAGCATTTGCAGTGCTGCTAAGCTTCGAGTCTTGTCAATCAATAATTGCCCACTCTCCTGCTCGAACATATCCACGTATGGTATACCCAATAGTTCCCATAGTAGAGATTCCTCATTAATGTTGAAAATGGTGTGGGCTGGATGCCAAAAATCAGGCCAGAAGACAGCTCCCAATTGAATAAACTCGGGTGCCAGGAACAAATAGCTTGGGTCTCTCACTGGGGTGTTATCTGCATCCAAGAACAACACGTGTTCTAAGTTTGTGTGTATGATCGCCCACACCTTCGAGTTGAAGCCTGCTACTCTTGGATCTGTGATAGGGTGCAGGGTCAAAGGACCATATTCTTCTTGCAGTTTCTTAGGAATGTCATCCAGCAATGAAGAACCGTAGTCAAGCTCCATTTCAGCCTCAATATACCACAACTCCACTGGTAATGTACAGTTCACAGCTCGTAATGCACGAATCGTTGCGTACGCACTCACCAACAGTTTCGGATAGATCACCATCAAAATACCTTCACTCTTCACGCTTGTCAACGTATTTTGATCGCTAGATTCTTTCTCCTTTTCAATTTCCAGCGTCAACTTCGCCACTTCCCATTGGAAATCCACAAAATCGCCAGCATGACGACAACTCAGCATTACGCTGGGGTGAAGTGTATCACACCCCGTGTGCATCACCTGAATCTGTTGCCCCGTTTCCTCCACCTCCATAAGACAATAACCACCAACTCCTCCTCGTACAAACTGGTCACAGCCTCGATCCTTGGTGGGTATTTCAGCCGCCTGCAGGTTGCAACTGTCGGTCTGTCTCCATCCGATGCACCGTAAGTCCGGCAGTCTGCTTCCAGACTCCAATAGCTGCTTCATCCATTTATTCTCTGCTACAATTGCTTCACTGTGTTCTGCTTGTCGTCTCAATTGCTGAATCAACTGCGGACTTAATCGCACGTCGTTGGAGTCTGAAGACGAATTCGTGCCGAATGTGCCACGAAAACTCAAACCCCACACTACGAAACCCAACGCATAGAGGCCAATGACCGAAAAAAGCGTCAATACACCAACACGAGGACCATTTCGAGGAGAATTCGGTGGTGTGAATGGTAATATGTATCGCTTGTTCAGACCAATTGTACGTTCATGCCGCGATGTCATCGAGAGGAGCCCAAATGCAAAGTGGACAGTGTGACGTGGGAGTGATGTACTTTGTGTATGCCACATAACGACAACTTCCTGACCATCACTCTGCACTTCAATGCGCGGAGCTAAAAATGGTGCCCGCACGCTGTAGTCGGCTCTTGTCATGGAGGAGGCTCCTGTGCTTGAGCTCTCAGAGTCCGAGAGGGAGGAATACGATGGCAAGAAGGCGATGATAGCGCTACAGAGAGCACTCAATGGAGCGGGGGCGTGGATGGTCACTACAGTACGGGATCAACGCAAATGTGACTACCCACTTTTACCTATAGACATGCCGGCTAATATTCGCGATAAAGTGGCCAAAATTCTGCTGGAGAGAGGAGGAAAAGAGAAAGTTGCTGCGGAGATTGTGGATCCCAAAGCACCGTGGCACCAGCAATTGGAGCAGCACGTAGCGCGACTGATGCAGCAGATGAGAGCCCAACCGCAACAGTTTAGAGAACTGTTGATGATGGCCGCGTTAGAGTCGAGTAGTGACTGCGTCGTGAAAGCCACATCGTTCGTGGATGTTCGTAGAGCTTGTCGGCGAATACGCCGCGCTGCCATGGCGTTGGGTGAGGAGATTTTCTTCATGGTTCGAGCATTTGTACGGCGCAGTGAGGTCCAAGGTGTTCTTCCGCAAGAAGCGCAGGTTGTTCGCTTGGCGTCTTTGTATAAGTTGGAGCTACGACGACACGTGACGATCAGTGCAGTAATGGGGATTATTCAACACGCTGACAGTGATCGCTCTGCGTCTGCTGACAAGCTTGACTTTGGCACCAACACAGCACCAAACAAGCACATCCATCCACTGCTACGACGGTCCGCGAGAAGTGCTGATGTCACACGTAAGGGTTCGAGTAGACACGATTTGGATGCTTCCGCTCGAGCATCCAGCGCTCCAGCAGATGCTAGCCGTCAGAGCCAGCAAAGTGCAGATCCTGACAAGGTGAAGTCGGTTCATGCATTCAAACTCCAAGCTCTGGAGCGGCTTCTTTCAAAATCTTGGCAGAGTAGAAAGTCGTTCACCGTTCGGTCGCTGCAAACCGCTCCACGAAGTCCCAGTAAGCTGTCCGATGAAACCTTAGCACAAATCCAAGAACGAGTGACGGCGTTCCTGTACAACCGAAGCCGTGAAAACTACCCACTTTGGAGTGATCCACCAATGTCAAGGGAAGAAACTGCACGGCATCTGCGTACGTTCGTAGCAACACTTTTGACTACACCGTTGTTGCAAGGATTAGCCATTGACCAGCTTCTTGAGGTGGCGAGGGCCGCGAGGTGGCAATTTCTAGCCCCTGGTGGTACCCTTTGCGAACAAAATACCGAGATCGAGGCACTTGTTGTTGTTATGGACGGAACGTTATCGTCTTTGGCCATATCCGAGTCGGTATCAGGTCCCAATAGCCCTCCTCCAGGCAGAGAAGTTAACATGTCAGCTCCGCTGTGCCTAGGAGAGCTCGGGATGGTTCGTAATACAGAGCGCTGGACACAAACGCTGACAGCTCAGTCACTTGAAGGTGTCAAAGCCTTGTTGGTCTCTAAACTGACGTTTGACGCACTTCTGCACCGGTTCTTCAGTGGTAACAAGACTATTCCACCAGGTTTTGCTGCAGTAGCAAATATTTTCCAGCCACGACGACCATCTTCGTCCCCAGCAGTTGCTAGACGTCTCGCGCGTTCCCTTCGGTCTGCGTATCGCCCCTCAACAGCAGCTCCATCTGTAATGGAGGCTAATATCAGTAGATGGCATGAAGTCCGAGACGAGAAACTGCGAGATTATCGAGCTGGACTTGAGGCGGAACAACGAGCTGCTGCACTTGAAGCACTGCAAAGAGCAATGGAAGCGCTATCTTCAACGTCACCCAACGATCAAGACGGTGAGGGATTTCCTGGGAATTCGACCTCGGAGTTTTCAGCAGACAAAGATCCGTGGTCACGCTACGAGGCGTATCCGCATTACGATTCAAGATCAAGTTATCGTGATACTTCAAATCCCGAACGTGACGATCTAGTCGAGAATTCTCACAGTTCTGTTGACCCCCCACAGCCGGGAGGACTGATATCTTCGACGGAGTATGCAGAACAACTCCGAGAGTTTTACCGGGGTTTGAACGCTCGACGATCTGTCGTGCGATCTCGACTCGCTTTTAGCGCACCATCGGATCAAATGGTTCAGCTGAGCCCTGAACGAAAACCTAGCATTGTAGCACCTGTCGAAAGCAGTCCTATCACGAAAAACCCCGTCGCTAGCGCTACTCCCGCTGTATCTACAATGCCTGAAACTGAATGGTGGGTAGCGGAGGACGAAGGAAGAGAAAACTATGAGCTCCCTTCAGGAACTGAGCTCGGGACACCTCTTGACGGAGCCTTACACACTTTGCCTACTGCTGGACCCCGGAGTCGTGAACATATTCAGAGCTCTTTCAATTCTTCAAAGCGTGACAGCCTCTCAACAGCACCACCTTCACCGCCGAAGGAAATTCTCTCGCCATTGGCATCTCCACACAAGGTTGATATCGAATCGCTCTACCAAGTTCTTGAAGAAGATAAAGGTACCGGAAGATCTTCAATCGACAGTGACCACGAGCAAATTAGTGTTCCAGAAACAAATGAGTCGGATTCCGAATCTCCATCAACGACACCACCGAAAAACCAGGAAGAGGATTCTAAAGAAGCGACCTCCACGCAAGCTCGGAAGTCAGCGTTGAACATTTTACTGGCCAGACAGTCAACAGCTAAAATGGCGAAACACAGTAAACTTCTCGACAAGGAGACGGCTGAGCAAATCCTCATTCAGAAACACTTTGCAGACTCGTCGAGCTTAAAGGGGTTAAGCTCTCCGAGCAATCGACGGCAATCTGTGCGGCCTCAATTATCACTGCCGACCAATCCAGAGCTCCACCCAAGCCACAGCCACGCACCACTTCCTTTACGAGTAGATCTCCAACGTCGAATGGATTCTGTGCTAAACGATTTATTGCTGCCACCCAAGACGAAGCTGGATCTCGTGCTCAAGTACACTCACGCTGACTATTATGATCAATTCTCGATGGCAGTCCAGCTCTGGGAACGAGTACAAGGAGCTATAACTTGGCGAGAACGAATCATGAAGTCGTTATGGGACTTCGAACTGCTAGCAAGTGATCCACGACGTCATTTCCGTTCAATTTCCACTCATCGGTTGCGTGAAGAGAAGGAGCGTGATGTGCTTTTCTACAAGTTAAACCAAGCCTCCAATGCTTGCCTGGATTCCATGGACGAGCTCTGGCGATGCTGTGGAGACACTGTATGCCTGGGGGAGCGATCGTACCGTGATAAAATGAAGAAAGACTACACGGAATTGCTGTACGAAGTAGAACAAGAGAGGCTTCGTATTATTTACGATGGAGTTCGACCGCACGTTGCCCCAGCCGTTGATGAAAACGAAGTTGGAGTGGATTCATTATCTGGGGGCCGGCCTTCTTCCGGGCGTATGCTGATCAACGTGAAAATGCCGACCGTAGGAGTTAACCCTCCATCTCTCGCTCGACGTCGCCCACTGAGCAAGAAGGATGGCATTTCTCCCAAGATTTCACCTGGAAATAATCAAGGCGAAACTACTACGTCGACCTCGCCCCAATTTGCAATCGACGGAGTAAATGCTGATCCAACAAGCTCACGCTTCAGCCTCATCACTCCTCGCGAATCCATCTTTATTCCAATTACATGTAGTTCTAAGGAAGAACAATCGACAAAACCAGAGCAAAATAGCAGAGCGTCACGCGTTACAGTCCAAGTGCAACAACATCGCCAATCTGAACTTGCAGCTCTAAGCAAACAGCTTGAGCAGAAGCCAGAAGAACCCGAGGAGTTAACGCCATCAAATCAAGCAGTTCGTCCTCCAGAGAAAACCTTTGTCGCTCCAACAAAAGAAGCAGAAAAATCGGCGGCTCGATCGAAACAACAAGAAGATCGTGCATCTCTCCGAGAAATGTTTCAGCAGTTTATGAACCGGTCGAGATGAAAATCAAGGTGACCGAGGAAAGCGAACTCGTTCACCAAACGGTTCACGACTACGGGGATGAGATTCGACAGCCAGTCGACCCAGCTGCATCTCCACGAGTTCAAGATTGTGCTCGTACGCCTCGCCTCGACGTGCAAACCAGTCCAAAAAGCGCGTACTCAGCTCGACGTGCTTCTGCAGCTCCTCGAAACGTGTCAAAAGGTCTTTCACATCCGACGAGAGTGTTTTGTGAGCTGAATACGTAGCTTTGGCGGAAACTTGGTGATTCAATTTGGCCAACTGGGCGTTTGTTTCCATCCGAGAGGCCTTCTCACGCAGTGACTTCTGCAGGACAGCAGAAATGTGAGCCACTGGGCCCTGGTAGCAATAAATAAATGCATCGGATGCCAAGACTAACCTCAAAGTGACGGTGCTGCTGTTGGAGTTGCGTGGTTAACGATCCAGCACTCGAGTGGAATTTCGCCGAAAGTGTGCGTAACGCTGCTTCACGGGTAGCTGCGGCCGTTTTGATCTCTTCAAGAACCTGCTGCAGATTATCGGTCGTATTGTCCAGCCGTTGGATTTTTGGGACGTCAACTTGGTCATGGCGATCCTCGATATCCTCGAGCATATGCTGCAGGTCGTTCGAGTGGTTTCGAATCGCTTCCAGCTCGATTTGGTGACTCTCCCGTTGCGAGTCAAGGCGAGAAACCGCACGTCCGAGCTCTTCCTGCTGCAACTGTACGCTTTTTACTTGTGCCGACAGCTGTGTTGCCATGGGACGGAAGCCATGGATCTGGACTAACACGCCATCTAACCGCGTTGACTCTGACTACCAAGTGATAGGAACACGCATAAACACAGCCAAGGTTAATCTAGTTGTAGTTGCAGCCTTCAGCTACACCGATTAGTACCTTGTCCATCTTGGAGGCCAGTCGTCTATCAACATTCTCTACCCTCTCATGAAGCTCGTTCTGCTCTGTCTGCAGGCATTGAACAAGCTTCAAAGGGGTAAACTCACTTCGAAGTTCTTTTCCGAGCTGTTGGGTGCTCGTTTTGGCTCGGACTTCGACGTCGCGAACCTCTTGACGATCGGCTTTGCCTCGGATATGCTGCTTAATATCCTCCAATTGCCGTTGAGTTGCAGTGTGGAATTGTGTCAACGCAACGAGGCCATTCTCCGTGCTTTGCACACGAGGTTCGAGCGGCGTCACGACAGCACGGAGAGCTGCGCATTCTGCTACCGTTTGCCGCTGCGTGGACTGCAGAACGCGCAGAGTTTCCTGCAACTCGTGGATCTGACCAGCCTGTGCGTTTAACACGGATACGAGACGGTGGATCGGGGCCTCCGCTGCCTTCGTGTCGAAGATATCGGCGACCTGAAGTAGCGCGGAGGTGTTCATATTGGGGTTTGCGACTGTTAAAGATCTTTAATCAGGACTTGTGATTGGTTGAAATACGGGTTTAACACAAGCTGAAGCTATCTTTCACGAAGGTTACAGTCAAGTACATGTGGCTCGGTCTGTACAGATGAACGTCCCCATCATTAGATCATGAGAGCAATCACCGTCAACTGGACAAGATGGCGCCTGGGTCTGTTGTTGGAGATCACTATGGTAGTCTATGGACCTGCTTGGAAATGCGGGAGAAGCGGACACGTGGTTTCTATCAAGCGCAATCACGAGTTCAATCGTGGAAGCCCTAGCAGTTGAGCGAAGCGTTGGCCAACGTTGTATCCGCTCTGGTCCTCTGGCTCCAGAGTCTTTGGAGTCCAGAGGGCTCAGGCCAAGTGCTCGAAAAATAGAGCCATGCTCTCTGTAGAAAGCTGGTTTGGTACGATAGTAGCGTAGTGTGCATCCTGCCTGACAACCGTGGACTCTAAACGCCACGTTGGTCCCAATGGTATCAGGCGTTTCCACCGTTTTCTACGGATCCTGGCGACTGAACTGAGCTCGTTATAGTGTCCAGCCCCAGCGCTCCATTTGCGGTGATGCACGTTCTGTGGTGTCCAGTGCTATATGTAACTAAATGTCTTGTAGGAAAGCCGAGCATCTCATCTCTGCCGGAAAACTCATGAACTGTAAGTGGGACACAGTATCGAGTATCCAGGCACTTCGAACGAAGTTTGTTGCCGGAGTCCACGCAAAAAGTACCTTTGAGCTCTGTTTTCAACTGGCCACTTCAGTCCGATGTGGGTCAGTGGAATCCGGTGCGAATTATGGCAGTGATTTATCAAAGACATGGACAGCCTCCCAGGCCGCATTTGATTTATCGGTTCATTGCCCGTGAAAGGCTAAAGAGCTCGATGCAAGCGCCAAGGCGATCACAGAGGCCTTGTTCCGGGCTTTCGACATTTTCAACATGTGGCTTCACTATCAACGCCCGCGTGTCACCAGACGCATCCCACAGCTGCGACCACCAGCCGGTTTTAAACCAATCCCGCACATCTGACCTTTCTCTTGTCGTCTTTCTATCTTTTTGTATTGCAAACTAACTTGAACCTGTACGTGTCGCTGTAGCTTTTCGCTGGCGAGCGGACGCGATGGCTCATTCCCCAATTCTCTCAATACTGCGCAAGTTGTTCCTCGCAATACATTACGATGGTCACAACAGCCCGAGCCAAGTGTGTTTCCATGGACGTCTCCACACAATACGCGCCGGACCTTTGCACACTACAAGTTAAAGTGGGCGAATTGCGTCTTTCGGATGATGGCACATGGCTCTACCTACTCCAAGTGACCTGCGGCCGTGCACGTTGGCAAGTTTCCAAGCGCTACAGCGAGATCCGCGAGCTGTGGCTGGAGCTCAGCAAGAGTCTGAGTGACAACGACACACAGAGCTCCTGTACCGAACACTGCCACTTCCTGGCAGGCTTCGAACAGGACAAGTTCCCGAAGAAGCACTTGCTGCTCACTCAGCACAAGCTCGAAGCGCGTGCGAGTGAATTGGACCAGTTCTTCCTCAAGCTAGCGATGCGACTCAACCTCTGTAACCCGATCGAACTGCAGACCTGTCGTCTACGTGGATGTGAGCTACTGGAGCTCATTTCCAAGTTCTTCGAGGTGGACGCCGAGCAGACCAAGGGTTTAACCAAGAGCTTCTCGCGCAGCATCTCCATGCAGCGTGAGGCACCGCGTCACGACCAGCACTTTACCAAGAAGCGACGTGGCAGTATGTCTGTCAATGTCGGTATAGGCCTAAGCCGACGATTCTCTTTCGGATTCCAGGAACGTCACAGTGCTGTGGCCGCTCTAGCCCAGTGAGGACCTTCGAGACGCGCTACTATTTTATTTGAGGTAGATATTCTAGACCCGAAACGGCCAGTCGGCTAGCTATTTAGCGTCGTTCAACACGCACCACCTTCATCCTTTTATTGCTTTCTTTGACTTTGAACGTTCATGCTGGATTTTGCTCATGTCAACCGGAGACATACCGGACACACACCAAGCAAGTAATGCGTAGGAACAGTAGCAAAACCAACTGCAATGGCCTTCAAGGCACTAACGAACTCGTCGCATCAGCAAGTATGGCTCCAAATTGACACATTGGAACATGGGGTTCTACAAATTCAGCGACATGGCTACATGTTCTATCCATACTACTAGTACGATCTAAGGTGTCTCGAGCTGCTGTAGCAAGTGGTTCTGTTCGTCCACCACCAGCGCGTCCACAATCTCGTCTAGTAGCTCGCCGTTCAACATACGCTCAATGCCGAACACCGTCACATTCACGCGGTGGTCGCTCACACGACTTTGAGGGAAGTTGTAGGTGCGGACACGTTCTGAGCGGTCTCCAGAGCCGACCTGGGAGTTCCGCATAGTTTGACGTTCTGCATCGCGTTTCCGACGGATACCATCAAACACACGTGCACGCAGGATCTTCAACGCCTTTGCCTTGTTCTGATGCTGCGACCGCTCGTCCTGTACGGCCGCCACAATACCAGTAGGGATATGGGTAATGCGAACGGCACTTTCAGTAGTGTTGACGTGCTGGCCACCAGCGCCTGATGCGCGGTACACGTCGATTCGTAGATCCTTCGGGTCGATTTCCACCTCAACTTCCTCGGCTTCTGGAAGCACCACAACAGCCACGGCACTTGTGTGTACGCGTACGTCGTTTACGGGGACACGCTGCACACGGTGCACCCCACTCTCAAACTTCATGCGACCGTAGGCGCCGCGTCCAGTAAGTGAGCACACGCACTCCTTAACACCGCCTAGATCGGTCTCCGAGAGACTCATGAGCTCGAACTTCCAGCCCTTGACCAGAGCCACCTTCTGGTACATCTTGAGGATGTCAGCAGCAAACAGACAAGCCTCATCACCGCCGGTACCAGCACGAATTTCCAAGATTGAACTCTTGTCGTCCGCTTCATCGCGAGGCAGCATGAGCCTCACCACGTCGCTTTCAAGTTGTGTAATAGCCTCAATCAGCTCACGACGTTCGTCCTCAGCCATATGACGCAGCTCCAGAGCGTCCGGGTCGTCACTATCCGCTTGCTCCGCGATCATCTCGTCCAGTTCTTCCACTGCTTTTTGCTGGTTCTGCAGCTCTCGCACCGCCATCACCTTCGGCTCCAGGTCAGCCATCTCAATAGACAGGTTCGTGATCTTGTCGGACGAAAAGCTGCCGTCATTACTGTACATATAACACCATATCCAACACTAAGAACATTGCAAAGTAAAAAGCCAACGATAAATCGTAGCGTACTGGGACAATTCGTGTGCCAACTCGTCATAGCGGCGTCCAAGCAGGTCCATTTGGTTCAGAATAGCCGCCGGCATCGCAAAACCTCGCGTTTGCACTCCATTTTGTGGCCACAGCTTCGCCACAACAGGAACTCGAGTTCGCACAAGCTTTTGCGATCTAAAAGCGCCTTCCGTCAGTGTCAGGACGCACCGTTGGCGACGTAGCAATTGCAGCATAATTAACGGTGAACACCTCACGTCCGGCAGAATTATTATGACTTTTGATTGGCTAAAAATAGCTTCTCGTCGGTTCTACCGGTTCATATCCATCTATCTTCCTAAATCTATCGAAAATGACCAGCAAGTATCACCTCGGAGACGCCTGGTACATCGTGTCCTGTGGCTGGTGGCAGCGCGTTGTAGAGCGCGGAGAAAAACCCTTAAGCTCGCGTATTCGTAATGCCGATATTGTGGACGCTACGCGGAGTTGTCGCTGCTGCAGTCGCTCCATTCTCAATCCGAATCTCATGGAGGATGTGGACTATCGATTGGTTAGCGAACGGGTGTGGAACGCTCTGTCAATGGAGTTCGGTTACGACTGGGCTATACGTCGAGAAGTGGTAGCTACGGGTCGACGACTCGGTGTGGACGCGTATCCTGCAGGGTTGGAAGAGCGAGCTACGGGCCATGACCATGTTCCAAATTCTGGACCTGTTGATACACCAAGTCCCCCAGGAACTTCACCACCGACATCTCCTGAACGGGAAGATTGGACACCTGAAGCTTTGGAGCAGTGGAGGGCCGAGCTTAAAACTGACCAAGTGGTCGATGCTCTGGATACCGACAGCAAATGGTATGAAGCGACGATCGTCGGTATCACAGATGCAAAGGTGAAAGTTCACTACCGTGGCTGGAGTTCCAAGTGGGACGAATGGCTCAATCGATCATCGCCGAGACTCATGCCATTGCATTCGAGAGTGCGAGACTGGAGGAAGCTCCGAATCAACGATGAGTTGCAAGTGGGTGATCCACGACCAGGAAAGAAGAGGATGCGGTGGAGAGATGCCAAGGTTGTGGACACTCGCAAAGCTCTGCACGTTCAAATTCAAATCGACGACGAATTACGCTGGATGGACGCTCAGGACGAACATTTGTGTCCACCTGGGACACATCGTTCCACCAATGGCACTATGGACCAATTTGCATCCCCAACAAGCGTCACCACCATGGACAGCAATGGAAGTACCCCCAATTCAGCCAGGAAGCGCCTCAAAACGTCCTCCAACCCATTCTCCCAGTATGACGACTGAAATTCCTGTAGTGTTCATGTTGAAGTGTATGTTCACTCTTTTTGACCAATCATACGTCGTACCGAAGATTTCAACCAATCAATATTCAAGAATATTTCAAAAGCTACAGTCAAAACGACGCCACCACGATGCCCGCGCTCGAGTCGGACGTGGAGGGCGCTACCGACGACGCAGGCGCGTCCTGGGCGCTGCCTGACTGGGAGGAGTACAGTGAAGCAGCTAATAGTAGTTTTGTGGGCGATTGGAGCGACGTGGAGGCCGATGCGAGTCTGGACACGGCCAGTAGCGTGGCCAGCACTGAGCATCAACGAGTATACCGTATACAACGGGCCAGAGGAGGTTTCCCAGAGGAGAAACAACGCGACTTAACGGAATTACACACGCTGTATACACGAAGAAGGCTGGAAGAGAGCTCACAAGGCTTTTCAAGTGTCCGAAGTAGTGTCAATTGGTTGCAACCAGTGCCATGCAATTCTCCACGCGTGGTAGAAGAGAAACCAGTATCTAAAAGGGAGGAGCACCAGGTGGAAAGTGAGCTTTTGGTTCAGCAGAGTGAGATCAGTGCTGAGTTACAAGCAGTGAGGAAGCAATTGAGTGATTTCCAGGACAAATGGAAGAAGTCAATGGAAACTAGTGCAGGTGATGGAGAAACTAGGAGTTCGCAAGCACCAACAGTTGCGAGCTCATGGTCTACAAGAGACAGTAATGTGATCGCGAAGACAGTGGCAGTTCAGACAAATAGAGAGGAGAGGGAGGGTGCTGTTAAGCAGTGGCTGCAACTTCTGGTGCAAAAAGTGGATCTGATGGCGAAGGATTATACCCATGCACCGACTCACAACTTTCACTTTGCGATGACGCATTTGGCTGGGGTCTGGGGATTGAATAACGATTCCAAGAGTACGGGAATAGGAGATTCCGAACATGTATCAAAGGACGACAGCATGGAGGTAGTGGACCCGTCGTCGTGGCATGTGGGTGATACACTGAAATCTGAAGTGCCTTTGGAGGTGGCTGAGCAGTTTTTGGAGTTGGAACATGCCATTGCGCGTGCAAACGCTGCGGTGGAACAGCATGGACAACGACAGATGACCAACTTTGATCGTGCAGTACAACAGGTGCAAGGGTACCATCACGAGCGCATGCAGAGAGTAGTGGACGAGTCTATTGCAGAGCTGAATCTTGTCCGAGGGAAATACAAGAAGAAAGAAGCGAAGCTGGAAGATGAGCTACGTGCCGCCAATAAAGAAATCGAAAAGTGGAAGCAGAGCTCGACAGAAGCTGAGCATCGAAAAACGCTCGACCGAGAAGCGTTGGAGTCCCAGCTTTCACGTGCTAAGCAACAGGTAATTTGATTAGTGCACACCTCCACATTAGCTGGTGCTAACCCTGTGCTCATATACAACCAGCATGCACATGAGAAACAACGGTACGAAGAAGACCTTGCTCAGTTGACAGACCAGCTCGAAACAGTGCGGGCCGAGCGAAAACAGGTTGTCAGCCAACACAGAGATACCCACGAGGTTATTGCTCAGGCAAAGGAGGGGGCAGTTGTGTTGGAGAGGCAATGCCAGGCACTAAAGAAACAGCAAGAACGTGCAAAGGAACTTCATGATCGGGAAGTACGTGTTCTTGAAGACACTATCCGACAGCTTCGGGACAGCAGTGACGAAATGGAAGCACGCTATTCAAAGGACAAGCAAGCGTTGATCGAAGCGACTGATAGACTGAAGTTGGAGAAGACGGAACTAGAAGCGCGAGTAAAAGGTGACATCGAGCACCAGATGCTGCATGACCGTATTCCGGAAAAGTTAGTAGAGCTTGAAAAGCAACATGAAAAAGCCATGGAAGCATTGAAGATCGAGCACAAGCGTCAGTTAGCCCAGCTAGCAGACAAAAGCGCCGTGGCAGAGTGTCGAAGCGTCCACACAATTGACACACAAACCGATCCACCTACAGAAGATCGTGTGCAGTCGAAAAAGGAGCAGGTCGGCAATAACGAAGCCCAGGCTCAAATTGAAGGTCTCAGTCGTCGGTGTCAAGCTCTGGAGAAGTTACTTGACAAGAAATTTGAAGAGACTCCACACTCTCTGTCATCGAGTCGACGGTGCGAATCCTGTCATTCTGATGATGGGATTTCTACGAGCAGTGTTCGACATGATCTCAGTGCCAGCCGAAGCAGCCTCCTTAGTGATACCAGCTTTCGTTCAAAGGCGAGTGGCAAGAGTAGAGCTCTAGCTCGAGTACTCCTCGGCTCTTCAAGCGCTTCCTTCCACAACTTATCTACCGAAAACAAGGCGCCTCCATTCATGAACGAGACCACGTTGGCCACAGATGAAGCAACGTTGGGTGCACATGAAATGTGGGATTCGGCTTCGTTCACGTCTATCGACACGGCGGACGACTTGTCGTCTTTTGCCTCCCAGCGCACTACTCCTCGGCAACGAATGCGGTCGACTCAAGAGATTCTTCGTCTTGTTCGTCACATCAAACAAGCTGCAGCGTCGCCACTAGGTGGTCGAAGGGAGCCTGACCCAGAGGTTCAATGGGAAACTTTCAAACAAAACTCGGCGATGGCTACGCAGAAAACGGATAAACCAGCAGTGAGATCGGCACACAGTGGCGTTGAGCGTACTTCGACCACACCAGGCGCTTCTGTATTCGACGACTTGCTTTGTTGACAAGTACAAGTTCACCTGAATTCAATTCAATTCAGTGAATTGTAATTCGTTTAGCAACTTGCATTTTTGTGATCTAAACGGGAGCAGTACATATACTTCCTTCATAAGCTACAGTATGAATCATAACCACACCTACCGATGTCAGAGCGAGCAACACTGAAACGTTTTGCGCATTCGAAGTACATGTAGATGTTGATTGAAATCCTGCTATTCAATTTCCACGCCGGAATTCTTCACTCAGCTCTCTGTGTTGGACCAACCAACACCACGGATACTATCCACTGCCTGCTGCCACGCGCGGCAAGAGAAACCTCAGGATTTCTGCTTGGTTCCTCGTATCGTCGGACGAATGGCCACAAACGAGCCGCAGTTGGTCACAAACGAGGCGGCTAATTCGACGCCACTCAGTTAGTCTTTTGGCTTTCTACATCTTGCCATCACATTGCACTTCATCTTGAAGGTCTTTTTCAATACATCGCATGGTCGAAAACTCGCTTTGTTGCAGTCGATCCTCTCGCTGATCAAGTTGATCATCAACGCGTTTTGAACCGGATCCGGAACTGCGCACCAAGCAGAAATACGCGATGTGATCCCCATCCTGGTCCAAAGCCGCGGCAAACCGCTTCAACCGCACGCTCGGTGTGAGCCTCCAGCCCACAGGCTCCAGCCATTGTCGGGTGAGACTGCCCGTCGACGTACTTGAAATGAGTGCGTCGACGGGGTGACGCAGCGTTTGTTCGTTCTAACATATGCACATCAGTAGCTTAATCAGTCTAGTTACTGTATCATGAACTTTGTAAAACCCAATTGCGTATCTTTGTTTCATGCATGGATTTGATCTGTTTTGTTATAACCCCCACTCCATACATTTTCCAAGTGATTCAAAGTTCATTAAACCCAACCTTGCGCTTCATCCTCCTTCTACTCAATTGCCATAGTGTTGAAATGGCATCGACGACAATTCGTGGCGACACCTGCTTGAAGAAACACCAAGCATTGCGTCTCCAGCGCTAAAGTGCTTCCTGCATTGCGCTGTACTGGAATAACTAGCTCAATCTACATAAAACGTACTATGTTTCAGGGTAGGTGGCGTGTCCCTCGATGCATCCAACAATCGGATCATTCCGACATTTTCGCCTTGCAACGCATAGGTCTCCGCTCTTCTCTTCTCTTCGCAATGCTCCGCTCTTTCTCATCCCTCTCGGCCAAACTGCCAATGCATAAGTTGGCTACACGTGCCTTCTCCAGCTCCGTGGCTGACTCGCATCTACTGGTGATCAACGCTGGCAGTTCCTCCCTCAAGTACTCAATGTTCGATCTGCAGCCGGAAGGCGTTGGTGCTGCCGTGTTCACGGGTCTGGTAGAACTCTCCACGCCAAGCAACAAGAACGGACGTATCACCCACAAGACCCTGGCTACGGGCAAGAAGGAACAGATCGAATTGCCATTGGAGACGCACCGTGTTGCTCTCGAGACGGCTGTGGGCAAGTTCTTCGGCTCGGACCTTGAGGGAATCAAGGCTGTGGGTCACCGTGTTGTGCACGGAGGAGAAGCTTTCAGTCAGGCTTCGGTTGTGGACAGCCAGGTCATTGAGGCTATTAAGTCCAACATTAAGCTGGCCCCGCTGCACAACCCTGGCAACTTGTTGGGCATTGAGGTAGCCACTGAAGTCTTCGGACCGTGTCCACAGGTGGTGGTCTTTGATACGGCTTTCCATGCTACGATGCCTGCTAAGGCCTTCACGTACGGCATCCCGCACAAGCTGTACGAGGACTATGGTGTCCGTCGCTACGGCTTCCACGGCACCAGTCACCAGTTCGTGGCTAAGAAGGCTGCTGCTCTGCTTGGAAAGCCCGTGGAGCAGTGCAACTTCGTCACGTGCCACTTGGGCAATGGATCCAGCATTGCCGCTATCAACAAGGGCCGGTGCATTGACACCAGCATGGGAATGACTCCGCTTGAAGGGCTCGTCATGGGCACGCGTTGTGGTGACGTCGACCCTGCCCTGCACGCGTTCCTGTGCAAGGAACTCAACATGACTATCAAGGATGTCGACACGATGCTCAACAAGAAGAGCGGCCTGCTCGGAATCTGTGACGAGAGCGACATCCGTGTCATTCAGGACCGCGTGCGTGCTGGTAACGACCCTGCTGCTTCATTGGCGCTTGATGTGTTTGCTCACCGTGTCCGTAAGTACCTCGGTGCCTACGCTCTTGAACTTGGTGGTGACCTGGACGCTGTCATCTTCACGGCCGGCATTGGCGAGAGCTCGGCTATGATCCGTGAGCGTGTGTGCCGTAACTTGGGCTTCCTGGGAATTGAGCTGAATGAGTCTAAGAACGCTGTGTCTATGATGGGCTCGGGTCCAATTGAGATCCAGGCTGACAACGCTAAGACAAAGGTGCTGGTTATCAACACGGACGAGGAGCGTAGCATTGCTGAACAGACGTACGAGATCGCACTGAAGAACTAAGGTAGTTACTTCAGATCCTTCATCTGGAACGATACAGAGCTTAAGGAAGGAGAGGAGAGAGATGGAAATATAAAGTATGCTTGTTCCTCATCGTCAGAGCAAAGATTGAAGAAGAAACGTATTCAAAAAGCTTACGATGAAATGCATTAAATTCAAGTAACACAGTGGATTGAACGTACGACTACTTGAAGCAGATACTTGTCTCCTTCACTTATCGGTACCGACAAAAACCCAACGCATTCCGTTGTCATGACGCAGTGGGAATCCGCGCTTCCCCTGCTCCAGCTCGTTCTCCAAACGCTTCTTGGTCTTCTTTCCCCCTTCCAAGATACGTTTCTTCTCGAAAAACACGTAGGCCGTACGGTACACGACGTTAGCTGCACCAGAGGCAGCACCACGTTTCAAGTTCATGAAACTCCGCAGACTGTTGCTGTTGACATCTCCCAGAGCCCTCAAGAACGCCGCCTTGGTCACCGTTTTCTCACCTAGGAAGAAGTTGATCTTCTTACGGATCTCGTCACAGTCGTCGTACACTGGAATGTCTCCATCCTTGTCCGTGTCCATGATCTCCACTGCTAGAATTTTCTCGAGTAGATCATCTCCCGTTTTGCGTTTCTTGGTCTTCTGTTCCTTCTCTTCCGTAGCTTTTCTCTTCCGGTCCTTTGGCGCCATAGCTTTCAGTTTCGCCTTCTCTTCCTTCTCCTTCTTCTCGCGACGATAGAAAAAAATAGCAGCACCTTCATAGGTCTGGTTCTCACTGCCACCATAAGGACCTTTAAGGTTCATGAAGCGGTAGTACGAATTGGAATTGATGTCACAAAGCTTGAGAAATGCTGTCTGTGTCATCTCCTTGGTGCCTAAAAAGTTGCGAATTTTTGTTCGGATCTGGTTGCAGTTCCATTTGGTCCACTCAGGATTATCTTCGTCGAATTCTTCTTCGCTTTCTTCTTCTGTTGCTGGAATTTCAATGACCCGCGGTTGAGCAGCCACCAAAGGAGCAGCATCGACGACATTGGTGACCTGTGGCTGTCCAGTCAACGAGCCAAAGACGCCACCAAAAACGAGAGGACTCTCACTAGCAGCTGAGGCTTCGGCCACATACGTCGATGTTTTACTTAGCAGATCATGCATGTCCATTGCTTCCTTTAACACTTTTTACTTAAATTCCTCTTTACGTTATGCACTTTATGGCGGGAAGACATTTTTTTAAAAGTTATTTTTGTATTTTTATTTTAACCAATCAAAATCGTTTCGGTTTGATTGGTTCAAAGTTGTCACTTGCACTACCGTACCAATTGCCAAACAATGGCCATGGACGCCAAGAGCAACAAGAATGGAGCTGGAGCGAAGGATACTGGGAATATCAGCCAGTTAGTGGCTCTACTATCTGAAGGTGTGGCTTGGTATGATGCTGAACCAAAAATCAAGCCCAAACTCAAGCACAAGAACGAAGGAGAAGCTCTAAAAGCCACAGATGAATTGGTGCTAAATCTGAAAAAGCAGGCACAACAACTCTTGGAAGCCGAAGTTTCACGTTATGAAGCACAAAAGAGTGGTAAAATGTCAAGTGACGACAAGTATTTGGCCACGATGATGAAGTCCGGTACTTTATCTGATAGGGTGGCCGCTTTAACGCTCACGTCGCAGACTTCACCGTTGCATTCGCTTCTGAGACTGGGCCAGCTCATTACAATGGCCAGTAAGAAGGCAAGACGTGAAAGTCTCATGGCTGTGGACTCCCTCAAGGATTTGTTCCTGAACAACCTCCTTCCAGACGAAGCCAAGCTTCGGTTCTTCCATCAACATCCGTTGCGTGCTGCCCAGAATTCACCAGCTCATTTAGTGCTGTGGTTCTTTGAGCACTGTTTAAAGACAGCTTATGCTCAGTTGACTGGAGTGCTGGCCTCGGGTATGGATGACGCTGTGGACAGTCACAAACGGGCGTGTCTGCGTGCTGCTAACGCATTGCTCAAGGCTAAACCTGAACAGGAAGCTGTGCTGCTGGCTATGCTGGTGAATAAACTTGGTGATCCGGACCGCAAAATTGCGGCTTATCTGCACCGTATTCTGCAGGAATTGCTACGTGAACACCCAGCTATGAAGCGCGTGGTGGTGGACGAAGTGGAGCGTCTTTTAACGCGTCCGAAGGTGTCCGACCGGGCGAAATACAACGCTGTATTGTTCCTGAACCAGATTTATCTCGAAGGCGACGGAGTGGATGCGGATCTGGCTGGCCACTTGATCTCGGTCTACTTTGGTCTGTTCTCCAAGGAGGTGCATCGTCATGATGAAGAGAAGAGCAAGAAGAACGTGAAGAATACGAAGACCAAGAACAGTAAGAAGGGCAAGAAGAAGAAATCGGCTGCTGGACCCACTTCAGAGGAAGCTATGGACCGCAAACTGCTAAGTGCGTTGCTGGTTGGTGTCAACCGTGCGTTCCCGTACGCGAATGCCACGTCGGCCAACTTCGCCGAGGAGATCGACTCGCTGTTCCAGGTCGTACACCGCGCCCACCACAGTACCAGTGTGCAAGCGTTGATGCTGTTGTTCCAGGTTATGAACAGTACCAATTCGGTCTCCGACCGATTTTACACTGCATTGTACGGCAAGCTCATCGACCCTAAGGTGCGCGAGACTTCCAAGCACACGCTCTTCCTGAACTTGATCTTCCGCGCGATGAAATCGGACGTTTCTCCTGCACGTGCGGGTGCGTTCACGAAGCGTTTGCTTCAGCTGGCCAGCACGATGCCTCCAGCATTCGCTTGTGCCGTGCTCTTCTTGCTGTCAGAGCTTCTTAAGGTGAAGCCCCAGCTACGCACATTGCTGGATCAGCCTGAGTCGGGCTCTGCTAATGGCAACACCGCAGATGACGAGCATTTCAAGGACGTAAAGACTGAGGAGACGTCTGCTTTTGAGCTTGAGGAGGAGGAGTCCGACGACGATGAAGACACCACTGAAGAAGCAGGATCTAGTAAACTGGACGATGGGTTAACGGATGCGGAGCGTTCGGCTAAGATCCTGGCGAAGATGTTTGGTAAGCCCGAGAAGGAATCGAAGAAGACCAACGAAGCTGCTGTTGTGAGCTTTGATGACGAACCTGAGACTAAGAAGACGGAGGAAGAGGGTGGCTACGACGCCTCCAAGCGTAACCCGTTGTTTGCCGGTGCAGACACGTCGTGTGCGTGGGAGATTCAGATGCTAGCTCACCACTATCACCCGTCCGTGCAGAGCTTCACGCGCCAACTTCTAGACAACAAGAACACTGGCATTCAGTACGCTGGAGATCCGCTGGTGGACTTCACGATGCACGCGTTCTTCGAGAAGTTCGTGAACAAGAAGCCTCGCCACAAGGTGGCCGAATCTAGCGGTAACAACGGAGCTAAGGCGAAGAACTGGACATTCGCGCCCATCAACAGTGAAGCTGTTCTGCAGGAGAACGAGGCCAACGTGGACGCAAGTGACCAGTTCTTCTACAAATTCTTCAAGGAGCGAGCTTCACGTGACTCGGAGCACCCTAATAGCCGTCGCACAAAATCCAAGAGCGACCGCGATGGCGATGCGTTCTCAGACATGGAGGATGACGCCGATGATGATGAGATTGAGGCCTACGCTCAGGAATTGGCTGAAGGGATCATGGAAGATGGCAACCACGACGATGAAGACCCGGACATGGCTGACTGGAATGACTCTGATGATGAAGAGGAGCCAACGCTAGAGGGTGAGGATGAGGACATGCCCGAATTTGCCGCTCCAGAAGAGAGCGATGAAGAGAACGACGTGGAGATCGATGCAGAGGACGAGGGAAGCGACAGTGATGGCGAAGGGGATGAAGACGCCTTCGACTTCTCCGTTATGGGCGCAGATGACGACGACGAAGTGCTGCAAGAAGAGCTGCAGGAGCTGGAGGCCAAGAGGAAGAAACAGACGCCGCCTAAGGCCGGTGACAAGCGGAAGTCCATGTTCGCGAGTGCTGAAGACTACGACCAGATCGTGAAGGACGCTATGGCCAAACAGACCAAAGAGTCCAAGCAGACAAAGGGCAAAAAGACAAAGAAGCCGCGACGATCGTAGATAAACCCTTGCGTAAGCTTAGCTGAAGGAATAGAAGGCACATCTTAGAGACGTGATCGGTAGATTTTGACAACGTTGAGCTGACAATGATGGACAGGAACACCTTGGTAGTCCCGAGTGGCTTCTCATCATTCGTGTCCGCTTAAGTACGCCAAAAATTCGTCCTCTCATTCAACTTCCTCATTCCAGAATTCGCCGGCTCGAGGAAAGATGGTGAAGCTTTTCTGTGCGATCTTTGGTGAGGCGAGCAGCGCGTTCCCTGTGAACATCGCTGAGACTGAGTCGGTGGGGGACCTGAAGAAAGCGATTGCGGACGACCAGAAGTATGACTTCGCAGCGAGCAAGCTGCAGCTCTCACTGGCGAAGCAGGGGACAGGATGGCTACCAAGTGCAGAACTTGGTGCGATACGAAAAGGAGAGTATGCTCCGAATTTCGAAAGGGTATCACTGGTGGATACAGATAAATTGGCGTACTCGACCTTTTCGATTCGGGATGTGTTGAAGAAGTTTAAAATGCCAAAGCCTAAAACGCAACAAATTCACGTGCTGGTAGAGGTTCCTCCGGATGTCGGGTCCAAACGTCCAGCAGAAGGCCAAGTTGAAGAGATCTTGAAGAGATTGAAACCTTTCGACAAGACGCTGACTGAGTTCACACCTTTGGCCGTGGAGGAGGGTGAGTTTCAACTTGACGAGCTGTATTTGACGCAACAGAGTGACAACCCAATTGTCATGACACCTACGTTGCACAACTTTTGGGAGACGTATGGCGAATTCCCCCCTCACTATTTCGTTCGGATGGAAGAAGTGATGTTCTGGAAAGTGATGAAGAAATTGCTGTTCGGCAAGGAACGCGTTGTGATAATCGGGTCACCAGGTGTCGGAAAGTCCTGCTTTTTGATGCTTATTGCATTTTACCTGGCGTGCATTGAGAAAAAGGAAGTGCTTGTCATACGTCGCTTGAAAGAAAGGAGACTGAAGAACGCGGTCGTGTACTTTGATGGCAATGGGTCCTACGCGCGACTATCGGGTCTCAGATCCCGAGATATCGATGCTATCCGTGGACAATTCCCAAATGCTATTGTTCTGGTTGATGGTTTTACTCAAACAGATGTGGATGACCCCAACAATAACTACCTGTCGTTCGATTTTCTCGCAACATCGTGCCAGTATGATGCGAAACACGACGACAGATCAAAGGTTGTGGTTTTGCCGGCGTGGCGTGATGCTGACCTGCTTCAGTACGCGAAGTCAACGAATTGGGTAATCGAAACGGGTCTGCGTACTGTTTCGCGAGTGGATACCCCAATGGCGAAACTTGTGAAGGAGCAACAGTTCTACAGTGGTGGGAGTTTGCGCGAGTTCTGTAAAAATCGACACGATCTTATGGAGCGTGTTGTGGGTGACTGCTGTGCCGTGGGTAAGGACCAAGCGTTTGAGATGGTGTACAACTATGGTGGGGGACAAAACAAGAACCAAGTGGATCGTGTGCGGCGTCACTACGTCACTGACTGCACTCACGAACCGGGGTACCGTGATAGACAATATTGGTTTCTATCTGTGGACTCGGGATATGTGTTGAGCCAGTTGGGGAAGAACATTGACACGGACAAGCAGCTAAGCGTTTACACGTATGCAAAATCTATTGGAGCCGGCTTCCATGGCGTTGCATACGAACTATTGCTACACAACGCTGTTCGTGAGGCATACGTAAACCAGAAACCCATTGTGCTGACGATGCGGGAAGGGTCAGAATATGAGAAACTCGAGATTCAAGCGGAGGTTGATTGTCGTGGCAAAGATGAGGCTTCGTGCTATGCTCATTTGTCCAAGATTAGAGATGGCACTTACTGGCATCCCGACTACCCGTTCTTCCCTTTCATCGACGCAGTGGCCACATGCAAAGCGTTCCCAAGTAAAACTGATGCTGATGGCAGAGGCCAGGATCTGTCCGAGACGATTGTAGCTTACTTTCAGGTGACGATTCGAAGCGTGAAAAAGTTCAAGGAAGAAAATCTGCGTAAGCTGAACGAAGAGATGGATAAGAATCTCTCGCTGAAGGGTATGAAGCGTGCGTTCGTGGTAGTAGGTCCTGACTCTGGTATCTGCAAGATATTTGATCTCAAGGGTGCACCAGACCCTGACACGTTTCTAACGATGGTAGGGTGCTTCAGCCCGGAACAGTTGAAGCAACAAAACAAGTCTGAGCAGACTTCATTGGCATTGGGGATTCATTAAGCCATCATAGGAATGAATGAAAGGCGTTCTTGATATTTGCAAATGAATTCCAGGAAGTTCCGCGTACAAGAAGGACTTTCCATCAGCAGATGACGTTCCTTGCGTGGGTCATTAACATGTGAATATAATCTCCCTGAGCGTCGGTTTGTCCTTGCTATCTCTTCCCTCCTGCTTCTCAAGGATGGCGTCGTGGACAAGAATATTGGCTTCTTGGGCAGTGGTTTTGGCCTCCAACATCTTAATGGCAGCGTCTTGCTCCTAATTAATGGCGGCGTCGAGGCGTCGTTCTCTCTTCGGTTCTGTGGACACAGTAGAGACCTTTCGGAGCGGATGTTGGTTGTTGGTTGCGGGAACGACACGCGTAAAAGGTGCAAAATTATAGCTGCTTACTAATCACTTCCGGCCACGACCTTTCGTTCCAACATCCATGTTGGAAATACCGCCAACGGAGGCCTCGTATCCCACAACGATGTAGGTTGTGGAAATCTGTCTATGATGAAATTCTCCAGTTTTTGATGTAGAAGAGCTGCACTAAGTTCTACAGGTCTAGCCTCGCACCGCTCGAAGCTCGCAAAGAATTCGAACTCGATCATGGCGCTCTCCACACTCTCCCCCGCGCTATCGTCTGGGCAAGAGGCGACCGCGCTAGACACAAACTACAAGAACGGAGGTGCGGATGACGGAGATGATCACTCGGCAAACGAAATTATCCCCACTGTGGATCGCTCTGCTACACTCCCCAAGCGATTTTGGCCCCGATGAAGACTACTTACACGCCATCCAGGTGAACAAGGACATGCCCTTTAAAGGCAAAGTTTGGCAGCATCAGAAAAGCATGGCTGCTGCTGGTACATTAATGGAAGTCAAACTTTAATCAGTAATAGATCTGTAGCTGCATCAGTTTATCGCATTAAAATATGTAGTCTTCGAGCGCATTTGCATCCGTACACGTGTCGGGGCTAAAGCGAGAGTCAGGGACAAGGGGCCGCTCTACCGAAGGCCTGACCAGCAAAGCAGCACACAAGGCGTGATCGTAGCTGGAATCATGATAGTACAGCGCCATCATGAGGCTGCTGCCGCCCTCGTTCGTGGTCTAGTTACTCGTGGCATGATCCTTTGGTCGCGCTGTTCTTCGAGTGTCTGAGCTTAGGTGATAAAGAGTCACGAAGAGCCGTTCCCACATCTAAAGAGCTCCGAAAGAAAAAAAGCATTTGCAGGTTGCGGGTTGCACGAACGCGACAGTTGTACTCGCTGTTCCCGCAACCAACAACCAACATCCGCTCCGAAAGGTCTCTAGTACGTGGAGGGGATGTTTGATCCACATTTAACCCAATTAGGGCCGAGGTTTATTCTGTATTCGACAGAATAAGCGAATATCTTACTTAAACTATAGTTGGAAGATTGCAACAGTTTATCTGTTGTAAGCCCTTTCGCCGCCTAGACGCTGCGCGCTGATTCAAAAAAACTGCATTTTCGCACAAAGCCGTTGCAATGTATCCACCACATGGCTTTTTCAACGATTTCAATTGGCCGAGACATGATAGCTCACAATCAAAAAACCTCTTTATTTAAAATCCTTCTCAATACGATCAAGGTTTCTGATCGCTTTCGCGACGAGTGGCGGATTTGTACCCGCGCCACGCGGCGCCGCGCGCTCACCAAATTTTCGGCTAGTTCTAGACTTACACAGAAGTAAGTAGGCTAGAACAAGCCGAAATTTTGGTGAGCAGGAAGAGCACTGAATGGTACGCAAAATGGAGATGCTATTTGTTTCAGTTAGCTAGCTACTAACATCCTCCCACGACAACTCTCAGCTAAGATAATCAGTATCCTCACCGTTCATGTTGCTGTTGTAGTCCTCCCCGCGTTTTCGCTTCCTGAAGCGAATTTTCTTTCGTAGATGAGAAGGAATTGCTGCTCCACTTCCCCATTTTCCGTGCCACACCTGGCTGCACGTCAGCGTGTTCCCGGTTTCCGTGCGTCGGACGGTGTTACAAAGCGGCACGTATCCTCCCATGCTGCTGCTGCACTCACGACAATAGAAGCGGCTCTCAAAACTCTTGACCTTAGGTGGGCTCAGAGCGGAGCACACCTTACAGAGAAACTGGCGGCTCTTCTTGTCCCCCTTGCGCATTCCAGATTTTGCCTCGTAGAGCTCTTTGGTGCTTCGTAAGACGTGCGCTCGGGTTTGCAGAGGGGTGTTGGCCAAATCTTCACCGTACTGGTTTGTGCGGAAACTTACAGCATTTACTGCGAGCAACTCCATGTGAAGACGTCTCATGTACTCGGCATGTGTAGGCACGCGCTCCCCTTTGCGCTTCATCGCTAGCCTGTGTAGGATAAAGCCGTTGACCACTGCCATGTCGACGAAAGCAAAAAATAGCTGCCGATAGTACTTTTTGAAAGCGACGCATCGCTGGATAGAGTAGCGCTGCAGGCGGATCTGGTCGTGGGTATCAACCCCACCCATGCCAGAATGGTACTCAGCAACGAGCTGCGGACATGGCACCTGCGTGACAGCCCCCGTCCTTTTGTCCTTCCTCGTTACATGCGTCTGCTCTGTGGAACATCCTGTGGCAATCATGTGGACCGGGCTCGAGTCCATCCATGCTGCGGCGACAAGCTGCGGGTATTTTCTGGCTTGGGCAATTCGGTACGTCCCTCGAGGCATGTACTGGGGCCTCTTCTTCTGCTTGAACATGAGCTGTTTTGGCCACCCCAATCGGTCAGTACGTTGCGTCCCAACATAGTAGAATCCCAACGATAGCAGCGAGAGCGCCAGCGCAGGTGAACTGTAGAAGTTGTCGGGTATAATCAACCGCTGCTTTGGTAGCCCATCGAACGCCTTGGTGATATTGCGGATGACAGCCCTTTGAGATGCTCCTTCACTCTTCTTCTTGTCAGGCTCCGCACCAAGATAAACTTCAACTCTGTAGTATACAGAATAAATGAAACGATAGCGTCAGCATACTCTGTATCATACGGAGTTAGGACAGAATTAAATATAATACAACACGTGGTATTCTGTCGGCAACTGAATACCACATACAAACCTTGCACAGTATCCACTGACGGCGCAGCAGGTCATGTAGCACTTGGTACCATATTTATGAGGATTCTCCTTGTTGTAAGTCCGCATAGGATTGTATTGACTCCGATTCGGGATGGTTCCTTCACACGAGCGCCGAGACGATATCCCCGACGAAACGTTTTCTCGATCACTTGCAGGACGGGACGGATCTGGAACGCCTTGTCGGTGGTCCTGTCGCCGATGGTGGTGCTTGTAAAATGGAGGAAACGTGTGATCGTTCTGAATCTCTCGCGCTTCATGTATCTTCCAAAGGTACCCCGCGGAACAGCACCCTCTTCGTTGACGGACCAGTGCTTCGCCAAGCCGTCCGTGTGCCCACACAGCGTCCGGGCCACAAGCAGGCCGATGACATGCAATATTTCGTGCTCTTGAATTGGTTTCTGCCTCTCAAGCTTGTCGATTATATCTTCGAGATCTTCAACGGATTTCTTCGGATTGTCTGCTTGGGCTGCCAGCTGACGCTCACGCGTTTGCTGAGCGATCGCAGGAATACTTCGTTGTCGATAAGCTTCCGACTCCAGCGCAATTTTTTTCCATAGCGACTTGGGCAAAAAGTAAAAAAGCATTCCAATCGGCGACTCAGCAAAAGCAGCGGCGGATTTAGTAGTTCCCCATCTACCATCGTATAAAGCAGCTCCATCCAGTTTCAACTCGGCTGTATCATATTCAATACAGAATAAGTTAGATAGTGGCTACGTTTATTCTGTATGTGACAGACTTACCGCAGTGCTCTTGATCGTGCAATTCCCACCCGGTACTAGAAAGCTCACGCATTTCCGCATCGTCCTGCTGAAAGCCCACGCTTACGTCCTCGAATTCTGGGTCTGACTCGACTTCATCAACATAGTCTTCTTCTTCTTCACCTTCATACTCGCTAAAAGCAGAGCTCTCTTCGTCTGACTCAGCGCTACACAAGAAAGATTCATCGCTTAGATTGACATCATCCACGTCGACGGGCCCGA
The DNA here is from genome assembly GCA_018806915.1 of Phytophthora colocasiae. Taxonomy (NCBI): domain Eukaryota; phylum Oomycota; class Peronosporomycetes; order Peronosporales; family Peronosporaceae; genus Phytophthora; species Phytophthora colocasiae. The sequence goes on from JAGKQI010000045.1 coordinate 90,689, forward strand.
AGCGATTCTTGGCACGGAAGGCTTCCATGAAGTCGTCCAGATCAAAAGCATCTAGACCCGGCTCGTCCTCAGTCTTCATCTCCTCCTCGAAATTTGCCACGCCATCATTATCGCTCACATTGATGACAACTCGTTGCGTCAAAGCAGCGGCTCCACTATCATCAGTCGCTTGTTCTGTAGCACCCAGCGTAGTTGCGACGACACCGACGACTTGTTCTGCAGTAGCCACCGTATCATCACTCGCACGATCCGCTTGTTCTGTAGTAGCCAGAGTAGCGGAGATGACACCGTCGACTTGTTCTGTAGCAGGTGTCGCAGTTGAGTCAACAACAAGCACTGGATCTGTAGCAGGTGGCTCATGACGTCGTCGAACAGCAGCATAGGCAGCCAGTTTTCCCATCGGAGGCTTGGGCGCTTGGATTGAACTTCTTCGGCGGGGCTGGGGCGGGGTTGGCGGGAACAAGCCTTCCTTCATTGCGTATGCCCATAGCGCCTTTGTTCCTAAGGTGTACATATCATCAGGACACGATGTAATACATTCGCAAACAACCAGACGTACCGACGAAGTACTCGACGTTGACCTTGTCCTTCTGTAGTTTGCCTTTCACCCCCGGCTTGACATAGGTGTGGTCCGAGCTGAGACCCGAAGGGCGTCTCACCCGCCACCCGTCCTTGAGGAGAGAGCTCCACAAGCGCTTGAACTCCTTGGGGTCGATCCAGTCCGGCATCTTGAAATGAGTGGCGAGAGAGGGAGAGGGGATGCGGTGATGAAGGGCTTATGATAGAATTATGAAACCTCCCGCCCATTTATACAGTATTTTCTATGCCTGCGGGAAAATACCCGTCTATCTCCCCCGCACCGATCTGCAATGATAAAAAGCCGCTACCCCACCAATACAAAATATAAAATGCGAGGAATTGCGTGGGTCTAACCTTTCGACATATTACCCCCCCCCCACCTGCAATATTGATTATTCTGTCGAATACAGAATACAGCCTTTATTGGGTTAATGGGGCTGTGGGGAGACTCTTTGACTGGAGAACAACCAATGGAGCTCTCTGCAGTGTGTTTCCAGGCATCAAACTCCATACTGATGCTAATGCGAGGGCTCGCGGCCACCTTGGTCCAGTCCAAACAGACGGGTTGAATACCAATCTCGTGCACAAACTGTTGCTAAATCTCCTCTCGAAAGCTCTGTGTTCCCAGTAGCTCCTCGAGGACCGGGTTGTCTGTGGACGAAATAGATTGGAAGTTGACGGTCAACTTGCGGGTCGTGAGATGTGCTGCTTTTTCTTGGATTTATATCCTTGACCATATCTCGAGAAGTAGCGAACGCTTGGTCGGAACGAAGAAAGTTGCACCCGCTCGAACATGACGAACATGACCAGTGCCACCACAAAGAAGTACAACACGAAGTAGTAGTACTTCAAGTACATTAGTACGGACGGATCCCCCAACAGATTCGCGAAGATCACAACCACCACCATAAAGAGACCACCAGTACGGACCCACGGAGCAATAACATAAGATAGCGAGTGCAACACGCGAGTTCTTAGGGATCCCGACAATCGCTAACAGTGCGAACGAGAGCAGTAGGGCAATGATGTAGAGCACAACGGGGATATCCACTTAGGTATTGAGGTAGTAAACGCCTGACTTGGCTGTAACCACACCCGTGGCTACGTACGACAAGATACTCAGGTAAGCTGCAACAGCAGCTACGCGCTTGGACGTGGAGTTGAGCAGGGCGTTGTTTGTACCACCTTTCATCGGGATAGCAGAACCACTTCTTCATAGATGTACCGGAAGAAGAGAAGTGCACGAGTTTGCCAGCATTGGAAGTCACTGAAGATGCCGTTAGGTGTGGCGCGCAAGCGCCGATGCTCTTCTTTTCAAGACTGCAGAAGTGTGGTTCGGGAGCTGGTTCAGCACGTGGGTCAACAGGCCGGCAGGTGTTGGAGGCACTTTAACCGAGTTGAACGACCCGTAGGTGACTCAATCAACGACCTCATCGAATGCGTTCTCGAGAGCATACCGGATGAGTATGAGTTGAACAAGTGAGCGTTTAATGAACATTCTCGGTTGTCAGAACTAATTCATGATCACCCCGACGTAGTTGTGGCACGTATGGTTCTGGAATACGACGACAACGTTGACGAACACTACCATATAGTAGTACTTTGTAAGTCTTCTGTTGCTACTTTTAGTACACAACATTTTGCGAAGACAGCGACGAAACAGAAGCAAATGTTAGAGACGTCCATTTTTTTCCATCTACAAGTCCAATCCAAACTGCCCCGTGCGAGATTCGCAGCTTCTTTTGCCTGTTGGAGAGCGTTGATCGAGTCAAAGTAGCGTGTCAACTGTTGGCGCAGACTGTGATCTTGCTCACGTAGCTTCTTCATAGCTGCAACAGACACATCAGCGTTCACGTCTTGACTCAGCACAGCTGATGTTGAGTCCAGGAGCGCGTCGATAAGGTTGTACGGGATCCAAATCGCCATTTTGGTCTGGAAACTATTGAGTAGGAGGTTCTCCACCAACTCCAAGCCTTCAAGCAACAAGCCATGCGTCAGATACAGCTGCAGAAGTTTGGCTGGGTTTCCTTCCGTCAACAGCTTGGTGAGCCAATCGGGCAAAGCGAGCTTACGGCCCTGTTGCTGCCAGAAGTCCATCACCGTCTCAGCTGCAACCTCGTACTGTTCCAGTGACTTTGAGTTCATCAGTAGCATCTCCAGCAACTCCCACAACAGGTCACTATCAACGCGAGAAATGGATGAGGCTGGGTGTTCACTAGCCACACAGTAGCGGGCCAGCGACTTAGTCAAGTTCGTCTTGGAGCCTCTGCTCGCAATATCAGCGGCGATTTCGATTGAACGCACTCCAGCTCTCCGACGTTCAGCCAATGTTGTACTCGAGTTGTTGCAACTGCTGTGAACAGCATCCACCAACAACGCAACCACTTCATCTCCGTCCATCGAACTAAGCAAGATGCTTTCCGAGTGGCCAAGAGCTAACAAACGCAACTTGCCGTCCAGCACTGCCACCTCCTTGTTCATATCCTCTAGAGTGACCACACTTAAACTCGACTTCTCCTTTGAAATATCCACGACAGAACGCTTGAGCTCCTCCGTGTGCAGCTTACGCACAACCCAGCGATTTTAATAGGAAGTGCTTGCAGTGCGTTGCAAGCTGCATTCAGCGCATTCCGCTGCGCCTCGAGAGCAGTCTTGGATGTAGAAACGGCCAGGCGCAGACGAAGTGCAAGAGCGTAGAGAGAAGACGCCGCGTTGGCAGGCTGCTGCTTGCGCATGTAGAAGGTAAACAGCAGGTTGTAGTACCGAACAGCACCTGCATCCAGCCCGTCGCCATGAATTACCGTCGCGTTGGCCGCCTGCCACAAAATGTACTTCTCCACGTGCGACTCCAGTGACCCCCACTGCAGCTCACAAATGAGGTCCAGGTGGCCATAACGGTAGAGCTCCTTCACCAGGTAGTTCACACACTCACTACAGTGCACACGGTAATTAGTCTAGGTTGCAAAATAATCTCATACGCTAAATAATCTCACTGCACTTTACCGAGACTAATTACCGTGTAAGGGAAATGGTCAATTAAGAGCCGTGTCAGAATCGGTGCAAGCTCTCGATCATTCCTCGGCAACCACTTTGAAAGGGGTAAAAAGCAACACAGTTCTAGAAAGTGCATTCTCTCCACGATTTTTTGAAGGTTATTACATCTGCGAGCGAATGAAACTGCGACCAAGGCACGCGTTGCTGTGGAGCCCCAGCCCACAAATTTGCCGGTCTTGCCAATTAAGAGCCGCTTTTTACCTTGCTTTCACTAAGAAGAACGCGTCCCGAAAATTTGCCAGCTGGAGGTATAGGGTTACTCCATCTCTTAATATTCAGTATCAAATATCAAATATACCAGTATATACATTACTGTAGGTGAAGGCCGATCACTGCTACTACGTATAATTCCAGTGCTGACAGCTCGAGCCTTCGGGGAGCAGGGTTGCCGCTTTCTCTTTTCTGTTACCTTGGTTGACTGTAAGCTCTTGCAGGACTTCATGGGTTAGCCAACGTCCACCCACTGTCGTATAGTCCGGGCGTCCTTTGGTCTTCGTAATTGACAGATTGAATGCTAAAACTTTAAGGGTTTTCCGCCAGATTTTTTGAATAGAAATGTGCAGGTATTCGTACTTATGACGTATTAGCGAATAAGAGGTGGTAAAACTCAAAAACACTGCATGATAGGTCAAAATGGAGGATGGCTCTTAATTGGCAAGCGGCTCTTAATTGACCATTTCCCTTACAAGAATTTTGGAAATGCAAAATTAATCCTCACTCCATAAAGTTCATAAATTATCTCAGTTGATAATCGGGCTTGACACTGGTGCAGTGGTTAGATTACAGCCCTCACAATCACTTCACCAGGGTTCGAGTCCCTCGGCGGGGAACGTAGGTCGGGTGTCAAGTGCTGCAGACCTCTGTCAGTCTGCGGATTCATTCGTGATCGCAAAGATCAAGGACGTTTGGTCAAGAAAGTGGAATGAGAGGAAGATTGATCTTATCGAGGGTGATCAATGGCAGGATGCTATTCGGAAGGACGGCTCGTGGTCAGGAAAGCTGAAGAACCCAGGAAAGGCCTTCTTTCTATCCCTTGCATCGGAGGCGGTGAGGGAGGTCAATGCCAAGAGAGACAAGAACGGCTTAAGCTACGCTCGCAAGGCCATGATTCGTTGTGGACTCTCGCTAGGTGTTGATGGAACGTGGAGAACGACTCAGCTGTTTCCTCACTTACAAGTGATAATTCGTAAGTACCCTGAGTACTTTGCTGAAGGAGTTGCAGGCGAGAAACGCACCACTAAACACCGTGACGATGACACTGCTACAATCAACACCTTGCCTGTTACTAGATAGTGAGATTATTTTAGAACACCAAAAATAATCTTTGTTCGTAATTAATCTCACTCAGACTAATTCATGTGAACTTCCCCAAAAGCACCTCACATAAAATAATTTCAATGAGACTAATTACCGTGACCACTGTAGCTGTGTCTTCAGCATCGGAATTAGAACCTAAGGCTGTAACGGGGTTACACGTACAAGTGGTTGTACCACTTGTAACTCTAACAGTTAGGATAACTGTTAGAGGTTGGAAAACCTTGGTGTGCTGTACACACCAATGGATACATGGGCGAACCACATTATTGGGTGGTTCGTGTGCATTTGTGCATATTATTGGTAGAAAGTAACGGATTTCTACCAATCACTGAGCAGAGTTTCTGCCAACCACACGTTGGCAGACCCTTTAGAAATAGATAACAAACAGTTTTAGGAGGTCCATAATTGGCTTATGCCAAATTCAATAACAGTTCTCATTTTACGGTATTTTGCAGTTTAATTTAGTTATATTTGATTTAATTATACTTATTTAAATAAGTATACTTAAATTAAGTCTACTCTAATTGCACGCTTCCTCATACACGTAAGCGCACGTGTACGCCACCTAATAGGTCTAGGTAGACCCATTACACCTGGTAGCACTTTGTAGTCCGTCCCACGACCGACTGCTGTTCGTTCGTATGGAGTCATACGAACGCGGGGTAGAGAACTCCCCAATGGATGAGGGATCCGCTGGGACCCCTCAAATGTCCGTGACGCGCACGGACTGCGCCCACCTGTCTGATCCAGAGTGGGAGGCTCTCCAAAGACTCTCGCGAGTCATTGGAGAGGCAGCGGTAGCTACGATGCTTCGTACGCTATCGCTGACAGAGCAACACGGTGTTGCTCTGGGGTACATTGTTAAGGAGCAACGAGATGTTGCTGCCTCGGTGGCTTCCCCTAAGCCACGCGTGGAGTCGTTGAAACTCCACGTGAGTACCTACACGGGGAAGGAGGACGAGACCCTCCTTCGTTGGCTTGTCGAACTTGACACAGCCGTTGCGGCTCGACGTATCGTCGATCCGATGTCGAAGGTCGCGTTCGCCATGTCATGTCTTGGCGGACGTGCGAGGAGTTGGGCCTATGGGCGCCGACTCTCGGATCCTACGTGCTTCAGCACGTACGAGGTGTTCAAAGAGGATCTCAAGCTTGCGTTTGAGCCCCCGAAGAACGAGTTCAGATCGAGAGCGGAGTTTCTCGATCTGCAGCAGAACAAGGACGATGTTCACACCTTTGCCCAGCGTGCTCGATACTTGGTATCGAACATAGTAGCCAACCCGATCGACGAGGCGACCAAGGTTGTCACGTTCGTGAAGGACTAAGAGATGGTCCCGTCAAAACATATCTCTTCCGAGAGTATCCGAATACTCTCGAAGAGGCGATCAACCTTGCGATGCAAGAGGAGTTTAGCCGACGTCAAGCTAAACTCCATGCGAACGCGCCGAAGCCGGCGCGTTCCTGTTGTGAAGACAGGAGGTCCGGAACCTATGGACCTCTCGAGTGCTACGACTGCTGGTCAACAGCAGCGTAGGAACAGCAAGGTTCGATGTTACAAGTGTAGTAACATCGGTCACTATGCACGCGAGTGCACAGCGGGCAGGCGTTCAAAAACGCCAAGGACCAGTAGGCGCGGGGCGTCCTACTGGTGATGCAGTCTCGCGTGTCGAGCTTGGACACGCGACGATGAGGACTGCTGCCCCCAGCGAGAAGGTTTCTCGCTGTAAGCTGCAAGATGACAAGCCAAACCTTGTCATCCTGAACGTGATGTCGAAGAGAGTAAACTCTCTTCGTGCCTAGTGGACTCGGGCGCGTCGAACAACTTTGTTCGACAGGAAGTCTTCGAAGACTTGACTTCGAAGAGGCCGACACGCCTCGCAGCGTGTTGGAGGTGCGGTTGGCAACGGGTGCCACCGTGAGGACTGAGAAGCGCGTAGTCCGTGTGCGCTTCTCTTACAAACGAAGGACGTTTGTAGAAGATCTTATCGTCTTGGATCTAGACGATAAGTTCGACTTGGTATTAGGCATGCCGTGGCTTGCACGGCATGACCCGGTGATCAACTGGGAGAAGCGTACACTCGTACGTTTCAACAACACATGCACGACAGAGAGCGATGGCCCTGTCAGTGCTGCACATGCACCGGCCGGTGCATGTGGATCCCCAGTTGAGGCAGCAGCGGCCGCCGCTGCCTTCGATCGCCGCCGGCGACCATCAACGACTCCGGGAGTCGTTGTGAGAAAATGTGTGTCGACTCAGAAATCTGAGCCGAAGGGTCGCGGTCACATGAGTGATGGTCAGGTGAATGTGAATCACCTGACGTGTAAACATCTGAATGATGTTTGTCACATGAGTGATGGTCAGGTGAATGAGATTCACCTGAGAGAAGGTAAAATACCGGTATTACCGGTATCCTTGGAGGTACTTCAAGCCCCCAAGGGTCGCGCCGACGACGTCGCGTCAACTCTGAGAGTTGACGATAAAAATAAAATTCGGGGAACCGAAAGACGTGCGTCAGCTCTGGGAGCTGACGCCACTGGCGCTTCGCTGCTAGTTCCGGGAACTAGCGATCGGTCATCAGCTCCGGGAGCTGATGAGACGTGTATAGGCGAACAGTCGCTGCTAGTTCCGGGAACTAGCGATCGTACATCCGCTCTGGGAACGGATGATATGTGTACAAGCGAACACTCGCTAGCGCAGGAAGCTAGCGAGAGCACGTCGACTCCGGGAGTCGACGATGCGGTTGCTTCATCCGCTCCGGGAGCGGATGGAGGCGCAGCGGTTCAGGGAACCGACTGCGCGGCAGGAGGTGCTGGCGGTTGCAAACGCCCAGCACCCGAACAACCTGCGTCCTCACGTGCAGCAGCGCTGCACGCGATGAGCGGCACTCGCAGGGCTTGATAGTGCGAGTCAGCGGAAGGAATCCGCTGACGATTGCGATAACGTCCCGTCCAAGGTGCGATGCCTTGGACGTGGAGCACCTGGAGCCGGGCTCCACGGTAGACCTTCGCGGCGCAAGCTCAGGGAGCTGCGCGAGTCTCAGTCCGGGACTGAGACGGGTGTATCTGCAGTGCAGACACCGAGTGTCGAGACGTTGAACGTCTTGACACGTACTGGTACTGGGTTACAGTACCAGAGGATGCGGTTGGAGAATCCGCCGACGTGTGCGTCGGCGTTGACCGCACTTCCAACGATGAGTTGGAAGCGCTTCGCGCGAGACTTGTACGATGGACGCATCGAACAAATTTGCATTCTCTCGGATATCGAGAGAGTGGATCGCGAAGCCGAGGAGCTGAAGCAGCTCGTCGTCGATGGGATCACTGAGGGTGATGACTCCCTCAGTGCAAAGACTAAGAAGCAGCGCTTCGAAGAGCAGAGTTGGGACTCGTTGAGGTCGAGTCCCTACTACGAAGTTCTGCGGGAGTACAAGGATGTACTCCCGGACGAGATTCCTTCGGAGCTTCCGAAGGACAAGGGCGTACAGCACGAGATTGATCTCGTGCCGGGCACGAATTACTGTGTTACACGGCAGTGGCCACTGCCGCGTGAACAAGTGCAAGCGATCGACGACTTCTTTGAAAGTCGTCGTCTTGCAGGTCAAGTGCCCCAACGTTCTGTGTGAAGAAACCACAGGGCGGTTGGCGCATCGTTCATGCGTACAACAAGTTGAACGATGCGACGATACCGGCGCAGACGCCGATACCGCGAAAAGATGTTATCATCGATTCGATGGCCTTGAGCACTATCTTCAGTGCTCTAGATCTGCGTGATGGATTCTATCAGATCCTCATGCGTGAGAGGGACATCCCTCTCACTGCGGTAAGCACTCCAAGCGGTATGCTTTGGGAGTGGCTCGTCATGCCACAGGGGCTTAAGAACGCCCCTGCGACGTTCAATATGCGTGACACATCTATTGCGCTCGGTGCGCGACTTCGCACCGAGCTACTTCGACGACGTGTTCGTCCACAGCCGGGCTGTGAACGGGAAGACGGACATTGAGATGCACAAGGTGCATCTCCGGAAGCTGCTAGAGCTTATGAGGAAACATAAGCTCTATGCGAACCTGAAGAAGTGTATCTTCGGGGCGAGCGAGATACCCGTGCTGGGGTGTCTCGTGGGGAAAGACGGCGTGCGCCCTGACCCAGAGAAGGTCAGAGTGATCAATGAATGGCCCACGCCATCCAATGTGAAGGAGCTGAGGCAGTTCCTTGGGCTTGCCACGTACTTGTGCAAGTACGTGGAGAACTATGCGGGCAAGATTCGCCCGTTGTCACAGCTTCTTAAGAAAGAAGCTGAGTGGATTTGGACGACCGAGTGCGAGGAGGCATTCGGTGCAGTCAAGCAGGGCTTGACTGAAGCGCCGATCTTGGCCGTGGCGGACCAAGATCGTCCATTCCACGTAGTGTGCGATGCATCCGACTTTGCAATCGGATGTGCATTGATGCAACACGATCACGAAGGGCGTGATCGTGTAGTCTACTATCAATCGCGTCAGCTGAAGCCAGCTGAGCGTAACTATCCCGTACATGACAAGGAGCTCCTTGCCACGAAGTATGCACTCGCAAAGTTCCGAGTGTATCTACTTGGGAGTAGACCGTTCGTGGTCTATACAGACCACGCATCATTGCGTACGGCGATTAAGTCGCCGCACATCTCGCAACGTATGGCGAGATGGTTGTCCTTCTTCGCGGAGTACAACTTCCGGGTGGAGTACAAACCCGGAAGACTCAATGTAGTGGCCGACGCGTTATCGCGTCGACCTGACTATGCGGAGACGGTCGACGCCAACGCTGTTGGCGTCGTGAGAACAAGTGTGCCGTCGTCAACGTTGATTGACGACGTGAAGAACGCGTATGCAAGGGATGCAGACGCGAAGGGGCTGCTGGAGTTCCTCGCAGCACCTTCCGACGTGGCACGTCGGAAGCTAACCCCTCATCTTCGAGCTCGTGTACACCGCTATCGTGTACACGGAGGCCTACTGTTGTACAGTGCAGTAGACGACAATGCGGATCGCATTGTCGTTCCGAATGATCATAACCTCCGGTTGAGGATCATGTTCGAGTATCACGATGCCTCCACGGCAGGGCATCCGGGTCGTGAGAAGACATACACTCTTCTCACGCGTGACTTCTACTGGCACCACCAGTACAAGTGGGTGCGCAAGTACGTACGTGCTTGCGAGGTTTGTCAACGCGTGAAGCCTGCGCAGTTCTCGCAGGCTCCTCTTCAATCACTACCGACTCCGTCGGAGTGTTGGCAGTCCATGTCCATGGACTTTGTCTTCGGTCTTCCGCCTGACAGCAAGCGGAGGACGGGCATCGTTGTCTTTGTGGACCGATTCAGCAAGATGGTTCATCTTGCTGCCGTCCCGGCTACTGTTACAGCCGCGCAGACTGCGCGACTGTTTGTTGACATGGTGTTCAAACACCATGGCATGCCGCTCGACATTGTGTCGGACCGTGATCCACGCTTCACAGCGCGGTTCTGGCAAGAAGTGTTTACACTTCTTGGTTCACAGTTATCAATGTCGACTGCGGATCATCCGCAGACGGACGGACAGACCGAACGTGTCAACCGCGTACTGGGTGACACGTTGAAGAGCTACGCTCACTCGTTCCCGCATTGGAGCGAGTGCTTGCCGATGGCAGAGTTTGCCATCAACAACTCGGTGCATGCCTCGACAGGGCATACACCGTTCTACGTGAACGCCATGAGGCATCCACGATTGCCGAGCATGCTCGGCGGGGTAGCTTCCTCCTTAAGTGGGGGAGGATCTACGGTTGCGTCCGAACAACCGCAGAATGCAACTGATAGCAGCACACTATCAGCTGCGGTGACGCGTGCGACGTCTCGTTCGAGCAGGAACGAGCGCGCGATGTCTGTGCCGGGCACAGACAGGAAAGATGATAGCGAGCAGGCGGGGCCTGCTGCTGACAAGGGCGACAAGCTGAAAGGATTCAGCTCGGGTGCGCTAGACTTTGTCCAGCGAAGACAAGCCGTCATACGGTTTGTCCAGGATGCTATCGCAGCTTCTGTCGATCGACAGAAGCTGAACGCTGATAATGTTGGTAGGGCAACATAAATGAATTCAAAGTGGGTTCATTAGTTTTGTTAGCTACACAAAACCTGCCTAAACATGCAGTGTCTGACTTTGGAGCAAGCAAGCTTGCTCCAAGATTCATTGGGCCGTTCAAAGTACTTGAACGGCATGGTAACGCGTACCGGCTGGACATACCGTCCAGCATGAGGCTCCACCCGACCTTCTACGTCGGGCGGTTGAAGCCGTACGTGCAGCACGGACTACCTAGGGTTGGTAGTCCGACTGAGGAGTGCGAGAGGCCTGGAAGGCCTTCTCGAGACCGTCGACACGGTCGATCAACCGGTTCACTCTCGTCCCAAGACCGGACGAGAGGTTCGAGGCAGTCTGAGCTGCCTCGCAGACCTCAGCACGGAGGACACGAACCTCCTGCTTCAGAGCAGCTATCTCAGCGCTCTGTGTCTGCTCCAGCGCAGCAACTCGATCGTGCAGGGCACGATCGTCATGGTCATAGCGTTGACCATGCGGAGGGAGTGTTCCCACCCCCTCCGCCGCCGTTGCGCGACGCGCGTGGAGCGATCCGCTGGATTGTGGAGCGGATCGTGGCTCATAAGAGAACGAACTCTCAAGGGGTTCGTTTTCGTATTCGTTGGAGAGGATTTCCTCCCCATCGAGATACATGGGAGCCGCGGAACGTCCTGATGGAGGACGTTCCGGAAATGGTGAGGGCGTACGAAGCCCACCATAACTTGCAGGGTTAAACCCTGCACGAGGAGTGCTGCGGTCAGCCACAGCACTCGGAGCTTCGCGTGGCACAATACGACCACGGAGTTCCTTGATGTGATCGGGTACACGGACGACCGTGTACCCCAGGAGATCACTTTCGGTAAGGCGTGTTGCCAAGGGTGGGCAACACGGACAGGGTGTGCCAAAGGGAACGGCACATGGGATCCCCGCTTCCATGGACTGATCATGGAGGCGTTCACACTTACCACGTGTAGTGTAAGTGTAGTAGCGATCGCGAGCCGCAGCAACGCGATCGCGATATGCCTTCGGGTCTTTGTTGAAGTTATCAACAAAGGCGTTCCACGACTGACAAAGTGCCTGCCACTCAGGCACTTTGCTCTTGCGCGAAGTCTTCTTCGCTGCATAGTATCGGAGCTCATGGAAGAGCCCGATATAGTAGTCGCGTCTTTGAGTCTCGGACTCAAAGACAACCTTAGCGGCGACGTCGTCGTCGTTGATACTGTTGCATGAGTACAACAGTATCGGGTTCGGTGGTGAACTAGCACCGAACCGGTCATGGATCTCCGCCTCAGTAGGCATCCATGGCGTGCGCACTTGCGGATCAGTGCGCGGGGCAGTGAGCGCCCTCGACATGGGGGACGCTTCATCATCACTGCGCGGACGCTTCGAGCTTGAAGCGTCCGAGGCCTCATCACGAGGTCGTCGAGATCCCACGGGTGGGTCTGACGTGTCTTCGGACGAAGACACGGGAGCGGGAGCCTTGACATCAACCTCCCCCTCCTCGACATCCTCCTCGTAGTCGAGGATGTCTTCGTAGTCCTCTCCAAAGAGTTCTTTGAGAGGGACAGCAGGATTCTTAATCTCTGCTAGAGAAGAAGACTTCTTCTTCTTCTCATGCTTCTCCTTATGGAGAGCATGGTACTTGGTGACAGAGAGCTTCTCTGTCGGACCGCTGGAAGCAGCAGTGCTAGTGGGCACTGCTGAGGTCGTTGTTCCTGCTGCAGAGGCAGCAGGTGAGGCTTGCGCGTCCGCAGTAGCGGACGGAGACGTGGGCGTTGGCGAGTCCATTGAGAAATGAACTCGGGTTTCTCTTGGGAACTTGACGGTCTTGTCAAGTTCTGTTGATTGACGTATCGAGACCGATACGTCGAATCTTAACGGGGGGATGGTGTAACGGGGTTACACGTACAAGTGGTTGTACCACTTGTAACTCTAACAGTTAGGATAACTGTTAGAGGTTGGAAAACCTTGGTGTGCTGTACACACCAATGGATACATGGGCGAACCACATTATTGGGTGGTTCGTGTGCATTTGTGCATATTATTGGTAGAAAGTAACGGATTTCTACCAATCACTGAGCAGAGTTTCTGCCAACCACACGTTGGCAGACCCTTTAGAAATAGATAACAAACAGTTTTAGGAGGTCCATAATTGGCTTATGCCAAATTCAATAACAGTTCTCATTTTACGGTATTTTGCAGTTTAATTTAGTTATATTTGATTTAATTATACTTATTTAAATAAGTATACTTAAATTAAGTCTACTCTAATTGCACGCTTCCTCATACACGTAAGCGCACGTGTACGCCACCTAATAGGTCTAGGTAGACCCATTACAAAGGCGGCCGACAGTTCCGCTGTGTGCATGAGCGCAAGATGCGCATCACGGAACAGCCGTTCCTCCACGGAATACTTGAACACGTTGACCCAAATGAACGACTGCACCGCGAAGCTCTGGTCACCGCCGTCATGATGAGCCAAGTGGCTGAGAGCTTGTGTCACCACAGTCCAGAGGAAGCTTAGTAGCTGGTCGTAGTGGCCACGTGGCACCGTCTCCTTCAGCAACCCCACCACGTCGTAGATGAACTGCTCCAGAGATTTCTCCGACGGAGACTTGTGGGCTCTTTCCACAAAGAAATTGGACAGGCAGATACTGAAGCAACGAGTAGCCTGGAGGAAGCACCAGCGGACGTGGGTGCGTGCTTCTTTGTCATCGTGAGCACGAGCAGCAGCTTCTTGACCTTCGCACGCCAGGCATTCACCGATTGAACGCACATACTGGTGCACCTGCTCACTCTTTTGCGAACCACCTTCCTTAGAGCCGTGTAAGCTAATATCGCTGAGGTTGCAGCAGAACATAGCGCGCAGTAGACGGAACTGCTTGCGCTTCTGAAGGAAACGCACCAGCGAGTCGTTTGGCTAGGACACAAACTGTAAAATCTCGCGCGTAAATGTAGCCATAACCTCCTGGGCTTCTTCACTGCGTACGTTGTTATTGGCGCTAGCCAACTGTAGAACGGAGAGTGCTCGCTTGAAACTCCCAGAAGCGTTGAGCTTCCTGTTCACATCCAGAAGGAACAACTGAAGCAGTGGCGGCATGAGTGTATCTGACGTGATAGCAGGATCCGCGTCGGCGATTGGTTGAGTGATACCCTGGTTAGCTATCCACCGACTGAGTCGCCAACGCTGATACACAGTGATAGACTTGGGTAAATACACTTGTACGATCTTACTCAGCGTCGTAGAGCTCAGGAAAGGAGGCCGAGTGTCCACCAAATACGCCAGCAAGAGCACGACGCGAAGAGACTGATTGCACATCTCGTCGATTGTCCGTGACGCCACTTGATCGAACGCGAAGCTCATTTCATGGCCGGCGAAGAACGCACGACGTGTGGTAGAGTAATAATCGGCATCTGTCATCACACAGTCCTCCTTGTCCATTTCTTCATCACTGGCATCATGTTCACGCTTGGGTGAGGACGCTTTGCCTCGCCAAAGTTCGAATGGGAACAAATGCTCCACCAGGTCGCGGAAAACTTGTTCTTGGAAGGATGAATCGCCGCCAAGAAGCTTACTAAGGCGGAGAATTGAACGCGTCAGGATCAACTCCGCGCTGATAGTTGCAGAACCACCTACGAAATCTGGATTCAGGCCGAGACGGACGCAGTGACGCGCCAAAGCCGCGAACGATTCCACTTTCCAATCCGAAGATACATCTGCAACTTCTCGGTGGATAAACGACTGGAAACTCTGACTTAGGAACGCGTCAAAGATGGGGAGAACCTCGGACACAACATCTATTGGAATCTGGTAACACGCAGGCAACTTGTTGTTAAAGGGGGTAATCTTGGACTGGCGCCTCTCGGGCCCTCTGTTTTGCACTAACCAGTAGTACACTATCATTGCTACGTACTCAACGGCCTTCAACGGTCCTAAGTAGTAGTCCACTTTCCAATACGCCCCCTCCGAAGTAGCAGTTTACTTCGGAAGATGCTCCAAACGATCGCTGGCAAGGGGCTTCGTCAATAAATCGGATGGATTCACGTCCGACTTCACCTTGTGCAAAGTCACCGTCTTCTTCGCGACTTGGTCACGAACGTAGTGCCATCTCAGTTCGATATGTCGCGTCCTGCGACTAAATGTAGGATTGGTAGCCATGACATAGGCTGCCTGATTGTCAATTCCCAAGCGGACTTCCGTCTTCAACGCTGGGAAGACTTCAATGAGTACGTTTCGCAGTCCTTGTCCCTCCATCGAGGCCTCACAGGCAGCGACATACTCCGCTTCAGCTGTACTCTGGGCGACAATGGTCTGTCGTGTCGATGCCCAAGAAACAGCTCCTCCAGCTACGCAGTGCACGTAACCGGTTACACTCTTGCGACTGTCAGGGTCATTGCCCCAATCCGAATCGCAAAACCCGTCGATGACTAGTGTATTCGCCTTTTGAGATTCTTTGCTGGCCGAGTACTCAATGCCCATACTCTTGGTCCCAACCAAGTACCTGAGCACGCGCTTCGCGGCTCCAATATGCTGTTGAGTTGGTTGTTGGACGTACCGGCTCAGCTGGCCGACAGCATACGCGATGTCGGGGCGGGTACAGGTCGCTAAGTACATTAGCGAACCTACCAGCTCACGATAGGAAAAGGATTTCCCGTAACCAAGCTCCTTCTTGTGTTGGCCTGCATCCGTGTCGTTCACAGTCAATCGCAGTTTCGTCTCCATCGGGATCCTGCTCGGGTGTGCATCGTTGAAGTGAAACTTGTCGATGATCTCCTCACAGTACCGAGTCTGATGAATTTGGATTGAGTTTTCGTTTTGTTGCACCTCCACACCTAGGTAGGTACTCACCAAACCTTGGTCCTTGATTCCATAGGCTTCATTCAGCTCACTGAACAATCGCTTCTTGAACGTCTCGTTCCGAGTCGCACACAGGATGTCATCTACGTAGAGAAGAACCAACGCGAACTCTCCATCCTGGTCGTAAAAATACAAGCATGGCTCAGTAGCACACTGCTTGAACCCAAATCGAATTAACCACGAATTCACCTCACTGTTCCATTCACGCCCTGACTGTCGAAGACCGTACAAAGCTTTGTTGAGCATGTAGATCATGCCATCTTCTTCGCTTGGATAGCCTTCCAGCTCTTCAAGATACTGCTTGGTCGCGAGGAATGCATTCAGGTACGCTGTATTAATGTCACCCTGATAAACTATTAGATGCAACAGAACACACACCGCGAGAAACAATCTGAAAGTAGCCATCCTTGCCACGGGTGAGAAGGTCTCTTGAAAATCAATACCCTGGCGCTGTTTGTCGCCTCGCGCCACGATCCGAGCTTTGAACCGAACGACGTATCCAAGGTGATCAGTCTTCACACTGTACACCCACATTGTCTTTATCGCTCGTTGTCCGATCGGCATCTCTGCTCTCGGAATCATACACAGCACTTCCTTGTCTTTGAGTGCCCGAATTTCGTCATTCATAGCAGCTCTCCACTCTTTAGCAAACTTAGACCTCATCGCCTCGCCATAGTTCCGAGGTATGTTCACGCTACTCGCTCGAATTCCATTGTTTCCACGCAAATCCGCGTGTAGTGCCCTAAAAGCCGAAGTCACCGAGAAATTCTCATATCGGTCAGGTGGGTGACGCTCGTGCACTTCACGAAGTCCTGGGCGGCGTACTGGGACCTCCCGTTTCTGCCTCTTTGTGTCCACCTTTGCCCGCTTTGGATCTCTCACTCGCTTGACTTCATCTTCTCTTTGGCGTCGACGACCAATCATTATCTCGCCTGGAGAATCACTGTCGCCTGCTTCCAGATCATCACCGAGATCGAACAGACAGTTTCCCACTTCTATCTCGTCACTGGGATCAAAGTTTCCCACTTCTATCTCGTCACTGGGATCAAAGATAACGTCACTCTCGTCTTCACTGACTTCGTCGTCAATTACAGGAAGGACGGTGACATTTTCATCATCGTATTCAACTATTTTACTGTCAATATCATCACCTTCACAATTGCTGTCTTCATCAGCATCCTCTGCTTCGCCTCCCTGCGTTTCTTCAAACGCGCCATCGCTGGAATAGTCTGGAAGAGAACTGTTTCGAAGAATGTCGTCCCACAACTGCTGATCTTCAGCGTTGTCAAGTTCACTACTCTGCTCCGTCCCCATGTCTTCAACATTTGGTAGAGCACTATTTAGTAAGATGTCATCCCACACTTGTTGGTCTTCATTATTCCAGTCAACACTAGAAACTCCATCTTCCTCCACCATGTCTTCGTCACTGACGTGGTCGCACTGCTCGTCGTCGTGTTCGTTGGCAGGCATATTATCGTCGTCAGATTTCTCACTAGCAACCAAATCGTCATCCTGAAGGTACTCGTCGAATGTCCGCAGCCACTTGTCCACCTTGGACTCGAATGCACTGCCATATCGATCTTTGTACTTGATGCTTTCATTGAGTTTTACATCTGCCACGAAGCCTTTCTTGTGCTCGGATGGAAAATACACTTGACATCCGACAACGTCCTCACGATACCCGAGTAAGAACCCAATGCGACAGTTTGCACTCAGCTTCGTCCGCATCGTGATAGGCGTGTGGCAATACACCAGCGAACCAAAAGCACGGATATGATGTATATCTGGCTTCGTGCCAAACATCACCTCGTATGGCGTGCATCCTGCACCCTTGCAGAACACCCGGTTCTTCACGTACACGGCGGTTTCCAACGCATGGATCCACATCGACTTTGGTAGACCAGAATCATGCATCATTGTCTTCACCATACCTTCTAGAGTTTGATGAGTTCGCTCAACTGCATTGAGCTGCGAAGACTTTGGTCCAACCTTCGTGTGCACGATCCCCTTCGTCTTGTACCAGAGCTCCATGGTACTGTTACAAAACTCCTGGCCCTTATCAGTAAGTACCTGCTTGACAAGTCCAGCGTCTTGCTCATCACTTCGCCATTTGCGAATTACAACCTCTCCAACACGTTTTTCATGCTGTCTTTCTGCCCACGCAATGTACTGCTTCATGAACTGGTTCACCTCACCCTCTGTGCGAGACTTCATCAGGTAGGTGGTCACAAAGCGTGAGTATCCATCCATTACTACGAGCACCGCAGTATACTGAGTCCCGTTGTGCACTCCCGGTATGAGCAGATCTGCGAACACTATGTCATTGACGCGCGTGATCTTACGCTCGAGGTTCTTCTGGAACGTTTTCCTTTTCTGCTTCCCGAAATGGCAGTCAGCACAGTCAAACTTGCCACGCTTCTTCAGCATGATGCCCTTTGCCATGCCTCGGTCCACCATCAATCGGATATATTCTGGACATGTATGTCCTAGACGCGCGTGCCACAAATCGATATCTGCAACACCATCGGTCACCGTAAAGTTCGCAATAACATGTTTCTTGGTTGATATTTTGCTATTCTTTGCCTTCTTCCCACTAACATTGTGGGTTCCGAACGTCCAAAGCTGGTGCTCGTATGTCGTGCGAATCACTTCAGTGCCTTCCTTCGACATCCCGAACATCTTCGTGTCTTGGTCCCACGACATCTTGAACCCCTGGTCCAAAGCCTGTCCTGGTGAGAACAAGTTACACCCAGCCTTTGGCACATACAGTACATCTTCCAGAAATACTGTCACCATTTGCTCGTCAACCATTGTATCTAGCAGTACAGTTCCAAACCCCTCTGCTTGAGCTACTCCACTGTCGGTAAACCCTGAAACTGTCGGGTTCCAGTCGCTATCATCCATACTTTGGAGCGATGTGAAGTACTCCTTATTCGCCACGATGTGAGCATTGCTACCTGTGTCGAAGTACCACCGGTTCGGGTCGTAGTCTTTTGCTGCATGCTTCACAACGTCACTGACCACCACATCACGCTTGAGCGAGTGCGCCGACACCTGAGGTTTTTGTTTCGACTCTCCTTGTTCTTTCTTCGAACATGCATACTTCGGTTTTGCATTCTTCCGTCCGCTTGGCTGCTCACGTTTTTCTTCAGCCAACAGGTCCGGACAGTCACTTTTGTAGTGTCCCTTACCACCACAGTTGAAGCACTCGACATCCGCAATGTCAATCTTCTTCTTGAATTCTTTTCCGTGGTTTTGCTGCTTACTAGTCCTCCGAGTCCCTGAAGAGCTTCCTTGCGTCTTCTTGCCCGTGTTGTTTCCAAATGCATGACTATCCCAGTCTTTGCTTCGTGATTCTGCAGTCAAAATCAGCTCACGGATATTCTCTGGTGTGTATTTGCTCATGTCCTTACTGAACAAAACTTTCCTTCGTAGCTCGTTGTAGCACATCTGGTTTGGCAGACTACGCAGGAGAATATCCACCATTTGTAGATCATTCACAGGTGCCTCCAAGTCCTTCAGCTGCTCCATCATCTCGAACATCTTGTAGAGATGGCTACGCACATCACCATTGGCGCGCAGGTGAGTCCTGTGTAATTCACCGTTCAGGCGATACACCTTCAGCGCCTTCGTGGCCGAGTTCGTCTTCCCGTCGTAGATGCTGCACAGCTCACGCCACATTTCAGTGCCTGTCTTCTTTGACATCACTTGCTTGGCTAGTCGCATCGACAGTGAACCCTGGATGAGTATCTTCACCTTGGCCTGCTTCTTCTTGAAGTCATTTTTCTCTTCCTCTGTGTCTCCTTCGGTCTTCGTGCCGAGAACAATCTCATCCAACAAGCTCTTTTCCAACGCGTTGATCATTGACTGTTTATAGAATATCCAGTTTTCCCCGTCCCAACGGACCGGAATTCCCTTAGATCCTATCTTGAAGCCCTTCTTCTTGTGCTTGCTGTCGTCTGAGTCGGAAGATGAAGACATTGTTGCCTCTGTTACTGATCTTCTAGCTGTCTCGAATCGCGCCGTGCGCGCTAGCGAAGTCGTAGAGTTGGGCTCGTAACCCTATTGGAATCTGGTAACACGCAGGCAACTTGTTGTTAAAGGGGGTAATCTTGGACTGGCGCCTCTCGGGCCCTCTGTTTTGCACTAACCAGTAGTACACTATCATTGCTACGTACCCAACGGCCTTCAACGGTCCTAAGTAGTAGTCCACTTTCCAATAACATCTGCCACGCACTCGACGCTGGTAGAGCCTTCTTCCGCTTGAGGGACAAACGCAGACGTGATCGATGGAGCAGACGGGAACAGCAACGAAACGCGGTTACGGCGCAGCATCACGGGGGCACCAGGCAGCAGCGCGTTCGTCGTCGTTGCAAAACCAATGGGCACGATCTCGCACCGCCAGTGCTTGGTGCACAGAGCGATAAGCTCCTTCCAGATCTGAATACGCAGTATGGTTGGAGCGGTGCCAGTCCGAACAGCAGCAGCACTGGCAGCATCCACACATCGACTGGACACAAAGCGAACCAGCACGTCCTTGTACTTGCCTCCAGCATTCGCTTGTGCCGTGCTCTTCTTGCTGTCAGAGCTTCTTAAGGTGAAGCCCCAGCTACGCACATTACTGGATCAGCCTGAGTCGGGCTCTGCTAATGGCAACACCGCAGATGACGAGCATTTCAAGGACGCAAAGACTGAGGAGACGTCTGCTTTTGAGCTTGAGAAGGAGGAGTCCGACGACGATGAAGACACCACTGAAGAAGCAGGATCTAGTAAACTGGACGATGGGTTAACCCTTTCGTCATCGCCATACATTTCTATATTAAGAACCCCAATACAAACATCAAGTAAGACGTGGTAAAAAGTTACTTCAAGTATGCTTCTACTGGTTCAGGTTTCACAGGCAAAATGACAATATATATAAACTTTTGGAGTTTTTTTTTTGCTAAAACGTACTTCATGTACGTTTTGACAACCAGAACGTTGATGACGCCTGATTCGCTAGAATCGTGCAGTGGTACTGCCTTAGTCAACTTCTCACTGACAAATTCAAGTAAAAAGAAGTACCGTGGGGAACATACGCATGTACCCATCGCGTACAAATAGCCGAGGAGCCTACCGTGACTCACCTGACTTCTCCGCCTCCGGATCAAAGCGAAGGCCAACCTCATATCATGAACTGCCGCGAGTTCTGACGCCATGCAGGCCTTCCATTCCTGTATCAACGTCTCCTCGACCGAAAGCTCAAGAAAATGCTCCTTTGAACCCCTTACGACTCTCCTCCGCTGATAAAAGACGAGCTATACGCCCGGTGACCCTATATCCGCTCCAAGTCCCCCACCTCCTCAGATTTTATCAAGATCAAGAATATCTCGTGACGTCAGTCTACCTCATACCGATTTCGAGGATAACCAAGAACATCAGAGTTTCCCTCCATTTCGTCGACAGCCTAAGGCATCGAAACCAGCTCCGAATATGCCGAAACAACACAAGAAATCCACGATGGACGCACTAAACGAAATCAAACGCAAACGTGAAGCTCGTCGTGCCCAACAAGCAGTAGAAAAGCGACGTGTTGAGAAAGACTTAAAGGAACATGGTGATGATGCAGGTTACAAGTTCCGCCGGTTGATCCAGCAGTACCGAGACGCCTTACCACCATTTCAACAGTCAAACCAACTCCAACAATTACCTCAATTGTCATTAACTGCTTCCATCCAACCCCCACCCACGCCTACAATACTATAGATGGTTCGGAAACTCCTTGACTCTCCGTGTTCATTCGAAGACGTCCTCTTGCCAGAAAGGAGCTCAAAGCCAAAGGCTACGATATCATTTCCTGTCTTTTCGCTGAAGAGGAGATCTCAAAGAAGACAGCAATTCTATGGCACTTTTACGGCGTGAACTTGTTTGCCACGAGCCAAAATTTCGCGTGGATTGCTCTGAAACCCTGGAAAACCACCAATTTCGTTTCGATGGAGTATTTGACGAACTGCAAGAGAACAGTAAGGTCTACAACACCACTGTAGGGCCT
The DNA here is from genome assembly GCA_018806915.1 of Phytophthora colocasiae. NCBI lineage: Eukaryota > Oomycota > Peronosporomycetes > Peronosporales > Peronosporaceae > Phytophthora > Phytophthora colocasiae. Next base: position 112,587 of record JAGKQI010000045.1, read on the forward strand.
ATGGTACCTTATCTCGTCTCAGAAGCGACTGATACCAAGAAAGTACTAGTCTTACGGTGTTTGCTTACGGCCAAAACAGGTTCTGGAAAGACGTACACTATTAAATCCATTTATCGTCAAGGTGCAGTGGATTTGTTCCAGCAATTGGATGAGTTACATGCTCGTGTTAATGTTGGAGTGAGTTTTTACGAGATTCACATGAACAATGTCAACGATTTACTAAACGGACGATCACGGGTGCAACTCAGGAAAGATGGCGACAGAGCTGTACAATTACCAGGACTGAAAGAGCTTCCAGCTACCAGTGCAGACGAATTGCTGGAACTGGTTCAACTTGGGGAACAAACACGAGCCACAAGTGCTAATGCAGTCCACGATGAATCGTCTCGTTCGCACGCTTTATTATGGGTGACGTTATACGCTAATGGCAATAACTTCGGCTTTAGCTAGGCTCTTTATGGTGGATCTCGCTGGTAGTGAACGTGCAAGTGACGACAAGAAGAGCACGCGAATGGAAGGAGCGGAGATCAACAAGAGCTTATTGGCATTGAATGAATGCATCCGAGCTCTGAACCGTGTAGCAACACACCTTCCGTTCCGACAAAACAAATTGACCCAGTTGCTTCGTGATAGTTTTCTGTCGCAAAACGCTAAGACGATCAACCGTAATGGGGGGATAGTTGGTGTGTGTCAGTGATAATGTAGTATAATGTTGTCGAAGCAGGCGTTCTATTGTGTTGTTTGCCAGACGAGTGCGAACACGGATCACGGATCAAACATACTAAGTTTTGTATGGCGAAGATCGCTATTTGAACATCAAACGTCGTTGTGCTTTGATTTGCTAAGACCAGTCTTATGAAAGTAAGAAGTACATGTACTGAGTCTCATGCAGACCACAACGTGTACGGCGATGGCGATGCCGAATCCTTGGATAAAAGAAGAAGGAGTTCTCGCGGTTTATAATTCTGATGCAGTTAGCTACATGTATCGGCAGTTGGACAGGTGGCGATCGTTTGTGGAAGGACTTGTCCGTTCGCCTGACAGCAGAGCTTACGCTATGGCTGCTACAATGTCGCACTTAGAGACACTGAGTGCTAATATCAAACAAACGGTTGAATATTGTAATTGTCAGGTCAGCTGAGCCAAGATGCATGAGATGTAAAGCTCCGAGGATAAGACAAGAGTATCGCGCCGATAAGCTGTGTATATTCAATTTACTGCAGCTCCGCCATATTCAATAATTGAAGCGTTTATACTGGGTAGTTCTCACAGCAACACTCATCCTATGGAACCAGCGTTTCAATCCGGGTGTCACGACAACGAATCGGAAACGATGACAGTCGTCAATGCCTGAACAGGGAGAAGGCCCTCTGTTCAATTTGGTCATCACTGTACTTGTGTTAGTGACTGGCAGCCTCGAAGATGTCATCGTGCTCATTTTCCATCTCAGTGCAGGCAAGTGCGGCTACTATTCATCGGGTCTAGTGGCACGAGTGAGTGAGAAGAGTGAGTTGTCAGTCTCAACATCTCCACTTGCCGTTGCATCCACACTGCGATCAATCTGCTCCAACTCCCATGCCACGTAGCTAAAGTCTGTATTACACTGACCATGCCATCCCTCTAGTGGTTGCAGAACCTTGTGAGGTCTCACAGTATGCCTTCGGTAGAGGTTACGGTGCGCAACACCGCTCGTAGTGGGTGCGAGCGTTTCGGTGATTGCAGCAGAGGTCAGTGACGCGGTGATGGTGGTGCCCAACAGAGCCTCCGGTACGCAACGTCGTTCGTGGTGGGGAGATTTGTCGAGTGCTGACGCGACGGCCACGATGGTGATAGCTTCTAACCGGTCCTAGGGCATGCAGCGACACCCATGGGGATGATACTCGCAAATTCTCTCGAAGCGGGGGGTATGGATCGATGGAGGCAAGGCTTTCAGCACGGCGTCTGGCACGCAGCATCTTCGTAAATGGGGAGCAGCACCAGGGCCTACGGCGGCCATTTGGACGGTGGTGACACTGCGGTGGAGGCGGAGCTGGCATCGTCAGTCGCTATTGCACAAGCTGGCAAAACTAGGAATGACATCAACTCGGATTTGGATTTTGAGCTCGAAACGCGCGCGATCCATGGTGCCACTAGATACAATCCAAGGTTGAAGAAAGTAGTTCCGCCAATAAGATCAAAATTGGTAGGCGCGAAGGTCAATGATTGGCAGGATGTGTTGAAAATCGTAGATGAAAGGCTGTGATTGGTGGAATCCGCAAAAGCGAGCCCATTGGGAAAAAGCAGCGTGTGTCCCACGCATTAGCCACACCCAAAGTGCATGGGTGACGCGCCGAGATGGGCATTCATGATCTGCACCTAATAAGGAGACATTTTGTTAGCAATGAATCATATAACTTCAGTTGAAATTAGCAGTCCTATTGACGACTATAAAAATGACTGGTCCGGATCAAATATCCTCTCCTCAGTATAGAGACACTTCCGGATTTGCCGAGATGGCTGGCATTCATGATCTGCACCTAATATGGAGTCGAGAAGTGCACGAGTGTAGATGTGGATTAAGGAGGTTTGCTGTGGTTTGCTCGCTGAGAGCTTGGATGGAGATGTTTTGCAAACGGTTGAGTACGATGGGTTCAAGATAAATGGTGTCTCGCCATAGCTTTCATAAAAGTTTGCTCGCCTCCCGTTGAGGTTGGTTGTGATTATTTCGGAGTTTACTAAATGGAATTTGTTGAAAATGTAGTGTCGCTATTTCATCAAGAAAAGAGACTACAAGCATGTATCAAGTGTTTAGATTGATATCATTTGAAGACCGACTACAGCGTATAATCATATATATTTTTTCCAGTGTCTTTTTCTTTGCAACCACTGAGAGGTGACGCTATATTTTACGTCACGTGGAGCTGATTACACGTTTGAACAACCTCTGCAGTCTAGTCGACAATGGCAAGGCTCACTATTGTTAGTGTGTAGCAACTTCGGCGGTACAACTGAACACATTATAAATTGACGTCACATACTATCCTGTAATCACAATTTGAAGGTGTCATATGGCGTAGCAATTGGTCTTGCACATACATGTTAGATTCCGGTACCTATTTTAATGAGATAACGAGTTTACCTGGGAGACATGGAACCACAAGCTAAATAATTTTACACCTTTGAATATATTCTGTTCCCCAAACCTCTAAATCCGATACCTTCGTTAGTTAGCATGACGTACTATACGTGTTTTACGGCGATATACGTCTCGAAGCGCAGGAAGGAAAATGAGTGGATTAACTAGTTAGCGGATTTCTCGTCTGCGTGATTCTATCTCAAGATTTTAAAACTACACTAAGCCAGCGGAATCCAGATGTTGGTTGTCTTTTCAGGGATTACATTCGTCGCTGATTCAAACCCCAGTTTTCGGGTTAGCTTTTCAATCAAGTTCAATTGCGTGATGGTGGATAAATTGACAATGCTTCTTGAAGGAATTTTGCAGTTTGCCGATATAATAGAGTTTTCGACGCCACACCAAGTAAGATATATCACTCAAGAACTTTGTTCTATGCTCTTATTTTCATCAATTTATGCTGTGCTTCGTCCAAACGTTATTAATTTCTCCGTTTCTCGACTCTGAAAGGCCAATTCTTGCGTAAAATGCTCGTTCTCCAGTAAAGTACATTGCGTGGATGATCGTAGCATCAGCTCCACCTTAGCAGCTTGCATCCGTCCGAGAAGCTCCTGCTTGGCGCGGGCTTGCTCCAATGGATTATTCCTCTCCAAATCCTGCATTTACGTCGGGAAAAAGGCGCGTTGAGCGTCGATTTTAGTATCGAGAGGTCGAATATACGATTACATCTCGCGTTTCGCCGCTACAAACGCATGAAACAGTCATCGTTCTTCTTTAACAACAGCAAGTTCCTCTTGAGCTTTTTTCGGCTTTGCAGCTCGTTTACTCTGTTCGTTTTCGGGTACTTCTTGCGATGAAACGAGAACTTTCTCTTTTTCTTCTTGAGCTTCAGTCAGCTCCTTCTCCAATTCTGCGATTCGAACCATATGCACGTCAGTTTTCTCATCAAAATAGTTGGTCTGTTTAGCTAACGTCTCCTTTGGAAAAGAAACTTCTTCTTTCAACGAACAGTTGGCGTCTTGAGTTATCAAGTGCTCGTTCACCAGCATCATATCAATGCCAACTTGGAATCGGTGGCGCTAATTGCATGCAGCACAGCTTTCGATAGGTTTGAATGAGTTAAAAGCACGACTTCACCAGCATTTTCCCTTGGAGATTCTCTTTCAACAGGATTCCCATTGCTCGTGACAAGATCCATTGACTTGTGAGCTTGATAATACACTATTCTTGAGCTCGTGGCTACTATGACAGACTAGGTAATACAGTACACGTATACGAGCTAAAGAAATTGTCACCTAAAACAACTAATCTTGTTTTCGAGGTTGTTACAACATGTGTGCTTGGGTTGCCCCGGAAAACGCTTTAGACGCTACTCTTCTTAGTATACCAGAACACCTGTTGAGACTGAGCTGACCACGAAACCTCAACTGGTAAGATCCGATGAAGCTGCCACACCGAGCAGAATTCGCGTTTACATCCTTCTCTGTGGCGCCAGCAAAACTTGCGTGCTACAACAAGATGAACGAGATAGGGCGCTTTTATAGCAAACATCTCCAGTGCATCGTTGCTCGATGGATCGAACACGAGATTATTAGAAAATGCCACCGTACTGGATTGCATCGCATCGCGAGTGACAGAGCGAGCCCCACGAATGTCATCTGCATGTACAATAACCTTGGCAAGCTTTGGGAGTCGTGACGTAGCCCCATAGATAATCGTCTTCGACAGCAATGCAAGGTGATCTTGAAGCTCAACTCCTATTGATACCCCAACACTTGTTGCTAGCCCCACTTGCACAATAACATTGCCGATACCGGATCCAACATCCAGAAAAACATCCTTAATTGACAGGGTTGGTAGAGCTGATAGGATTGTAGACACTGCCATAGCAGTCAGCTCACCAGGATGTGCGTCTGGTGTAGCGCTTCTTAAACGAATCTGCTGCCGCGAAACTGAGGAAAATAACTCGGCCACTTGATGGTGAATCTCATCGGACGTTGGTATAATTGCTTCACTTGACCGCTGAGGTTTATTATGGTACGGCGGAATCGATTTCATACGCTCACAAAAGAAATATCGTGGGAAGCGGGTCAAATCGCAACCGTGAGTCCTCTTGAGGGTTTTTAGCCGGCTTCGAAGTTGTTCTTGGTTTTTCCCGGTTGATGACATAGCCTTCCCTATCCGTTTCCAGTCCACTTTTTGCCCCGCATCTACTTGCTCCTTCACCAAACGAAACAACACCAGATCTTCGGCGTCCGAAAAATCCGCCATCTCCACAACTTGGCAAATCCGGAAGTGTCTCTATACTGAGGAGAAGATATTTGATCCGGACCAGTCATTTTTATAGTCGTCAATAGGACTGCTAATTTCAACTGAAGTTATATGATTCATTGCTAACAAAATGTCTCCTTATTAGGTGCAGATCATGAATGCCCATCTCGGCGCGTCACCCATGCACTTTGGGTGTGGCTAATGCGTGGGACACACGCTGCTTTTTCCCAATGGGCTCGCTTTTGCGGATTCCACCAATCACAGCCTTTCATCTACGATTTTCAACACATCCTGCCAATCATTGACCTTCGCGCCTACCAATTTTGATCTTATTGGCGGAACTACTTTCTTCAACCTTGGATTGTATCTAGTGGCACCATGGATCGCGCGCGTTTCGAGCTCAAAATCCAAATCCGAGTTGATGTCATTCCTAGTTTTGCCAGCTTGTGCAATAGCGACTGACGATGCCAGCTCCGCCTCCACCGCAGTGTCACCACCGTCCAAATGGCCGCCGTAGGCCCTGGTGCTGCTCCCCATTTACGAAGATGCTGCGTGCCAGACGCCGTGCTGAAAGCCTTGCCTCCATCGATCCATACCCCCCGCTTCGAGAGAATTTGCGAGTATCATCCCCATGGGTGTCGCTGCATGCCCTAGGACCGGTTAGAAGCTATCACCATCGTGGCCGTCGCGTCAGCACTCACGACAAATCTCCCCACCACGAACGACGTTGCGTACCGGAGGCTCTGTTGGGCACCACCATCACCGCGTCACTGACCTCTGCTGCAATCACCGAAACGCTCGCACCCACTACGAGCGGTGTTGCGCACCGTAACCTCTACCGAAGGCATACTGTGAGACCTCACAAGGTTCTGCAACCACTAGAGGGATGGCATGGTCAGTGTAATACAGACTTTAGCTACGTGGCATGGGAGTTGGAGCAGATTGATCGCAGTGTGGATGCAACGGCAAGTGGAGATGTTGAGACTGACAACTCACTCTTCTTACTCACTCGTGCCACTAGACCCGATGAATAGTAGCCGCACTTGCCTGCACTGAGATAAAAAATGAGCACGATGACATCTTCGAGGCTGCCAGTCACTAACACAAGTACAGCAATGACCAAATTGAACAGAGGGCCTTCTCCCTGTTCAGGCATTAACGACTGTCATCGTTTCCGATTCGTTGTCGTGACACCCGGATTGAAACGCTGGTTCCATAGGATGAGTGTTGCTGTGAGAACTACCCAGTATAAACGCTTCAATTATTGAATATGGCGGAGCTGCAGTAAATTGAATATACACAGCTTATCGGCGCGATACTCTTGTCTTATCCTCGGAGCTTTACATCTCATGCATCTTGGCTCAGCTGACCTGACAATTACAATATTCAACCGTTTGTTTGATATTAGCACTCAGTGTCTCTAAGTGCGACATTGTAGCAGCCATAGCGTAAGCTCTGCTGTCAGGCGAACGGACAAGTCCTTCCACAAACGATCGCCACCTGTCCAACTGCCGATACATGTAGCTAACTGCATCAGAATTATAAACCGCGAGAACTCCTTCTTCTTTTATCCAAGGATTCGGCATCGCCATCGCCGTACACGTTGTGGTCTGCATGAGACTCAGTACATGTACTTCTTACTTTCATAAGACTGGTCTTAGCAAATCAAAGAACAACGACGTTTGATGTTCAAATAGCGATCTTCGCCATACAAAACTTAGTATGTTTGATCCGTGATCCGTGTTCGCACTCGTCTGGCAAACAACACAATAGAACGCCTGCTTCGACAACATTATACTACATTATCACTGACACACACCAGCTATCCCCCCATTACCGTTGAAGTCTGTCGGTACAGGCATCTCCCTTTTAGTTTACACTCTCATTTGCTTCCTTTTGGGAACAAAGCAGTGAGGACATCGATTCGAGGTTGCAGCTCTTCAATGTATACAAAACAGACGAGGTTCTGTTAAGCTCAATGTATTGTTTAGCTGAGCTAAGGTAGCTTAGAGCACGACCAAAGTATCGCCTACACCAGAAGAGTCTTTACGAGACTTCTTCTCATCTTTGTGCGCCTTTAGAAATGGTGCTTGTGCAATGTAGATAGGAGACGTTCTGCGCAAATTTCCGTCTACCGTATAGACGTTGTTTGGCTCGTAGTAGCTATGAAATTTCTGCCAACACGTCCAGGTTTCTTGTTGACACAAGTGCTGTTTGCTGCGATCGACTGGGAAAACCCTTTTGCAAAGCGCAGCGCGATGCATCAGACAGAAATCCGTTTTCTGCGTAGCATCTCTGCATTCAAATTTGCAGATTGTGCACTCACGCATTGTCCGGCTTTTACCTTTCAGGACGATCCATGATTCTTTGGCAACACAGGCCACGTGTGAATCCGGTGGCACCGATATTACAGTTCCGTTTGTTTCTGTGGGTACAGATGTATTTGTCGTGCTAAAAAAAAAATCAATCCATTGTCAGTATCCAGCCACTTCGTCCACGTCCCATTGAACAGCTCGCGCACTAGTTCGACAACAAACGATCGATGATTACACTCCGCGACAAATTAATCCGGCCACCCCTACTTTTGGCCGCTACTCAGTCAATTTTTATGGTATCGGGTTGCTGTTTGAGTATGATCTGTCTGATGTACGACAGAGCCCAGGACTTGTGTTAACAACCGCAGTTTTGCGGTTTGAAGCATACCTCACATACAACAAACTGAAAAGCACATCCGTCCCAACTTCCGGCCACCTGTCACCATACAAATTGTCATATAGTTGTATCACAATGATAGCTGCTTTTGTTAATTAGTAGTGGGTTTTCGCTCCTTTCTTCTCTATCACCTCGATGCAGCGTCGCGCATAGACTCAATGAGCTTCTCAAGTGTCGACACGTCTATAGAGTCCCAAGCATCTAAAATCGCTGCTGTTAGTTCCGGCGCAGATGCATATTAACGTCCATTGGGATAAACTCTCCGAGCCATCAGTGCCCACAAGTTTTGTATCGGGCTTAGATCGGGGGATCGTGCAGGCCAATCGAGCCCTGCTCGTCGAAGAAGTCTCTAAATCATTACCGAACCCCCTCCATTCTGTCGTATGACCGTCGTTCGTGCGGGACGACGCACACCATGCCAGTAGTGTTGCGTTCCATCAGGCCTGAGCGTACGCTCGATAGCGTCACGAGAACGCTTAGCTTCTTTCGCAATTGTCGGAATAGTAGTCCGCCTTCTCTCAATCCGCAAATGCTCCCACGCTCTTCATCTCTCAGCCACAGTGCCATACCACGGCCAAATTGCAAACTGTCCTCAGCACCAAGCTGCCACGCGCTCCCCACCGGCGGTGGCACCGCCGCTGTGGACGGTTGGACGAACAAAATCGCAATTGCAGCTATCATTGTGATACAACTATATGACAATTTGTATGGTGACAGGTGGCCGGAAGTTGGGACGGATGTGCTTTTCAGTTTGTTGTATGTGAGGTATGCTTCAAACCGCAAAACTGCGGTTGTTAACACAAGTCCTGGGCTCTGTCGTACATCAGACAGATCATACTCAAACAGCAACCCGATACCATAAAAATTGACTGAGTAGCGGCCAAAAGTAGGGGTGGCCGGATTAATTTGTCGCGGAGTGTATCTCGCCCATTTACAGATCTAGTAGATTCATCGGTAGCGTCTGGAAAATTGCCATTGGCCAGTTCGTTGCAAACAAACGCATTGCACTTCACAATGTCCAAGAGTGCCATGGCCAATTTTTTGTGCCACTTCTGGAAAGAATGACCACTAGCGAGCGAAAAGCGCCCACGTAACTGACCATGTCTGTCTACGCCTTGCATGGCGTTGTTGTATTCACTTACGCACCTTGGAGCTGAAAATGCCTCACGTTTCTCCTTTATGCGCCGAAATACTGTGGTGGTGTCAGAAGCATCAGCATTTGAGACCACGTTTACTATTGACCCATCCACCCAACTTGCAGCGACAATATGCTTGGCTACACACACACCTTGTTTCAGATACCCTCGTGTCTTTGAATCACCGGCCTGGATCATCGTAAAATGAGGGAAATGTTTGCTGGATGCCCGGACCGTTCCACGTCCGTATAATCCAATCGTGCGAAGGCTCTCAAGAAGCAAGCATGACGTGTAGAAGTTGTCAGTATTCACTATTCTCTGCGAGCCATGAAGTGATGCCGTCACCTCGATGACATGGGAACGAACTTCTGAGGACTGCGCCACCAACTGCTCCATTTTGCGTTTTTCAGCTACCGAGACAACTCCACCCATACGGACGCCCAAATCACTCGAGCAATGTAGTTTGAAGTCGACGACAAACCACGTCGTTGAGCAACAACACATGTAGAATTTAAAATGATATTTCCCTGTAGGCTTTCTTGGGTTGTAGACTATGATGTGGCGAGCATACCGTGAGCGACAGGCGACGCTGGCTTCGTCGACGGCCACATTCCGACCAACAATCACATGACGGGAGCAACGTGATTTCAAAATATTGATCAGTGGCCGGATACGAGCAGCAGGGTCTTTTTGAATATCCGCAGGCGTGACACTCGATCGAAAGCACAGGTTTTGGCGTATATTGAGGAACCTTCTCCACGTCATCACTGTTCCTAAACTACCCCGTCGGGCCCCTGGTAAAATCGATTCTTCATCATTGTCATACCAATAATTCCTCATTTCACCCTTATCGTAGAGCGTCATGAACCAAAGAATACCAAGAAACTTCATGAGATCCTCCAAACTTATGGGCATGGGCGAATGATTTCCGGAAGCCACCGCGTACTCGTTCGAAAATACGACAACTTGCTTCCAAAACGACAAAGGAATAAAAGCAAAAAACGCGGATGTTGCAGAATGCCCAAAATATTCGCGGCTTTCTTGGCGAAGTTGGCTGTCCTAGTGAATCAGTTGCTGAAAATGTCATCGACTAGATTTCTTCTGTTTCCGCTGGGCTTAGTGGAATCTGCAGTTCCTTTCGACTACGAAAAGCGGACCACTCACGATACGACTGGCTGTCCAATTCTTCAAATTCATCAGTCAGAGCTGGAATGTTCGATAGCTGGGGAACCATACTGCAGAGTGAGAGCCATGACTCACCAATCTGCAAATTATTCTTCTTTAGCATCACAAATTGCTTAATTCCGCGGATGATAACTTCCTCTTGCACAACATGAACATGGTCCTTAGTCTGGAACGCTGTGTTTGTCCAGTGAAGTTGAAAAGAAGCCGAAGGTACGCTTACACCATCGACAGTTTTTGAGCTTATGATGCTGTAACGCGCAACAACGCCGATCAAGTATGAAGCACCAACATCACGGTACCGAACGTTTGGCATCCAGGACTCTTCGGCAGGAGAAAACGCAACGCTAGCATTGACATACTTCTCGGCAGCCTCCCGTGCTCTACGTACCAGTTCTTCCTTCATCATACTGACCGCACTTTTTTTCTGTTGAGTCTTTTTGTGAGAGATTATGGTTTTGTTGAGTCTTTGGCGGTGTTTCTGTGTGTTGGATGAGCCTCGGCCTCGATCCGATCGCACCGAGACAGGTATCGTTGTCTTTGACATCCGAATACTTGAATCCATAGCTGTCGCCGTTCCTAGGGAGGCTTGTTGTGGTCCTGCAGCGTCGCTCGTGATACATGACATAGAAATCGCCGGCGATTTTGATGCCAAAGTTGCCTCTCCTGTTGGTAAGGTTGTAGCTCGTGTGTAACATAGCTTACTACAGTAACAGCAGTCGCCAAAGTCTTGAACACACGCCCCGTTAGCATCCCAAAGGTTTAACGATAGACAAACATCGTGAGAGCAAAAATGATGAATAAACTTGCCACAGGAAGTACATGATCGCTCTTTGGTGCATTCAGTTCCGCAAACGGCACACAAAATGGTTGTTCCACGTGAATGGGGCATTTCAGAGTTGACCTCACTAGGTCTCGGATCTCCAACCGTCAAGACATTAGCACCACCAAATGCTTCGTCGCGTTTGTCTATCGGCTGAATAGCAGTGCTATTACTTGCTACATCATCAAACGCCGTCCTATCATCGCGCAAAATCATGTTACCATGTATATTGCACCTCTTTCCAGAATCAACTCGCTCTGCTTCAAAGTCTCCAGCGTCGTTATTATCATCTTCCCCGTTTCCATTGTCTGTACGGGAACCAGCTTCCGACACTATTGGGACAGCATCGCTACCAACCTCTGAGTTGTAATGATCCAAAAGTGCTTCTTCTCCTAAGAAGAAATCAACGCCAGCCTCACCATTCGCGTCGCCACCAGGCCGAATATAGCGATAGAGGTCGCTAAGACTATTCCCCGGTGGCTTTCTGGAGCTCCACCCAGCTCGACGCAAAGTACTCCACACCATGCTAAACGTTGCCCGATATTTTCATAAAAAGTACGGCTCGCACGGCTATGTCACCTTCATAATCGGATTCCCCGTACCCGAAAACCTATAGATATCCAATCTAGCCATGTGCTCGTCAGTTGGCCGTGTATTTACTTAGCTATTTGTTCTAACGTACCATACGAGGACGAAGTGGCTATACCCTCAGCTCTACGGGAAATCCGTCGCCGCTTTGAGGTGCTGTCTTTTTTGCGCAGTAGTTGCTGCTTGCCCTTGCCTGGCATATTCAACTATACATTAGCTGTACGGTCCGTCGCTATAGGACTGGATCAAATATACTATGGATTGTATGGTAGAGATCGAAGATTGCAATTCGTACTGTAGTTGTCGACATCAACCTGTACCCACATCTAACGCCCCAGCCATTCCTCTCCTGCACGAGCTCATCTTGGTTCAAATATACAAAGGTTTCTACATCAAAAGGTATTGGGCTCTCGCGGATCGATCGAGCAATACATTTCTATCGTGCCAGTCTCCGATGAACACAGGAAGCACAAATCTCGAGGAGCAGGATTCGACCAACAGTGATGGTCAAATTGATGCGGTTTTGTTTGCCAGTGTGATTGCCATTTTCCGAAACTTATCAATGTTCATATGCATGGGCTACAGAATTGATGTTACGAGATTCACTACCTTGCTCCCGAACAAATGTAGCCACCCGTACAACATCATAATCACGCTTGTACAGTACGGGACACAATAGTGCTAACCAGACATTTCATGAAGAACATGGTGATGATTGGTAGAAAATATCTACCACTCTGATCATCGACGAAGTGTTGCAATTGAACTTGTCTTCAACTCACTATACTAAAAACTCAGATTTGTTAAAAGTTACTTGATGTACGTTTTTGAGAACGAAAGGGTTAACGGATGCGGAGCGTTCGGCTAAGATCCTGGCGAAAATGTTTGGTAAGCCCGAGAAGGAATCGAAGAAGACCAACGAAGCCGCTGTTGTGAGCTTCGATGACGAACCTGAGACTAAGAAGACGGAGGAAGAGGGTGGCTACGACGCCTCCAAGCGTAACCCGTTGTTTGCCGGTGCAGAGACGTCGTGTGCGTGGGAGATTCAGATGCTAGCTCACCACTATCACCCGTCCGTGCAGAGCTTCACGCACCAACTTCTAGACAACAAGAACACTGGCATTCAGTACGCTGGAGATCCGCTGGTGGACTTCACGATGCACGCGTTCTTCGAGAAGTTCGTGAACAAGAAGCCTCGCCACAAGGTGGCCGAATCTAGCGGTAACAACGGAGCTAAGGCGAAGAACTGGACATTCTCACCCATCAACAGTGAAGCTGTGCTGCAGGAGAACGAGGCCAACGTGGACGCAAGTGACCAGTTCTTCTACAAATTCTTCAAGGAGCGAGCTTCTCGTGACTCGTGTTGCGGGGAACTTAGGCGCAGCTTGAAGGAAGTAGGGTAGAAGAGAGAAAAAAAGAAGTAAGATTAATGTTTAAGATAGCTACTCACTAGAAAATAGTATGCGGCATTCAGAAACGTAGTCTAGAATTGCCGCTACCATTCATCGTACTGATGTCACAGACATTATAGTACATTATTTATTAGAGTCAAAAGTACCGTGTCTCTTCATTATTATAGAAGACACAGTGTAGAGGTGGTCCCTGTGAACGAGCCCTAACCTCAACAGCCTCCCTGGATCGACATCAGGGAACATCATTGGATAATAAAATACACGTGTTTTGATTGGTCTGTAAAAACCTGTTAAAAGTGTTCAGTCAATCCACAAAATGGCTACACGAAATCAAGCTTTTTTCGTTTTTGAAGCTCCTAGAGGCCCTACGGCCAAACGGAGACCGGATTTGGACTCTCGCTTGGCGAGGTCAGCATTCAGGTCCGACCAACTCGCCAGGGCAGTTTTCTGGCGAGGCAGAGTCCAAATCGTCATTTGGCCACCTTAGCAGCAGGTGGTAGAATAGAAAGTGAGCCAAATGTTCAAAACGAATTAGGTTTGGCAGTTATAGATTATAAGAGTACAATCGTTGAAGTGAGACGATACATGTGGCTGTCTTATCTGCACGTGCGTGGCAGAGCAGCATAGTTTAGGCTACTGCGTCTAAATTAACCAAACGTTTAATAAATGTATGTTGACAAGCTACCAGCAGATCTCCACGTGCTCTCTCCGGCTAGGAGGAGCCTGCATACTTTGGCGTGATCGCTGAGTTACTCTCATTTCCAGTTTTGCATTCTCTGGACCAGCACAGCACTTCGGCAGCCTGTACGACGTCGCGCACGACTTTGGTGCCTCAACAGCCAGCAGTGGGCATCGCAACGCTTCAATCTCACAAAGTCGGCGCCATCCAGGTACTTGTGAAGACCCAGGCAGATTGGCTCGAGGCTCAGTTATTAAACGCCAGCTTTGAGGATCATGCCTCGGTCAACACAAGTGTCCCGGATGGACTCTATCGCCACCGTGCATCTCATTGCACCGGCGGCCTCAAAGCAATTACTTTCGACTCCAAGTTCTCCATCGGCTGTTGATACAGCTACGATTAATTCTTCGAGAATGGATTTTATTCAAGATCAGTCTACGCCAACTACTTCAACATGCATGGAATCAACGACTTTGACATCAACAGTATCTACCATTCGCCGCAGCACTCGACCTCGACAACCTCCAGCCACCTTTTGCCCGTCGTCCAAACAAGGGTCCAAACCCAAACGGCAACGTCGACGCAAGAAACGTCCGTGCGTGCCCTAGACTTGGGGTGTAGCGTACAGAAAATTGAGTTCAACTGGTGTCCAACTCTACAGGGTTCTATGGAGGACCCACAAGCATGGCCGGTTACCACACACTTGGGAGCCACGAGCCATGCTTGTTGAGGACGGATTCGAAACCGCCATAAAGGTTGTGGACGAGTGGGTTGATGGAGGTCGACAAACCGATTTTTTTCAGTTCGTCAGCGAGTTGTACTCATCGGTTGCAGGTGCCATCCCGATGGGTACATGCATGTTTCTCGCACTGCAACATGCATTGCTGCTAGTGGGTGAACCGTTTGGTTTTCGGAACTCCCATGTTCAGGAGTTCCTTGCGAAGGCTACAGAATTGAAGCAAGATCTGTCTCGTGGAGTACCATGGAAAATTTTTCGGGCTTTTGTATTGCAATTACATATAGCTGGTTCGAGACTCTCATTGGAGGAAATTGAGTTCAACAGGCACCGTACTGGACACCGAGGTGTCGATGCCATAGCACGATTGCCCTTAGAGGACGGTGTCTACATGGTTGCTGCCAGCAACACTTTGGCAGTTGGACATGCATTTGTCCTCCAGGTCCGTGGTGCCCAGAAGACAGTTTTGGACGACTCGTCTCAGCGTCCTTTGGACAACTACGGTGAGTGGATTGACAGAGTGATGTTCGTTCGTAAAGTTGCACTTTTAGATTAAGTTCTAAATATATTTCATTCTTGTTTCTTCACATTTTGTTCTAATGTAAATGTAAATGTAAATTTGGCGGCTGTGTGCCAGGGAAAACTCTTTGAGTGTAAAACCTTACCGTAAGTAAATGAGAAAACCTTTTACTGTTAAAGTTCCTAAAGGGAAAAACTCATGTTACTACGTGACTCTTTATTAGTTGTGAAGTAATATATGAATGATGAAATTTATCGTGTATTTTAAAGTAGGCTTAACTGTTAAGTTTAGCAAGAGAGTGCATATCTAACTTGTTTCTTAAGTCTTGAAATTGATGCTTATCAAGCGCTTTAGTAAAAATGTCTGCTACCATTGATTTGGTGTTGCAGTATACAATACTAAATTCATGTCGCTCAACCTTCTCTTGTACAAAATGATATCGAATATCAATATGGTGTAGTTCCGGATTATTCGAGATCTTAATACAGCTTTGATTGTCTTCTTGAATCTTGACTGCTTTTGAGGTTAAGAAACCAAGTTCTTTGAGCAGTATCTTAAGAAAAATTAACTCCTGCATGCAGTGACATAGTGCAATGTATTCTGCTTCTGTTGTCGAGAGCACAACTGTGTGGTGCTTCCTCGAAAGCCAGGAGATTGGGCTGTGGTCTACCATAGTGATGTAGCCACCAACAGAGCGTCTTCTGCCAGGGCAATTGGCATAGTCTGAATCAGTGTACGCTGTGAGGTGGTCTGCAAGGTTTGCTGCATTGACCAGCTTTGACCCTCCCAGTAAGAGACCAAGGTCGTCTGTACCTGAGAGGTACTTAAGCCCTCTAATCACTGCTTTCCAATGTTCCTGTCCAGGATTAGCAAGGAATTGGCTGACATCGCGCATGTAGAATGCTAGATCGGGTCTTGTGCCAACCATGAGATACATGACACTACCTACAACTTCACGGTAGGGAAGACCTTCCATTTGCTCTTTTTCAAGTTGTGTCTTTGGTTGCATTTGAGTTGTACGTTTGGCATTACGGTCTGATGGAGTTGCCACTAGATATGTTACAAGGTTTTTAAAGCGATCTAACACTGTGCGTGCATACTTGCGTTGGTGGATAAATATCGTTCGAGCTTCGCGGTTTCGTTCGATTGACCAGCCGAGATGGTACTTCACCTCCCCTAAATCTGTCATGGAGAATCTTTTGTTCAAGGCAGATTTGATCTGACATACGAGGTTGACAGTTGGTGCAATGATCAGTAAGTCATCAACATAGACTGCTACGTAACATGTCTCGCCTTCGAGTGTTGCCATGAAAACACATCAATCTTTAATCAGTTTGTGGAATCCAAGGTTTTCCAAGAAAGCGGACAAGGTTTGATACCAGATACGAGGTGCCTGTTTTAGACCGTAAAGACTTTTGAGAAGTTTACAAACGAGGCCTTCCTTACCAGGAACTACAAACCCTTCTGGTTGTTTCATATATATTTCCTCGTTAAGGGTTCCGTTGAGAAACGCTGTCTTGACATCCATCTGGTGAATTTCAAAGTCAAGAAGAGCTGCAATCGTTAGTAGCAGGCGTAGGACTTCCATACGGATGACGGGGGCAAATATCTCATCGTAATCAACGCCATATTGCTGTAAGAAGCCTTTGATAACTAACCGAGCTTTAAAGCGATCGATTTCTCCTGAGCCAGTGTATTTAACAACAAAGACCCACCGGTTTTGGAGTACTTTGCGGTTATTGGGAGGAGGTACCAGGATCCACGTCTGGTTGCTCATTAGGGACTGGTATTCCGAGTCAGCAGCTGCGTGCCACTTATTCGCGTAAGACGAGCGCATCGCCGCATGGTACGTTTTTGGTTCCGGCACATGACGAATCGCAAGGAGGCTAAGAACAAGACATGTGCGTTCTTCTACTTCCTGAATGTCTTCAAGGGAATTTAACGCGCCTAGATCGATTTCTTCGTCATACCGTGGGCGTTTTACACTTGTGGTCGACAGTTGTGACGGCGTCTCCGTAACAAAAGAGTATGTCAAGACGCCACGTTCCAGAGCCTCCCCAAGAGAAGGAAGCTGGTTCGAAGCGGAAGGAGATGCAGATTTTGTGGTTCTACAACTGAGTTACCTGGAGATTCAGGCTGGGATGGATAGGCTTGTGTTGCCGATGGAACAAATGCTGGAAGTTCGTCAGCAATAATAGGCGCTTCAGTTAGGTGATCCGGTAGCTGGAGCGGTCCCGACGTTACCTCAATATTTTCAATAGTCGGGAAGTCAATATCATTGAAAATCACACCTCGACTGTAAACGACACCATGGGTTTTGACGTCCATGAGTCGATAGCTTTTCTTGTGCTCGGGAATTCCGAGATAGATACACAGTTTGGCACGGGGATCAAGTTTGTCCCTGTAGATGTCGTTGATATGGACATACGCAGCACAGCCAAACACTTTCAGATATTGAACAGTCGGCTTTCGATTGTACCACAACTCAAACGGTGTGCAATCCTGTGTGTTAGCGCTTGGTGTCATGTTGAGGAGTGTCGTAACATGTGTAACACATTCTGCCCAGAGTGTTTTGGGGAGCGAGGTATCTAACAGTAGCGCTCGTACACATTCCATGATTGTGCGCATGCGGCGTTCCGCAACACCATTCTGTTGTGGTGTATAAGCATTGGTAAATTGAGCGTGCGTTCCATACTTAGAGAATATAATGCGTTCCAGTTTCTCGTACTCTTTAGCGTTGTCAGCCTGTAAGGCCTGGATGTCCACATCCGGCGGTGGCAAGAGATATTCAAGAGTATGAACATCACTTCGGAATATATTCAAAGCTTTCATGCGAAAGTCTTTGTAGCATGAGTAGAGTTCACTACGTGCCTTCATCGGATAGGTAAACATGTAGCGACTGAAGTCGTCAATGAATACGACGAAGTAGCGGCAGCCGCCAAGGCTTGGGACGGGAAGAGGGCCACAAATATCAGAGTGAACTTTATGTAAGGGGCTAGTAGAGCGTTCAACTTGTCTATTGGATGGAAAAGGAGCGCGGTGTGACTTCGCGTAAGTACATGCTGTGCAAAAGAAAGAATTTGGTCTAACTACAGCTGGTGCATCCAGTCCATGAAGATCTTGGTCTTTAGTGAGTGCCTGCAAAACACGGATGTTAGGATGACCAAGACGTTTGTGTAGTAGCATGAGTCGAGTCGGCTTACCTGTGGTAGCCACGCGAGCTTCGGCCTTCGGCAGTGGAGAGGCTTCGAATTGGTAGAGCTTCGATGTCGCGGATTTCATCGCCTTGATCGAGAAGCGGTGGTTTGTTTGCTCAGTACACATAGTACGTTTAAAGCCAAAACGGAAGTCATCTGTCGCGAAGTCGGTGCAACTTTTACCGCGGTGCAGGGGCGTACAGTGAACCTGGAAGTGAGACTACCGGTAGTGATACCAGAGCCGCACAGCAAGGTGGGCGTGTGTTACCTTGTGCTGTCCTCGTAGGTTCGTTGTCTCGGTAATGAGACCCTCGCCGGGGTTGTGAGAGTGTTGCTGAGAGTGAGGGTTCCTTGCGTAGGCCGTCGGATGTCCTTCTGGTCCTCACAGGAGCGCTTGAGAGTCGAACGTTTTCCGGTGAACACTTGTGTACACCGGATTTCTGAAGTCAAAAGAGAAATTAATACAAAGGGAAGTCCTGTCGCTAGACTTCCGAGATAACCGCAATATAGAGTTCCGATATACAAATATGTAGCTGCTCTTATTCTTTCCTGGCCCTTGAGCAGTGGGCTAGTTCTCCAGGTCAACTAGGGAAATGTTCACCAGACACCTGGTCTGTCTGGTATTCCCGTAACTTTCGCGCACCACCCTCTAATATATAGAGGGAAAATAAACCAATACACTATCAGGTATATAACCGTCTACCGAGCGTCTTGAGAGCGACTGTCTAGCTCCCAAAACCTGTCCAAACGTACAATATGAAATGGGCTACCGCTAGAGACAAGACAAACGACCCAACTAGTAAATGGAATAGGTGGGTCCTCTCAGGTCTCTACGTTACGCTGATCTCCACCTAAAGGGGCTTGATAGGTGAGAGATCACACGATTCAAAGCTTTATCGTGGCCTAATACTTACAAGAAGCAGCAGGCAGATAGCAGTCGGTATGACAAGGTAAAATTGAACTCCTTATCACGACGCAAATTGAACTCTGGTTATCTATCTCGTATCTCTCTGTCTTCTGTCTTCCATATTCTCATATACACTTGGTCTCAGTATAACTCAGGAATCTTCACTTGGGCTCACTATGGTAGTCGGTACAGCGGATCTTGTCGAGTCGACACTTAATGATGTCATTACAGGGATGAGTGGGTTGCGTTTCACTTGATTGCGTGAGGTCGTGTTGTGTACACTTGGTTTCAGTATGGGGGTGGACTTCAGAGTGTCAGAGTCTGGTATCCTGTTCATCAGAGTCTGGTATCCTGTTCATCAGGGTCTGGAATCATGTGCATCGGAGACATGTTCATCGGAACCATGTACTCCGGAATCATGTACATCAGAGGTGTAATACCAGGGTCGTATAACTTGGGTCTGTTCATCGGAGTCTTGTACGTCGGAGTCTGTTCATCGGGAACTGGTAAATGTCTGGAATATTGCTTGTATAAGCCGGACACATCAGACTTGTTTACCAGAATCATGTTCGTCAGACTCATGTACGTCAGACTTCATGTACGTCGGACTTCATGTACGTCAGACTTCATGGTGTGATATCAGAGTTTCCATGCGTGATACCAGAAATCCATGAGTGTTTTTAGGGTGCGGAGCACGTATGCTGCAACGCACGAAGTCCAATCGGGATATGCGCGGGGTGCGCTACGTCCGGTGCGCGATAGTTGGTATCTTGTGGGTATAATTATATTCCTTGAACCATCATCGTCACACAGGACGGCAACGGGATGAGGTCCCTCAGAGATACATTCTTCTGAGAGACTTTCTGCCAACCTTTAGGCACTCATCGTCGGGGAAAGTCCGGTGATCAGACTGAGTGTTATTGTCTCTCGGAGTTTGTGCACTTTTCCGAGGAACACTTCTGATCTCTTGGGCCCCTTTGAAGTACAGGTGAAGGTTAATATATATAGCAGTTTTCTTCCACAGATCCATCATATTGTCGCACGGGACATAACCTCGTCCCACATCTCCCTTTCTCCCACAACCCAGTGTACGTCCAATCACATCACAGCGTAACGTCCATATCCACTCGAAAAATCGTAATTAGCAACGTGTCAACCGCCCCTCCTGGTCATAATTCGTCAGTGCGGAACTTTATCCAAACTGAGCATCATGGCCAGGACAGTACGTCAGAGGTCCCGTGAACATAGTGTAGCTGTGACGCTCTCAAAACTTCCGGGATTTCAGAGTCTCTGGTGTCCTGTCGCTCAGTCTGATTCCATCAGACTCAGAAATAGCCAACTGTCGTATCCCACAAACGGCCACATCCCGATTTCCTTTCTGACACACAAGTCGGAAGAAGATCCAGCAACCGGGTTCTCCATCGGCTCCTACTACTGACGACGCCTCGGGCACTGGGCCTGCTTCGGCTTCCGTAGCATCGCGAGGTGGTGGAGACGGTGCTCCCGCATCACCTGGTGGCAGCTCAAGCGCCCCAGCCTCACAGTCGAGCGCGTTCGCCGCTCCGAAGCAGGGCGTTGATGCCGCTGACGGCGATGAGCACGTGAACATGCCTGACACGTCTGTGGCTTCTGCCTCTGCGAATCCTCCTTCTGGCGTCGCAGTCTCGTTCCCCAGAGGGCCACATATTCTTTCCACTTCCGAGGTGGACAGTCTGTTTGCGCCTGGGCAGCAACTGCTGGGCGACATGACTGCTGACGCCCCTTCCAACTGGGTGGACCCCGAGCCAACGCCTGAAGGACAGCCGTTCTTGGTTGGCGTCCCAGCGCTTGCTGAAGACTTTCGTGTGGGAAACCACATAGCGAATATCTACGGGGGACCAGGCGTTCTGGTGGGCCTCGAGGGATTTACGCCGGCCGACATCTCGGAGCTTGAACGCGTGATTCCTGACTTCACTGAAGGTCAGATGCTCGTTCCTCATGTGGACAAGTCGTAACCGCATGAGTCTTGAGGCACACATGGGATCCGTTGACGTCCTCCGGGAATTGGCGGCAATCCTCCTGCACCTCCCTCATCAGCGCCTCGCCGAGCAGGTGTACAAGACATCGGGTTACCTGAAGCAGATGGCTGGCGCTTACCGTCGGCTTCGACTCCAAGTAGAGTCCCAGGGCGGTGCATCTCTGGTGGACACGGCCGCTATCCAGAACGAGTCCGAGGATCTCAAGCGTCAGTGGGTCTTCAACTGCCAGTATTGGCGTCATGAAGTGCTGGACGCCCGGCGTACTGCTGGTGAGGTCGAAGATCGTCTGAATGCAGAGTCCAACAGCCTCGCGGCCCATTATCAGGACCAGATAGATGCTCTGGAGTCCGAGAAAGCGGCCTTAGAGGAACGCCTGGCGGACTCTCAAGCGGAAGTCCGGTTGCTGAAGGCTCGCACCACAACCACAGCCACAGACTCCTGGGGTTTTCTGGAGTACCTATTTGAACACGGGGAGTTGAATGGCAGCTGGGTGCGTCTTCGGGAGCTTCTGGTGAACTTCCAAGAGGGCAAGGCGCCGCCTGGAGACTGGGATACCATTATCAACGTGACCGCGATGGATCAGCGCAAGGCGGAAATTCCTGACTTCTCCAAGCGTCTGGCGAAAGTTCGCTTTAATCAAGCTGCGGAGGCCAAGAAATCGGCCAAAGTGCTGGATCTGACGGGTGCTGGCAGTGGTGTGACGATCTCCGGTGAACATGCTGGCGGCCCCGAGAAGTCAGGCACTCGCCCGGTGAACAAGTCTGGGTCGCCTACCAGGTCAACCAAATCTTCCGGTTCTCCGCCACCCAAGCCTGTCAGACCTTCTGGGAAACATCGGGTTCGTGTTCCTCAGGATCGCCCCAAGAACTACACGCCTGGCATCGATTCGGTGCATCCGGCGAACGCCAAGTCTCCGGTGTCCAAGGACGCAGTTCACACCACGTTGCCACCTGGAGTCGTCTGGGAAGAAGTTCGTCCGGACTTACGCTTGGCTCTGCTCACTGGCATCGCTTATGAGACTGCGATGAAGTGGCTTCGCACGGACAAGCCTGCCCACAGCCTGTTCACGGGGCGCCCTTGGTACAAATGCTGGTGAGCATGATGTACTGGCGCAAGTTGAATCAGACCCCGTGGACCTCGTACGTCCCAGAGACGTACTACAAGATGGCTGAGGAGGAACTGCGCCGTCTTCAGAAGAATGATGTGGAACCACCGGTCTGGGAGGCACTGGATGCTCACGTCCCATATCCCATCAGTGAGCCTGAGTCCACAAAGGATGACCCTCAGAAGGACCCGGACTTCAAGAAGACTGGTGAACAAGAAGCTGTATCCAGCGACAGTGAGTCTGACGACGAAAAGTCGAGCGGCAACAGCGATGACTCTGACGACGATGAGTCTGATGGTCATTCGCACGCCGGTAACAAGCGTCCACGGGACTACGAGTCCAGCGATTCAGATGACTCGGGTCCGATAATCCCCACCAAGAAATCCAAGCGGGGTAGTGTACACGAGGCATCCCGATCCAAGTCAGGCAGTCAGAAGTCCGGTGGCACCTCCACGTCAAGTCCCAAGAGCACGAAGTCCGGTGGTTCGCCCAAGTCGAGTTCCAAGGACAAGAAGTCTCAAGACTCCAAGTCGACTAAGAGTTCTTCGGGCAAGCGACCTTCTGGTAAACTCCGGAAGTCAAGTCTGGTGTCCAAGTCGTACAAGTTGCTGACACCAAAGGAGTTGCTGACGATCGAGGCCCCGGACACACATTGTTCGTCGTGGCTGTACTACGGTATTCCGGTCCAGCCGACAAGTGACACCAAGACGGCCATCGGGCAGACTCCCGGGTTCCCAGACTTTGAGCCCCACAGACACAGTCTGGCACGCCTGAAGAAACGCTGGAACTCCAAGAAATACCAAGCTCTGTTAGACGAGGTACCAGCTCCCTGGGACGTCATGTACCAGAACCGCCGGACCGAGCTGTACTTTCACCGGCGTGAAGACCTCTGTCCCTTGGTTCAGGCGGACATCGAAGAACTCGCGTCCCTCATGCGCAAGCACGCTCAAGTGCTGTGGGAACGCACTCACTGGGTGATAATGGATCCCGATGATGACCTGCTATCCGGTGAACAGCACAAGGAACGTGGGCTTCGACGTGCGTCTCTACTACGCCAATATCGAGGGGCAGTGTCCAAGATTCTGAAGCACAAGGATTTCCCGGAGACGCTCATGTTTGAGCCTGGCATCTGGAAGATTTTGGACAAATATTGCCCATGGATCTGGCAGGACCCGCGTGCACGTGAGAATGGAGGTCCCAAGTGCCTGAGCTTGCGCAAGCAGCTTGAGGCTATCGACGCAGCTGAACCAGCGCGCACGCAGTGGGCCACAGCGTCTTCCGACAAGGACTGGATGGAATTCGTGCCATCCGATCTCCGGAAACAAGCTCTGACGCCCGCTGAACGCGCCGAAAATCCTGTCTCTCTGAAGTAAGTACGCCAGAAGTCTGGTGTACGCTTCACGACATCTCCGGGGAACTACACTTCTTCTTCCAGAACAACTTAGTCGTCTGCATATCGTAGCGTAGTAACAATTCCAAATATAGTTCCCCGACGACCTTCTCCTTTAACATCCTCACATGTCGTTCAGTAATCCTCTTCTCATAGCAGCATCATAATCCACTTCGTAAAATTCCATCATACACACACAACCACAAAATCATCTCCATACAAATTCACATAACAATCACCATCTCTGGGAGTCACGTATCCCCGAAATCATTTTCCGAAAGACATGTCTCTCAGACACCTCATCTCTGAAATACATCGTCCGGTGAACATCACTGTTCACCAGAGTTTTCAGAATAGGTTTTTAGAGTTTAAACTCTGGGGTGATCGTCTCCAGCTTGCATTGCTTGGAAACGAGCTCGCGCTCGTGCGCTCTGATTGAACTCATATAACAAAGCGCCACAGTTCAGCTTTGACAAGGGTAGCCACTCTGTCTCGTCGTACCCCTTCCACTTGACCAGGTATTCGCGAAGTCTCTTGGAGGTCCTGGTACGCTTGCTCCACCGAGTGTCTAGTATTTTTTCCACATCGTATTCATCATTCTCGGTGTCAGGCTCCCAACTGTCTTCTGGCAACAGTGCTGCATCAAAGTCATCATCCTCATGGACATCGAGTTCCACAGTCGGTCTTCTGGGAAACAAGGCTCTCGGTTTCAGGCGACTTATATGCACCCAAGGGTTCACCCGACACCCGGTGTCCTCGACCTTCAGTTTCACACGAAAATCATCCAACATCTCTTCAATCCGGAAAGGACCATGCCACATGTGTGCGAGTTTCCGACTCAACCCCGTTTGTACCTTGGGGATGTATAACCACACGGCATCACCGACAGCAAATCCGGACTTCAGACGTTCCGACAACTCCTTCCACTTTCGGGTCTGTTCTTCAGAACGCTCCCGCTTGGCCTTCTTCTGAAGCTCTTCAGCACAGGCTTGAGCGGAGCTGTAGTCTCGTTGCATCTTCCGACGCCACTCATAAGCAGTGCGCTCTTGTACACCAGAAGGTTTTGGACCAAGCATCGCGGACACAGTCCCATGAGCATCCCATCCGTGCACCAGAAAGAAAGGTGTTTCCAGACGGGTCGCATCAAAGGAAGTGTTCAACGCGAACATCAGACGTTCGGCGTGGTCATCCCAGTCACTCTGGTCGGCTTCGGCGATGTAGGCCTTGATGGCGCGCACGACCGTCTGAACAGACCGTTCTTGTTGGCCGTTCGCCTGGGGACGGTACGCCAGAGTCGCTCGCTGTCTGCTTCCCAGGAGATCCCGGAAACACCTGAACACTTCATTCATGAACCGAGGGTCCTGATCATGGCGTATCAGGGAACTTGCTCCGAAGTTCCGGAAGACACGTTCCTCGTAGGCCTCAGCGACATCTTGAGCCGTAGTAATACTCATAGGCTTGCACATCACATATCCTGAGAACATGTCTTGGAACAACAACAGGAACGTGTTGCCTCTGGCGGACTTTGGCATGTGCGTCACGAAATCCATGGACACTACTTCAAAAGGTCGACTGGGCTCGATGTTGCCGGGCGACGGTCCAGGATTCGGGGGACGCCCCTTGCCACTTGCACAGTCCATACACTCCTTGACGAACCTTTCCACATCAGCGTACATACCAATCCAGTAAAACTCGGAGCTCAGTTTCTCGAACGTGCGTTTGATTCCCTGGTGAGCACCCTGGTAATCCCCATGAGCATAGTGCAGCATATCAGCATGCAAGTCTCTGGGAACCACAAGTCTGAGTTCATCAACCATGTCTCTCGGACGTTCTCTGGTAGCACGGCTGAGGCGGTACAAAACGTCTCTGGAATCTAAGATGAAATCATCGGCGATCCTGGCAAGCTTCCTTACTCGGGGTCGTGGTAGATCTCCCACGTCACCCTTAAGGAACTTGATGAGTTCTGCCAGATGAACATCTTGAGTCTAGTGAACTTTGATCCTCCGCCAGCGTTCGTCCTGAAACTCCAGTGGGCCCATAGGTTCACGAGCCTCCACGTCATCTGGTAGGTTTGCTTCTTCCTGATTGCGTGCACGAGTGATGGCAACAAGCACCTTGGCAGCATGAGGCAGGGGCGCAGACTCTGGCCCTGGGTCATCCATCTCCGGTGTACAATCATGTTCACCAGAGGTCTGGTGAACATCGTCCGGGGCTTCAGAAGACACCCCTTCGGGAGGCTTCATCAACTTCTCTGGGATCTTGGACACCAGTTTCAGATGAGTCAGTTCGTCAGGGTCTTGGACCTGCCAGGACTCGCCAAGAACAAGAGTCTTGGACGTCAAATAGTCCGCTGCTTGATTGAACTCACGCTTCACGTGCACTAGCTTCAGAGACTGGAACTTGATCTTCAGAGACTCAAACTCGGCCAATTTCCGCTGCAGGTTCGGCTGATTACAATTGATCAGTCCTTGAGCTTGCTGGATAGCGATACGAGAGTCTCCGACAACCACCAAGTCTCGGATACCACGTTCCAAAGCTAACTTCAATCCATTGATCAGACCACAGTACTCTGAGTCATTCACAGTGACGTCTTTCAGAGCGAACCCTTGGGCTTCCAGGATGTTCCACCCCGGGAGCTCCCAGAGCACACATCCGCAGCTTCCCAGGCGAGTGGATGTCTTGGCGGCACCATCAAAACTCAGAACACAACCTCGGTAATGAGCCTCTAGCATCTCCACGCTAATGGGTGCTGGAGGTTTGACTCGCCCCTTGACGGGGATGAGGTTTTCAGAGACCTCATCGAGGTGTTCACGGGGTGTGATGCCCGCTCCAAGAATAGCCGGGAGACCATCTTCATCTCGCTGGATCCTGCGAATCTCCAAGTTCCAATGTGACAACTTCAATCCCCACTTCACGTTCCGACCATCAGCCGAACTGGATGACAGGAGCCATTTCAACACCGAATGTCTGGTGTACACCGTGATCACGGGACTCGTGTTTACCAGAGCCCGAAAGTTCTCCAGAACCCTGAGGATAGCTATGACCTCTTTCTCGGCGATGTGATACCGGAGTTCTGCCTCATTCAGCACACGTCCAGTGAACCGTACGGGGTGTATCACTCCATCGTACTCCTGTCCCAAGACGGCTGAAGCAGCCCACGGGTTCGCATGAGGTATAATAACAAAGGGTCTGGTGCGATCTGGGTGTCTGAGGAGCGGTGTCGAGACAATCTTGCGCTTCAGAATCTCAAAGGCTTCCTTAGCTCGAGCCAAATCTCGACCAGCACGAATCTGTTCATCAGACAACTCGTAGAGCACAGCAGCGATCACCGGTAAGTCTTCGATAAACTTGTTGTAATAATTCAGACTTCCCATGAAACTCTGTACTCCCTTGAGTGTCGACGGAAACGGCAATTCTTCCACTCCCTTGACGATCTTCGGTGTAGCTCTCAGTCCTTCAGCACTGATCTCATGCGACAGATAAGGAATCGTCAGCTTCCCGAACTCGCTCTTGGGCAGGCTCACAGAAATGTTCCAGTATCTGAGTCTGAAGAGCTCAGGTCTTCACAAAGTTGATTCCAGGTGGGCGCCCCATGAGCAATGTCGTCAATGTAGGAACTTCGACCGAGTACCGGTCCCATGAAGGACGGGACTGGGATGTTCCTCTGAAAGACAGTCATTTGGTCGGTGAGCACCGGAACCTCTGGCATGTGTTCATCAGAGTTCTGAAGTTGTTCACCAGACATCAGACCATGTACGTCAGAGTTCTGGGGTTCTAACTTCAGGAATTCCAGCACATCGGAGTCAACCTCAGCTTCCTCTTCGGGTGACAATCGCACGAACCCCCACAGGCAGTTATCCAGCATAGCCTGGTACACCAGAGGGGCGTTCTTCAGACCGAAGGGCATTCTTACCCACTGAAAGTGTCCAAATGGGCAAATGAACGCTGAGATCAGCCTTGCACGCTCCGTCATTCGAATAGCCCAAAAACCACTCGCCATATCCAGACTCATAAACCACAGTGCTGCCTCAAAGCCAATCAACAGATCGTCTATCAGGGGCAACGGATAACGCGACAACTGGATAAAACCATTCACCACTCGATAATCAATACACATGCGTATATCCACACCATTCTTCTTGAGGACAATCACAATTGGTGATGCCCAAGGCGAAGTCGAGTACTCGATGAGTCCGGTCTCCAGGAGTTTCTTCAGAAGTTCGTACACCTTGATCATCAGGTGAGGGGCAACGGACCTCGGACGTTAGGCAACAGGTTTAGCGTCTCCCACGTCCAAGTCACAGACCACGCCCCTTGCCGGGGCAGGTGCGGCGTTGCCGTCTCCCAGAAAGATTTTCCGGTGATACTTTAATATATCCCTGAGTTTCTGCTCCATTTCCGGCGTTGTTTTCCCGGGTACTCCGACGTCAGCCTTGTCGATATCGCATTCGGGAGTCAGATCTTCCAATTCAGGTAGCATAACCAGTTGGTCACGTAATTGAGAGAGTAGCTCTGTTCCTTCCCGTATGTAGACACCGGGCTCCAGATCCAATTCCTCATTCGTGACTCGCATGCACCGCTCGTACTCGGCTCGGAGCTTTTCCACAGGGGTGCCTGGCATACTCTGGATTGGAATGTCCCATGAACAGTCTGTCGGATCCTCATCTCCCATGAACAGTTCACCAGGGTGACTTCATCCTCGACCATATTGCTCGGAATTCCAGACGTGGTTCCAGAGTCTTTCGGAGTCGTTTCTTCTGATGGCAATTCCAGATCTCCGGTGTCCACAGCGGTATCTCGGGTCTCCTCTTCTCCGGCATCCACCCAGTCATCTGTCTGCGTAGCCACATCCAAAGCGAAACGAACTCGTTTTGTTCGTGGGACCGAAGTAGGCCTCACAAACTGTACTCGAGCATTGTCCAGCCTCGGGCGCTGTAAGATCTTAGTTGGCCACGGGTATACCGGGTGATCCACACACGGAGGTGGAGGTATCAGATCCTCCAGGTCAGCTTCGGCCTTCAGGCGTCTCTTCGTCTCTGGTGACGGAGTGTTCTCCAGAATCAAAACTTCCCAGTCACGATAGGCTGCAGAGCCTGGCCGTACAAAGCGACCATGTCGTGGGAAGAATCCATACTCCACAATCCTTGCAACGTCAGAAAATTCATTCACCCAAGTATTCTTGTCCGAGATGTTCACCACGCGCACCGCCACAGGCCATGACCGGGCTGCATAAATCAGTTGAGTCACCCAACGGTCTCCACCTTCCGCCCACACGACTTCTCGTTGTGGGTTCGTCGGTCCATAGTCGATCCGAACAATGAATTCTCCACCCGGTCTCAGGAGTACAGCCTCACTTGGTCTGATGGACCTGTTCCTGCCGATATGATCACCGGGCTCCCAGCTGCACATCATCTCCACGACTTCATCTGGCATAGATACCAGTCCCTCACGAATGCTGATCCTCAGACCAGCAGCGAACATGAATCCAATTCCCAATAGCACGTTTATACCTTCACCGATATTCGCAACCCAGACATCAACAATGTAAACCACTCTCGGTCCGAGAGTCAGCTTGATCTCAGCACTGGCGCCGATGTACGTCGGAACTCCTCCCATCCCAGACACCCTTGTTTGTTTGTGAGACTTAAGCCTGAGTCCGAGCTTACGCGCAAAGTCGTAACTCAGGATGTTGATAGTCGCACCGGTATCCAGGAGAATCTTGGTCCGATGATCATTGACAGCGCCATGCACCATAACCACATCACGCTTTGCAGGATCAGGGTAGTGATCCTCCCACCAGCCATAACATTCCCCGTCTTTCAGACGAAACTGGATTGTGTCGTCCGGAGGCGGTTCATTGTCTCTCGGAAAGTCCGGTGAACAGTCTCTCGGAAAGGCCGATGAACTGTCTCTCAGGCGCGGAATTTCTGAAGACATGGCTGATTCTTGAGCTAAAGCGGTCATGCAATGTTGATTTTTAGGTTGGGTTGTTTTCAGCTCCGGTCCTACGTACACTAGAACACATAACTCGGGGGGTGTGCCTTGCCCGGCGCGTTTCGGATCCCCATCTGACGGGCTTGCTAGTTTAACTGTTTCCCAGAGTCAGCCTCGTCACCCAGGAGTCTCTCCAGTAGGTGATCCGGCAGGTCCTTCAGTGTACCTTGACGGGCTAGTTTCTTGAGGGATTCCAGGGTCTTGATGTCTTCGCATGGTCTCCCAGAGTGCACCTTTCCGCAGACCTCACACGGCGGTACTCGGCACATCCTGCTCGGGTGACCTTTCTCCTGACATCTGTCACAGATAATGTCTCTCCAGCAGTTCTCTTCTGAATGACCCGAGCGGCGACACTTCTCGCAGAACTTGTTCCAGTAGTCCGGGTTATCACGACGTGTATGCTGGAAATCTTGACCTGACGATCCTCGGGGAGATTGGGGCGGCGGTCGCCATCCCATGTTATCCATGACTCGGTAGACTTCGTTTGTCAGAGACAGTTCACCAGAAATATTCAGGGTGACTTCATCCTTGACAATGTTACTCGAAATTTCAGACGTGTTTCCGGAGTCTTTCGGAGTCGTTTTCTCTGATGCCAATTCCAGATCTCCGGTGTTCACAGCGGTATCTCGGGTCTCTTCTTCCCCGGCATCCACCCAGTCATCTGTCTGCGTAGCCACATCCAAAGCGAAACGAACTCGTTTTGTTCGTGGGACCGAAGTAGGCCTCACAAACTGTACTCGAGCATTGTCCAGCCTCGGGCGCTGTAAGATCTTAGTTGGCCACGGGTATACCGGGTGATCCACACACGGAGGTGGAGGTATCAGATCCTCCAGGTCAGCTTCGGCCTTCAGGCGTCTCTTCGTCTCTGGTGACGGAGTGTTCTCCAGAATCAAAACTTCCCAGTCACGATAGGCTGCAGAGCCTGGCCGTACAAAGCGACCATGTCGTGGGAAAAATCCATACTCCACAATCCTTTCAACGTCAGAAAATTCATTCACCCAAGTATTCTTGTCAGAAATGTTCACCACGCGCACCGCCACAGGCCATGACCGGGCTGCATAAATCAGCTGAGTCACCCAACGGTCTCCACGTCCCGCCCACACGACTTCTCGTTGTGGGTTCGTCGGTCCATAGTCGATCCGAACAATGAATTCTCCACCCGGTCTCAGGAGTACAGCCTCACTCGGTCTGATGGACCTGTTCCTGCCGATATGATCACCGGGCTCCCAGCTGCACATCATCACCACGACTTCGTCTGGCATAGATACCAGTCCCTCACGAATGCTGATCCTCAGACCAGCAGCGAACATGAATCCCATTCCCAATAGCACGTTTATACCTTCGCCGATATTCGCAACCCAGACATCAACAATGTAAACCACTCTCGGTCCGAGAGTCAGCTTGATCTCAGCACTGGCGCCGATGTACGTCGGAACTCCTCCCATCCCAGACACCCTTGTTTGTTTGTGAGACTTAAGCCTGAGTCCGAGCTTACGCGCAAAGTCGTAACTCAGGATGTTGATAGTCGCACCGGTATCCAGGAGAATCTTGGTCCGATGATCATTGACAGCGCCATGCACCATAACCACATCACGCTTTGCAGGATCAGGGTAGTGATCCTCCCACCAGCCATAACATTCCCCGTCTTTCAGACGAAACTGGATTGTGTCGTCCGGAGGCGGTTCATTGTCTCTCGGAAAGTCCGGTGATGTAACGGGGTTACACGTACAAGTGGTAGTACCACTTGTAACTCTAACAGTTAGGATAACTGTTAGAGGTTGGAAATGGGCCTCAGACCTTGGTGTGCTGTACACACCAAAGGATACATGGGCGAACCACATTATTGGGTCCTCGCCTGAGCTTGTCAAGAAGAGACCAGCGTTGCGATCGATTGAAGAGATCGACCTGGAGAAAGCCCGGGTGGAACTTACACTGCGTCAGCTAGAGGTGCAGATGGTGGTTCGTGTGCATATTATTGGTAGAAAGTAACGGATTTCTACCAATCACTGAGCAGAGTTTCTGCCAACCACACGTTGGCAGACCCTTTAGAAATAGATAACAAACAGTTTTAGGAGGTCCATAATTGGCTTATGCCAAACTCAATAACAGTTCTCCTTTTACGGTATTTTGCAGTTCAATTTAGTTATATTTGATTTAATTATACTTATTTAAATAAGTATACTTAAATTAAGTCTATTCTAATTGCACGCTTCCTCATACACGTAAGCGCACGTGTACGCCACCTAATAGGTCTAGGTAGACCCATTACACCTGGTAGCACTTTGTAGTCCGTCCCACGACCGACTGCTGTTCGTTCGTATGGAGTCATACGAACGCGGGGTAGAGAACTCCCCAATGGATCAGGGATCCACTGGGACCCCTCACATGTCCGTGACGCGCACGGACTGTGCCCACCTGTCAGATCCAGAGTGGGAAGCTCTCCAAAGACTTTCACAAGTCATTGGAGAGGCAGCGGTAGCGACGATGCTTCGTACGCTATCGCCGACAGAGCAACACGGTGTTGCTCTGGGGTACATTGTTAAGGAGCAACGAGATGTTGCTGCCTCGGTGGCTTCCCCGAAGCCACGCGTGGAGTCATTGAAACTCCACGTGAGTACCTACACAGGGAAGGAGGACGAGACCCTCCTTCGGTGGCTTGTCGAACTCGAAACAGCCGTTGCGGCTCGACGTATCGTCGATCCGATGTCGAAGGTCGCGTTCGCCATGTCATGTCTTGGCGGACGTGCGAGGAGTTGGGCCTATGGGCGCCGACTCTCGGATCCTACGTGCTTCAGCACGTACGAGGAGTTCAAGGAGGAACTCAAGCTTGCGTTTGAGCCTCCGAAGAACGAGTTCAGATCGAGAGCGGAGTTTCTCGATCTGCAGCAGGGCAAGGATGATGTTCACACCTTTGCCCAGCGTGCTCGATACTTGGTATCGAACATAGTGGCCAACCCGATCGACGAGGCGACCAAGGTCGTCACGTTCATGAAGGGACTAAGAGATGGTCCCGTCAAGACGTATCTCTTCCGAGAGTATCCGAATACTCTCGAAGAGGCGATCAGCCTTGCAATGCAAGAGGAGTTTAGCCGACGTCAAGCTAAACTCCATGCGAACGCGCCGAAGCCGGCGCGTCCTGTTGTGAAGACGGGAGGTCCGGAACCTATGGAGCTCTCGAGTGCTACGACTGCTGGTCAACAGCAGCGTAGGAACAGCAAGGTTCGATGTTACAAGTGTAGTAACATCGGTCACTGTGCACGCGAGTGCACAGCGGGCGAGCGTTCAAAAAACGCCAAGGACCAGTAGGCACGGGGCGTCCTACTGGTGATGCAGTCTCGCGTGTCGAGCTTGGACACGCGACGATGAGGACTGCTGCCCCCAGCGAGAAAGTTTCTCGCTGTAAGCTGCAAGATGACAAGCCAAATCTTGTCATCCTGAACGTGATGTCGAAGAGAGTAAACTCTCTTCGTGCCCTAGTGGACTCGGGCGCGTCGAACAACTTTGTTCGACAGGGAAGTCTTCGAAGACTTGACTTCGAAGAGGCCGCCACGCCTCGCAGCGTGTTGGAGGTGCGGATGGGAACGGGTGCCACCGTGAGGACTGAGAAGCGCGTAGTCCGTGTGCGCTTCTCTTACAAACGAAGCACGTTTGTAAAAGATCTATCGTCTTGGATCTAGACGATAAGTTCGACTTGGTATTAGGCATGCCGTGGCTTGCACGGCATGACCCGGTGATCAACTGGGAGAAGCGTACGCTCGTACGCTTCAACAACACATGCGCGACAGAGAGCGATGGCCCTGTCAGTGCTGCACATGCACCGGACGGTGCATGTGGATCCCCAGTTGAGGCAGCAGCGGCCGCCGCTGCCTCCGATCGCCGCCGGCGACCGCCAGCGACTCAGGGAGTCGTTGTGAGAAAATGTGTGTCGACTCAGAAATCTGAGCCGAAGGGTCGCGGTCACATGAGTGATGGTCAGGTGAATGTGAATCACCTGACGCATAAACATCTGAATGATGTTTGTCACATGAGTGATGGTCAGGTGAATGTGAATCACCTGACGCATAAACATCTGAATGATGTTTGTCACATGAGTGATGGTCAGGTGAATCGCATTCACCTGAGAGAAGGTAAAATACCGGTATTACCGGTATCCTTGGAGGTACTTCAAGCCCCCAAGGGTCGCGCCGACGACGTCGCGTCAACTCTGGGAGTTGACGAAGCAAATAATATTCGGGGAACCGAAAGACGTGCGTCAGCTCTGGGAGCTGACGCCACTGGCGCATCGCTGCTAGTTCCGGGAACTAGCGATCGTACATCCGCTCTGGGAACGGATGATATGTGTACAAGCGAACACTCGCTAGCGCAGGAAGCTGGCGAGAGCACGTCGACTCCGGGAGTCGACGATGCGGTTGCTTCATCCGCTCCGGGAGCGGATGGAGGCGCAGCGGTTCAGGGAACCGACTGCGCGGCAGGTGGTGCTGGCGGTTGCAAACGCCCAGCACCCGAACAACCTGCGTGCTCACGTGCAGCAGCGCTGCACGCGATGAGCGGCACTCAAGCCGGGCTTGATAGTGCGAGTCAGCGGAATGAATCCGCTGACGATTGATAACGTCCCGTCCAAGGTGCGATGCCTTGGACGTGGAGCACCTGGAGCCGAGCTCCATGGTAGACCTTCGCGGCGCAAGCTCAGGGAGCTGCGCGAGTCT
Source organism: Phytophthora colocasiae (assembly GCA_018806915.1). Classification (NCBI taxonomy): domain Eukaryota; phylum Oomycota; class Peronosporomycetes; order Peronosporales; family Peronosporaceae; genus Phytophthora; species Phytophthora colocasiae. The sequence continues at coordinate 147,075 of JAGKQI010000045.1, forward strand.
CAGTCCTGGACTGAGACGGGTGTATCTGCAGTGCAGACGCCGAGTGTCGAGAGTCTCGAGACGTTGAACGTCTTGACACGTACTGGTACTGGGTTACAGTACCAGAGGATGCGGTTGGAGAATCCGCCGACGTGTGCGTCGGCGTTGACCGCACTTCCAACGATGAGTTGGAAGCGCTTCGCGCGGGACTTGTACGATGGACGCATCGAACAAATTTGCATTCTCTTGGATATCGAGAGAGTGGATCGCGAAGCCGAAGAGCTGAAGCAGCTCGTCGTCGATGGCATCACTGAGGGCGATGACCCCCTCAGTGCGAAGACCAAGAAGCAACGCTTCGAGGAGCAGAGTTGGGACTCGTTGAAGTCGAGTCCCTATTACGAGATTCTGCGGGAGTACAAGGATGTACTCCAGGACGAGATTCCTTCGGAGCTTCCGAAGGACAAGGGCGTACAGCACGAGATTGATCTCGTGCCGGGCACGAAGTACTGTGTTACACGGCAGTGGCCACTGCCGCGTGAACAAGTGCAAGCGATCGACGACTTCTTTGAAAGTCGTCGTCTTGCAGGTCAAGTGCGGGAGTCAAAATCCCCGCACAGTGCCCTAACGTTCTGTGTTAAGAAACCACAGGGCGGCTGGCGCATCGTTCATGCGTACAACAAGTTGAACGATGCGACGATACCGGCGCAGACGCCGATACCGCGAAAAGATGTTATCATCGATTCGATGGCCTTGAGCACTATCTTCAGTGCTCTTGATCTGCGTGATGGATTCTATCAAATCCTTATGCGTGAGAGGGACATCCCTCTCACAGCGGTAAGCACTCCAAGCGGTATGCTTTGGGAGTGGCTCGTAATGCCACAGGGGCTTAAGAACGCCCCTGCAACTTTCAATAGATGCGTGACGCATCTATTGCGCTCGGTGCGCGACTTCGCACCGAGTTACTTCGACGACGTGTTCGTCCACAGCCGGGCTGTGAACGGGAAGACGGACATTGAGATGCACAAGGTGCATCTCCGAAAGCTGCTAGAGCTTATGAGGAAACATAAGCTCTATGCGAACCTGAAGAAGTGTAACTTCGGGGCGAGCGAGATACCCGTGCTGGGGTGTCTCGTGGGGAAAGACGGCGTGCGCCCTGACCCAGAGAAGGTCAGAGTGATCAATGAATGGCCCACGCCATCCAATGTGAAGGAACTGAGGCAGTTCCTTGGGCTTGCCACGTACTTGTGCAAGTACGTGGAGAACTATGCGGGCAAGATTCGCCCGTTGTCACAGCTTCTTAAGAAAGAAGCTGAGTGGATTTGGACGACCGAGTGCGAGGAGGCATTCGGTGCAGTCAAGCAGGGCTTGACTGAAGCGCCGATCTTGGCCGTGGCGGACCAAGATCGTCCATTCCACGTAGTGTGCGATGCATCCGACTTTGCAATCGGATGTGCATTGATGCAACACGATCACGAAGGGCGTGATCGTGTAGTCTACTATCAATCGCGTCAGCTGAAGCCAGCTGAGCGTAACTATCCCGTACATGACAAGGAGCTCCTTGCCATGAAGTATGCACTCGCAAAGTTCCGAGTGTATCTACTTGGGAGTAGACCGTTCGTGGTCTATACAGACCACGCATCATTGCGTACGGCGATTAAGTCGCCGCACATCTCGCAACGTATGGCGAGATGGTTGTCCTTCTTCGCGGAGTACAACTTCCGGGTGGAGTACAAACCCGGAAGACTCAATGTAGTGGCCGACGCGTTATCGCGTCGACCTGACTATGCGGAGACGGTCGACGCCAACGCTGTTGGCGTCGTGAGGACAAGTGTGCCGTCGTCAACGTTGATTGACGACGTGAAGAACGCGTATGCAAGGGATGCAGACGCGAAGGGGCTGCTGGAGTTCCTCGCAGCACCTTCCGACGTGGCACGTCGGAAGCTAACCCCTCATCTTCGAGCTCGTGTACACCGCTATCGTGTACACGGAGGCCTACTGTTGTACAGTGCAGTAGACGACAATGCGGATCGCATTGTCGTTCCGAATGATCATGACCTCCGGTTGAGGATCATGTTCGAGTATCACGATGCCCCCACGGCAGGGCATCCGGGTCGTGAGAAGACATACACTCTTCTCACGCGTGACTTCTACTGGCACCACCAGTACAAGTGGGTGCGCAAGTACGTACGTGCTTGCGAGGTTTGTCAACGCGTGAAGCCTGCGCAGTTCTCGCAGGCTCCTCTTCAATCACTACCGACTCCGTCGGAGTGTTGGCAGTCCATGTCCATGGACTTTGTCTTCGGTCTTCCGCCTGACAGCAAGCGGAGGACGGGCATCGTTGTCTTTGTGGACCGATTCAGCAAGATGGTTCATCTTGCTGCCGTCCCGGCTACTGTTACAGCCGCGCAGACTGCGCGACTGTTTGTTGACATGGTGTTCAAACACCATGGCATGCCGCTCGACATTGTGTCGGACCGTGATCCACGCTTCACAGCGCGGTTCTGGCAAGAAGTGTTTACACTTCTTGGTTCACAGCTATCAATGTCGACTGCGGATCATCCGCAGACGGACGGACAGACCGAACGTGTCAACCGTGTACTGGGTGACACGTTGAAGAGCTACGCTCACTCGTTCCCGCACTGGAGCGAGTGCTTGCCGATGGCAGAGTTTGCCATCAACAACTCGGTGCATGCCTCGACAGGGCATACACCGTTCTACGTGAACGCCATGAGGCATCCACGATTGCCGAGCATGCTCGGTGGGGTAGCTTCCTCCTTAAGTGGGGGAGGATCTACGGTTGCGTCCGAACAACCGCAGAATGCAACTGATAGCAGCACACTATCAGCTCCGGTGACGCGTGCGACGTCTCGTTCGAGCAGGAACGAGCGCGCGATGTCTGTGCCAGGCACAGACATGAGAGATGATAGCGAGCAGGCAGGGCCTGCTGCTGACAAGGGCGACAAGCTGAAAGGATTCAGCTCGGGTGCGCTAGACTTTGTCCAGGGATGACAAGCCGTCATACGGTTTGTCCAAGATGCTATCGCAGCTTCTGTCGATCGACAGAAGCTGAACGCTGATACTGTTGGTAGAGGCAACACAAATGAATTCGAAAAGGGTTCATTAGTTTTGTTAGCTACACAAAACCTACCTAGACATGCAGTGTCTGACTTTGGAGCAAGCAAGCTTGCTCCAAGATTCATTGGGCCGTTCAAAGTACTTGAACGGCATGGTAACGCGTACCGGCTGGACATACCGTCCAGCATGAGGCTCCACCCGACCTTCTACGTCGGGCGGTTGAAGCCGTACGTGCAGCACGGACTACCTAGGGTTGGTAGTCCGACTGAGGAGTGCGAGAGGCCTGGAAGGCCTTCTCGAGACCGTCGACACGGTCGATCAACCGGTTCACTATCGTCCCAAGACCGGACGAGAGGTTCGAGGCAGTCTGAGCTGCCTCGCAGACCTCAGCACGGAGGACACGAACCTCCTGCTTCAGAGCAGCTATCTCAGCGGTCTGTGTCTGCTCCAGCGCAGCAACTCGATCGTGCAGGGCACGATCGTCATGGTCATAGCGTTGACCATGCGGAGGGAGTGTTCCCACCCCCTCCGCCGCCGTTGCGCGACGCGCGTGGAGCGATCCGCTGGATTGTGGAGCGGATTGTGGCTCATAAGAGAACGAACTCTCAAGGGGTTCGTTTTCGTATTCGTTGGAGAGGATTTCCTCCCCATCGAGATACATGGGAGCCGCGGAACGTCCTGATGGAGGACGTTCCGGAAATGGTGAGGGCATACGAAGCTCACCATAACTTGCAGGGTTAAACCCTGCACGAGGAGTGCTGCGGTCAGCCACAGCACTCGGAGCTTCGCGTGGCACAATACGACCACGGAGCTCCTTGATGTGATCGGGTACACGGACGACCGTGTACCCCAGGAGATCACTTTCGGTAAGGCGTGTTGCCAAGGGTGGGCAACACGGACAGGGTGTGCCAAAGGGAACGGCACATGGGATCCCCGCTTCCATGGACTGATCATGGAGGCGTTCACACTTACCACGCGTAGTGTAAGTGTAGTAGCGATCGCGAGCCGCAGCAACGCGATCGCGATATGCCTTCGGGTCTTTGTTGAAGTTATCAACAAAGGCGTTCCACGACTGACAAAGTGCCTGCCACTCAGGCACTTTGCTCTTGCGCGAAGTCTTCTTCGCTGCATAGTATCGGAGCTCATGGAAGAGCCCGATATAGTAGTCGCGTCTTTGAGTCTCGGACTCAAAGACAACCTTAGCGGCGACGTCGTCGTCGTTGATACTGTTGCATGAGTACAACAGTATCGGGTTCGGTGGTGAACTAGCACCGAACCGGTCATGGATCTCCGCCTCAGTAGGCATCCATGGCGTGCGCACTTGCGGATCAGTGCGCGGGGCAGTGAGCGCCCTCGACATGGGGGACGCTTCATCATCACTGCGCGGACGCTTCGAGCTTGAAGCGTCCGAGACCTCAACACGAGGTCGTCGAGATCCCACGGGTGGGTCTGACGTGTCTTCGGACGAAGACACGGGAGCGGGAGCTTTGACATTAACCTCCCCCTCCTCAACATCCTCGTCGTAGTCGAGGATGTCTTCGTAGTCCTCTCCAAAGAGTTCTTTGAAAGGGACAGCAGGATTCTTAATCTCTGCTAGAGAAGAAGACTTCTTCTTCTTCTCGTGCTTCTCCTTATGAAGAGCATGGTACTTGGTGACAGAGAGTTTCTCTGTCGGACCGCTGGAAGCAGCAGTGCTAGTGGGCACTGCTGAGGTCGTTGTTCCTGCTGCAGAGGAAGCAGGAGAGGCTTGCGCGTCCGCAGAAGCGGACGGAGACGTGGGCGTTGGCGAGTCCATTGCGAAATGAACTCGGATTTCTCATGGGAACTTGACGGTCTTGTCAAGTTCTGTTGATTGACGTATCGAGACCGACACGTCGAATCTTAACGGGGGGATGGTGTAACGGGGTTACACGTACAAGTGGTAGTACCACTTGTAACTCTAACAGTTAGGATAACTGTTAGAGGTTGGAAATGGGCCTCAGACCTTGGTGTGCTGTACACACCAAAGGATACATGGGCGAACCACATTATTGGGTGGTTCGTGTGCATTTGTGCATATTATTGGTAGAAAGTAACGGATTTCTACCAATCACTGAGCAGAGTTTCTGCCAACCACACGTTGGCAGACCCTTTAGAAATAGATAACAAACAGTTTTAGGAGGTCCATAATTGGCTTATGCCAAACTCAATAACAGTTCTCCTTTTACGGTATTTTGCAGTTCAATTTAGTTATATTTGATTTAATTATACTTATTTAAATAAGTATACTTAAATTAAGTCTATTCTAATTGCACGCTTCCTCATACACGTAAGCGCACGTGTACGCCACCTAATAGGTCTAGGTAGACCCATTACAGGTGAACAGTCTCTCGGAAAGTCCGATGAACTGTCTCTCAGGCGCGGAATTTCTGAAGACATGGCTGATTCTTGAGCTAAAGCGGTCATGCAATGTTGATTTTTAGGTTGGGTTGTTTTCAGCTCCGGTCCTACGTACACTAGAACACATAACTCTAGGGGTGTGCCTTGCCCGGCGCGTTTCGGATCCCCATCCGACGGGCTTGCTAGTTTAACTGTTTCCCAGAGTCAGCCTCGTCACCCAGGAGTCTCTCCAGTAGGTGATCCGGCAGGTCCTTCAGTGTACCTTGACGGGCTAGTTTCTTGAGGGATTCCAGGGTCTTGATGTCTTCGCATGGTCTCCCAGAGTGCACCTTTCCGCAGACCTCACACGGCGGTACTCGGCACATCCTGCTCGGGTGACCTTTCTCCTGACATCGGTCACAGACAATGTCTCTCCAGCAGTTCTCTTCTGAATGGCCTGAGCGACGACACTTCTCGCAGAACTTGCTCCAGTAGTCAGGGTTATCGCGACGTGTCTGCTGGAAATCTTGACCTGAGGATCCTCGGGGAGACTGGGGCGGCGGTCGCCATCCCATGTTGTCCATGACCCGATAAACTTCGTTTGTCAGAGTCTGAGTCCAATCAGCACCACCAGGCGCCTGAGAGGCAGCTTGTACACCAGACGAAGATTGTACACCAGACATCTCGCGATCGTGTTCTGACGACGAAGCTCTGGTATCCTTCTCTTGAGTTCTGGTATCCTTCTCTTGATTTCTGGTATCCGCATCGACATCGTCAGAGGCATCCGGGTCTGCTTCTCGGGCGACGTAAGTCTTCCCCATACGCTTCGGCTTAAACTGTCCGCGTGGGAGATTGTCCGCTCGGAAGTCCCGATGTCTGGTGGTCGTAGTGTCTTGATCAGCCGTTCGCTAGACATCTTCGTCCTGTTGCAGAGCATATTCCAAGTCCGAGATACTCCTGAACTTCCGGCCTTGTAGCGCGATCTTCAGACGCTCGTCCTTCAGCTTGGAGATGTACCTCAGAACGTGTTTCTCCAGACGTCTGGAGGATTTTCTGAAGTCTACCTCGGCTTTTCCGGCGGCCGAGTTCAGGCGATAGAAGAAGTCCAACGGAGTCTCGGAACTCTTCATTTCCATCGTGAAATATCTCTCGGAGTATGATGACCGGGCCTTGCAATAGCGCCTGCGAAACTCCGATGACAATTCTTTCCAGTCACGGGAAACACTCTTCGGGAGCTGGTTGAACCAATCTCTGGCAGACACCGGGAGCTTCAGCTTGAGTTCCTGTATGCGGGTCTTGTTCGTCCATGCTCCCTGAGATGCCATGTTCACGAAGCGTTCCCACCAGTGAACCCGTTCTCGTAATGTCGCTCGGGGATCAAATTCTCCGATGATACTGGAGTTTATGAAAGGCCTCATAGTCAGCAGAGTCGCTCCAGCTTGTCCATGGGACGCAGAAGTCAGGTTAACAACCTCCGGAGGATCCAAGTCATCAGAAGACGAATCACTTGAGTCCGAGCTTGAATCACTGGAGCTTCCACCCGGGTCTGGGTCATTCCTGCGTCTTCCAGGTCTTCGCGGGGCATCCCGACCATCTTCGGAGCGTCTTCCACTCGGTTTCCGGTGTCCATCGCGCCTGGGAGTCGCTGGGCGCCTTCCTTCAGTCTTGACCTCGGTCAGGGGAGCCGCTTGAGCCGTCTGGGTCGTCGTAGCGGCCGCGGTGGCCGCGCCATGCCTTCCAGCCTTCGCGCGCTTGGTTTCGATCGTTCTCCGTAGGGGAAGAGGCGTATGGAAGGCCTCCGTCGTTTTAATGGGTGTAACCCTACCCCTACTGGCGACTCCTTCTGATCCCCTAACCCCAGGTGTGCAATCTCCCGTATCCCGACTGTTCACCAGAAGTCCGGTTGCCGGTTTAGGGTCATGTTCACCGGAGATCCGACTTGAAGTTGCTACTTCAGGGTGGGCGACCCCTTGAACTTGGGACAATGTTGCACGAAGGTTCCTCAATTCTGCGGCCTGGAAACGCTGCATGTTCTGGGAACTTTCCCGCTCCCTGTCGCGCTCCAACTCCACGTCGTGCACCCGCTGTCGTAAGGTCTCCATTTGCGAAATCCAGTCATGTTTCAGCTCGTCTGCCCAACGCGCACGTTCGGCTTCGGCCTCGGCTTCTCGTTGTTTCCAGCGATCTGCAAACTCGGTCCCCAGACGCTGTACATCAGAAAACTGTTCACCAGAAACTTGTCCGTCGGACACCTGTCTCTCAGACGATTTCGAATTATACTTGAGCTTGGACTCTGACGCTTGACTCCGACGTTCTTCTAAGTCATCCGCGCGTCTCTGGGCTTCCAGTCTGGCGCTCTCAGACTCAAGTAGTCGGTCGGTAAGTGTCTGGATCTGCTGGCGCGTATCAAGTTCCCGTTGTTCACGTCGACGTTCACGCTCCATGGATTCCAGACGTTCTCTGGCCAGAAATTCCTTCTGCTCCTGTTCCATCCGACGCTGCCATTCCTGTTGCTGCCGCATAGCATTCAATTCGATCTGCGCTGGGCCTGATCTCTGGGAACTTCGTGTGTGGCTTGACGCAACGGAACTCAAGCGTCTGGAAGACACTTTCTGGTGATCCTCGCTCTTCAGACTCTGGTGCCCGCTCTGTTGGCTTCTCCCACGACTCGAGACGGACGATGATGGAGCTTCCGGCGTCCGGTGACCAGAATCTCTGGTAGACAACTGTCTCTCGGACTTCACTTCTGGAAACTCCGGCTTCTCTTCCAACATCCCGAAGTCTTCAAGCTCCGACTTCACCGGCATCAGTGTTCGTGTCACGTGGATTCCCATAGACTCTCCGGCGAGCATTCCTCCGGCTTCAGCACCTTGGGCGATCATCGCCAGACCTCCGACAGACAACGGCATATGTGTAGACGCCCCTCGACTCATGGACATCAGCGACGAGTCTCTGGAACTTCCACGAGAGGTCTGTGACACGTTGCTAATTACGATTTTTCGAGTGGATATGGACGTTTCGCTGTGATGTGATTGGACATATAATGGATTATGGGAGAAAGGGAGATGTGGGACGAGGTTATGTCCCGTGCGACAATATGATGGATCTGTGGAAGAAAACTGCTATATATATTAACCTTCACCTGTACTGCAAAGGGGCCCAAGAGATCAGAAGTGTTCCTCGGAAAAGTGCACAAACTCCGATAGACAATAACACTCAGTCTGATCACCGGACTTTCCCCGACGATGAGTGCCTAAAGGTTGGCAGAAAGTCTCTCAGAAGAATGTATCTCTGAGAGACCTCATCCCGTTGCCGTCCTGTGTGACGATGATGGTTCAAGGAATATAATTATACCCACAAGATACCAAGTATCGCGCACCGGACGTAGCGCACCCCGCGCATATCCCGATTGGACTTCGTGCGTTGTAGCATACGTGCTCCGCACCCTGAAAATACTCATGGATTTCTGGTATCACGCATGGAAACTGTGATATCACACCATGAAGTCTGACGTACATGAGTCCGGCGTACATGAAGTCTGACGTACATGAGTCCGACGTACATGATTCTGGTAAACAAGTCTGATGTGTCCGGCTTATACAAGCAATATTCCAGACATTTACCAGTTTCCGATGAACAGACTCTGACGTACAAGACTCCGATGAACAGACCCAAGTGTCACGATCCTGGTATTACACCTCTGATGTACATGATTCCGGAGTACATGGTTCCGATGAACATGTCTCCGACGCACATGATTCCAGACCCTGATGAACAGGATACCAGACTCTGACACTCTGAAGTCCACCCCATACTGAAACCAAGTGTACCCAACACGACCTCACGCAATCAAGTGAAACGCAACCTGCTCATCCCTGTAATGACATCATTAAGTGTCGACTCGACAAGATCTGCAGCGTCGACTACCATAGTGAGCCCAAGTGAAAGTGCCTGAGTTATACTGAGACCAAGTGTATATGAGAATATGGAAGACAGAAGACAGAGAGATACGAGATAGATAACCAGAGTTCAAATTGCGTCGTGATAAGGAGTTCAATTTTACCTTGTCACACCGACTGCTATCTGCCTGCTGCTTCTTGTAAGTATTAGGCCACGACAAAGCTTTGAGTCGTGTGATCTCTCACCTATCAAGCCCCTTTAGGTGGAGATCAGCGTAACGCAGAGACCTGAGAGGACCCACCTATTCCATTTACTAGTTGGGTCGTTTGTCTTGTCTCTAGCGGTAGCCCATTTCATATTGTACGTTTGGACAGGTTTTGGGAGCTAGACAGTCGCTCTCAAGACGCTCGGTAGACTGTTATATAACTGATAGTGTATTGGTTTATTTTCCCTCTATATATTAGAGGGTGGTGCGCGAAAGTTACGGGAATACCAGACAGACCAGGTGTCTGGTGAACATTTCCCTAGTTGACCTGGAGAACTAGCCCACTGCTCAAGGGCCAGGAAAGAATAAGAGCAGCTACATATTTGTATATCGGAACTCTATATTGCGGTTATCTCGGAAGTCTAGCGACAGGACTTCCCTTTGTATTAATTTCTCTTTTGACTTCAGAAATCTCTGGTGTACACAACTGTTCACCGGAAAACGTTCGACTCTCAAGCGCTCCTGTGAGGACCAGAAGGACATCCGACGGCCTACGCAAGGAACCCTCACTCTCAGCAACACTCTCACGACCCCGGCGAGGGTCTCATTACCAAGACAACGAACCTACGAGGACAGCACAAGGTAACACACGCCCACCTTGCTGTGCGACTCTGGTATCACTACCGGTAGTCACACTTCCAGGTTCACTGTACGCCCCTGCACCGCGGTAAAAGTTGCACCGACTTCGCGACAACTGGTGCGCGTGCCCGGATTCGAACCGAGGATATCACCGGATCCAAGAGAGTTTGAGAAGAGGGTTTCCTGTCAAGCGTCTATATTCAAGATGGCTTCACATGGAACTACAAGAGGAGGACGTCGGGGACGCGGTGGTCGCAGTGTGGCGACACGTCAGTCCAAGCGTCTTCAAGGTCTTCCGCCTGACGAACAACCCGACTTGGATGCTGTTCAGAAGGCGGCACGCGAGAAGAGGAAGGCTGCACGTGAAAAGGAAGCAGTCGAGGAGGTGAACGTCCCGGAACCGGCGGTCGAAGACCAGCCTGCTGCGGAGCCTGAAGCCCAAGAGACACCCGATGTGTCTGGCGAACAAGGTTCTGAGGAAGGTCCGTCCGAAGCTGAAGCTTCTGGTGACGAGGTGGCCACTGCCCGTGAGGGTGGTGATGAGGCGTCTGAGGGAGGCGCCGACGTGGTTGAGTCCCCGGAGGTCATTGACTTGTGTTCTGAGTCGACGACGTCTGGGAAGTCCGTGGGGGAAGTGAAGACGGAACCCGGACTGGTTGGTGAACGTGTCTCGAAGACTCCAAAGTCCGAAGACACTCCAATGTCTGACGACATGCCGATGAAGTCCGAAGATTCTCTGAAGACACCGTCTGATGAGTCTGGGAGGGCCGATTCGCTGGATGGAGAACGTGCCCTGAAGTACGTACGCCGTGAGTTCCGCCGCTGGAGAGACATGGACGCTGGAAGAATTGTTCCGCCGAACGTCGAATACGCCTGGCGAACAGCGAAGCCTGACGCAAATGTCTTTCAGAAGGCTGCGGCAGCGACGGGCGACTACATCAAGTGGCGGTGTTCTTCAGTATTTCCGGAAGACATGTGGATATCGGAGTTCTGCTTGAGGCGCCATAGTTTTGGCCGAATCCAAGACTTGTCATACGTCGAGATCTCGATGAATACTCTGACGGCACCTGAATGCGTCGCTGTCCTTCAGACGATGCTGTATGAAGCAGGATTTGCGTTCCAGAACTTGCTACCGAGGTGGTCTCAGACCCAAGCGTCTGCTATCTTCGAACCTCAAGTGCGCAGTGTGGCGACGGAGCTTCAGAGCCGACTTGCTGAAGAACTGGTTGAGTGGGCCACTTTGACCGCCAGGTCACAGGTTAATCGACTCCCAGACGACATAAAAGCAGGTAACGAAGCACGTCAAGGCAAAGCTGATGGTATATTACGCGATGAGAGTGCTGACCTACAAGGACGACAGCTGATCATGAGACTCCGGGTGACCGGACTCAGAGTCACACATAGTTCTGACGGGTCCAGCAGTGGAGAACCGCCGCAGTCCAAGCGCCTGCAACATGGTCCGCCACGCCCGCAAGTCTCGTCGACACCATCTGCACTGTCGACGCCGTCGCTGAGTTCGCTGCCGGTGTACGAGAGTCACTCTGATAGTACTCGCCTGGAGTCTGGTGCGCCAATGTCTGAAGATCGAGGTAGCTCTCTGACGACTGATGCACCTGTGCCAAGTGTCATCGGGACCTCGCGTACGTCGGATGACCACTCGTCGGGACTCCAGACCTCCCGTGGAAGTTCCACAGACTCGTCGCTGATGTCCATGAGTCGAGGGGCGTCTGCACATATGCCGTTGTCTGTCGGAGGTCTGGCAATGATTGCCCAAGGTGCTGATGCCGGAGGAATGGTCGCCGGAGAGTCTATGGGAATCCACGTGACACGAACACTGATGCCGGTGAAGTCGGAGCTTGAAGACTTCGAGATGTTGGAAGAGAAGCCGGAGTTTCCAGAAGTGAAGTCCGAGAGACAGTTGTCTACCAGAGATTCTGGTCACCGGACGCCGGAAGCTCCATCATCGTCCGTCTCGAGTCGTGGGAGAAGCCACCAGAGCGGGCACCAGAGTCTGAAGAGCGAGGATCACCAGAAAGTGTCTTCCAGACGCCTGAGTTCCGTTGCGTCAAGCCACACACGAAGTTCCCAGAGATCAGGCCCAGCGCAGATCGAACTGAACGCTATGCGGCAGCAACAGGAATGGCAGCGTCGGATGGAACAGGAGCAGAAGGAATTTCTGGCCAGAGAACGTCTGGAATCCATGGAGCATGAACGTCGACGTGAACAACGGGAACTTGATACGCGCCAGCAGATCCAGACACTTACCGACCGACTACTTGGAGTCTGAGAGCGCCAGACTGGAAGCCCAGAGACGCGCGGATGACTTGGAAGAACGTCGGAGTCAAGCGTCAGAGTCCAAGCTAAAGTACCATTCGAAATCGTCTGAGAGACAGGTGTCCGACGAGCAAGTTTCTGGTGAACAGTTTTCTGACGTACAGCGTCTGGAGACCGAGTTTGCAGATCGCTGGAAACAACGAGAAGCCGAGGCCGAAGCCGAACGTGCGCGTTGGGCAGACGAGCTGAAACATGACTGGATTTCGCAAATGGAGACCTTACGACAGCGGGTGCACGACGTGGAGTTGGAGCGCGACAGGGAGCGGGAAAGTTCCCAGAACATGCAGCGTTTCCAGGCCGCAGAATTGAGGAACCTTCGTGCAACATTGTCCCAAGTTCAAGGGGTCGCCCACCCTGAAGTAGCAACTTCAAGTCGGATCTCCGGTGAACATGACCCTAAACCGGCAACCGGACTTCTGGTGAACAGTCGGGATACGGGAGATTGCACACCTGGGGTTAGGGGATCAGAAGGAGTCGCCAGTAGGGGTAGGGTTACACCCATTAAAACGACGGAGGCCTTCCATACGCCTCTTCCCCTACGGAGAACGATCGAAACCAAGCGCGCGAAGGCTGGAAGGCATGGCGCGGCCACCGCGGCCGCTACGACGACCCAGACGGCTCAAGCGGCTCCCCTGACCGAGGTCAAGACTGAAGGAAGGCGCCCAGCGACTCCCAGGCGCGATGGACACCGGAAACCGAGTGGAAGACGCTCCGAAGATGGTCGGGATGCCCCGCGAAGACCTGGAAGACGCAGGAATGACCCAGACCCGGGTGGAAGCTCCAGTGATTCAAGCTCGGACTCAAGTGATTCGTCTTCTGATGACTTGGATCCTCCGGAGGTTGTTAACCTGACTTCTGCGTCCCATGGACAAGCTGGAGCGACTCTGCTGACTATGAGGCCTTTCATAAACTCCAGTATCATCGGAGAATTTGATCCCCGAGCGACATTACGAGAACGGGTTCACTGGTGGGAACGCTTCGTGAACATGGCATCTCAGGGAGCATGGACGAACAAGACCCGCATACAGGAACTCAAGCTGAAGCTCCCGGTGTCTGCCAGAGATTGGTTCAACCAGCTCCCGAAGAGTGTTTCCCGTGACTGGAAAGAATTGTCATCGGAGTTTCGCAGGCGCTATTGCAAGGCCCGGTCATCATACTCCGAGAGATATTTCACGATGGAAATGAAGAGTTCCGAGACTCCGTTGGACTTCTTCTATCGCCTGAACTCGGCCGCCGGAAAAGCCGAGGTAGACTTCAGAAAATCCTCCAGACGTCTGGAGAAACACGTTCTGAGGTACATCTCCAAGCTGAAGGACGAGCGTCTGAAGATCGCGCTACAAGGCCGGAAGTTCAGGAGTATCTCGGACTTGGAATATGCTCTGCAACAGGACGAAGATGTCTAGCGAACGGCTGATCAAGACACTACGACCACCAGACATCGGGACTTCCGAGCGGACAATCTCCCACGCGGACAGTTTAAGCCGAAGCGTATGGGGAAGACTTACGTCGCCCGAGAAGCAGACCCGAATGCCTCTGACGATGTCGATGTGGATACCAGAACTCAAGAGAAGGATGCCAGAGCTTCGTCGTCAGAGCACGATCGCGAGATGTCTGGCGTACAATCTTCGTCTGGTGTACAATCTGCCTCTCAGGCGCCTGGCGGTGCTGATTGGACTCAGACTCTGACAAACGAAGTTTATCGGGTCATGGACAACATGGGATGGCGACCGCCGCCCCAATCTTCCCGAGGATCATCAGGTCAAGACTTCCAGCAGGCACGACGTGATAACCCTGACTACTGGAACAAGTTCTGCGAGAAGTGTCGTCGCTCAGGCCATTCAGAAGAAAACTGCTGGAGAGACATTGTCTGTGACAGATGTCAGGAGAAAGGTTACCCGAGCAGGATGTGCCGAGTACCGCCGTGTGAGGTTTGCGGAAAGGTGCACTCTGGGAGACCATGCGAAGACATCAAGACTCTGGAATCCCTCAAGAAACTAGCCCGTCAAGGTACACTGAAGGACCTGCCGGATCACCTACTGGAGAGACTCCTGGGTGACGAGGCTGACTCTGGGAAACAGTTAAACTAGCAAGCCCGTCGGATGGGGATCCGAAACGCGCCGGGCAAGGCACACCCCCAGAGTTATGTGTTCTAGTGTACGTAGGACCGGAGCTGAAAACAACCCAACCTAAAAATCAACATTACATGACCGCTTTAGCTCAAGAATCAGCCATGTCTTCAGAAATTCCGCGTCTGAGAGACTGTTCATCGGCCTTTCCGAGAGACTGTTCACCGGACTTTCCGAGAGACAATGAACCGCCTCCGGACGACACAATCCAGTTTCGTCTGAAAGACGGGGAATGTTATGGCTGGTGGGAGGATCACTACCCTGATCCTGCAAAGCGTGATGTGGTTATGGTGCATGGCGCTGTCAATGATCATCGGACCAAGATTCTCCTGGACACCGGTGCGACTATCAACATCCTGAGTTACGACTTTGCGCGTAAGCTCGGACTCAGGCTCAAGTCACACAAACAAACAAGAGTGTCTGGGATGGGAGGAGTTCCGACGTACAGTGGTGCCAGTGCTGAGATCAAGCTGACCCTCGGACCGAGAGTGGTTTACATTGTTGATGTCTGGGTTGTGAATATCGGCGAAGGTATAAACGTGCTATTGGGAATGGGATTCATGTTCGCTGCTGGTCTGAGGATCAGCGTCCGTGAGGGACTGGTATCTATGCCAGACGAAGTCGTGGTGATGATGTGCAGCTGGGAGCCCGGTGATCATATCGGCAGGAACAGGTCCATCAGACCAAGTGAAGCTGTACTTCTGAGACCTGGTGAAGAATTTGTTGTTCGCATTGATTATGGTCCGACGAACCCACAACGAGAAGTCGTGTGGGCGGGACGTGGAGACCGTTGGGTGACTCAGCTGATTTATGCAGCCCGGTCATGGCCTGTGGTGGTGCGCGTGGTGAACATTTCTGACAAGAATACTTGGGTGAATGAATTTTCTGACGTTGCAAGGATTGTGGAGTATGGATTTTTCCCACGACATGGTCGCTTTGTACGGTCAGGCTCTGCAGCCTATCGCGACTGGGAAGTTTTGATTCTGGAGAACACTCCGTCACCAGAGACGAAGAGACGCCTGAAGGCCGAAGCTGACCTGGAGGATCTGATACCTCCACCTCCGTGTGTGGATCACCCGGTATACCCGTGGCCAACTAAGATCTTACAGCGCCCGAGGCTGGACAATGCTCGAGTACAGTTTGTGAGGCCTACTTCGGTCCCACGAACAAAACGAGTTCGTTTCGCTTTGAATGTGGCTACGCAGACAGATGACTAGGTGGATGCCGGAGAAGAGGAGACCCGAGATACCGCTGTGGACACCGGAGATCTGGAATTGCCATCAGAAGAAACGACTCCGAAAGACTCTGGAACCACTTCTGGAATTCCGAGCAATATGGTCGAGGATGAAGTCACCCTGGTGAACTGTTCATGGGAGATGAGGATCCGACAGACTGTTCATGGGACATCCCAATCCAGAGTATGCCAGGCACCCCTGTGGAAAAGCTCCGAGCCGAGTACGAGCGGTGCATGCGAGTCACGAATGAGGAATTGGATCTGGAGCCCGGTGTCTACATACGGGAAGGAACAGAGCTACTCTCTCAATTACGTGACCAACTGGTTATGCTACCTGAATTGGAAGATCTGACTCCCGAATGCGATATCGACAAGGCTGACGTCGGAGTACCCGGGAAAACAACGCCGGAAATGGAGCAGAAACTCAGGGATATATTAAAGTATCACCGGAAAATCTTTCTGGGAGACGGCAACGCCGCACCTGCCCCGGCAAGGAGCGTGGTCTGTGACTTGGACGTGGGAGACGCTAAACCTGTTGCCTAACGTCCGAGGTCCGTTGCCCCTCACCTGATGATCAAGGTGTACGAACTTCTGAAGAAACTCCTGGAGACCGGACTCATCGAGTACTCGACTTCGCCTTGGGCATAACCAATTGTGATTGTCCTCAAGAAGAATGGTGTGGATATACGCATGTGTATTGATTATCGAGTGGTGAATGGTTTTATCCAGTTGTCGCGTTATCCGTTGCCCCTGATAGACGATCTGTTGATTGGCTTTGAGGCAGCACTGTGGTTTATGAGTCTGGATATGGCGAGTGGTTTTTGGGCTATTCGAATGACGGAGCGTGCAAGGCTGATCTCAGCGTTCATTTGCCCATTTGGACACTTTCAGTGGGTAAGAATGCCCTTCGGTCTGAAGAACGCCCCTCTGGTGTACCAGGCTATGCTGGATAACTGCCTGTGGGGGTTCGTGCGATTGTCACCCGAAGAGGAAGCTGAGGTTGACTCCGATGTGCTGGAATTCCTGAAGTTAGAACCCCAGAACTCTGACGTACATGGTCTGATGTCTGGTGAACAACTTCAGAACTCTGATGAACACATGCCAGAGGTTCCGGTGCTCACCGACCAAATGACTGTCTTTCAGAGGAACATCCCAGTCCCGTCCTTCATGGGACCGGTACTCGGTCGAAGCTCCTACATTGACGACATTGCTCATGGGGCGCCCACCTGGAATCACCTGAACGCCTTGCTCTTCAGACTCAGATACTGGAACATCTCTGTGAGCTTGCCCAAGAGCGAGTTCGGGAAGTTGACGATTCCTTATCTGTCGCATGAGATCAGTGCTGAAGGACTGAGAGCCACACCGAAGATCGTCAAGGGAGTGGAAGAATTGCCGTTTCCGTCGACACTCAAGGGAGTACAGAGTTTCATGGGAAGTCTGAATTATTACAACAAGTTTATCGAAGACTTACCGGTGATCGCTGCTGTGCTCTACGAGTTGTCTGATGAACAGATTCGTGCTGGTCGAGATTTGGCTCGAGCTAAGGAAGCCTTTGAGATTCTGAAGCGCAAGATTGTCTCGACACCGCTTCTCAGACACCCAGATCGCACCAGACCCTTTGTTATTATACCTCATGCGAACCCGTGGGCTGCTTCAGCCGTCTTGGGACAGGAGTACGATGGAGTGATACACCCCGTACGGTTCACTGGACGTGTGCTGAATGAGGCAGAACTCCGGTATCACATCGCCGAGAAAGAGGTCATAGCTATCCTCAGGGTTCTGGAGAACTTTCGGGCTCTGGTAAACACGAGTCCCGTGATCACGGTGTACACCAGACATTCGGTGTTGAAATGGCTCCTGTCATCCAGTTCGGCTGATGGTCGGAACGTGAAGTGGGGATTGAAGTTGTCACATTGGAACTTGGAGATTCGCAGGATCCAGCGAGATGAAGATGGTCTCCCGGCTATTCTTGGAGCGGGCATCACACCCCGTGAACACCTCGATGAGGTCTCTGAAAACCTCATCCCCGTCAAGGGGCGAGTCAAACCTCCAGCACCCATTAGCGTGGAGATGCTAGAGGCTGATTACCGAGGTTGTGTTCTGAGTTTCGATGGTGCCGCCAAGACATCCACTCGCCTGGGAAGCTGCGGATGTGTGCTCTGGGAACTCCCGGGGTGGAACATCCTGGAAGCCCAAGGGTTCGCTCTGAAAGACGTCACTGTGAATGACTCAGAGTACTGTGGTCTGATCAATGGATTGAAGTTAGCTTTGGAACGTGGTATCCGAGACTTGATGGTTGTCGGAGACTCTCGTATCGCTATCCAGCAAGCTCAAGGACTGATCAATTGTAATCAGCCGAACCTGCAGCGGAAATTGGCCGAGTTTGAGTCTCTGAAGATCAAGTTCCAGTCTCTGAAGCTAGTGCACGTGAAGCGTGAGTTCAATCAAGCAGCGGACTATTTGACGTCCAAGACCCTCGTTCTTGGCGAGTCCTGGCAAGTCCAAGACCCTGACGAACTGACTCATCTGAAACTGGTGTCCAAGATCCCAGAGAAGTTGATGAAGCCTCCCGAAGGGGTGTCTTCTGCAGCTCCGGACGATGTTCACCAGACCTCAGGTGAACATGATTGTACACCGGAGATGGATGACCCGGGACCAGAGTCTGCGCCCTTGCCTCATGCTGCCAAGGTGCTTGCTGCTATCACTCGTGCACGCAATCAGGAAGAAGCAAACCTACCAGATGACGTAGAGGCCCGTGAACCTATGGGCCCACTGGAGTTTCAGGAAGAACGCTGGCGGAGGATCAAAGTTCACCAGACTCAAGATGTTCATCTGGCAGAACTCATCAAGTTCCTTAAGGGTGACGTGGGAGATCTACCACGACCCCGAGTAAGGAAGCTTGCCAGGATCGCCGATGATTTCATCTTGGATTCCAGAGACGTTTTGTACCGCCTCAGCCGTGCTACCAGGGAACGTCCGAGAGACATGGTCGATGAACTCAGACTTGTGGTTCCCAGAGACTTGCATGCTGATATGCTGCACTATGCTCATGGGGATTACCAAGGTGCTCACCAGGGAATCAAACGTACATTCGAGAAGCTGAGCTCCGAGTTTTACTGGATTGGTATGTACGCTGATGTGGAGAGGTTCGTCAAGGAGTGTATGGACTGTGCAAGTGGCAAGGGGCGTCCCCCGAATCCTGGACCGTCGCCCGGCAACATCGAGCCCAGTCGACCTTTTGAAGTGGTGTCCATGGATTTCGTGACGCACATGCCAAAGTCTGCCAGAGGCAACACGTTCCTGTTGTTGTTCCAAGACATGTTCTCAGGCTATGTGATGTGCAAGCCTATGAGTATTACTACGGCTCAAGATGTCGCTGAGGCCTACGAGGAACGTGTCTTCCGGAATTTTGGAGCTAGTTCCCTGATACGCCATGATCAAGACCCTAGGTTCATGAGTGAGGTGTTCAGGTGCTTCCGGGACCTCCTGGGAAGTAGACAACGAGCGACTCTGGCGTACCGTCCCCAGGCGAACGGCCAACAAGAACGGTCTGTTCAGACGGTCGTGCGCGCCATCAAGGCCTACATCGCCGAAGCCGACCAGAGTGACTGGGATGACCACGCCGAACGTCTGATGTTCGCGTTGAACACTTCCTTTGATGCGACCCGTCTGGAAACACCATTTTTCCTGGTACACGGATGGGATGCTCACGGGACTGTGTCCGCGATGCTTGGTCCAAAACCTTCTGGTGTACAAGAGCGCACTGCTTATGAGTGGCGTCGGAAGATGCAGCGAGATTACAGCTACGCTCAAGCCTGTGCTGAAGAGCTTCAGAAGAAGGCCAAGCGGGAGCGTTCTGAAGAACAGACCCGAAAGTGGAAGGAGTTGTCGGAACGTCTGAAGTCCGGATTTGCTGTCGGTGATGCCGTGTGGTTATACATCCCCAAGGTACAAACGGGGTTGAGTCGGAAACTCGCACACATGTGGCATGGTCCTTTCCGGATTGAAGAGATGTTGGATGATTTTCGTGTGAAACTGAAGGTCGAGGACACCGGGTGTCGGGTGAACCCTTGGGTGCATATAAGTCGCCTGAAACCGAGAGCCTTGTTTCCCAGAAGACCAACTGTGGAGCTTGATATCCATGAGGATGATGACTTTGATGCAGCACTGTTACCAGAAGACAGTTGGGAGCCTGACACCGAGAATGATGAATACGAAGTGGAAAAAATACTAGACACTCGGTGGAGCAAGCGTACCAGGACCTCCAAGAGACTTCGCGAATACCTGGTCAAGTGGAAGGGGTACGACGAGACAGAGTGGCTACCCTTGTCAAAGCTGAACTGTGGCGCTTTGTTATATGAGTTCAATCAGAGCGCACGAGCGCGAGCTCGTTTCCAAGCAATGCAAGCTGGAGACGATCACCCCAGAGTTTAAACTCTAAAAACCTATTCTGAAAACTCTGGTGAACAGTGATGTTCACCGGACGATGTATTTCAGAGATGAGGTGTCTGAGAGACATGTCTTTCGGAAAATGATTTCGGGGATACGTGACTCCCAGAGATGGTGATTGTTATGTGAATTTGTATGGAGATGATTTTGTGGTTGTGTGTGTATGATGGAATTTTACGAAGTGGATTATGATGCTGCTATGAGAAGAGGATTACTGAACGACATGTGAGGATGTTAAAGGAGAAGGTCGTCGGGGAACTATATTTGGAATTGTTACTACGCTACGATATGCAGACGACTAAGTTGTTCTGGAAGAAGAAGTGTAGTTCCCCGGAGATGTCGTGAAGCGTACACCAGACTTCTGGCGTACTTACTTCAGAGAGACAGGATTTTCGGCGCGTTCAGCGGGCGTCAGAGCTTGTTTCCGGAGATCGGATGGCACGAATTCCATCCAGTCCTTGTCGGAAGACGCTGTGGCCCACTGCGTGCGCGCTGGTTCAGCTGCGTCGATAGCCTCAAGCTGCTTGCGCAAGCTCAGGCACTTGGGACCTCCGATCTCCCGTGCACGTGGGTCTTGCCAGATCCATGGGCAATATTTGTCCGGGATCTTCCAGATGCCAGGCTCGAACATGAGCTTCTCCGGGAAATCCTTGTGCTTCAGAATCTTGGACACTGCCCCTCGGTATTGACGTAGTAGAGATGCACGTCGGAGCCCACGTTCCTTGTGCTGTTCACCGGACAGCAGGTCTTCATCGGGATCCATTATCACCCAGTGAGTGCGTTCCCACAGTGCTTGGGCGTGCTTGCGCATGAGAGACGCGAGTTCTTCGATGTCCGCCTGAACCAAGGGACAGAGATCTTCACGCCGGTGAAAGTACAGCTCGGTCCGACGATTCTGGTACATGACGTCCCAGGGCGCTGGCACTTTGTCCAGCAGAGCTTGGTATTTCTTGGAATTCCAGCGTTTCTTCAGGCGTGCCAGGCTGTGTCTGTGGGGCTCGAAGTCTGGGAACCCGGGAGTCTGCCCGATGGCCGTCTTGGTGTCACTGGTCGGCTGGACCGGAATGCCGTAGTACAGCCACGAAGAACAATGTGTGTCTGGGGCCTCGATCGTCAGTAATTCCTTTGGCGTCAGCGACTTGTACGACTTGGACACCAGACTTGACTTCCGGAGTTTACCAGAAGGTCGCTTGCCCGAAGAAGTCTTAGGCGACTTGGAGTCTTGAGACTTCTTGTCCTTGGAACTCGACTTAGGCGAACCACCGGACTTCTTGCTCTTGGGACTTGACGCGGAAGTGCCACCGGACTTTTGACTGCCTGATTTGGATCGGGATGCTTCGTGCACACTATCCCGCTTGGACTTCTTGGTGGGGATTATTGGACCCGAGTCATCCGAGTCGCTGGACTCGTAGTCCCGTGGACGCTTGTTGCCGGCGTGCGAATGATCATCAGACTCATCGTCGTCAGAGTCATCGCTGTTGCCGCTCGACTTTTCGTCGTCAGAACCGCTGTCGCTGGATGCAGATTCTTGTTCACCAGACTCCTTGAAGTCCGGGTCCTTCTGAGGGTCATCCTCTGTGGACTCAGGTTCGCTGATGGGATACGGGACGTGAGCGTCCAGTGCCTCCCAGACCGGTGGCTCCACATCGTTCTTCTGAAGCCGGCGCAGTTCCTCCTCAGCCATCTTGTAGTACGTCTCTGGGACGTACGAGGTCCACGGGGTCTGATTTAGTTTGCGCCAGTACATCATGCTCACCAGCATTTGTACCAAGGGGCGCCCCGTGAACAGGCTGTGGGCGGGCTTGTCCGTGCGAAGCCACTTCATTGCAGTCTCGTAAGCAATGCCCGCGAGCAGAGCCAAGCGCAAGTCCGGACAAACTTCCTCCCAGACGACTCCAGGTGGTAACGTGGTGTGAACTGCGTCCTTGGACACCGGAGACTTGGCGTTC
Source organism: Phytophthora colocasiae (assembly GCA_018806915.1). Classification (NCBI taxonomy): domain Eukaryota; phylum Oomycota; class Peronosporomycetes; order Peronosporales; family Peronosporaceae; genus Phytophthora; species Phytophthora colocasiae. The sequence goes on from JAGKQI010000045.1 coordinate 169,323, forward strand.
GCCGGACGCACCGAATCGATGCCAGGCGTGTAATTCTTGGGGCGATCCTGAGGAACACGAACCCGATGTTTCCCAGACGGCCGGTTAGGCTTGAGTGGTGGAGAACCGGAAGATTTAGGTGACCTGGTGGGCGACCCAGACTTGTTCACCGGGCGAGTGCCTGATTTCTCGGGGCCACCCGCATGTTCACTGGAGACCTTCACACCACTACCAGCACCCGTCAGATCCAGCACTTTGGCTGACTTCTTGGCCTCCGCAGCTTGATTGAAGCGAACTTTCGCCAGACGCTTGGAGAAGTCAGGGATTTCCGCCTTGCGCTGATCCATCGCGGTCACGTTGATAATGGTGTCCCAGTCTCCTGGAGATGCTTTGCCTTCTTGGAAGTTCACCAGAAGCTCTCGTAGACGCACCCAGCTGCCGTTCAACTCCCCGTGTTCAAATAAGTACTCCAGAAACCCCCAGGAGTCTGTGGCTGTGGTCGTGGGGCGAGCCTTCAGCAACCGGACCTCCGCTTGAGAGTCCTCCAGGCGTTCTTCCAAGGCCGACTTCTCAGCTTCCAAGGCATCGATCTGGTCCTGATAGTGCGACGCGAGGTTCTTGGACTCCGCGTTCACACGATCTTCGGTCTCACTGGCAGTACGCCGGGCGTCCAACACTTCATGATGCCAATATTGGCAGTTGAAGACCCACTGACGCTTGAGATCTTCGGACTCGTTCTGGATAGCGGCCGTGTCCACCAGAGATGCACCCTGGGACTCCACTTGGGTGCGCGCCAGCCATCTGCTTCAGATAACCCGACGTCTTGTACACCCGCTCAGCGAGACGCTGATGAGGGAGGTGCAGGAGGATTGCCGCCAATTCCCGGAGGACGTCAACGGATCCCATGTGTGCCTCAAGACTCATGCGGTTGCGACTGTCCACGTGAGGAACGAGCATCTGACTCTCGGTGAAATCGGGAATCACACGCTCAAGCTCCGAGACGTCTGCTGCCGTGAAGCCTTCAAGGCCAACTAGTACACCAGGCCCACCATAGATATTCGCGATGTGGTTGCCCACACGGAAGTCCTCGGCGAGCGCCGGAACACCAACCAAGAATGGTTGCCCCTCAGGTCGTGGCTCAGGATCCACCCAGTTGGAAGGGACGTCGGACTTCTCTTCGTCCAACGGTTGTTGCCCAGGCCCAAACAGATCGTCCACCTCGGTGGTGGAGAGAATGTGGGGGCCTCTGTGAAGCGAAGGCAAGACGCCAGGAGGATTCGCAGAGGCAAAGCCACAGACGTGTCAGGCATGTTCACATGCTCATCGCCGTCAGCAGCATCAACGCCCTGCTTAGGAGCGGCGGACGCGCTCGACTGTGAGGCTGGGGCGCTTGAGCTGCCACCAGGTGATGCGGGAATACCGTCACCACCACCTCGCGATGCCGTGGATGCCGAAGCGGGCCCAGTGCCCGAGGCGTTGCCACTAGTAGGAGCCAATGGAGAACCCATGTTGCAGGATCTTCTTCTGACTTGTGTGTCAGAAAGGAAATCGGGATGTGGCCGTTTGTGGGATACGACAGTTGGCTATTTCTGAGTCTGATGGAATCAGACTGAGCGACAGGACACCAGAGATTCTGAAATCCCGGAAGTTTTGAGAGCGTCACAGCTACACTATGTTCACGGGACCTCTGACGTACTATCCTGGCCATGATGCTCAGTTTGGAGAAAGTTCCGCACTGATGAATTATGACCAGGAGGGGCGGTTGACACGTTGCTAATTACGATTTTTCGAGTGGATATGGACGTTTCGCTGTGATGTGATTGGACATATAATGGATTATGGGAGAAAGGGAGATGTGGGACGAGGTTATGTCCCGTGCGACAATAATGGATCTGTGGAAGAAAACTGCTTTATATATTAACCTTCACCTGTACTGCAAAGGGGTCCAAGAGATCAGAAGTGTTCCTCGGAAAAGTGCACAAACTCCGATAGACAATAACACTCAGTCTGATCACCGGACTTTCCCCGACGATGAGTGCCTAAAGGTTGGCAGAAAGTCTCTCAGAAAAATGTATCTCTGAGAGACCTCATCCCGTTGCCGTCCTGTGTGACGATGATGGTTCAAGGAATATAATTATACCCACAAGATACCAAGTATCGCGCACCGGACGTAGCGCACCCCGCGCATATCCCGATTGGACTTCGTGCGTTGCAGCATACGTGCTCCGCACCCTAAAAACACTCATGGATTTCTGGTATCACGCATGGAAACTCTGATATCACACCATGAAGTCTGACGTACATGAAGTCCGACGTACATGAAGTCTGACGTACATGAGTCTGACGAACATGATTCTGGTAAACAAGTCTGATGTGTCCGGCTTATACAAGCAATATTCCAGACATTTACCAGTTTCCGATGAACAGACTCTGACGTACAAGACTCCGATGAACAGACCCAAGTGTCACGATCCTGGTATTACACCTCTGATGTACATGATTCCGGAGTACATGGTTCCGATGAACATGTCTCCGATGCACATGATTCCAGACCCTGATGAACAGGATACCAGACTCTGACACTCTGAAGTCCACCCCCATACTGAAACCAAGTGTACCCAACACGACCTCACGCAATCAAGTGAAACGCAACCCACTCATCCCTGTAATGACATCATTAAGTGTCGACTCGACAAGATCCGCTGTACCGACTACCATAGTGAGCCCAAGTGAAGATTCCTGAGTTATACTGAGACCAAGTGTATATGAGAATATGGAAGACAGAAGACAGAGAGATACGAGATAGATAACCAGAGTTCAATTTGCGTCGTGATAAGGAGTTCAATTTTACCTTGTCACACCGACTGCTATCTGCCTGCTGCTTCTTGTAAGTATTAGGCCACGATAAAGCTTTGAATCGTGTGATCTCTCACCTATCAAGCCCCTTTAGGTGGAGATCAGCGTAACGTAGAGACCTGAGAGGACCCACCTATTCCATTTACTAGTTGGGTCGTTTGTCTTGTCTCTAGCGGTAGCCCATTTCATATTGTACGTTTGGACAGGTTTTGGGAGCTAGACAGTCCCTCTCAAGACGCTCGGTAGACTGTTATATAACTGATAGTGTATTGGTTTATTTTCCCTCTATATATTAGAGGGTGGTGCGCGAAAGTTACGGGAATACTAGACAGACCAGGTGTCTGTTGAACATTTCCCTAGTTGACCTGGAGAACTAGCCCACTGCTCAAGGGCCAGGAAAGAATAAGAGCAGCTACATATTTGTATATCGGAACTCTATATTGCGGTTATCTCGGAAGTCTAGTGACAGGACTTCCCATTGTATTAATTTTCTCTTTTGCCTTCATAAATCTCTGGTGTACACAACTGTTCACCGGAAAACGTTCGACTCTCAAGCGCTCCTGTGAGGACCAGAAGGACATCCGACGGTCTACGCAAGGAACCCTCACTCTCACACACACTCTCACGACCCCGGCGAGGGTCTCATTACCAAGACAACGAACCTACGAGGACAGCACAAGGTAACACACGCCCACCTTGCTGTGCGACTCTGGTATCACTACCGGTAGTCACACTTCCAGGTTCACTGTACGCCCCTGCACCGCGGTAAAAGTTGCACTGACTTCGCGACATCTGGAGTCCCGACGAGTGGTCATCAGACGTACGCGAGGTCCCAATAACACTTGGCACAGGCGCATCAGTCGTCAGAGAGCTACCTCGATCTTCAGACATTGGCACGCCAGCCTCCAAGCGAGTGCTATCAGAGTGACTCTCGTATACCGGCAGCGAACTTAGCGATGGCGTCGACAGTGCAGATGGTGTCGACGAGACTTGTTGGCGCGGACCATGCTGTAGGCGCTTGGGCTGCGGCGGCTCTCCGCTGCTGGACCCGTCGGAACTATGTGTGACTCTGAGTCCGGTCACCCGAAGTCTCATAATCAGCTGTCGTCCTTGTAGGTCAGCCTTCTCATCGCGTAATATACCATCAGCTTCGCCTTGACGTGCTTCGTTACCTGCTTTTGTGTCTTCTGGGAGTCGATTAACCTGTGACCTGGCGGTCACAGTGGCCCACTCAACCAGTTCTTCAGCAAGTCGGCTCTGAAGCTCCGTCGCCACACTGCGCACTTGAGGTTCGAAGATAGCAGACGCTTGGGTCTGAGACCACCTCGGTAGCAAGTTCTGGAACTCAAATCCTGCTTCATACAGCATCGTCTGAAGCACAGCAACGCATTCGGGTGCCGTCAGAGTATTCATCGAGATCTCGACGTATGACAAGTCTTGGATTCGGCCAAAACTATGGCGCCTCAAGCAGAACTCCGATATCCACATGTCTTCCGGAAATACTGAAGAACACCGCCACTTGATGTAGTCGCCCGTCGCTGCCGCAGCCTTCTGAAAGACATTTGCGTCAGGCTTCGCTGTTCGCCAGGCGTATTCGACGTTCGGCGGAACAATTCTTCCAGCGTCCATGTCCCTCCAGCGGCGGAACTCACGGCGTACGTACTTCAGGGCACGTTCTCCATCCAGCGAATCAGCCCTCCCAGACTCATCAGACGGTGTCTTCAGAGAATCTTCGGACTTCATCGGCATGCCATCGGACATCGGAGTGTCTTCGGACTTTGGAGTCTTCGAGACACGTTCATCAACCAGTCCGGGTTCCGTCTTCACTTCTCCCACGGACTTCCCAGAAGCCGTCGACTCAGAACACAAGTCAATGACCTCCGGGGACTCAACCACGTTGGCGCCTCCCTCAGACGCCTCATCACCACCCTCACGGGCAGTGGCCACCTCGTCACCAGAAGCTTCAGCTTCGGACGGACCTTCCTCAGAACCTTGTTCACCAGACACATTGGGTGTCTCTTGGGCTTCAGGCTCCGCAGCAGGCTGGTCTTCGACCGCCGGTTCCGGGACGTTCACCTCCTCGACTGCTTCCTTTTCACGTGCAGCCTTCCTCTTCTCGCGTGCCGCCTTCTGAACTGCATCCAAGTCGGGTTGTTCGTCAGGCGGAAGACCTTGAAGACGCTTCGACTGACGTGTCGCCACACTGCGACCACCGCGTCCCCGACGCCCTCCTCTCGTAGTTCCATGTGAAGCCATCTTGAATATAGACGCTTGACAGGAAACCCTCTTCTCAAACTCTCTTAGATCCGGTGATATCACGATACCAAGATCCGGGCACGCGCACCAGTTGTCGCGAAGTCGGTGCAACTTTTACCGCGGTGCAGGGGCGTACAGTGAACCTGGAAGTGAGACTACCGGTAGTGATACCAGAGTCGCACAGCAAGGTGGGCGTGTGTTACCTTGTGCTGTCCTCGTAGGTTCGTTGTCTTGGTAATGAGACCCTCGCCGGGGTCGTGAGAGTGTTGCTGAGAGTGAGGGTTCCTTGCGTAGGCCGTCGGATGTCCTTCTGGTCCTCACAGGAGCGCTTGAGAGTCGAACGTTTTCCGGTGAACACTTGTGTACACCAGAGATTTATGAAGGCAAAAGAGAAAATTAATACAAAGGGAAGTCCTGTCGCTAGACTTCCGAGATAACCGCAATATAGAGTTCCGATATACAAATATGTAGCTGCTCTTATTCTTTCCTGGCCCTTGAGCAGTGGGCTAGTTCTCCAGGTCAACTAGGGAAATGTTCACCAGACACCTGGTCTGTCTGGTATTCCCGTAACTTTCGCGCACCACCCTCTAATATATAGAGGGAAAATAAACCAATACACTATCAGTTATATAACAGTCTACCGAGCGTCTTGAGAGGGACTGTCTAGCTCCCAAAACCTGTCCAAACGTACAATATGAAATGGGCTACCGCTAGAGACAAGACAAACGACCCAACTAGTAAATGGAATAGGTGGGTCCTCTCAGGTCTCTACGTTACGCTGATCTCCACCTAAAGGGGCTTGATAGGTGAGAGATCACACGATTCAAAGCTTTATCGTGGCCTAATACTTACAAGAAGCAGCAGGCAGATAGCAGTCGGTGTGACAAGGTAAAATTGAACTCCTTATCACGACGCAAATTGAACTCTGGTTATCTATCTCGTATCTCTCTGTCTTCTGTCTTCCATATTCTCATATACACTTGGTCTCAGTATAACTCAGGAATCTTCACTTGGGCTCACTATGGTAGTCGGTACAGCGGATCTTGTCGAGTCGACACTTAATGATGTCATTACAGGGATGAGTGGGTTGCGTTTCACTTGATTGCGTGAGGTCGTGTTGGGTACACTTGGTTTCAGTATGGGGGTGGACTTCAGAGTGGCAGAGTCTGGTATCCTGTTCATCAGGGTCTGGAATCATGTGCATCGGAGACATGTTCATCGGAACCATGTACTCCGGAATCATGTACATCAGAGGTGTAATACCAGGATCGTGACACTTGGGTCTGTTCATCGGAGTCTTGTACGTCAGAGTCTGTTCATCGGAAACTGGTAAATGTCTGGAATATTGCTTGTATAAGCCGGACACATCAGACTTGTTTACCAGAATCATGTTCGTCAGACTCATGTACGTCAGACTTCATGTACGTCGGACTTCATGTACGTCAGACTTTATGGTGTGATATCAGGGTTTCCATGCGTGATACCAGAAATCCATGAGTGTTTTTAGGGTGCGGAGCACGTATGCTGCAACGCACGAAGTCCAATCGGGATATGCGCGGGGTGCGCTACGTCCGGTGCGCGATACTTGGTATCTTGTGGGTATAATTATATTCCTTGAACCATCATCGTCACACAGGACGGCAACGGGATGAGGTCCCTCAGAGATACATTCTTCTGATAGACTTTCTGCCAACCTTTAGGCACTCATCGTCGGGGAAAGTCCGGTGATCAGACTGAGTGTTATTGTCTCTCGGAGTTTGTGCACTTTTCCGAGGAACACTTCTGATCTCTTGGGCCCCTTTGCAGTACAGGTGAAGGTTAATATATATAGCAGTTTTCTTCCACAGATCCATCATATTGTCGCACGGGACATAACCTCGTCCCACATCTCCCTTTCTCCCACAACCCAGTGTACGTCCAATCACATCACAGCGTAACGTCCATATCCACTCGAAAAATCGTAATTAGCAACGTGTCACATCGTCGACAGCGGCAGCGACTGACAGCAGGTTGTACTGCAGTTTCGGCGCAAGGAGGACATCGTGAAGCGTAAGCGTCCGCACTTGGCCCTTGGAGTCCGTGATCTGGAGCTCTACAGTACCAATAGCTTTGATGGGGACTTGCGATTTTCCACCGACAGTGATGCCTCCACTTGCAGGTGTTTTAGTCTTGAACCATTCCACATGTTGCGTGACGTGGCTGCTGCAACCTGAGTCGATCGTCCAGCTGAAATCGAAGTCCTGGCTAGGTTGCGCCGTGAGACTGATAGCGGATGCAGCCGTTTGTACATTCGACACAACCGCAATCAGGGTCTCTTTGCGGCGTGACTGATCGTATCCACCTTCATCGCGACGAGAGGATTTGTTGTTGTTGTTGCCGTTGTTGCCGTTATTGCCGTTGTTGCCGTTGTTGTTGCCGTTGTTGTTGCCGATGTTGCGATTTCCACCGTAGTTACCGCGACCACGTCCACCACCACGACCGCCGCGACCATTTTGGTGCCATGATCCACCTCCACGTCCAGATCGCCCTTGGTTGTTGTTGTTGTTGTTGTTGTAAGGATGCGACCGGTAGTTGTTGGGACCTCGTAACTCGAAGTTGGCAGGGAGAACAGTGCCTGCCTTGACACATCCATCGCGTAAGTCCTTCTGCAGAGTACGGCACTGACGGATGTTGTGACGTGGTTTCTGACAGTAGCTGCAGACATCAACGGGGACAGATGCTTGAACTGCCAATGCAGAATCCTGAGAAGGAGCAATGAGGGCCCGTTCAGCCTGAGTTGATTGACTCTCAGGTGTCCCTTTGATGCGGCTGTAACGTTCTTGAGCTTGGATGTCGCGAACCTTGGTCTCAATACTCATCTTGAGTTCATCATACGGGATATACTTCCGCACACCCTTCCAAACTCGGAGATCATCCTTCCAAGTCTTTGGCATCGAGTGGAACAGGTATAATGACTTCTGTCCATCGGTCAAGGGAGACTCGGTCGCTTCAGACGCGGCTTTCATCGCGTTTTCCAGCTCAAGGAAGAAGCTGGTCAGATCACCGCCTTCTTCATACTTGATCTCCATGAGGAAGTGCTGGATGAAGTAGGGGTCACCATGAAAGGCCGCACCCTCGTACTTGGTACAGATGGCCTCAAAGATGTCGAAGGCCGTTGTCAGGTTCTTGACAAGACGGATATGAGTATCATCCATCGTCTTCATCAGGAAAGCCTTGGTTTGCGCTTCCATACGACGAAGGTGTCTAGCAGACGGCGGGGTAGGCTTGCGTCGCTTGACTTGTTTGCGATCCCGGCTGGCGTCGCGCTCAGCAAACGGGCGAACGATGGAAAGATCAGCGCGCTTGGTTTTCTTTGATGGCGGAGTGTCGTCGCCGTCGCTGGGCTGCAGCTCATCCGAGCTGTCCTCGAAGTCGACCTCATCCGAGTCGATGCCAGCCGGAGAACTAGGCTTGGAGGCAGCTTCGTCGTCGTCGGACTCAGCCAGGTCGTCGTCGGAGCCTTCATCTTCGTCTTCACTGACCCCATTGTAATCCTTCTTGGTGACGAAACCGAGCAGATGCTTGTCATCGAGCGATGCACTGACTCGGGCCTTCCAGACGTCGAAATTCTTAGCTCCAGAGAGTCGGGGGAAGTCGTCACTTGAGGCTTGCTGAGGGCTCATGACCTGTTGCGGGGAACTTGGGCGCAGCTTGAAGGAAGTAGGGTAGAAGAGAGAAAAAGAAGAAGAAAGATTAATGTTTAAGAAAGTAAATAGCTACTCACTAGAAAATAGTATGCGGCATTCAGAAACGTAGTCTAGAATTGCCGCTACCATTCATCGTACTGATGTCACAGACATTATAGTACATTATTTATTAGAGTCAAAAGTACCGTGTCTCTTCATTATTAGTTTATAGAAGACACAGTGTAGAGGTGGTCCCTGTGAACGAGCCCTAAACTCAATAACTCGGAGCACCCTAAGAGCACCTCCAGCGGCAAGTCTTATACGAGGTCTCAACGGCGACCTTTGGCTAGCATTAAGACCCCAGTTTTAAATAAGACCTGACACGTGGATTTTTTTCCCAGCGGGGAGTCTTAACCAAAAGTCCTATTTCAACCTGTTGCCCGTTTCGCGAGCGGCCAAGACCAAACGAATGGCATCCTCACCGTGGATGGCAGGGGCACTGGAGGGTGAAGACGACTCAGATGACGAATACTTTCGGTTAATTATCTTGCCGACGATACATGGATGCACCAAGCGCAAGCACGGTGGATCAGTGCCGGGAAAGCGCGCGGCCAAGGAGCGACAACGAGCCAAATGGGGGAAAGAGTTGATGGCAGACTACTTCGGTGAGAATCCGACTTACGATGCACGTACGAAACCATGCTTTTCGGTATAATGGACAGAACTAATCTGCTGCGTTCATGCAGGTGATTTCCGCCGCAGGTTTAGGATGCGACGCTGCCTCTTCGAGCGAATTGTTGTCGCTCTCGTGGAAGACAGCGAGAGCAACTATTTCACACAACGTGCGGATGCTACTGGTCTCCTAGGCTTTCTTCCTGAGCAAAAGTGACTTGCGCACTACGCATGCTTGCGTACGGTGCATGCGCCGATCAACTCGACGAATTAATACGCATCGGCGAATCTACGGTAATGGAAACTATGCGTTACTTTTGCAGCGCTATCATGCGCATTTTCGGACCTGAATATCTTCGACAACCGACACAATTTGATTTGGAGATGCTGCTGGCGGAAAATGCTGCACGGGGGTTCCTGGAATGATAGGAAGTCTAGATTGCATGCACTGGTCTTGGAAAAACTGCCCGATTGCGTGGGCCGGCGCATTCAAAGGCAAGGAAAAATCAAAAACAGTGATCCTTGAGGCCGTGGCATCCCAGACTCTCTGGATATGGCATGCCTTTTTCGGGACACCAGGGTCAAACAACGACTTGAACGTGCTGGAACGTTCTCCTTTATTGGATAACTTGGTGAACAGTGCTGCACCGATTGTACATTTCAACGTCAATGGGGCGACATATGAGCGGGCGTACTACCTAACGGATGGAATTTACCCCTCATGGGAGATTTCCCCTCGAACTTTGTCACGTCCGGCTGCATCTTCTTCCATCGGCCTACAATGGCTTTTTCCGAGCGCTGATCCACTTCTGAGCCAACATTTTTGCACCACTGCTCGTAAACACGCTCAAAGAACGTTGCCTTCTTCTGTCCTGCTCCTCGTATTGGGTCTTCTGAAGTTGCCAGCCACGCAGCACACAGCTCCACAGTTTCAAACTCGCTCCACACCGAGCCCTTCCCCATGATCCTTCTGGCGACGATTCGACTTTGAAGCCATCCTTCGGTAAAACTCGAGTCTTAATTTGAGACCCAAGTCTCATCCGTTAAGACCTCGTGAAGTTAAAACCTGGGATAGGACTTGCCGCTGGGGGCTTTAAGACTTGGCCGAGTCTTAATCGCGCTACTTTTAAGATAAAACCGTCTTTAAGACCTGCCGCTGGAGATGCTCTAATAGCCGTCGCACAAAATCCAAGAGCGACCGCGATGGTGATGCGTTCTGAGGACATGCCCGAATTTGCCGCTCCAGAAGAGAGCGATGAAGAGAACGACGTGGAGATCGATGCAGAGGACGAGGGAAGCGACAGTGATGGCGAAGGGGATGAAGACGCCTTCGACTTCTCCGTTATGGGCGCAGATGACGACGACGAAGTGCTGCAAGAAGAGCTGCAGGAGCTGGAGGCCAAGAGGAAGAAACAGACGCCGCCTAAGGCCGGCGACAAGCGGAAGTCCATGTTCGCGAGCGCTGACGACTACGACCAGATCGTGAAGGAGGCTATGGCCAAACAGACCAAAGACTCCAAGCAGACAAAGGGCAAGAAGACAAAGAAGCCGCGACGATCGTAGATAAACCTTGCGTAGGCTTAGCTGAAGGAATAGAAGGCACATGTTAAGAGATGTGATCGGTAGATTTTGAGCTGACACTGATGGACAGGAACAGAACACCTTGTACAGTACCAGTACAGTATGTAGCGTGAGTAGTGAACGCCTGATATATAATCTGCGTCGTAGTGTATAAAGTGACGATGAGCGGTGCAAACCTCTCCATCTTGTGTGGTTGTGGACCTGATTCCATGCTATATAGTAGGTTATAAGCTTACGACCCTTTCACTATTCACGCTACATACTGTAGTCACTTTACTATGCTGAGTGGCGTCTCATCATTGGTTGAAAATCTATGTCACCCGCCTTCGTGTCCGCTTAAGTACGCCAAAAATTCTTCCTCCCGTTCTTCCTCATTCCAGAATTCGCCGGCTAGAGGAAAGATGGTGGTGCTGTCACTTCAGTGTGCGATTGAGGGTGACGAAAAATCATTCGATGTGGAAATAGATGATGGTGCGAAGGTGAGCAAGTTGAAGAGGGAGATCAAGGCGCAAAATGAAAGAACTATTACGTGTGACGCTAAGGACCTGCAGCTCTCTCTGGCGAAGCAGGGGACAGGATGGCTACCAAGTGCAGAACTTGGTGCGATACGAAAAGGAGAGTATGTTCCGGATTTCGAAAGGGTATCACTGGTGGATACAGAGAAATTGGCGTACTCGACCTTTTCGATTCGGGATGTGTTGAAGAGGTTTGAAATGCCAACGCCTGAAACGCAGCAAATTCACGTGCTGGTAGAGGTTCCTCCGGATGTCGGGTCCAAACGTCCAGCAGATGGCCAAGTTGAAGACCAAGTTGAAGAGATCTTGAAGAGATTGAAACCTTTCGACAAGACGCTGACTGAGTTCACACCTTTGGCCGTGAAGGAGGATGAATTTCAACTTGACAAGCTGTCTTTGACGCAACAGAGTGACAACCCAATTGTCATGACTCCTACGTTGCACAACTTTTGGGAGACGTATGGCGAATTCCCCCCTCACTATTTCGTTCGGATGGAAGAAGTGATGTTCTGGAAAGTGATGAAGAAATTGCTGTTCGGCAAGGAACGCGTTGTGATAATCGGGTCACCAGGTGTCGGAAAGTCCTGCTTTTTGATGCTTATTGCATTTTACCTGGCGTGCATTGAGAAAAAGGAGGTGCTTGTCATACGTCGCTTGAAAGAAAGGAGACTGAAGAACGCGGTCGTGTACTTTGATGGCAATGGGTCCTACGCGCGACTATCGGGTCTCAGATCCCGAGATATCGATGCTATCCGTGGACAATTCCCAAATGCTATTGTTCTGGTTGATGGTTTTACTCAAACAGATGTGGATGACCCCAACAATAACTACCTGTCGTTCGATTTTCTCGCAACATCGTGCCAGTATGATGCGAAACACGACGACAGATCAGAGGTTGTGGTTTTGCCGGCGTGGCGTGATGCTGACCTGCTTCAGTACGCGAAGTCAACGAAGTGGGTAATCGAAACGGGTCTGCGTACTGTCTTGCGAGTGGATACCCCAATTGCGAAACTTGTGAAGGAGCAACAGTTCTACAGTGGTGGGAGTTTGCGCGAGTTCTGTAAAAAACGACACGATCTTAAGAAGCGTGTGGTGGGTGACTGCTGTGCCGTGGGTAAGGACCAAGCGTTTGAGATGGTGTACAACTATGGTGGGGGACAAAACAAGAACCAAGTGGATCGTGTGCGGCGTCACTACGTCACTGACTGCACTCACGAACAGGGGTACCGTGATAGACAATATTGGTTTCTATCTGTGGACTCGGGATATGTGTTGAGCCAGTTGGGGAAGAACATTGACACGGAGAAGCAGCTAAGCGTTTACACGTATGCAAAATCTATTGGTGCCGGCTTCCATGGCGTTGCATACGAACTATTGCTACACAACGCTGTTCGTGAGGCATACGTAAACCAGAAACCCATTGTGCTGACGATGCGGGAAGGGTCAGAATATGAGAAACTCGAGATTCAAGCGGAGGTTGATTGTCGTGGCAAAGATGAGGCTTCGTGCTATGCTCATTTGTCCAAGATTAGAGATGGCACTTACTGGCATCCCGACTACCCGTTCTTCCCTTTCATCGACGCAGTGGCCACATGTAAAGCGTTCCCAAGTAAAACTGATGCTGATGGCAGAGGCCAGGATCTGTCCGAGACGATTGTAGCTTACTTTCAGGTGACGATTCGAAGCGTGAAAAAGTTCAAGGAAGAAAATCTGCGTAAGCTGAACGAAGAGATGGATAAGAATCTCTCGCTGAAGGGTATGAAGCGTGCGTTCGTGGTAGTAGGTCCTGACTCTGGTATCTGCAAGATATTTGATCTCAAGGGTGCACCAGACCCTGACACGTTTCTAACGATGGTAGGGTGCTTCAGCCCGGAACAGTTGAAGCAACAAAACAGGTCTGAGCAGACTTCATTGGCATTGGGGATTCATTAAGCCATCATAGGAATGAATGAAAGGCGTTCTTGATATTTGCAAATGAATTCCAGGAAGTTCCGCGTACAAGAAGAACTTTCCATCGGCCTGTTGACCCGTGCTTGCGTACATCCTATTACCAGCCACACCTATCAGTGGTGTCCAATGTTCTTTACTCGGCATCTTCAGTGACTTCCAATGCTGGCAAACTCGTGCACTTCTCTTCTTCCGGTATTACATCTATGAAGAAGTGGTTCTGCTATCCCGATGAAAGGTGGTACAAACAACGCCCTGCTCAACTCCACGTCCAAGCGCGTAGCTGCTGTTGCAGCTTACCTGAGTATCTTGTCGTACGTAGCCACGGGTGTGGTTACAGCCAAGTCAGGCGTTTATTACCTTCCTCGAGGACCGGGTTGTCTACGAGGGAGGCGTGGACGAAATAGGTTGGAAGTTGACGGTCAACTTGCGGGTCGTGAGATGTGCTGCTTTTTCTTGGAATTATATCCTTGACCATATCTCGAGAGTAGCAAACGCTTCGTCGGAACGAAGAAAGTTGATGAATAACAATTGATCGTTGTTTGCACGGTCGAAGACTCGCCCTTCACCGACACAAAGTCCACGCGGATCTTCGGGTGCATGCTGTCGAACAGCACCGCCAAGTTGCGGAACGCCTTCAGTACCGGTGCATCCGTCTCTTCGTCGGAGAAAATGTGCACGATGTGGAGCGTGTGGGTCTGCTCATTGCGACACACATGCACGATCACCTTGTTGATGATGATGAGGTCCGGTCGTTTGCAGAAGAAGATGATCGGAGCGCTGCGGATACTCAACCACCACCATAAAGAGACCACCAGTACGGACCCACGGAGCAATAACATAAGATAGCGAGTGCAACACGCGAGTTCTTAGGGATCCCGACAATCGCTAACAGTGCGAACGAGAGCAGTAGGGCAATGATGTAGAGCACAACGGGGATATCCACTTGGGTATTGGCTACTGGGAACACAGAGCTTTCGGGAGGAGATTTAGCAACAGTTTGTGCACGAGATTGGTATTCAACCCGTCTGTTTGGACTGGACCAAGGTGGCCGCGAGCCCTCGCATTAGCATCAGTATGGAGTTTGATGCCTGGAAACACACTGCAGAGAGCTCCATTGGTTGTTCTCCAGTCAAAGAGTCTCCCCACAGCCGGATCAAACATCCCCTCCACGTACTGTGTCCACAGAACCGAAGAGAGAACGACGCCTAGACGCCGCCATTGAGGAGCAAGACGCTGCCATTGAGATGTTGGAGGCCAAAACCACTGCCCAAGAAGCCAATATTCTTGTCCACGACGCCATCCTTGAGAAGCTGGAGGAGGGAAGAGATAGCAAGGACAAACCGACGCTCAGGGAGATTATATTCACATGTTAATGGGAAGGGGATTAATTCCGAGTACCAGTGGCCGGATTTCGAGTACACCAACCGACTTTGAGAGGTTTTGCATAACGAATTGAGGTCAGTTCGTACCGGTACTTTTGCACAACGACTCGAGGACAAGCGCGGTGGAGAACGCTGGCTGGCGGTTTAACGCTCCGTGTGCGGAGAACGCTCCGTGTGCGGAGCACGCGGGCTTAAACCCCAGCGCTGCCGACGATCAAGCAAAGGCGAAGCCGGAGCGGGCTTAGGCTGGCGGTTTAATCCTCCGTGTGCGAAGCACACGGGCTTAAACCCCAGTGCTGTCGACGGATCAAGCGCAGGCCAAGCCGGAGCGGGCTTAGGGTCTGTACTCGCAGCCGCTAGGGGTGGCTGGGATCGCGCGGAGCGCGTTGCTGGGCAGTAAAGGACAGCAGAGAGAGGACAAGCGCGGTGGAGAACGCTGGCTGGTGGTTTAATGCACACGGGCTTAAACCCCAGCGCTGTCGACGGATCAAGCGAAGGCGAAGCCGGAGCGGGCTTAGGCTGGCGGTTTAACGCTCCGTGTGCGGAGCACGCGGGCTTAAACCCCAGTAATACGGACAATAAATGAGTAAAATTAATGAATGCTTCGTTATGGCTGACTACCGGTAGTTCTTAGCGGCAACCCGCCCTGCACTCGCCATTCTGCCAGGTTTCCCTTGTACTTTTTTCCCGCCAATTTTTTGTACTCGGAATTCTGCCATTGTACTCGGAATTCTACCGATGTGAACTCGGGTTTCGGCCGGCGCTGGCGGTATTGTCGGTTACCGGTATGTGTACTCGATTTCCGGCTTCCAGTACTCGTGATTAGTCCGCTACCCATGTTAATGACCCACGCAAGGAACGTCATCTGCCGACAGGTGTTGGAGGCACTTTAACCGAGTTGAACGACCCGTAGGTGACTCAATCAAGGACCTCATCGAACGCGTTCTCGAGAGCTTACCGGATGAGTATGAGTTGAACAAGTGAGCGTTTAATGAACATTCTCGGTTGTCAGAACTAATTCATGATCACCCCGACGTAGCTGTGGCACGTATGGTTCTGGAATACGACGACAACGTTGACGAACACTACCATATAGTAGTACTTTGTAAGTCTTCTGTTGCTACTTTTAGTACACAACATTTTGCGAAGACAGCGACGAAACAGAAGCAAATGTTAGAGATGTCCATTTTTTTCATCTACAAGTCCAAGTCCAAACTGCCCCGTGCGAGATTCGCAGCTTCTTTTGCCTGTTGGAGAGCGTTGATCGAGTCAAAGTAGCGTGTCAACTGTTGGCGCAGACTGTGATCTTGCTCACGTAGCTTCTTCATAGCTGCAACAGACACATCACCGTTCACGTCTTGACTCAGCACAGCTGATGTTGAGTCCAGGAGCGCGTCGATAAGGTTGTACGGGATCCAAATCGCCATTTTGGTCTGGAAACTATTGAGTAGGAGGTTCTCCACCAGCTCCAAGCCTTCAAGCAACAAGCCATGCGTCAGATACAGCTGCAGAAGTTTGGCTGGGTTTCCTTCCGTCAACAGCTTGGTGAGCCAATCGGGCAAAGCGAGCTTACGGCCCTGTTGCTGCCAGAAGTCCAACACCGTCTCAGCTGCAACCTCGTACTGTTCCAGTGACTTTGAGTTCATCAGTAGCATCTCCAGCAACTCCCACAACAGGTCACTATCAACGCGAGAAATGGATGAGGCTGGGTGTTCACTAGCCACACAGTAGCGAGCCATCGACTTAGTCAAGTTCGTCTTGGAGCCTCTGCTCGCAATATCAGCGGCGATTTCGATTGAACGCACTCCAGCTCTCCGACGTTCAGCCAATGTTGTATTCGAGTTGTTGCAACTGCTGTGAACAGCATCCACCAACAACGCAACCACTTCATCTCCGTCCATCGTACTAAGCAAGATGCTTTCCGAGTGGCCAAGAGCTAACAAACGCAACTTGCCGTCCAGCACTGCCACCTCCTTGTTCATATCCTCTAGAGTGACCACACTTAAACTCGACTTCTCCTTTGAAATATCCACGACAGAACGCTTGAGCTCCTCCGTGTGCAGCTTACGCACAACCCAGCGATTTTCAATAGGAAGTGCTTGCAGTGCGTTGCAAGCTGCATTCAGCGCATTCCGCTGCGCCTCGAGAGCAGTCTTGGATGTAGAAACGGCCAGGCGCAGACGAAGTGCAAGAGCGTAGAGAGAAGACGCCGCGTTGGCAGGCTGCTGCTTGCGCATGTAGAAGGTAAACAGCAGGTTGTAGTACCGAACAGCACCTGCATCCAGCCCGTCGCCATGAATTACCGTCGCGTTGGCCGCCTGCCACAAAATGTACTTCTCCACGTGCGACTCCAGTGACCCCCACTGCAGCTCACAAATGAGGTCCAGGTGGCCATAACGGTAGAGCTCCTTCACCAGGTAGTTCACACACTCACTAGCTGTGTCTTCAGCATCGGAATTAGAACCTAAGGCGGCCGACAGTTCCGCTGTGTGCATGAGCGCAAGATGCGCATCACGGAACAGCCGTTCCTCCACGGAATACTTGAACACGTTGACCCAAATGAACGACTGCACCGCGAAGCTCTGGTCGCCGCCGTCATGATGAGCCAAGTGGCTGAGAGCTTGTGTCACCACAGTCCAGAGGAAGCTTAGTAGCTGGTCGTAGTGGCCACGTGGCACCGTCTCCTTCAGCAACCCCACCACGTCGTAGATGAACTGCTCCAGAAATTTCTCCGACTGAGACTTGTGGGCTCTTTCCACAAAGAAATTGGACAGGCAGATACTGAAGCAACGAGTAGCCTGGAGGAAGCACCAGCGAGCGTGGGTGCGTGCTTCTTCGTCATCGTGAGCACGAGCAGCAGCTTCTTGACCTTCGCACGCCAGGCATTCACCGATTGAACGCACATACTGGTGCACCTGCTCACTCTTTTGCGAACCACCGTCCTTAGAGCCGTGTAAGCTAATATCGCTGAGGTTGCAGCAGAACATAGCGCGTAGTAGACGGAACTGCTTGCGCTTCTGAAGGAAACGCACCAGCGAGTCGTTTGGCTGGGACACAAACTGTAAAATCTCGCGCGTAAATGTAGCCATAACCTCCTGGGCTTCTTCACTGCGTACGTTGTTATTGGCGCTAGCCAACTGTAGAACGGAGAGTGCTCGCTTGAAACTCCCAGAAGCGTTGAGCTTCCTGTTCACATCCAAAAGGAACAACTGAAGCAGTGGCGGCATGAGTGTAGCTGACGTGATGGCAGGATCCGCGTCGGCGATTGGTTGAGTGATACCCTGGTTAGCTATCCACCGACTGAGTCGCCAACGCTGATACACAGTGATAGACTTGGGTAAATACACTTGTACGATCTTACTCAGCGTCGTAGAGCTCAAGAAAGGAGGCCGAGTGTCCACCAAATACGCCAGCAAGAGCACGACGCGAAGAGACTGATTGCACATCTCGTCGATTGTCCGTGACGCCACTTGATCAAACGCGAAGCTCATTTCATGGCCGGCGAAGAACGCACGACGTGTGGTAGAGTAATAATCGGCATCTGTCATCACACAGTCCTCCTTGTCCATTTCTTCATCACTGGCATCATGTTCACGCTTGGGTGAGGACGCTTTGCCTCGCCAAAGTTCGAATGGGAACAAATGCTCCACCAGGTCGCGGAAAACTTGTTCTTGGAAGGATGAATCGCCGCCAAGAAGCTTACTAAGGCGGAGAATTGAACGCGTCAGGATCAACTCCGCGCTGATAGTTGCAGAACCACCTACGAAATCTGGATTCAGGCCGAGACGGACGCAGTGACGCGCCAAAGCCACGAACGATTCCACTTTCCAATCCGAAGATACATCTGCAACTTCTCGGTGGATAAACGACTGGAAACTCTGACTTGGGAACGCGTCAAAGATGGGGAGAACCTCGGACACAACATCTGCCACGCAGTCGCCGCTGGTAGAGCCTTCTTCCGCTTGAGGGACAAACGCAGACGTGATCGATGGAGCAGACGGGAACAGCAACGAAACGCGGTTACGGCGCAGCATCACGGGGGCACCAGGCAGCAGCGCGTTCGTCGTCGTTGCAAAACCAATGGGCACGTTCTCGCACCGCCAGTGCTTGGTGCACAGAGCGATGAGCTCCTTCCAGATCTGAATACGCAGAATGGTTGGAGCGGTGCCAGTCCGAACAGCAGCAGCACTGGCAGCATCCACACATCGACTGGACACAAAGCGAACCAGCACGTCCTTGTACTTGGGTAATCTGTTGGAGAACGGAGATGGTGCACTGAAGCCCAGAGCACCGCTCTGCGCCTCCAGCAGGGCATTGGACAAGTTCTGACGCGAGAAGCGGCCTGGGAGAAGGATCCGCTCGGCGAAGAAGTCGTCGATGAGCGTTATCACACCTTCCTCCTTCAAATCAAAAAGCCATTCGCTGTCTTCCACCTCGTATTTCTGCATCTGCACGCCAAGACTACTAACCAGTTGTCCAAGGATTCGTTTCGGGCCTGTGAGTGCCATCGGGTTCGGGTGGATGTAGACTTCATCTCCATCCAGCGACCGCCACGAGGAGAAGAGAAAGTTCTTGTTCACAGCGAAATCAACCATCGTCAAGCCGCGTTTCGCCTTCGGGTGCTGCACCGTGAAAACTCTCGCTGTGTCCAACGCAAGATCTTCGACAGTTCCAGTGCTTGCAGTGGCAGATTGAACGTCACCTCTCAGCAGATAAATCTCCGATGAATGGGCAGCCGTAGTGTCCAGATGCACCAGCAGTCTGCAATTATCCGATTCCGTCGGGGGAAGAGCCACTATCTTGGCGTGTGTAGCATAAACGCCAATGCTGGATCCATCGTCTCCATCCAGATCTTCGTCTTCCCAACCTGCTTCGTCGTTCTTGTCGCTCGGAGACGTCACTAACGTTCGCAATTGCTGACGCCCAAGGCATGACTGGGAGCTGAAACTCCACGCTCTTAACACACAATCAGCCGACACTGTGACGATACAAACGTCCTTCTCACTGACATCTTCCTCGTCGTCTGCGTCGATCTGGAAGCACGTCATAGCCACCACAGCAGCTCCAACATTTCTCCTTTCTGCATCCTCCGCCCCCTTGAGCTTAGCAGCAGTGGTTTTAATCAATCCGTGCCAGAGCCAACTCACCACTGATTCATCCGAGAACACGAACTCCTGCATCTTCTTAGCGTCACTAGGAAGACCAAAATTCACGCCTAATACTCGTCCTATATCTGTTCCCAGGACCAAATTGTACTCATTCACCCAAAGAGCGACCGTCAAGATCTCGTCATTCCCCAGTGATTGCAGCACGTCGCAACGACTGCGAGTGGCTGGTTTTGGCTCCGGAAAAGCTTTTAAATTGGCCTGTGAGAAGATACTGAGGTCGGTAGCCGCTGGAACTGCGTACGTGAACCGATGGATCGTTCCAGCGTGTGTAGCCACGTTAATAGTGACTGCATCATCCTCCCAGCTCTCCACAGCGAAGACACCAGTATTAACTACTGGTGCGGGGAATTCCAGTCGAATGCCGTTTTGCTTGAGCGTTTTGTTTAAACTCCATTCACGTAGTAAAACCACGTTTTTCAGCACTCTCCAGCACACGAAACGATCACGTAAAGTCTCGTTTTGGAAGTAAAAACTACCGGAACCACTGCATTCCAATGCGCGCACTGATAGAAAATGCAAAAAGACTCGTTAGAAACGTTAGAAATGACACGGAAACGAGAGAACCAACCGCGTGCAAAGCTCTTGGGTGGCTGCGAACGCACAGACGGACTGGAGATGCTGAAGCTTGGCAGGGAGGAAGCCTCGGAGGACGAGCCCTCGCTGTCCTCAAAGCACGCGAACTGCACCTCCTGCAGCAGCGAATGCATGATTTCTAAATGTTGTATGGCAGGCAGGAGTCAGTATTTGTCAAAATAGTAATTGAGAGAATAGTATCATAGCTATATTGAATACAATAATTGCAAAAACGAAGGGGCGGAATTGGGATCTATTTGCTGGTCAATTCTCTCGAGCTGAGCATCATGATGGACGCGTTGCGAGCGCAGAAGCAGAAGCTGCTAGACCCGGAAAGCGGACAGCCGACAGAAGGGTCTCCGAGCAATAATGGCAATTACTGGCTATGTCCCAGCTTGTCGTACCAGGAACGTGTCATCGGCTGTGTCATTTGCTTCCTGTTGGGTTTTATTCTGTCACTTGGCTCCACCTTCCGCTTGGCAAAGCTGGTGCACGGTAATCCAGCGCCTTTTGCTATCGCGTATACTATTGGGAACATCCTGTCTATCGGCTGCACGACGTTCTTCGTGGGGCCTTGGAAGCAGCTGCAGACCATGTTCCACTCCAAGCGGCGCTATTCGGCTATCGTCTACGTCGTGTTCATCTTCGTAACGCTATTGCTGTGCTTCTCCCCACATATTCATCACCGAATGTTCTTCGTGCTGCTCTCGGTCATCGTGCAGTTCGTGGCACTTGTGTGGTACACGCTGTCGTACGTCCCGTATGGACGCAGCATCGCCTTGAGCTGCTGCAAACGCACTCTTGGCTTGGGTCCGGACGACGATTTGTGAGGCAGAACGAGTGTGTTTTAGCTATCCTCTTGAATGTAAGCAAATACGAAGGGAGTTGCAACAAAGGAACGAGATTTAACTGCTTAGAGCATCAATGGTTGCTACTGGTCTGTTGGTCAAGCGTCCTCCACGATGTTAACACCAGGGTTCTTGCATGCATCAATGCCGAGCTTGCACCCATCCGCATACCAGACACTGTTAGAGCCGCACACAGGGATATCGACTTAAAGGCACACAATGTCGTCGCAGTTGTCGCTGTCAGTTCTTCTCAAGATTCTACTTTCATTCTCGTCACGCGTGGCACCAAATTCTTTTCAGCGTAGGCGGCAGAAACGGCGATGGTTGTAAGCGTGAGGTAAGCGTGAGGAAGGTAACAAGTTTCATCTTGTCTTGGACTGGAGAGACGATAGAAAAAAACGGCAAAATGAGAAATGGTTATTTGACCTTGGCACGTCTAAGTACTCGTCGATCCGAAATGATATACACTTTCGTGAAACGCGAGTTGAGAAACCAAGCACACAAACGGTGCTAGGTTCCTTCCGCAGACATTGTCAATTCATCTACTCTCGTGCGGAAAAGATTGGTATTGATGAGGCCGTAGTCGTCGAAGTCCTTCGACAACTTGGTTTGGAGCCAGTGACTGCTGAAGTTTTACCTCCTCCTGAACATTGGATTCCGCGTACGTAATGGTCAAGTGATTTCCAGTTTTGATATCTTCAGTCTTAGTTAGCAAACCGAGAAGTCCGACAACTGTTAATCAACTCATTTCTTCTCTAAGTATTCGTCGATCGGTATTAATTTCAGGATGAGGATCTTGCTGGTTGTCCGCGGATTCCAGATTGGGATGGGGCATCAGCAGGAAATGCTCTGTACTGCTCACTGACTCAGTGACTAAGCACTACTGTAGTGCTGACTCTGAACCACGCGATGCTGCGTCCTTTGTGAGTCTCATTTTGAGACATATGAAGATTTACGCAGCTTATACTTGCATCACTATAGTGTTAACACGATGCAGTGCCAGGCGAATGGACAATATGATGAAGTTTACGCAGCTTATGCTTGCACCAGGGTAGTGTAAGCGCGACGGAAGAAGAGTTTGTCGTAGTACGCGAAAGGATTAAGCAGTTTTTGGTCTGTAAGTTGCCAAAATACGACCACGTATTACTTTACGTCAGATGCCGAACAAACGGTTTGTAATATGCCTGACTTGCAGAAGGGCGCGGATCTGGGATCTACCGTCCCACAGCAGCCAAGGCATGGAAGAATCCTACCAGTGACTTCGAAGTGGCTCGCTGGAGCACCAATGAGAGAGACGCTCGCGAACATGCAGGCAGACAGGCCTACGTTGAAGCTACGACTGACTGGGATGCCAGACGAACGCAATGGCGGACTGGACAGTTAGTCTCGAATCGACCGGGTGGGAAGCAGTTGCGAATTGACCAAGTAGGAAGGAGTCGCGAGACCCACTCCAAACGACGAACGACCAGTGAAGTGTAGCTGAAGGTGGAGACAACCACAAGTGGAACCTGAGGGAACTGCTTACAAACGACGAACGAAGCCAGTGGCTAAGAGCTACTGAAGGTTGAGACAACAACGAGTGGCGTCCAACGGGACCGCTCTAAACGACGAACGAAGTGGAGACAACCACGAGTGGAGTCCGAGGACCCGCTCTAAACGACGAACGAAGTCAGTAGCGAGCGAGCTGCTGCATAGCTGAGCGACCAGGCGGATCAGTAGAACTAGTTGGGTTCTCAGGCGGTGGCGTCTGTGGCAGCCAATAGCGGACAACGGTTCGATTGGTACGGCCCGAAGCAGGTGTCACGGGACTGAGGGACAACCAGGGAAGCTGTATACGTTTACGTCTGAAAGCGCAGGCACGAACGAAAGAGACGAACGAAAGAGACGAACGAAAGAGACGAGCGTAGTGTATATTCACATACGTTAATATAAGTAGGCAAGTTCTTCGTTGACGAACGACGAACGAGCCGGCGCGGTGAACCGAGCCAGGAGACGACCAGTTGACGTTGAAGAGTGTCCTTCGACACCCGATCCTTGGGCACACCACCCAGCGCAGCACACGAGCGACGACCCACTGACTGGCAGTGAGAGAATAAACCTGTTACATGGTGGTCATACAGGGGCCTTCTCTTATTGTCTCACGTCAGCCGAAACGCACGAGGATGCCAACTAAAACGCGAGAGACAGCACGGACACGAGTCACGAGGAAGAAAGCGACGCGATCGCAAAGCTCAAGAAGAGGACAGTCTCGACGCCGTGATGAGGCTATTAATGAAGGTGCCGTAGGCGACCGGAACAGTAGTGACGAAGCGACGATCAGTCCTGATGAGTACGAAGACAAACGTGCTGTACCCGCAGAAGAAGAAGAAGAGTCAGCCGTCATGACAAGGAGCCAAGCACGAAAGGAGTGGGAGGAAGCAGAGCGCTTCTTGGCTACAGCTGCCGCCTCGAGACGGACAGACAACATTTAGCAGTGGACAAGAACTCATTAGCGCTGTACTGGGAGAACTCCCGATGCACCCGGAAGACGAGCAGTCACGAGTGGCTGGACTGGATGCCGCTCCAGGCGCTGAAACCGCTAACGATGTGGCCGATGCACACGATGACGATGAGCCAGTACGAGGAAATGCGCCACATGCAGCCGAGGATGACCCTGATGACGATGTTCCCGTACATCCACCCTCAGAAATGGAAACCATAGCGACAGCACTTCAAGAGCTCCGTGAAGAAGTTCGGCAGCTACGGTTGAGGCGTGAATCTGGACCTAGGCAGTCTGCAGAGAACGAAGATCGTGATCGGCAGGTGCATCGACCCCTTCAGCCAGAATGTACGGCGAGATTATGACGAAGATGCACGACGAGTGAACCGACGTAGGTCACAAGGGCGGGAACGAAGAGAGATCGCAAGGCCGGCGAGAGGTGCCTCCAAGACGACAACCGGAACGACAACGACGAGAACAACCGGGAGGTGACGGGCAACCCTCCTCCTCCAGCAGTGAAAGCGACTCCGATGATCACGGAAGACGCGACGCCGGACGAAGACAACGGCGACGAAGCAGCTCTGAAGACAGTTCCACTGACGAATCAGAAAGAGACGCACGGATTGAACAACGCCGTGAACGTCACGAGCAACGAGAACCGCGAAGAGGAAGACGACGAGACCAACGCGGATCACCACGACGCGAGCGACGCCGAGAGCGTCATGAAGCACGTGGGCGACGAAGAGGTAATGTCAAGGATCTGGAACTGCCAACGTTCACCCCTACGACTGGAGCGACGGTATCCACTTGGACGGACCGCATCGATTTGGCGTTGCAGGGCGCTAAGGAATCAGGACGTGGAGAGTGGAGTGATCATGCGCTTTACTTTATCCTGGGGAACAAGCTCATGGGCGAAGCCGCAAGTTGGTGGGTAGACTTCAATCGCAGACTGACAGACAATCAACGCACGTGGACACATCTGAAGCAGGCTCTATTACGGCGGTATGGACCGAAGGAGGATATCTCACTAGCGGAATATCGAGTGAACACCAGGTCAAGAGGTGCAAAGGAATCACATGCTGATTACGCAGCCGCTCTACGGAAAGCAGCAGGACGAAGCCGTGTAAGTGAACGCGTATTGATGGCACAATTCTACCGCGGCATGGACAAAACTACGCGTCAGTTGGTGAAGCAGCAGGAACCAGAAAATCTGGAAGAAGCGGTGATCAAAGCAACGGAAATCGATGAACCGATGGAAAACCTTTCGCAACTGGCACCAACTGGACGGCGACGACTGAAACGGCAGCCACGGATGGTATCGCGGCGAGGACGGTGACTTTGCCAGGCGTGGGTAGTGTGTATGTCCCGGTATCTGGTACCGTAGAAGGAATCAAAAATTACGCAGCTGTGGATCCAGATGGCCTCGTCCTCTATACGAATCCGAAAGGGGCGTGGAACATCATAACCGGGAAGTACGAGTTGCCGGCAGGAAGGAAGTGGAATTCGCGATACTGGGCAGAGCCTACGGTTCAGAAACGTACGAAAGCGAGGAAGGCGGACCACCGGCGCGACGAACGGAAGCAGCGAGCGCGGCGAGACGTAGAATCTTCGGACGACGAGGAACGGGACACGCAGTCTCGCAAAGCGAGCAAGCAACGGCGTACGACGGACACCAGCGAGGAGGAGTACGAGCTGAAGTCCCGGAAGAAAGCAAAACCGAAGCGTACAGTGCATTCTAGTGACGAAGAAGGAGATGCGAAGCCCCAGAAGAAGTTGAAGGCGGCAGTACGGCAAGTGTTAGCAGAAGAAGGCCAGAAACAACGAACCTCGAAGAAGTCGCCACCGAGCGAGACCAGTTGTCGGATCTGTGGGCAGAGCGGTCATTGGGCTGCATACTGCACCGTCGGACCAAAGTGTTATGCGTGTAGCAAGCATGGGCACATGGCGCGAGACTGTCCAGACCCCAAAGCCAAGGCCAGGAATGACGAGTACATGGCTAAGCGGAAGGAGGCACTAAAGTCAGCGGAAAACGGGAACGGGACGTCGTAGGGGGAGTACGATGTCCGAGAAATGCCCGGGATCCCCAGCAAGTGGCAGACGTGAACTGGAAAGCAACGACGACAGCAATCACGGACACCATAAGCCTACCGAGCACCGAGTCGAGTATGGACGAGCGAACGAAGAATGACGAGGAGCATGAACGGAAGAAGTGCAAGATGAATGATGGCACGATGACGAACAATGAATTGACGGGCGGCCAGACGACACGAAATTGGTCGACTCTGAATGGGAATGACAAGACACCGGTCAAGAAAGTGACGGACGAACTACTGAAGGACGCGACGGAAGAGGATGTCGAGCGATCTGCCCGATATGTGTCGACTACGCGCCCGACAATGGTAGCTGTGCGATACCTACGTGCCAATCGTGAAGATGAAGAACGAGAATGGAGTGCCAACACCGCCAACAGCAACGTTTGTGAGGACGGAACTGGAGGGGCGAGCACAAAAGGAGAACTGGAGGGCGCGAAAGAGCGTTCTGATGGCGACGGAGTTACGAGTGACCCAAATGACGAGAAGACTAACATGGGTGTAGTGACGGCACCAGATACGAGCGTGGCGACGGAGGTGAACTCGAGTAACAGTACTGATGAACAGAATGAACACATGAGGAGTGGCCAGTCGTTGACGAGTGGTAGTACGGAAGCCACTAGCGCAGTGAATGATCCGGCGCAAGGTCTGGACGTAGCTAGTCTTCGGAAGACACGGAAAACTGCAAGGAAGATCGCTAAACGACTGAAAGCGAAGGCGCGATTGGCTCGGCAACGACGCGATAAACAAGAAGTTGAAGCCGAACGAACAGTTGTAGCAGCGGCGCTAAACAGTAAGAGGCGTGAAGAAGCGAATGCAGCATGGGAAGCGTTCGAATTACGCAAACAACGACGGCAATTGGAAGGCGAAGACCTCACAGAAAGAAACGTGCGATCTCTGGACACTGCACGTGTAAGTTTAGTGAAACAACGACGGTCAACACAAGTACCTACCAGTGAACGGCGTGAAGATCTGGTGGAATACGTTGGAGCCGACGATGGACTGCCGACAGCTTTAATGAACGTGAATGGCGAATTTCGGCAAGTGAAGCTCGATAGTGGTGCGCGATACACCGTGGCAGGCACAGACTGGATGAAGTACGGTGATCGAGTATCTAACGAAGCTCCCGTTGATTACGTAGAAGGCATTGGAGGATTTCTGCTGGATGTTATTGGTGTGTGGCGGTTTACCTTCAAAACGGTGTTCGACGAAGAATTAACGACCGATGCATGCATTATTGCTGGCTGTGAAACGAATTCCTACTGGGAGTGGATTTCATGCAAGCACGAGGGCAACTATGGACTTTCAGCGACAAGAAGTACGATATGCCGAAGGAGAACGAACAGTGGTAATTCCGTTCAAAACTCATGATGGCGACGGAGCCGGTAGAGTTGCAACAGTAAGGATGATTAGTCGCACGGAGATCGCTGGGAATACGGTGATGCCAGTGGAGGTAGCCGTTCCTGCTGAGAATGGTGAACGAGGTGTGTTCCTACCGACGAAGCACATTGGATCGGTACTGTTAGCCGCGACGGTGACAACCGCGAGAAATGGAAGGGCGTGGATACCCGCTATCAATACGAATGCCAAGTCCGCGAAGATCCCAAACAAGAAACAGCTCGGAACGTGGATACCCGTTGACGATGATGTAGAGATCCTCACGATGAATGGGCAACTAGATACGGAACGAGTAGAAAACTGGCTGAGCGAACTTGGAGACTGTGAGACGCCACTCCTGAATGAGAACGAAGTGGATATTGGCAGCGATGACCCGAAGTCGAAAGAGTTGGTTTTGAAGTTATTACGGGCTTACCGATCATTGATGACGAACACTGGTGAGTGCCCACCTGCAACGACGTTAGATGTTCACCATCACATTGACACAGGGACAGCTTCACCAATTATGCTCAAACGAAGACGCCAGGCACAAACGGATGACGGTATCATTGACGACAACGTAGAAAAGATGCTGAAGGCTGGCGTAATTGAAGAAGGCAATGGCGGATGGGGATTCCCAGTGGTTCTGGTACGGAAGAAGGACGGAGAAGTACGTTTTGTGTCGATTACAGAGCTCTCAACAAGATCACTAAGAAGGATGTTTACCCTCTTCCGCGAATTGACGAAACTTTGGAGGCATTAGGTGGTGCCTTGTTGTTCACAACGTTGGATCTTCGAGCAGGGTATTGGCAGATCCTAGTAGCACCTGAAGATCGTGACAAGACAGCTTTCACCACTAAGAGAGGGCTGTACCGGTTTGTACGAATGCCCTTCGGATTAACGAATGCACCATCGACATTTCAACGACTAATGAATGGAGTGTTAAGGGCCTCACTTGGTCTACTTGTTTGGTGTATCTAGACGACATCGTAGTTTTTACGCGAGGTGGCATCGAGCGACACATTGTAGAATTAGCTGCGGTGTTAGAACGGTTGGAGAGAGCGGGGCTTACACTCAAACTGAAGAAGTGCAAATTCGCGACCCAAACAATGGAGTACTTGGGCCACGAACTCAGCAGCGACGGAGTTAGACCATTGGACCGGTTAGTTTCTGCGGTACGAGACTTCCCGACGCCTAGCGATGCTGTAGAAGCGAAGAGGTTTGCTCACTTGGCTGATTATTATCGACGATTCGTTAGTGGATTTGGTACGATCATGGCGCCTATCACGAAGCTGTTACGGAAAAGCGTTGCCTGGGAATGGGGAGATGCACAGAAGACAGCTTTCGAACGCGTGAAGGACATATTAACTGCGAAGCCTCTGCTCATTTACCCAGACTTTCGGCTACCATTTCGAGTAGTGACAGACGCGAGTAAGGTTGGATTGGGTGCATGTCTGATGCAGGATCAAGGTGAAGGTTGGCAACCAGTAGCGTTCGCCAGTAAAGTGAACAGTGAGACAGAAGGAAAGTACGGGATCACGGAGTTGGAATGTTTTGCTGTCGTGTGGGCCATTAAGCTCTTCAGGCCTTACCTGTATGGACGCAAGTTCGAGATCATCACGGATCATGCTGCGTTAAAATGGCTGATGACGAGTCCACACTTAACTGGAAAACTGCATCGATGGGCACTTACCTTGCAAGAATTTGATTTCGAAGTGCACTATCGACCGGGCCCCACGAATGTGGTCGCCGATGCATTATCGAGGGCGCCAGTAGCAGCTACGGTACGAGCAGCGATAGGAAGGCAACGACGAGCGCGACGAGAGAAGCCATCACGAACGACCCAACGAACCGTCATGAACACGGGCGAGGTTACGCGGATGGAAGTTGCAACGCACGACGAACACACGACGGGTGCTCTAGAACCGGTGACGAACGACCAGAGCAAGGAAGCGAGTACGCCGGACGAAGAAGTAAGCGCGGTAATCGAGCAATTAGTCAGCACGATCGTGGATGCCACTGTGGAACCTCCGGGTTCAACAGAGCCAAAGCGTAACGAGGAAAGGAGACGTCGAGCAGGGCGACCAAAGGCAAACGACCAGCGAAGTCCGCAACGAACAACGCTGAACGCCCGATGACGAGAGGTGAAAAACGTAGGAGAGAACAGGCGGCGATCAAAGAATCGTTGGTGTCGGACGAAGGGGAGCCTGACGCGAGAAAACCCGGCGACGGTAATGACGCAACTACCATAAGAACAGATGAAGTAGCCGTCACAATGATTCCAGCACCGGGACCGACGACGACTATGGTAACTTCAGCAGTCAGACCGGCAACGAAGAGAGCATTAATGACGGGAGTGGCTGAAGTGACGGAACGTGCAACGGTGGGTTCAGCAGCGACGGACACGACGGCACCAGCACCATTGGCAGTATCAACGGTGACGTCGAGATCAGCGACTACTACGAGAACGTCGGAAACACCATCAGCAACGACGGGAACCACTCCAGCCACGGAACCAACGGCGAATAGAGCGATAGCAGCAACGACGAGTGACAGCACCAATAGGAAACGGAAGCAACGAAAGACGGTGACTTGGGCCGACGGCATGTCAAGTGGCGGTGATAAGTCAGGCGAAGTACGAACGGACCCAAAGACGAGTACGAAAGCGACGCGTTCTGGATTGCCCGTGATGACGGGAGGATGACACGAGAATCGGGAGAAGGTGTGAGTGATTCACCACGTCCAGCTACGGATGATGATGCAAGAAGCTACGAACTCGACGCAGTACGGCGGAACCCCATTGAAGACGAAACGGATGACACCTTGCAGCCACGTGCAAGACCTTCGAGTGGAGATTCACATCGAGAACGTGATGTAGCAGCCGTACGACGCCAACGAATGAAGGAACCAACGCTACAACTAACCGATGCAGAGATCATGGATGAACAGTCGAAAAGTAAGATGGTACAGCAAATGTTACGAGCTGGAACTTTTCACGGACGGGCTATCAGTAAGGTGTTTGGCCTGGTTGTGATAGAGGCGCCGAATCAACGAAGGATTGTACTTCCACCAGCATTATGGGCAACGGTGTTCAAGGAGTGTCACGACAGCGTATGGTCAGGACATCTCCGTGCAGCTCACACGTATGCGAGGATTGCGCAGCAGTATTGGTGGCCGAAGTTGAGAGACGAAGTGCGACGATGGGTACTCGGATGCCAGGAATGCGGAAGCCGAAAGGCGCGCCCACGTGAAGTAGTGCCGCCATTAAGAAGTATTCGAGGAGGTGATGTCGGTGACCGATGGGCACTTGATGTAGCAGGCCCGCTACCAGCTACTGACGGAGGAGAACGATACGTGATCGCCGCAGTGGAATATGTGACGCGTTATGCAGTTGCGATTGCAGTGAAAGACCATGCAGCAGAAAACATTGCCGAGTTTCTGATGAAGCAGGTAGTGCTTCGGTTTGGACCATTTCGAGAGATTTTAACGGACGGTGCACCCGAGTTAGTGGGGAAAGTGATCGAAGAATTGGTGATACTGCTACAGGCACAGCAGATCAACCCGGTTCCCTACAGGCCACAAATGATAGGACTTGTAGAGAGATTTCACAGGACGTGGAAGGACTGTGTGGCAACCTACATGAGCGATGAACGACAACGAGACTGGGACACGTGGGTGGACTACGCCGTGTACGCGTATAACTCGGGACGTCACTCCACTGTGTTACTTTCGCCAAAATTAACTGATGATGGGACGACGGCTACGAGCTCCCAACGAACTTCTACGCGCTACACGAGTTACGGAGGCTGGTGATCTGGTTAAACATCATCAGAAGCTCTTGGATACGTTGAAAGTTGCTCACGAATGTGCAGAACGAGCGAGAATACGAGATCAGCAACGGCAAGCTCGTTACTACGATAGGAAAGTGCGCGTGAAACGAGAATTTTCGCCAGGTGATCGAGTTTGGATGTTCCGACCTCCGAGAGGCCCTAAAGCTTCCAAGTTCGTACATCAATGGATAGGACCTCTACGAGTAGTGGAATCGGCCGGTTACGAGAATTTCTTGGTTGAACGAGAGGATGACGGCCCAGAACACGAGCAATTTATAGCTCACGTGTCGTTTCTTGCGACGTATCGGCGACCGACGGTGCTTTTGGAAGCAGCAGCTCGAGATCTGGAGGAGCAGCTTGAGTATGAAGATGAGTGCTCACGGAAAAACGATGACGAGGCGACAGAACCGACTGCACGAGCAGCGACGGCTCTTGTTAACACAGCGATTCCGAGACGAGGTGAGAAACGAAATGCGACGGCAGTGGCAAACGAGGGCGTGGCCAACGCCAACGACGAACTCTTGGTGGAAGTTTGCCGACGACGAAGAAGAAACAGAGCTGGACAATACGTGTTGGAGTACCAGTTACGGCCCGCCGGTACACGAACGCAGCAGCAACACGGAACTGGACACGGCAGTGGCCGACACGAATCAAATGACGGTGGAGGACGATGGTATTCTGTCGCTGAGTACGAAGACTTGTTTAACCGCGGCAAGGTCGTGGAAGACCTTAAAGTGGATGGAGGCGTGTAATATGCCTGACTTGCAGAAGGGCGCGGATCTGGGATCTACCGTCCCACAGCAGCCAAGGCATGGAAGAATCCTACCAGTGACTTCGAAGTGGCTCGCTGGAGCACCAATGAGAGAGACGCTCGCGAACATGCAGGCAGACAGGCCTACGTTGAAGCTACGACTGACTGGGATGCCAGACGAACGCAATGGCGGACTGGACAGTTAGTCTCGAATCGACCGGGTGGGAAGCAGTTGCGAATTGACCAAGTAGGAAGGAGTCGCGAGACCCACTCCAAACGACGAACGACCAGTGAAGTGTAGCTGAAGGTGGAGACAACCACAAGTGGAACCTGAGGGAACTGCTTACAAACGACGAACGAAGCCAGTGGCTAAGAGCTACTGAAGGTTGAGACAACAACGAGTGGCGTCCAACGGGACCGCTCTAAACGACGAACGAAGTGGAGACAACCACGAGTGGAGTCCGAGGACCCGCTCTAAACGACGAACGAAGTCAGTAGCGAGCGAGCTGCTGCATAGCTGAGCGACCAGGCGGATCAGTAGAACTAGTTGGGTTCTCAGGCGGTGGCGTCTGTGGCAGCCAATAGCGGACAACGGTTCGATTGGTACGGCCCGAAGCAGGTGTCACGGGACTGAGGGACAACCAGGGAAGCTGTATACGTTTACGTCTGAAAGCGCAGGCACGAACGAAAGAGACGAACGAAAGAGACGAACGAAAGAGACGAGCGTAGTGTATATTCACATACGTTAATATAAGTAGGCAAGTTCTTCGTTGACGAACGACGAACGAGCCGGCGCGGTGAACCGAGCCAGGAGACGACCAGTTGACGTTGAAGAGTGTCCTTCGACACCCGATCCTTGGGCACACCACCCAGCGCAGCACACGAGCGACGACCCACTGACTGGCAGTGAGAGAATAAACCTGTTAAAGGTTAATCAGTCATGTAATCTCAAAAAAGTGCCAGGGTTTGAAACCGGAAGTATCGATCGAAATTCATGAAAGAAAGTAAAGATAATGGATGATCTTTTTTGAAAAATGAGGTACTTTATTTCCCAATGCCATCACGTGTACTACATGTAGCACTGCTCCACTGTCTCGATTGCTCTGCGTGATTCTCGAACGCATTGCTGGACAGTAGAAGTGAGCGCCTTCAAGAAATATAACCGAGTCAAGTATGACGTCTCCAAAACACATTCAGAGTGTCACCTCATGGACGGACAACCGGGACATCGGCGCAACCATACATTTTCCGGCAATGTCTAGTGGATCCGGGTTTGTAGGGACCCAAGTTCCTTCAGAGAGTTCACTGGCTCAGAAGAATATAACACTTGGACTCAATCGTATCGCTTTAAGGTGGGAAGAAATGTGTTCCTTTTCCAGATTGCACACCAAACTCTGGCGGGAAACCTCCTCTAATGGAAGCTCATATTTCTCTACACCGACGCCATCCCATGAACAAAGCCTTGGCCATTTGTACCAGGAAGACGCCATAAGGCTTAGATACCAATAGAACACGGTTCGTGTATTAAGTTTTCGTGTGCTCGTAGCTGTTCGTTGATTCCACATACATAAGGGAGCCCCTGATGATGTCAGTCCATATTAGAGACCGACATCATCCCATAATTTGGTCATTCGTACAGGAACTTCCTGTCAGGAAGACACGATAGAGATACCAACGAAACACGGTTTGTGTTCCGCTCGAACCTGCCTGGCCTCGCTCACAGCTTTCTTATGCGTCCGAGCTCAAGGTTCAGTATTCAGCATACCCAGCAGCAGGTTCTTGAGATCCTCGCCGAGTACGCTGAGATCAAACTCCCCGTCCTCAATCTCGAGCCAATGCGTAACTTCCATGCGAAGTGATGCGAGAACGTTCGGGTAGTGTTTGGCCGCCATCTTATGAAATCGTTCCTCCTGTGGAACTAACTTGGAAGAGTGGGAAGAGTTCCGTGAGTCCCATTGGCGAGATCGTAGTGCGGATGTCTCCTCCGCCACTGCTGCTGTGTAGAGTTACGTCGAAGATCCAAGCTCCATTTTACTACGACAAGAATAAACTCTTTCTCTTTTGGTCTGGGTCAGGTCGCGAGTTGTTCTTGAATTTTCCCAAAGTAAAATCTGTCTCCATAACCTATGGATCGTTGTTTGTTTACGCTAAAACTAACTTGCATAAACTTACTCACGAACAGCAAAGCAAGATCCCATCCAGAAATTAATCCCGATCCACATGTTGCCACATGTACAGTTCCACTCGTTGTCTGCGAGTCCATCGTTCAGCTAACCATTTCTCATTTTACCCGCCCTCTCCAACCCAAGACAAGATGAAGTTTACCACCAGCCTCGCCGTTGCTGCCATCGTTGTTGCCTCTACCTACGCCGACAGCACTTCCGAGATTCAACAGAACTCAACTGATGGCACCCCGACCTCGTACTGCCCTAACATCGGGTGTCCCGACGTGTACGAACCCGTGACGGACGAAAATGGAGTGACATATCCGAACAAGTGCTACATGAAGGCTGACAAGTGCAAGGGTCCTAAAGAGAATGTTCTGGATGAATACGAGCGCGTATACGGAAAGAAATTCGGCGCCCCACGTGACGAAAATGACGGCGTCAACTCAAAGAGCGATGGCAGTGACAAATGCAACGACATTATATGCCTTCAAGTTGTTGATCTGCCCGTGTGCGGTTCTGACGGTGTCTGGTACTCGAACCCGTGCGAGTTCAGTGTCGCTGCATGCAAGAAAAACATCGTCAAAGGTACCGCTTGCAACTAAGGGGTCCCTAGTTGAAGTGGATAAGTTGCTCATATTTTTTTTCAGCAACGTTCACTTCCGGAATATACATCAGATTGTCGTAATGTTGTTGCGCCGCAAGCGCTCCTCGCCCTTCGCACTTCGCTCTCTATCTGTTCAACCCCAACAGCTCCTTACACTCTTCCAATAGTAGACGCTTGTTCTCCAGCTCTTCATCTAAATGGAAGCATGTCGAATGTCGCTCTCTCACCACGTTAACACCGGAGAAAAGCATTCCCCAGAGTTAATGAAAAAAAAAAACTGCTGAGCCTCGTGTCTGTTGAGAATTTAACCAGATGCGATTGGAAAATCGGGATTAATCTTTCGTGTGCTCATAGCTGTTCGTTGATTCCACCCATATACATTGGGAGACCCTGATGATGTCGGTCCCTATTGGAGACCGACATCATCCCATATAGTGCTGTTGATGAGCCAAATCTCAGCAACGGCAGTCCCCAAAGATCACGTCTTCAATGTGGATGCAAACGCTATCATTTAGCGTTGAAATTGCGCGTGTCAAAACCAAATAGTCGAGTTGTAGTGCTTTACGCAGTGCTTTTACCGCGACGAGGTTCGAATTCGCACGAACAAAACTTTTCACAGCCGCTTGGGAATGCTACCTTTTCGGTGTTAACGTGGTGAGAGAGCGACATTCGACATGCTTCCATTTAGATGAAGAGCTGGAGAACAAGCGTCTACTATTGGAGAGTGTAAGGAGCTGTTGGGGTTGAACAGATAGAGAGCGAAGTGCGAAGGGCGAGGAGCGCTTGCGGCGCAACAACATTACGACAATCTGATGTATATTCCGGAAGTGAACGTTGCTGAAAAAAAATATGAGCAACTTATCCACTTCAACTAGGGACCCCTTAGTTGCAAGCGGTACCTTTGACGATGTTTTTCTTGCATGCAGCGACACTGAACTCGCACGGGTTCGAGTACCAGACACCGTCAGAACCGCACACGGGCAGATCAACAACTTGAAGGCATATAATGTCGTTGCATTTGTCACTGCCATCGCTCTTTGAGTTGACGCCGTCATTTTCGTCACGTGGGGCGCCGAATTTCTTTCCGTATACGCGCTCGTATTCATCCAGAACATTCTCTTTAGGACCCTTGCACTTGTCAGCCTTCATGTAGCACTTGTTCGGATATGTCACTCCATTTTCGTCCGTCACGGGTTCGTACACGTCGGGACACCCGATGTTAGGGCAGTACGAGGTCGGGGTGCCATCAGTTGAGTTCTGTTGAATCTCGGAAGTGCTGTCGGCGTAGGTAGAGGCAACAACGATGGCAGCAACGGCGAGGCTGGTGGTAAACTTCATCTTGTCTTGGGTTGGAGAGGGCGGGTAAAATGAGAAATGGTTAGCTGAACGATGGACTCGCAGACAACGAGTGGAACTGTACATGTGGCAACATGTGGATCGGGATTAATTTCTGGATGGGATCTTGCTTTGCTGTTCGTGAGTAAGTTTATGCAAGTTAGTTTTAGCGTAAACAAACAACGATCCATAGGTTATGGAGACAGATTTTACTTTGGGAAAATTCAAGAACAACTCGCGACCTGACCCAGACCAAAAGAGAAAGAGTTTATTCTTGTCGTAGTAAAATGGAGCTTGGATCTTCGACGTAACTCTACACAGCGGTTAAGCGTCTGTATGAAACAACCATCCATTTGAGAATTTAACCAGATGCGATCGGAACGGGATTAAGTTTTCGTGTGCTTGTACCAGTTCGTTTATTCCAGATTGGCGAAAGAAGACAATTGAAACCGAATTTCTGCAGGCTTTCATTAATCTTTTTTACAAGAGTGGGTATACGTTATCCAGGTTCATTACGCTATGACCAACTCGGTTGCACAAGTTAATGCTCGTGAAAGTGGACTAGCGTTCTTAGTCTACTGCACACACGTATGAAAATAAAGTCATGATGCTTTCTCGTCGGCTTCGTCACAACCCGCGCAACTTCGGTGTCGATCGCCTTGCCAAATGTACGAAGGACTCAAATTAGTGTGCAAACCTCTGCGTGACATGACGACGCAGCTCATGGAGTCGAACGAGTTCCACGTGACATGACGACGCAGCTCATGGAGTCGAACGAGTTCCACGTGACAGTACGTGCGATCGGCTTATGGATTGCTGTCGGAGTCTGGCCGGCGATTCCTCAATTCCTCAACGCACGGTACTAGTGGCCACCGTGTAGTTCCTCACTGGTCTCTACGGCTTGAATTTCGTAACATGCCTGAATTGAATCTGGTGGGGCTTTAAGTTGACTATCGCCACTGGGACGATGTCATACTTTTAGTTGAACAAGAATTGGCAATAAGTAGGCTCGGTAACTCTTGCTTCAAGAGTTCAAATGAGTTAATAGGCAAGACGTCGACTGTCAGCCAAGTGAACTTGAAGCGTGTACATGTACTCAGTCATCTGTCTTCTCCCCCAAATGAACACGAATTGAATCGTAGCTATCGAAGTGCGCTTCGAAGCTGGCAATACTGTAGTACATGTAGTAACTGCTGGAGTTTCCATAACTAACAAGACTATACCATAGCTTGTCGTACTACCCGTCGGTTCTGCATCGTGTGGGGCCTTCTGGGCGACGACGTACACTCAGTTGTCGGGCTAGAGATGCTAAAGATTACTTGCAGTGGACTGAAGCTTTACGGGTGGCGATGTAGTTTCAATGGAACAACAAAAGCGGCAAGGAGACATCTATCCTCCTTCAAACTCGATTCCATTTTTGACGCTGCCTCTTTTCAGTCCGTTTTGGCTCTTGATTCACTACTCTTCGGCTTGTTTCCTTGTGCGACTTGCGTGTGACTTAGGTTATTTGCCTCGATAATGAACCAGTTGATGGAAACTGTAAGCCCAACGACCAGGAACAGCATCACGAACACGTGGTAGGACTCCTCCAGCTCTGTATAGACCACCGTCAGCATCACGAAGAACAGCAGAGCCAGCACTACGTTCAGTGCGACCACGAACTCGCGACTGCCCGGCCGCAACACGTTCTGCAGCGCACTCGCCATCGAATCTTCTCTTCCTTGATATGCTTCGGGGAATTTTATGCTATCTGTATAAAACACACATGGGTTTTATATGTTTAGACAGTTGAATATAATATTAGGTTTCAGCGACTTACTTTGCACATACAAATGTCAGTATAAACGAAAGAGAACCACTGTTGTTGCTTTCAGGAATCGTCATAGCAACAACTGCACGTCAAAGGTGCGTCAGCACTGCGTCAGTAGTATCCTCGGTAGGAGATTATGCCTGGAGATCCCCCTTATGCCAACAACAGTAGTCTGCTTACCAAACCTGTACGTGTTGAGCAGCTCCGACTTGTTCATTCTCGAAATTCCGTCGCTAACCGCAAGTATCTTCGTCTTCTCTACCTCTCAAGCTCTTGTCAATGGCCCAACAACGTCAATTTCCCAAGGATTTCATGTGGGGTGCTGCCACTGCCGCGTACCAGATCGAAGGTGGCGCCAATGAAGGAGGGCGTGGTGCAAGTATCTGGGATGCGTTCTCACACACACCAGGCAAAACCTACAAGGGTCACACGGGTGACGTTGCAATCGACCATTTCCACCGATACAAGGAGGATGTCGCGCTCATGAAGCAAATCGGTCTCAAAGGCTACCGATTCTCTCTGTCGTGGTCCCGAATTATCCCTGCTGGAGTGGGCAAAGTGAATGAAGAAGGTGTAGAATTCTACAACAACCTCATTGACGAGCCACTAGCGAATGGGATCACTCCGTTCGTGACGCTCTACCATTGGGATCTACCACTGGCATTGCAAACGGAGTTTGACGGATGGCTGGGCAAAGGTACTCAAGTACACGACGCTTTCGTCGCGTACGCACGTGTGTGCTTCGAACGCTTTGGTGATCGAGTCAAGAATTGAATCACGCTGAACGAGCCTTGGGTCCACAGTGTCATGGGTCTTGCACTTGGTGTCCACGCTCCAGGACGCAAGCACAACGCCCACATTGAACCGTACAAGTGCGGCCACAACCTGCTCATTGCCCACTCGCGAGCTGTTGACGTGTACCGGAAGGATTTCCAGGGAATTCAAGGAGGACAGATCGGGATCACGCTCAGCGCAGACTGGCGTTTGCCTGGACCTACACACGATCCAGAGGAGATGAAGGAGAACATTGCAGCAGCTGAACGGTCCATTGCGTTCCACCTTGGATGGTTCGCAGATCCAGTGTACAAGGGAGATTATCCACAGACCATGAAGGACAGACTGGGAGATCGTCTTCCAAAGTTCACGGAGCAGCAAAAGAAGCTATTGAAAGGAAGTTCAGACTTCTTCGGGCTAAACAACTACTCTTCGTCGTTTGCCAAGCCTTCAGAGTCGTACAAGGCTGGAGAACTTCCTCCAAGTGACAATACTGGGTCGTTCTTCCAGGATGAAGGGGTGACTGCGTTCGAAGACCCATCGTGGGCTCCAACCGCTGCAATGTGGAACTTTGTGACTCCATGGGGCCTCAAGAAGCTTTGTGTGCACATCAGCGAGACGTACAAGCCCAAGAACGGCATTATCATCACTGAAAATGGATCGTCGTGGCCTGACCAGTCCAAGGACGAGGGGATCAAAGACCTGAAGCGCATCGATTTCTTCGAACAGTATCTCAGTGGAGTTCACGAAGCTATTGCGGAGGGTGCAGACGTTCGTGGATACTTCACTTGGTCGTTATTTGATAACCTCGAGTGGGCTGGAGGCTTCAATATCCGCTTTGGTCTTGTCTGGGTCGACTACGAAACTCTTGAGCGTACGCCCAAAGGCTCTGCGTCATGGTACCATGATACGATCTCCAAGAACGGTTTCCAGTCGAAATACTCGGGTATTGAGGCCACAATCCCGTAGAACAGGCCCCGCTATTTTAGCTTTGATCCATTCTCGTCGAGTTTGTCTTGAAAAATAGCTGATAGTGTCATCACTCCAATACTCTTTGGAATCAACTTGTTTTCTCGAGTTA
Organism: Phytophthora colocasiae; assembly: GCA_018806915.1. NCBI lineage: Eukaryota > Oomycota > Peronosporomycetes > Peronosporales > Peronosporaceae > Phytophthora > Phytophthora colocasiae. Next base: position 209,067 of record JAGKQI010000045.1, read on the forward strand.
TTGCAGATATGGCAACCCCTTCTCGTGATGGAGGCTTCAGTGACCCAAGTTTCATATCTGTTGGAGACCCTTATGATCGGAAGAAGGCGAAAGAGCGGGGGTTGGGCGGGGACTTGAAGCCGTTCCTTACTTGTCCGGCCAAGAAGGGTCAATTAGCAGCCACTTTTGGCCCCGGCTTTCCGAAATATGACCCGCTAGGTGGAGAATACGCTGAACAGTACAAATTGCAAGCTCGTCGGCGCCTGGAAAACACAAAGAAATTCGTCAAACCCAACGGATTCACGTATTCCAATCCAGCACAGAACCACACGGGATCCGGTGACTACTATGGCTCGTTTGGTAAGTTCGAACGGGATGAAGATGACATCAAGAAAGCGATTCAGGAGAATGCAGCACCCAGACCCAATCCGAAAGGAAAGGAGTTCGAAAAGAAGAACGTACTTACGAACCCTGGACGTCGCGGGACCTTCGGGTACGCAGGGACATTGATCGGCGGGAATGTAGCTGCCATGGATGCTGACTTCGGGTCCGAGCGGCGAGCTGCACAGATCGTCGAAGCGAAACACAAGGCGGCAATTGGAGATCGAAAGCCCTTTAAATCCACCACAGAAGGTGTCGACTTTTTCGACAGTCAAGAGCACGTTGCAGCGTCACGTATTATGGGCTGGGACGACCAGTGTCTGGCCAAACCACCAGGCGCACAGGAGCTTATGAACCCCAAGGAACGTGCAGTAGCTCGAGCACCAACGTACAAGCCTTGGAAGCCTAATCACCCGATCAAAAACGGAGAGGAAGGCACCTTCGAGAAGTTCCCAGAACGACTGCCAGAGCCGTACGATGAGGCCATGGTGAACCGCGCTATGCTGCCAAATCGACGTAATCCAGTGAAAATCGCGACCAAGGACCTACCTGAATCTCTCCGTGAACGCAAGGCCTTCAAACCTAGTAATGGACCGAAAACGAAGCTCACTCGAGGTACCTGTCTGCTAGGCATCTCGAAACACCACCTTTAAAACTCTCAATCCATTTTCATCCCCAAGTAAGATCATATCTATTAGTCCGTTCGTACCGTCCTGTTTTCAACCGTCCGCTTTGGCAATTGCCGCAGAACATAGTCTCGCTACAAGACCGTGGATCTGCAGCAGTGTTGAAACGCCATCAGCAATAGCCATGTGCGTGGCTCCAATGAGCTTAATGAACTCAAGCTTCAGCTTCTCGTCCTCCATAGGGAGCGCCTTGCACACTCTGAAGATAGTTCCGATGATATCCAGCGACGAATACCCGCTCTTCCAGAGCTCCACAGCCTGTTTCTCCGCTCCATCGATCTCTCCTTTAGCACATTGACTCAAGATCTCCCTCACAACAGCGGGGTGTGGCTGATCACAGACCTTGAATACATTCTCGTCACTGATAAAGTTAAAACCACTGGCTGTAGCTTGGAGGTTGTTTAGCGCGTTGCGCATATCTCCCTCAGCAGTGAAGATAAGTGCAGCAAGTCCTTCTTCCTTGTAGCCAACATTTTCCTCCTGACACACAGTCAACAGTCGACGCAGTAGCATCTCATCCGGCAGCCGCGTATAGCGGAGAATGGCACAGCGACTCTGAATGGGTTCAATGATCTTCGTCGAGTTATTACAAGCCAGTGCAAATCTCGTCGTGGCCGAGAAGATCTCCATTGTACGACGCAGAGCTTGCTGAGCAGCAGCAGTCATCGAGTCCGCTTCATCCAGAATCACGATCTTGTGACGTCCAGGGGGAAGCGTCACCTTCTGCTGCGCAAACATCTTGATTTTGCTTCGTACCGTATCGATGCCACGGTCATCCGACGCGTTAAGCTCTAGAACCGCCTGCTTTATGCTGGTACCGAGTAATTCTCGAGCCAAACACAAAATACTCGTGGTCTTTCCCGTTCCTGGAGGCCCGGAAAGGATCAGATTCGTCATATTTCCAGCCTGAGCCATAGCCTGAAGACTTGAGATGGTGTCACGGTTGCCCACCACGTCCGCTAGCACGCGTGGACGGTACTTTTCCACCCATGGCGCCTCGAAGTCGTCCGCCATTCTTGCTCTGTACCAATATCCGTAAATGGCGGCAAATTGTGTGGTTAACGTAAATGATGTGGTGCACTTGTCTTTGATGTACAAATACATAATTTAATGTGTAGATGGTGTGTCATGTGACAAACATTCTGTTCGGGTGCTTCAACTATACTTATCTTCACAGTTAAGAAACGGATCGGAGACGTCATGACGCGTGCCGGGAAGGGGACGCGCGCCAAGCAGCTGCATCCGCATCAGCGTCGTCGACTGTCTGAGGAAGGGAAGCGGCTGTTACGTAGCGCTTTGGCCGCAGGTAGCGATGGCGTAGAGGATGGATCTATTGACTACAGTATCATCTCGAATGCTGACGATTCATCAGTAGAGTCGGAGCTTGAAGGCGCGTTACAATGGGAAATGCAGCAACGAGAGGCTGCAGCTTCGGCAAGCAATGAACGGAAGACGCGAGGTAAGAAATGGAAGGAAGAAGAGGACATTGTAGAGGTAGAGGACGACGATCTCGAAGGGGCGATGGAAGAACTCACGGAGAAGAGAGATACCACGAAGATCGCAGCTCTCGAGAAGATCTTGTCAATGCTACGTGCAGAGGTTATGAGTGATAGGGTCCAGACGTCGAAGGTCACGCTGGCGTCGCATACACTTGGGTGTCTGAAGAAACGAGGCAAGGAGTCCAGCAGCTTGGCGCTTCGAGTGATGAGTATGGTGGCTATCACGCTTGGAGCTGACGAACAAGGGTTCTACGATGATATACTGCCAGCTGTGCAGAGAATTTTCACGGATAGAGGAGAGAGCACGTTGCGTGTGGAGGCGGTGTATGCTCTGAGCATCACGTGCTTCGTATGCTGCCCTGATGATGAACCGAAATGGGAGCTATTGGAGGTGTTGGGCAGCTTCTTAGTGGCCGCAAAAGATGCAGAGGATGATGGTCATGATGAAAAGGATTTCCCAGAGACATTGACTATTGCAGTGATGGAATGCTGGGCGTTCCTGGTGAGTTACTTCAATCCGTCGGTCATGATCGGCAAGGTGTATAACGCGCAATCAATCGTGCACGCTCATGTGGCAGCGTTGGCTGGTTTTGTTCGTGGTGGAACAAATGCTTCAGTGCGAGCTTCAGCCTGTGAAGTGCTGGCTCTTATCGTGCAGTTCAAGTACATCACTGCTGGAGGGGGCGGTTGGACTTACTCCCACGAATCTGCTGGAAGTATTATCAGTGGTCTAACCTCACGTATCGAAGCGTACATGCGTGAGTCCGGGAAGAGTATCGGTAAGAAAAACCGCAAGGTCCAGCGTTCGATGTTGAAGGAAGTACTGGAGACGTTGCAGACAGGAGAAGGACCCCACAAAGAACTGCACTCTGACGGTGAAACGCTAACGGTGGACACTTGGAGCCGCTTCTTCCAGGCGCATGTACTCCGTCGCGCGCTGCAATCTGGGTTCCAGACGCATCTCGTGGAAAACGAAGTTCTGCGTGATGTTTTTGAAGTTACAGAGAATTCTAACGCCAAACTCGCGCTGGTGTCCACTGTTAAACGCCGTGCGAACATGAAAGCGAAGGCAGTCCACAAGCGTAACGATATGTCACGCAAGGACCAAGCGCAAAACGCGTTCCTTTACGACGAGTAGCAGCACCTCGGCCATCTGTCCAGCTACAGCAAAGCAAGAAGATGTAGACAACTCTTGACAGAATGAAAAGAGAGACACAAGAGACCACACGCAAAGTGTGCACATGCTACAAACCTCCACTCCAATGGAAAGAGTAGGATTAATTTCTGCCGCAACAGAAGTCCAACCTTAAACTAATAGTTTGGACATCCGCTCGTACAAAACGTAATGTCTTGTCTACTTGCCCAGCAGTTGGCGCAGAGCGTCCTGCTCTTCCGGTGTCTCGGCCGCGAGGATCTGTCTGTTGTCAACAATCTTGAGCAGCTCGCCAGTCTTGGTGATCTGGACAATGAGGTACACATACTCGTTCTTCTTCATGTTCTGGTTCACCTCAGCGAACACGTACGCGTGACCGGATGGGCCCTTGATGTTGTACTTAATGCGAAGACGCGGGGTACCGTCCTTGGCCTGGAGGTTCACGTGCTCGATGCGGTTACGACGGCCTTCACGATGACCAAAGTGATCATGGCCGTAGCCGTGGAGGGGCAGACCAAGACGTGACGTCACCTGTAGAATCACACAGTATTACATAAGGTGAGGTATCATAAAACAAGGCGTTGTATCCACGTACGTCGGTGTTATCCGAGACGAAGTCCAGCGACTCGCTGAAGAGGCCGTTGGGGCTCATACGGCTACACATGAACCACAACACTCAGTCATCCTTATAACAACACGTGATAACGTCAAACTCTACGTACTTGGGCAGCAGTTCACGGGCAACGAAGTAGACGCCTACGGATACCAAACCAATGAAGCCGACCCAGAAGCCTCCAGTAGCCGTAGCCGTCACCTTCTCATACGGCGTGAGCACCAGAGCATCCGGGGCTTTCTGTCCCTCCTTAGTAGCCTGTGCAGCGGGCTATCATCGTTGTTTTCATCACATTAGAATTAAATTTTCAATATTTACACTGTTTATCATGAATTAGATACCTTCTCGGGATTCAAACGCGAGCGCGTGGACGTGAAGCTGCGCGTGGGGGCTACCGGTCGACGATCCACTTGCAACGCGCGGTAACGCTGCTGCAGTGCCGACTTTTGTGCGGCGCGAAGGGCGGGGGCAGACAGGAAGCGCAACATCTCGAGTGTGTGATGGAGGATCGGTCGGTTCTGATGGTGTTGGCAATTATGAGCAAATATCGGATATTGATTGGTTAAAAATCGAACTAAACGGAATTATTGCAAATCAAAACTCAAAAGTGACAATAATGGTGGTCACTTACACCCGGAACCTCCAGCAAGCACCAAGCAGGAAGTGTTTGGGAAGATGGAGAGCAGGTTTGTAGTCACAGACCATAGTAGAGCGAAGATGAATACAAATATGGTGGCAATTCCACCCCAGAACCATTGTCTGGCTTGACGTTTCAATGCTTGAGTCTCGCGTTTCTGACGAGGAAGTAATGGTAGCCAAGCCAGAGACAAAAGCTTCATGATGTACGCGATCACAAACGTCCAAGTGACTTCCCAACGCACATGCTTTGAATCACGGATGATGTCGGTCACATCCACGTCGAATAGTGCATTCACGTTCTTGGAAATGCATGAGGCAAATGGACTGGACAGGTTGCTCACTGTCGTCAGGAGACCGTAGACGGCGGCTTCATTGCCGAGTTCAGCCAATTCCACTACGACAAAAGTAGACACGAGGAAATTCATGGCTTGTGGAAGTTCCTCTAGAATCGGTGTACCTAGCCAGAACCACTGGCTTCGAAGTACGTTCCAAATGGTCAACATTGCCACAATAGCGTCAAGAGTGATCACTGAGACGGTCGTCCAAGCAATGACACGACGCCAACACCAACCCAATCCAATGCGTTTCGTCATGTACAACGCTGCACTGAATACGACAAGACCAATGACGGAAAATAAGCTCTCATTGAGCGGATGGACGCGAGCCCAGTATCGCTGAATTGGATCGCTGGCAGTCACAGTGAAGCCGTCGAAGATGCCGCTGAAAAAGCGGTAAGCCAGGATCTGCACCATGGCGGAGTTCTGGATTAATATCCACAAACTTTGCATGTACTGGCGAAACCGAGGAACGTCGTCACCAAGTGGTGGTTCTTGGACAAACCATAGCGCTGCAGGAATCGCCGCTAAACTCAACAATGCGAAGATCAACATGAGTTGGCTCATTGAAAATGACCAGTTAAATGATCCTCCGTAGTCTTCACCATTCAGGCCAAAACCAACCAGCAATGCCACCAGAATCATCGCGATACTACGTACAAGGTAGACTGTGGACTGGATGTTGCCTCGAATGCCTTCAGGTTCGCGTTGTGCGAACTCCACCACAAGACCATCAGATGCCACGTCTGCAATCATGTAACCCAAACTCGCCAGCATCATCAAGACAATGTACACAGAGCCTGAGCCAGGTGCATGCCAGTTGATTCGGTCTCCTAACTCTCTTGGAGACACCTTCGTGAGGTCTTTTCCACGCAGTGTTGGGTCAATGTAGAACGGAGACTCTTGCTTCACAAATACAAGAACCAACAACATACTGGAGCAAACCATCCACCCAATTACCATGTACGCACGTCGACGAGACTGGAAGATCGGAAAACAGTCAGACACAATCCCAATGACTACCTTGAACGACCACGGGAGCCCAAGTAACACACGAGCCGATAGCGTCTGATAGCCGTTCAAGTGCAGATAATTATTCAAGAACGGATACACTGTTCGTGGTAGACCACCGTACAGCAAACCCACAGCTGCATACTGCACTAACAGACCAATGTGACGCCAATGATACAAGTTTGGAACGTCTCCAGACCGAAGTGAAAGTCCGTCTTCATTTTCCCCAGCCTTCTGCAATGGCGTATCTCCTTGTAGTTTCTCCTGGTCACCTTCATTGTCACTCGAGACAACCGAACGAACGTACGAGAGCCGTTCTACACGCTGTAGGCCTTGAGCTGCGTCTACACCACCAATATCCATCTTTTGATGTTGTTGCCTTCAATCTTTGACTACTTTAACTGGCGTAACCTCGTCCCATACATATTGACTAGCGAAGAATATCTTTCCGATAAACCCAGGTTATTATCACGCTGCAGGAAGATAATTTACTTGCAACCAAGAGATCATTCCAAGCAGACTTTCACTTACAAACACTCAGGTAAAAAGGCAAGTTGAAGTGGATTTTTCTCAAGAATGTATGTATCCTGTCCTCTTGCATAATAAAAACTCTTTATTCGCATACTGAGTCAGAGAGGATTCCTTGTACTACCATTTTTCAAGAAGCCAACAACAAACGTAGCAGATCGCAACCTCGACGTTCACTTCCCCTGCGTTCAATATGGCGTCCATGTGGTCGTCCTTCACCTACGTGTTGCTCCCGCCCGCGGTTGTCCTGTACGTACCTTTTGCACTCTCCACTGCCCAGTAGTTCCCAAGATATGCTTATTTTTTTATCTGTATCATAAAGTCTGCTCTTAATGACCATCCCGTTCCCGGGACTCATGCTTAACCGCGGCATCGTCAAGTTCGGGGATTTCGTGTTCAACATCCGCATCGGCACGCTCAGTATCTTCTCTGTCATCACGTTCGTGTCGTTTGTGGTGCTTGTGGCGCAAACCTACGACCTGCAGAAGCGTTACTCGACGCCCCAGGACGCTCACATTGAAGCTCATTACTCAGCGGATCTGCAGAAGAAGGCGACACGCTGGCGAAGCGAACGCAACTGGTGGATCAGTGCTCTGACGTTCACTATCTACTGGATGTTGCTGCGTTTCCACGCTATGAAGAAGAAGCTGCTCAAGGCGCAACGTCACGAGGACTAAAGCAAGATACGGCGGTAGGCAATTGGTCCTAACTTCATGACTGAACTGTGTCCTTGCTCATAACGGCGATAGGTTAACGAATATTCTTCTCTTCCACAGCATTTTATTGAATTCTCTTAGTGAAATGTTGTTTAGGGATCTCCAACGAATACGTCGCCACCTCGTACAGGATGCAGTTCACGCTGCAAGTCTGCAGCTTCTTTTGCAAAGTGGCGCAGACCCGTCTCGATCCCTGCAAAGCTGAAGCTTGAGAACTCTTGGAGCTCGAAATGTTGACGTTCTGTCTCGAATCGTCGACCGTAGCACGGTTGCCGCTGTGGAAACTGAGGTGGTGCGCGATACGCGTCGATCGAATAAAAGCTGCGGTTAGAATCCTTGGCGAACGACAGCAGGTGCGTCCAGATGATCGGGTCGGGGTAGGAGTCAGGTGGAACATCTTCATCTTCGACCATTTGCGACTCAGAGCCATTGAAATCCCTGTTACCTGTGTTCCCCCGTGAGTTTGTGCTGATTTCGATGAAGGAACAGTATGTTCCCTTCTGCGTCGTGCTGGACCATTGCCATCCCGCAAAAAGATCCGTCAACGTCCTTACCCGCCAATGCAGGAAGAGCTTCCATCATGTGGTACATTGCTCCGGATTTTATCCAAGCCAAACGGAAGAGATCTTTATCGCCGTACACGAGCTGTAGGCTTTCGAAGTAGTTTGGCTCATGAAAAGCATAAAAGTAGACTAACTCAAGTGGTGCAGCATGTCGAGAACGATCTACCAGCAGTTGACCACTCTCCTGTTCGAACATATCCACGAAAGGAATATCCAAGAGCTCCCACAACATCGAACGTGCGTGCACATTGAACAACGTGCGTTGCGGATGCCACAAATCCGGCCAGAAAACTGCTCCAGTGGCCTCGAACTCGGACGACTTGAACAGAAAACTTGGATCTCTCACTGGTACATTATCTGCATCCAGGAACAGGACTCGATCGAAGTAGCTGTTGTAGATGGCGAATATCTTGGATGAAAAGCCTTCCGCGCGTAGATTGTAGATCGGATGGAACGAAATTCTACCGACAAACATGGCGAGTTGTTGCAACGGCTTCAGTAACGTGTAGTCGCCCTTTATCTCATCGACGTGGAACCAGATTTCAATGGCCAAGCGGCATTTCAACACTTCACGAAGAACGCGGATCGTTGCGTACGCACTGGCAAGAAGTTTTGGATAAACCACCATCACGATTCCATCACGTGAAGCCCGACCATCCAAAGTGACGTGTGGTAGTGTGAAATTTTCTACAAGAGCTTTCTCCATGACGGCTTGGGCCTCAACATGGTAATTGGCAAAGAATGGGGCTTGGGAACAGCGAAAAGAGACATTTCTCTGAAGTCCGTCGCAATGACGACGCATCACTTGTAAGCGGTCACCTGTGTCCAAATCTTCGATTTCGCAGTACCCAGACACGGAATTTACAATAATCTCCGAGCAGTCCTTGTCGTTCTGGAGGTCACGAGGGCCGTCAGGACTGCATCTACGGGTGGCACGCCAGCCAACATACTGGAAGCGTCGAGGTGTTGCCGGAGCTTGGAGTAAAGACGAATTGGATAACTCCTCTGTTCGTAAGAGCTGTCGGTCGTCGAGAATCGAGCTATCCGTGCGATGAGGAGTCCATGTTGCCAAGAGCACAATGCACGCGAAGCCACACGTGATCCGGAGTCGTTACTACAACATAAATACAACCATACGACAGCCTGAAATGAGCAACATATGTGTTGCTTGCGAAATATAAATACTGAAATATAATCTCCCAACTGCAAATTTCATGTTTCGTTAGGTACGAATCCTCCCTGAATCTCATTTAAACTGCCCAGCGATGCCGAAGAATGGAGCGCGCGCTACTGCTGGCGCAGTGACGCCAGCGTCGAAGAAGGGGGGACGCATAGGAGCGAAGAAGGTGGCCACAGCGACCAACAAGACCACTAAGAAGAAGACGACCAAGGGGGGAGTTACAACGAAGGCGCCGGTGAAGAAGACGTCGTCCGCCGTAACGAAGCAGACAGCGCTGGAGACGAGGGCTACTTTGAAGGCGAAGCTGGTCGCTGCCAAGAAGGCAGTTGCTTATAAGGAGAAGGCGGATGCTGTAAGGAAGAAGGCAGCTGCTGAGAGAACGAAGGCCGCCGCAAAGAGGAAGTCGGCGAAGGAGAAGGTGGCGGCGACAGACAAGAAGTTGCCATCCGCCGCGGTAGACGAGAAGGCAGAGGCGACGGACGAGAAGTTGCCGGCCGCGGAGGAGACGAAGACACTGGTGGCGGCGGACGAGAAGTTGCCGGCCGCGGAGGAGACGAAGACACTGGTGGCGGCGGACGAGAAGTTGCCGGCCGCGGAGGAGACGAAGACACTGGTGGCGGCGGACGAGAAGTTGCCGGCCGCGGAGGAGACGAAGACACTGGTGACGGCGGACGAGAAGTTGCCGGCCGCGGAGGAAACGAAGACACTGGTGGCGGCGGACGAGAAGGTGGAGGCGACGGACGAGAAGGTGCCAGCCGCGGTTGATGAAAGCTCTAAAGCCACAGGTATGTCTGTCATTTGTCTGCGTTGTTGTTAAATATGTTGCATACTATGTTGCATACTATGTTGCTTACTATGTTGCTTACCATGTTGTTAACTATGTCGCTAACTATGTTGTTTACTGTGTTGCCTTTCCGTTAGAACCACCTACGATTACTACGTCATGTACGAATGAAACATGCATTTGAAATGATAGTGTTGCTGTTAATGAGTTGCTAACATTAATAAATGATAGGTGATGCCGAAGATCAACATGCTGATCAAGCAGAAAGTGGCAGAGGAACGGAGGCCAAGAAGCGAACCAGACTTGGAGTTAATGACGTCGATAGCGACAATGAAAGACAGCAAAAGACGGCTCGCAAACTATCGGATACGAGCGATTATGTTGGCTCAGTGCCAGAGGATGAACCTGCTCATAGGTATGCTCGACGGACCAAGACGTGGGAAACCCGCGAGAAAATGCGGAAGGCTCACACACCAGTGGAGAACAACGTGAGCAAACTACCAAAGAACGTCTTCAAGGACTGGGACGAGTTTGAAACTACGCTAAAGGGCTACATGGCAGAAAACTACTTGTGCTACCGAGTCCGCAGCTCTAAAACTCGAGTGAAGCACAACAGGTACATTCTTGTGATGCTTGAATGTTATGTTGCTCTGACATTTATGTTGCTCTCGTGTTGTGTTGCTCTCGTGTTGTGTTGCTCTAGTGAGGCTAATTCAAAACAACTTCCGCCAAACATGAAGTACGCTTTTAAGCGAATGTGGTGCACCCATGGTGCCACACAGGCTGGTCGTGGTGAAGGCCGCAGGGAGCATGATTCGCGTTACACTGGTTGTGAGGCCGGTTTTGTGGTACGTTCGAAAGACCACGGTCGTGGTGGACAGGCAAAGTGGCAGGTTTGCGTGGAATCCCAGGTTTGTTGTATTGTCTTTCTTCTACGTCTCTTTTGCTAGATAGTTACTCATATATGCTATGCAGATTTCACGGCACAACCACCCGACCAACGATATAATCTACGCGTCCTACCGAGGAGCCAAATCTATGCCTCTTCCAGCTCAGGTTCGCCGTGAGCTTGGCCTTTTGACAGAAGTCAAGACAACCACTGCCGACATCAACCGCTATTTGTCGGATAAACTGGGTGGGTGAATGACCATTTAGGTTTTGGGTGGCGTCTTCTTTTTTTTTAATTACAAACTTTAAGTGATGTTGACGTTGATTATTGTGACACAATGCAGATATGGTCATAACTCCTCAGCAAACAAGAAATGTTCTACAGCAAGTGGTTGGTTCTACCACAACGGAGCGAACAAAACGGATCCTTGACACTTTTGCAGAGGCCGACTCCGGTAACGAAGTATTGCTAGTGCAGGATCAAATGGATATCACGTGTATTATAGCTATTCAGACGGCCGTGCAGAAGGCATGCTTTGAACAGTGGGGCGATTCTCTCGTCATGGATTGGACTCACGGCACCAATAACCTTGGGTATCACCTAGGTAATTTGCATTTATATGTTTCTTTTGGATGCGTCGATGAGCTGATGGTTTTATCGTATTACAGGGAGCCTGGTTATTACGTCTGCCACAGGAAGAGGAATCCCAGTCATTGACTTTTTGGCACTCGATCAAAAGGCTCAGACAATGATGTTTATCATGGAATTTTTCAAGAGAAAAAATCCGACTTGGGGAAGTATAAAAACATTTGTGATCGACAAAGATTTCGTTGAGTGGAGAGTTCTGGAGAAGGTGTTTCCACATGCGATTGTGCTTCTTTGCCAGTTTCATGCTCTGACTTACTGGCGGAAGGTTTGTCGCCGACAAAAGTTCAATCTGACGGTGGCCCAGCGCGACAAAATGGAGGCGGCATTTGCGAAGCTTATATACTGGTAAACCTGTTTGTGTTGCTCCTTGTGGATCAACTATGTTGCATTTTAATATTGTTGCTAATAGTGTTGCTTGACTATGCCCCTATATGTAGTAGTACACGAACGAAATACGACTCTGAGTTGACGATCTTCAAAACGACTTGCGAGAGAGTGTGCCCCGCGCTTCTCGACTATTTTCTTGAGAACTGGCACACGTGCCGAAAGATGTGGGCGAATCATATCCGTGGTAAATACTTCACCGCTGGCAACACGACGACCAACCGCATAGAGTCGAACTGGAACCAGGTCAAGCTTCTTCTTGGTAAAAGGCCAAAGATCGACTCAACAGTCTGTGGTCTACTAGCTCATCAAGCAACCATTATTCGACAGCAGAGCTCTGCTGTGTTTAAACACGCTACTTCCTCTAGACTGCCCGAATCCGTCCCTGAACTCCTTTCGCGAGTGGCGCAACGTCTAAGTGACCATGTTCTGGCAAAGGTTCGCTCTGAATGGGACTATTATATGGTCTCAAAAGCTGAAATGGAGTGTATCAAACCTGTGGGTGCCAGGAGCGAGTGGGAAGTGCAGATAAGAGGGTACACGCACGTATGTGACGACATCATGTGGACGTGCTCGTGTCTTTTTTACTGTTCACATCAACTGCCGTGTCGACACTTGATGTACGTTGCTCAGTGTGTCCACGAATTCGAGTGTATGCCGCCGTCAAGTGTGCCGTCGCGCTGGGATATGGTGGAGATGACAAAGTTGGAGGAAACATTTACCAAAGGTATATCCTCACTGAGTATGGTGCGTAGCACATTGAAAAGGGACATTGAGTCGTTCCAGAATGACGGGTTGACGCAAAAAGCCGACTATGCTAATGAAGAAACACCAGCAACATATCAAGCAACACATCATGCAACACGAAGTGCTCCCGTGACACATTCAGCAACACATTGTGACCGAGCAACACAGCAAGCAACACTGGGTGCAACAGTACATACAACAAACGCGGCGAAGACTGTGAAACAGCGACGCCAGGGCAAGCGTCGTGTGTACTACGCGAAAATAAAGCGTCGCGAGCGAGCAAATGTCGTTGTTCTATCATCAGAAGAGAAGTACTGCTACGCCAAAGCTGCATTCGAACCAGTTATGGAGCAACTGTCGGAACTGTCGAGTCCCATGTTCTACAAGGCTTTAAAGGCATGGCGGGAAATTATCCGAAAGGGGTTGAACGAGCTGCCAGGGGCGCACCCAACTGACACAACAACGGCAGCTGACGAAAGCTCGGGATCCGAAGATGGTCAAGATGAAGAAGATAGTAACTGTTCGTCTGAGATATCCCCGGCAGATCTCATCGACACCATGCAGATGCTTCGAGAATTTGATGAACCCGGACCTGGGCTACAGGAAGAGCATCTGAAAGTGTTTACGGCGGAAGCAACACAAGGAGCAACTTTGGCTATGGAAGCAAATGAAAATGGTTCTGAATCTGGTCTTCTACAGAAATCATCGACAATTCCAACACCTGACAGTAACAAGGACCACCGCTGCGTAGTTGCAACATTGACACAAGCTTGGAAAACTGAAACTACCCAGCCTTCTATCAAAACGACCTCATCCCTTGTGACGACCACCCCGACCAAGCCATGTGAGCAATCCAAGGTAGAATACACAAATGCGGCAACACACAGACGCGATCAGGTCGAAGTACTTCGCTTTCCTAAGCCTAAACCACGTAGCAACAAGCGGAAGAAGACCAAGCAGTCGCTGATTCAGATAACAGCAAAGCCAGACAGACTAGCTGTCGTGACGTTACCGGACAAGAAAGTGCCATCTTTATCTCGAGTTTTGGAATGGGCAAGATATACCACTGACATTGAGCGTGTGGGCACAGTGCTTGCGAACTACCCACTTGCGATGGAAGATGATTTTATTGGGGCGAGGAAAGCGCGATGTGAGAAGGAGTGCGTTTATCCTGACGACTACGACTACAATTTCGTGATCCCCAAGGCACTGGTCACAAAATTGGATGCTGTAGTTGAAGCAGAGAAGGCGAAACGCACCAGCTCAAAGTACTTCGCAGATGTGTCACAGTCAGAGCACCCCGTCGGCACGACAGAAGAGATCATCGCATTTTTCCGGGGGGAACGCCGCGATTTACCAGGTTGGCCATATTGTGTTGCTGGCTATGGTGCTATTGTGTTGTTCACTCTGTCATTATTTATTGTGTTGCTAATTATTTTGCTCGTATATGTTGCTATTTACCCGTTACACCAGCGCTGCTGTGAACCGTTTGAAGGCATTTTATGACATTCGCCGCAAGTGTGCCGACTGGACGAAGGATATGGAGTGGCTCAAATTACCGGTGTGGGAACGAATGCTGGTAACGCCAGACCTCTTTGATGAAGAAACGGGATCGGATGAGTTGATGCCAAGCGAAGCTGGAGCAAAGTGTCAAGAGCTGGCAGCTGAAGCAGCTCGAGTTCTAGGCAACTCAAGCCTAATGTCGATGTTTCGACCCTCTACAGGACCAAACACACTGAAGGTGGAAACTCTGGTTGGAATGCTGGCTAGAGATAAATGGCTAAACGATGCGGTGATTGGATTCAGCATTCGTTGTATTTGCAACACACGCCGTGACTGTTACGCGATGGATTCACTTTCTCCGATAATGGGGTATGAAAAACTACCAGATGAACGGATTGCCAACTTCAACTATGTTGTGTTGCCCGTCAACCTTGATCAAAATCATTGGGGCATCATAATAGTTGGCTTAAACTATCGACTGTCAACACCATCGATGACTCCGTATTATTACGAGCCTTTATGCAAGACACACTACCGACCTGCCATAGAGGATATTTACGAGAGTACTGTGATTCCCTTCCTGCGAGACTGGCATACTGGGACAATGCCAAGTTCTGAGTACCCTGTTGTGGAGTCTGGTGTGTGGATTGAAGCTCCTCAGCAGCCCGATGGATCATCGTGTGGGGTGCTTATCATTGCACATGCGTACGACTTACTAAATGGTGGTTTTCGCCTGTCGAGACGAGCTGTTACTCTTGACGACGTTGCTGTAATGCGCCTCAGAATTTTGTGGATAATTCTCATGCAGCCTGAAGTTACAACAGAATCAAACAAGCTTGTAGGAACTACAGAGACCACAGGATTAGAGCTAGAAGCAACTATGAGGACATAGCTGAAGATAATTGGGATTGATTCTGCTTAAAGCATGGACATCCTGTCCGGTTCACCCAAGTCGTTCGTTACCTAGCATTATGTTGCAGCATTCTTCAAGCACCATAGCATCTGACATCACGTAGCCAGTGTTATACGTAGATACTCCCACAGCAGCGGCAAGACGCACTAGCGTTTCTTTTTCTTGAGAAAGCGTTAAGGCAAGCTCATCCTGTGCAGTCAGCAATTTTATAGAGTACTTAGTCATTTTGCGAAGCTTCTTCTCGAGTTCGTTGACATTGTGAAGTCTTGTCCGCAAAAGCTCCTTGCACATACGCGCGCTGTAAGCGCGTGCGTGACTAGGAAGCATTGTGCGAGGGTCTGGTGGTGGCGGTGGCGGGGATGGTGGCGTCAAGCTGGCACCAGTCGTTGCTGCGCAAGAAGAAGGCCCTTGGTCCATGGTTATATCTGCTCTGCACGAAGTATTTTACGATATGACTACAGCCTCTCGCTCTAATGCGATTTTCTTGAAAACCGCAGGTAACTTTTGCGTTAGCGGTAATTTTGCCAGAATAAATTACGAAGGAGGATGTCCACATATGCCTGGTGTTGCTCTTTATGTAACTCCTAGTGTTGCCAAAGGCGTCATGTGTTGCGATAAGACTTGTCGTTTTGTCGTAGATGTGTTGCAGTAACGTCATTCCACGTGATCAGCACTAATTTTAATCGGTGATGCCAGCGCGCAGGTATGTCGGTTGAATTGGTCCGCGCGATCATGAAGTACAGCTTGGTTTGTTGATTGAACGTTAGTTCTGATATCGTTGGAGCATTAGTGTCCGAGTTTGTAAATGAGGTCTATCACTCGTGCCATTTGCGACGACGCACGCGTGGATTTTTACCTTGTCCTGGTGCAAGAAAAGGTTGAGCTGTTCTTGTTGTGGGTATAATTGACCAAATCTCCTTGCCCGCCTCATGATGATGGGACTCGCAGCAGCGTTGATAATCAAAGTCAAGGGTAATCAATAATTGAGAGACATTCAACTCAAGGTGAACTCGTGGTTTTATGGAGGTTCCAACCTCGTACCCTTTAATAGAAAACCAGACAGTCCGCAAACAAGATTATCTGCTTGATTCGATGAATTCTCGACGTTACTCAGTCTTGCGCTTGGAGTCTGTCTTGATGACGACAGCCGTCATCTCCGCGGCCAGTTTTAGCTCCGTGCGCCGAACTTCCAGGTTGCGGAAGACCTACCTCGAAATCATTGGCATTGGAATATACGAGTAACGGGCCATCTTCTTGTTTTTTTTTTTTTTACCTTTTCAAGCTGTCTTGGATAAAATATCGAGCGCTTCCGAATCTTTTAAGAAGAGCTTACGATTGGATCTGCACAGACGCACAGACGATTTCTTACCTGGTGAACTACGTTGCAAACTACAACTTGCCACCCCATACCGTATACCAGTTTACTCGACACTTGCTTGTATGTATGTATGTAAACGCGTATCGCGAGCCGTCTTGCCACCGGAGTGGCTCAACTTCCGCATGCGTCGGGTTATCTCTCATTCTCTACGTTCCTCTCTTCTCTCGGCCAGAATTCATTAAGCGGCGCGTACGCTATAAGTGCTTCTGTTAAATCCCTCCAATAGGCGGAGGAAGTACAGGTCTGGGGCACATTGAAGCCGGTGTCCAGCAGAAAGTGTCTGAAGGTCGGCATCGAGGACGATCGGTAACATAAGTCGGTGTCTGCCTCTCCACTTGCCGGTCGTATTAGGGTTGAAAAAGGCTGCCATGAAGCGGTACGCTGGAAAGCCTGCTGGTCTGCGGAGTATGTGGCCGAAAAGGCTCCATCGGCTGTGAAGCTAGTGAAATCGGAGTGTACGGTCGTAGGTCTGGATAACGTACTCCAAGCACTTTGCGGAGCTGTGAGAGCGTTACCAATACTTTGAGAATTGGAACACGTCGAGTAAACTCGTATACGGGACCTGCAATAGCATTTGATTGCGACGAATTCGTTGCCATTACTTATACAATAAGTCGCATGTACGCTGCATCAGCTGAGCCGAAGCACCACGTGCGGTATTGTCGCGACCTTTTAAGGATCGGGTACTAGCGGGCTGTTAGGTGAGTGCAGGTCTAAGTAGGGAGTTCGAAGACTAACTTAAACAAATATAAGTCACTGGTTGTTGTTGTTGTTCTTAGCAGGTAAAATCACGACTGACTAGTAATATAGGGATCACTTAGCTCGGTTACACTCAGGTAGAGATGAATCCCCGCCGACACAGCAGGGACGGAGTCCTCGGAGGTCCGCACGACACTCGCGGGAGGACGTCGATAGACCGTTCAGATGGGGAAAACAGGGACGCACCCCGGAGTGGACCTCTGACAGTCTACTACGCCAAGTGGTCGCAACACGGCGAGTACGACGGATGGCAAGGCCCCGAGGCATGGAGTACAGCCGAACGCGCTGGTTCGGGGGTCTCGTTCCCGGGCACGGGACAAACTCCCCGACCATAAGCCGAGCGTCCTCGCTCGGGTCGGTCGTGGTCCATGTCACGGAGGCATTGGACCACACGCTGCTCCTCAGTACTGAGCACGATGGCGGCTTCGTTCGACTCGACACCGGGAGGGTAAGTAGAGGAAGGGGAGGTAGTCACAGGAGCTTCACGTGAGGGTCGCCTCAAAGGGATAGAACTCTTTTCTTTAGAGGAAGTAGACGTAGGATGACCACTCTCGGTTGAGTCGACCACAGGATAGTTAAGACTAGCGAGGCAAGCCGCCTCTCGACGGTTGCACCGATTCACTTCGCGGCGTACGGATTTAAGCGCCTTCTTCACGACGACGCGGGGAGCAGCATTTCCCAGACGGCCACTTTCTTGTCCGAACCGCCACCCATGAGTCACGACGCCGACCACAACGATAACCCCAGTAGTAGGCGTTAGCCAGTTAGTCCATCCGAAGACCGCATCGAGCGAATTCGCCGCCAGGAGAACGAAAATCAACCCAGTCGTTCCCAGAGTCATAAATTCCAGCAGGTCGAATAGTATCATAGGCACGTGAATACCCAGGGAGAGAACCAGTAGCACAAACCAACATAAGCCTTTGACTACCGCCACAACTCGTTGGAAAACGGTGGCCCAAGCCTCCCATGAAGCGCGGGAGTAAGCCAAGTAGGAGTACCCCGAACGCATACTCAGATCCGGGAGTCGCCGAAAGTAACTAGTAATGCGGTCCACCAGCAACGCAGCATAACTCCATGTCCATAATCCGCCTCGCCTTCCTCGAGCACTTGAACGGGAACGGCGAAGAAAGCATTCCATAAAGCAAACGCATACGAGAGCCCAGTGAGTTGGTCGAGTTCAGGGTCTCGAAGCACTTCTTGGTAGCGCGTCACAAAGTCGACCACCATCGACGAGTTCACCGATACTACCATCCAAGCCTGAGTCATTAATGACCAGACTACTCCTCGGACGGAAGACGTCAGAACCCAAAGCACCACAGTCGTTAAATAAGCCGGGAGTAGCTCAAGGCGGAAGTAGTGTTCATACGCTGACTGCAGTAGCTCATACATAGCGGAGGCAAGTAGGAGTTGCGGGTTGAAGTTCACTGGGGAGTCACTTGCTCAGGAAGAGTCCAAAAGGGAAGTGAGAGGAGTGACCACACAGCACAGGCCTCAGTCAAACGAAAATCTCCACTTGTTAGGAAGTTTCCTCGCCTCATTTGAAGAAGGGGGAGAAGTCGTACACTTGACTTTCATATGAAGAAAAGTTCAAGAAACCCGACAGAGCCATTCCCGTCAGTTCCTGAGGTCTTTCACGGGAATCACCCGGAAACACGCACGTCTCGTCCCAAGACACCATGGGGGCACCAGAGCAAAGTCATTTAGGGAACACCTTACGCACGGGGACCGTATAGTCACTCGCCCAGCCAACGAGAGGCCCTCATTCTCCAACTTGCCACGCAGCCGGCACGAAGACCACCAGTCCCCAGTCTCCCCTGGTACCACCATGGGCGCGAACAAGTCCGCCCCCGGCACGCCCCGTCCTGCTTCGCCGTCAGCCGCCGCGTCGACCACTGGGTCACTGAATGACGAGATCGTAAAGAAGATTGCAGCGATCATCGTCCCAGGAGTAACCTCGTCCGAAGAACGGATCAAGAAGCAAGCGCAGCGAGAATTCTGGACGGCTATGAGGGAGAAGCTCTCAGTGAACGAAGGCTCGTCAGGCTTGTTCGTCCTGGACCAGATCGCCGTGGCAATACTCGACGACGCGGAGGACAAGGACACGGCTTTCACAGACCCGGTGATGCTGTTACCCAAGCCTTCGGCACAACGAGAAGCCACGAACGCCTATGTTCATGACAGATTCTCGGACACCCACGACCTTCAGAACCCAGAGATCAGTTCGGCACCCGTCATCCATGGCAAAGCCCCTCCAGTAGCGACGGTGACCCCGAAGCACAAGGCCCCCAAGAAGAAGGGGAAAACGTCGGCGTCTGAGGCTGCTACTAGTGCAGCTCTCTTGGCTCTAGGCAAGGAGTCATCTCCGTCCGTTTTGGGAAAGCGGAAATCGTCTCATAAACCACCCAAGGAATCGAAGAAAGCGAGAGAGTCCGAGGACGCGGTTACTTCCCCGCCCGAGACGGACTACAGTCCTCTTGTTCTTGCTGATAACACGCCGGCTCGGATTGCCACCGACGTCGAAGCTATCTATCGTCGGGCGTCCAACATGAACAAGTTCTGCTTTGAGCTTGCGTACCCATGGGAACACTCAAAAGTGTGGTACGATCCCCTCGAGAACCAAGACTTGCACACGGCGCACTGGCGTTTCTGGATGGCGAACCGCAGTCGTTTCTTCGAGTGGCAGCTTCATGCCCCACTGCGGAGTACTTCAGCCAAGAGTCAAAGGCGTCGCTGGAAGCAGTTGGCTTGCACCGAGCGACTTAAGTTCTTAAGTCACTGTATCGAGAACTGGGGCTACTACGGGTTCCTGCGACTCTTCGAGGGAGTCGAGCAAGATCGTTTACTCATGTGGATGGGAGGACAGCCAGGCAAGAATGCTCCGGACGCCAACAAGTACGAAGGCCCCACTATCCAAAATCGCACGAGTCTATACGTTCAAGACCGGGAGGCCTACCACGCTCGAGTAAAGGGGGCATTAAAACCGTTTCAGCTGGACCAGGGAGGTTTTCGCAACATCACTTCCTTGTTGGTGCTCACCAATGCTCTGGACCCAGACCAGAAGCCTGAAAATCGCTTGACCGACGAGGCTTTAGCTCTGGTTCGCAGAGACGTTTGCTCCAAGGAAGATCCCGACAAGGAACGATGGGTTGGCGATCGTCTTTCGGGAGTCTGGTACAAGCTGACCCACTGCAGCCGTATCGAGAAGTTGGAAAGGGAGATAAAGGAGAGGGTCAAGGCCGGCACCTATAAGCCTTCGTTTATCCCGCCATTCAGCGCCAAAGAGGAGAGCGTGCCGGGATTTACGCGCTGGATCCGTCCTGATGGCAGCCACACCGCTGAGGTAGCCACCCCGCTGAGAGGAATCCCCGGGAAGAGAGGGTCGGAAGAGAGCGAGTCTGGAGGTGAGAGTGACTTCGAGGAGGACGATCTCGACGAGGAGAAGCCGCCGGCGCCGGTTAAATCTGCGCCAGCATGAAGACGTAGTCGGGTTTCGAGGTAGTAGTAGGATGGCAGTTCA
Organism: Phytophthora colocasiae; assembly: GCA_018806915.1. NCBI lineage: Eukaryota > Oomycota > Peronosporomycetes > Peronosporales > Peronosporaceae > Phytophthora > Phytophthora colocasiae. The sequence continues at coordinate 229,872 of JAGKQI010000045.1, forward strand.
TATCACTTCATGTAGTCATCAGGCCTTAACTTGTGTAATCATAAGTCGCTTACTCGTTTCATCTCCACAATTCCAGTCAAGGTTGTAGCTTCTCTTAGTGGTGGAGTCTTCTCCTAGTCTAGTAACACTCAAGGGTCGCAAGGTGGTCTCACTCCGCCAACATTCACCAAGAGAAAAGAAGTCACCTGGTCACCAAAGTCATCGCGTAGTCGATAGCCTCCAAGTAAGCCGTAGTCATCGTATAGTGGTAAATCATCAAGTGGTAGTAAATCACCAAGTAGGAGTCAATTCCAGCGACTTGTAGTAGTCAGCAGTCGTAGCACAGTTGAGATTGTCCCCAGCTAAGCAGTCGCTAAAAAGTTCACAGTGTTATGCAGGGACAGTCGGCGGGCTGTCCGAATGTAGTTGAAAAATGTAGAGAAAAGTGTTCCACTCGAACACTCGCGTCGAGGGATTTGCCGTCAATGGGAGTTACCACCCCCTTGACTAGTCCGACTCACCCCTTAAAAGAGTACTTCGTCTTCGTCGACCGCAGCGTTGGCGTCAATCAACCGAGCACTACGACGAAGTTGAGGGAGCCCCTGCTCCTTTCGCCTGGTATTTTCGAACGCAGTGATCAACACGTCAAAATCGGGGCGGAGGGTAGTCACAGGTAGCCAACTCGTTTCGTAAGTCGCAAGTAGCACTAGATATTGCACCTCTCCAGCCTTTTTCCTTCGAGCGAGTATGTCGACTACGGGAAGACTCGCGCCAGCGAAAGCAGTCTCCTCAGAGCCGATAACGAGGCGCTCGATGTAACTCGTTGAGGGCAAGTCCTCCTCTGTGAGAGGACCTTCGTCATCCTCGCCCGGGGTAGTAGCAATGTCATCAGGTACTTCGGTAGGGAAGGGCCGACTCCAGCGACCCTGGAAAGGTTTGAGTCGGTTTACATTGATAGTGACCACTCGATTGGGATGAGTCGGGATGGCGACTCGGTAGGCGTTCTCACCGACAGTGCCAACTATACGGTAAGGGCCGTGCCAGGAGAAGGACAATTTCTTCGAAGTCTTCTCTCCTCGGCGCGCTCTGAAATATTGGTAGACCCAAACTGCATCACCTTCCTCAAACTTAGTAGCGACCTGATTTTGAAGTCGCTGTCCGTGGCGACTCTGGGCCTTAAGTAGTTTTCTTTCTACCAGTCGGCGGGTATCACGAAGCGATAAGTAGAGTCGTCGACGGTAAGTAGCGACCTCGTTGCTCTTCCACTGAGCGGAGGTGTTCAGGAACGCCAAGTCGAGAGGCAATACGGGGTCACGGCCGTACAGACTGAAGAATGGAGAGTCACCGAGAGCCTCGTGGTAGGAAGTACGATAAGCGAGGAGTACTCTAGGTAGATACACCCAGTCATCTTGAGACTCACTCACATACATGCGCAGCATTTCGATCAGAGTCCCATTTAAGCGTTCGACGAGTCCCTGAGTCTGAGGGTGGTAAGCAGCTCCGAACAGCTTTTTAATTCCCAGAGTCTCATACAGCGACCTCGCTAACTCGGAGATAAAATTCGACCCTTGATCACTTAGTAGTTTTTCAGGCACTCCATGTCGCGAGATCACTTCGTTCACCATAACTTCTACGAAAGTCACAGAGTCCAAACTTTCGACCGCAAAAGCTTCTACCCACCGAGTGAAGTAGTCAGCAAATACTAGGATGAACTTGTTGCCTCTTGGAGTAGTTAGAGGGCCGACTGCATCCACCACGAGGAGTGAAAAGGGACCAGACAGTTCTTGAATCGGCATTTTCTGCATGAGTCCATTCCGCCAAGGGCGGTAACCTTTGCCACTTCCACGGACCGTACACTCGCGGACATACTCAGCGACGTCCTTCTTCCAACCATGCCAGTAGGCGTGCTTTCGCACCTTGTCCATAGTTTTAATGACTCCTACGTGCGCAGCAAAGACGTCGGAGTGGCAGTGATGCAGTACAGTTGCGACGTAAGTAACAGGGATCACAGGTACTTCTAGTGACCGAGCTGGGCCAGCTCGAGCTTTCAAATGAACTCGCCGCATTAGGATCCCGTTCTTCACGGTGTAGTGAGGAGCCAAGGACAATACCTTCGCTCGCAGTTGGGCATCTAGTGCCAGGGCGCCACTCTCTAGGAAGGCAATCATAGCGAGTATCCACGGGGTGCGTTTCTGCTCTTCCTTAAAGCGTGCCTGATCCAGCCCGAAAACGTCAATTGGGGAAACTAGTAGTTCTTCGTTCAGAGGAGTCCCTCCAGGCGGCGGGGCCGGAGTAGCAGCCTCGGCAGTAAGTTCTTCGACGGGGAGTCGCTCCCCGACCACGACTTGATCACTTCCTCCGATACTAGTAGGAGTCGTTCCAGCGACTTCGTCAGTCGCGACCTCAGTCTCGCCCTCCCTGACCAGAACAGGAACTGGTTCATCCTCGTTAGCTTCGTTCAGTAGATCAGCCATAGTAACAGCGTTGACAGTCACTGCATGTAGTCTAGAGAGTCCATCAACATGACCCATGGAAGTACCAGGCCGGTGATACACTTTGAACCGTAACTGGGACAACTCCATCGCCCACCTCGCTAGCTTAGCGTTGCTAGTCCTGTTCGCGTCACTGAACACCCACAGTAGTGCCTTGTGGTCGGTGAAGAGGTCGAACTCACAACGGTCGAGGTAGCACCTGAACTTGCGAGTCGCCCACACGATGCCCCAGCACTCGATTTCCGAAGTACCATCCTGGTGGTTTACCCAGTTCTTCTCTGATCCAACTAACAACTTACTTGCGTAGGCGATAGCTCGGACACGACCTGCGACTTCTTGCATCAAGCAGGCACCCACGGCCAGCTTCGAGGAGTCGACATAAAGCTTAAACCGCTTGTGGAAGTCGGGGTAGACTAAAATAGGAGGCTCGACTAGCTTACGTTTGAGCTGCACGAAAGCAGACTCGCAGTCAGAACTCCACTCGAAAGGAACACCCTTGGCCTTTAGCATCTCAATGGGTGCAGAGATAGCTGCATACCCCGGTATGTACCTCCGGAAGTAACTAGTCAGGCCCAGGAACGCGCGAACTGCACGGAGGTCACTGGGTCGCTCGACATTCATGACTGCCTTTACCTTCTCAGGGTTAGGAAGTATGCCGGAGGGAGTGACTATGTGACCGAGGAAAGCTACTTGGTCACGACCCCACTTGCACTTCTTCATCTTGAGTTTAAAACCGGCAGTCCTAAAGCGCTCGAGTACTTGTCGAAGTCGCACAAGGTGAGTTGGGAAGTCGTCACTGAATACTACACAGTCGTCCAAGTAGACTAAGCAAGTCCTCCACTTAAAGTCAACAAGTACTCCTTCCATAAGTCGCTCAAAAGCAGGCACTGCGTTGCACAGTCCAAACGGCATAACTAACCACTCGAACAGTCCAAACTTGCAGGCGAAGGCTGTCTTCCCAACACTCCCCGCCGCCATCGGCACATTCCAGTACCCCGAGGCAATGTCCATGGTTGAGAAGAGCTTAGCATTTACTAGCACATCCAGGATGTCATCGATGAGTGGCATCGGATAACAGTCTTTCACAGTCACTGCATTGAGTCGTCGGTAGTCGATGCAGAAGCGAATACCTCCGTCGGTTTTGCGGATCATCAGAACGGGACTGGCCCAAGGACTACTCGAAGGTTGAATGAGTCCCAAGTCCAGGTACTGCTGCACTTTGGCCTCCATCACATCGCCTTCAGCTTTCGAGACGCGATAGGGTCGCTTCTTGATAGGGGGGTGGTCACCAGTGTCTATCTCGAACTCGAGTAAGTGAGTCCGACCGGGTTTCATGGAAGTCTCGACAAACAAGTCTCTAAAGGACCCGAGTGTCTGCCTGAACAGTTTCTTCTGTTCTTCACTCAACTTCGAACCGGTGAAGTCAACTGAAAACTCATCAGTTAGTTCCTTCTCGAGGTTCGGCATGGAGTGGTGAGACGAGTTTGTAGAAGCGCCTGCAGCACTCACTACTGAATGCACCCAGTCCTCGGTAGTTTCCCTGGACTCGACAGGTCTTGAGCCACTACCCCGCGGAGGGACTCGAACTCGAAAGCCGACTCCGGCACTACTGTGGCTGCCGCGACCAGAGTACCCTTCTTGATGATCAGTTCCTCAGAGGAAGCATTGCAGACTTCGACTAATAACTTTCCTTGATTCACAGTACATAGCGTACGGGCAACTCGCACGGTGCCGTCCAGTCCGGGGACACCTTCAACTAGCACTGTTTGTCCATCACTTGCTTGGCCTCGGACTTCGGACACTACTAATGCTTGACCCCCAGGACAGATACGAACAGTCGAACTCACTCGGGCCGAGTGCACTTCTTCGACCCTTGGAGTACCCAACGAGAACACTTCACCTGTGTCCTTCAGAGTCACAGAGTTGGTATCTAAGTCGACGACAGCTCGGAACTGTCGGAGTGAGTCGGTTCCAAGTATCACATCCACGTGCATGTGATCGACAACCACAAAAGGTCGAACAATCTCCAGGGACCCAAGTCTGAGAGGCAGGTCGGCAACACCTCGTATCTTGAGTTGGTGACCCGACACTCCGTTCAAGTTTCCATTGTATGGTCGCAGAGAGTCATTAGCTCGGCCTATCCGACGGAGTACTTTACGGTCGATCAAGCTCACTACCGCACCAGAGTCAATAAGTATATCAACAGGGACACAGTCCACAAATCCAGGAGAAGTAGCTTCCACACCGCCCACTGAGCCAATCACTCGCTTACCTTCTGGTACTACATCGGTGTCTTCACTCTCGTCGAGTACATCTAGCTCAACCAGTCCAGTCTTCCGAGAGTCATGATTTCCTTCCTGAGTAGAGACTCGCACGGGATCAGTCACTACGTACGCGTACTCGTACACACTGTTCGAGTCTTCACGCGAACAACGAGGCCCCAGTTCTTCGATCTTCTGACCAGTCAAGGAGGGGTGGTCGAAGCGCACTTGCTTCGGGCTCCGCGTTTTTCGCGACGGTAAAGCTGTCTTTAGGCAGTCGTCACACCTGTCTTCTCGCTCTTTCAACTTAGCTCGGATGAGTGGACCTTCACTCAAGTACTTCTCCATTATCACACCCACGATGCGTTTCATCACGGAGCTACTCATCGCCCGATAGAACTGCGCTACTTTCGCCAGAGCTCGTTCCTCAAGATCATTATCTCCCCAATCGACTTCCGGGAGAGCAAAGTCTCTCCGGAGCGGCGACCCGCAGTCGGCACACACGGGGTTCACCTTTTCTTCCTCCTTGACTAAGTAGTACACCATTCGTCGGACTAGAGCACTCCATTTAGGATCCAGGCGCTTTCTCCGTCGGGAGGACACAGTCACTGCGTTGACGGCACTTCGGGAGTTTTCCGACTAGTCGATAGCCACATTTGCGATCACAGTCTCTTCGACACTTGAGTCGGTGGGCACGTCGTCACTTAATTCCGCCTGGTTATAATTCGAAGTAACTCTAGTTTCTTCACCTCCTACATCACGTTCGTCCGAATCAGCAACTCCCTCATGATCGTGGAAGTAGTCGTTTTCCTTCGACTTCCTCAAGTCGCTAAAGTCACGGTTAGCTCGCTTAGCTGCATTAGTCGCGGCTAGCGTCTTCCGATACCAGGCAGTCCAGTATTCGGGAGTAGCGAGCGCTCCCGGTGAGGACTCCCTCGTCCGACTTATGACTTCTTCGGGAATTCCTAATATCGTGCTTAGGTCAGATGGTGACATTTTCTGCGACTGCGACGCATTCATCTCCACTCTCTTCTTGAGTTCTACTTCGTCCAGCAGAAAGAGTCGCTCCTCGAGCTCTTTGTCGTATTCTTCTGTTTCTTCTAGTACTCCATTATTTACTCCTTCAGTCAGCTCATCCAGTTCTTCTTCGGAAAACACCCAGGTAAGTTCAGTAGTCGCCCCCGCGGCGCTACTCTTAGTGCTCGCCTCACCCCCACCATCCGCATCGGTGGTAGACGACTCACTCGCAGTTCCACTCAGTTCAACTACACCTTGAGTTTCCCGAGTCACACTCGCAGCCTCGACCCCAGTTCGTGTGACTTCTTCTTCAGTTAGATCACTCACCAGTTCGCCAGTAGTTAGTTCAGTAGCGACTTCGGCAGTGTTCGCCTCACCCCCACCATCCGCATTGGTGGTAGACGGCACACTAGCAGTCTCATTCTCTATTTCGTCAGTCTCGTTAGTAGTCACTCCGGGTGTATCTTCACTAGTCTCGTTATCCGTTATTTGATGATCAGTCTCGTCAAGTAATTCTTCACGGTTCTTCGTAGGTTCATCTCTATTCTCGCTCGAGTCGGGGTCGAAAATGCTCTCATCGAACTCAGGACAGTCACTTTCACTTTCATCATCGCCTTCGGGCTGCAACTCAGTGACTCCTAAGTCACCGAGGGAAGTAGTTTCTTCTTTCACACTTGTTCCATTAGTCACCCACTCGCAGTGGACAACTTCACTCTTTGCGCGGGGCGCTGTCCAGTAGTTTACCGGGTTCGACTTTACCCGAACCTCATCTTCATACTCTCCGGCGTAAGGGGTCTTCAGTGAGTCCCCGACGTAGGCCGTAGTCAGACAACTCGCTTCAACATCCTCACCCTCAATTTTATCAGTCTCAATCATGTTCACTCCATTTTCAGTCGTTGTTTTCTTTACAGTTTCAGTTGAACTTACTCCATTTCCATAACGAGTAGTAGTGGGCTTGGAGGTGACTTCACTCAAGTCACTTAGCTGGCAGGAGGAAGGAGTGACTTCACCCTTCCCTTCCTCCAGCCTCCTTCAGTGTTGACCTGAGCCAGAAGCCGCCCCAGCCTTCTGGACTAGCTGGTTCAGCGCCTCTCTCGACGGGCAGTTGGCCACTACATGGTCCGCGCCTCCACACAGGAAACAGGCCCTAGTGCCACGACTGGTCTGATAGTTCGAGCGGGAAGTCGAGTTCGTGTTTTGCGACTGCCGTTGCTGTTGACGTTGGTTCGACTGTTGCTGACGCTGGTAAACTCGGGGTAGCTCACACTCGACGTAGACGTGGCCAGTTCCTTGGCAGTTCGAACAGGTCGAGTTGTTCCTACGGCAGTTCAGTCGACTGCACCCCAACGTGTGACACCTTCCGCACACGATGTGACCTTCCTGAGTGTACAAGTCAGGTCCCTGTCGGATGCCTCGAGTAGGAGTCACCGGTAGAGAAGTAGTTGGCTGAATCGCATACACTCCTTGACTAGTAGCAGGCATTGCCTGGTACTGAAAACAGCTGCAGTAGTTCCTCCCGGAGTAGCAGCCGGAGTAGCGACTTGCACTTGTTGTTGCGCTAAGAGACTCTGAGTTTGTTGCATCACAGTCAGCATTTGCTTCATCAAGTCAGCGTTGGCAGTCGACTTAGGAGGCTCGTCTTCAAAGTCAGCGTCGTCCTCCACTGGCAGGTGCTGGTTCTTGTACAGAAGCACTGCTACAGCTTGAGGAATCGAGTTCACCAAGGAAGTGTCAAGTGTGTTTCGCCACTGCTTATTACGGAGCCCTGACAGGAAATACTGGTACCTCATCTCGGGGTCAAAGTACTGAGCGGCGTCACAGAGACTCGAAATTAAGTCGCCCCACACTTCGGCCGACATACCACGGGATCGTTTAGTCACCTTCAGTCGCTCAATCATCTGGAGTGGAGTCTGACACACGAACTGGTTGTGGAAACGAGTCCTCAGAGTATTGAAGTCGTTAATCTGGGAGTAAGTCCACCATTCTTCACCAGGTTTGCCCTTAACACATGTAACGCCGTATTCTGTATTATACAGAATAAGTATTATTGCAAGTAAAAATATTCTGAGAGCTTCGAAGCGCTAGTTTTCTTCGCATATGAAGGTTTGTAAGATGGAGGTTTGGGGAAGCTCATCATACCCGATCTGTGCTGGGAAGATAGACGGGGATTTCCTTAGCAGTATAGAAAATACGATACAAGCTCGGTAGAGGTCTGAATAATGCTATTTGGAGCTCACGTTTCGCAACTAATCTCCCCCCAATTCGACCTCAGCCATTCAAGATTTTCCCGCCTGCGAGACAGCATCTCTAAGATGGACGCTGCCCGACGCGAAGATGTTCAAGGCGCTCTGGCGTAGGCTGTCAAAGGCAGGGTGGAAGGCGAGGAAGCCGAGGGACCTGAGCGTGGACTTCACGTATGTGAAACCTGGAGTAACCGGACGACTTGACGCTTCCAAACGGGGCGAAAGCCACTTCGTTGGTACGTTTTATTATGTGCCGTCTAGAAGCTCACTGATCTAATGTATACGTGCTGTTTAGGAGAGAATGAGCTAGTGGCGTTTGCAATGCGCTCAGGACTCCTAGAACTCGAACTACCTGTTGCTGCTTCATCTACTGTCGTCAACCCAACACAGCCAGTCACTGTAGATCAGTCGTGCCGCGATAAGACCATCTCAGCACCAAGGGCGGCTAGTACCAGCTCCCCTGAATCGGCATCACTGGAAGCTGTGCCTGCTTCCTCGGGGACTCAGTGAACTCAGTCAGGTGAGAAGGCGCAGAATTTGTTATTCCGTTTGGTACAGAATAATGTATTCCGTGGTTGATACAGAATTGGCTAATCGGTAATGTACAGAACATGTTGCGCAGGCAAACGAGATCACTGAGGTTCCAGATGAAGACGAAGAGATGATGAGTGACGAAGGTGGTGAGGGTGATATTGACATCTTTGACACAGACCACTTCATGGAGGCACTGCGGTCGGAGCGCCTGTTTGGCCCTGTTTGCCCCAGACGATATAAATTTGTGTGCTGCCGGTGAGGAAGATGATGAAGACGAAGATGCTGATGAAAATGGCGAAGCGTTGCGCCTGTGGCTCCTGCTGAGTACGAGAGCGAAGTGGAGTCTGACGACGATTTCGAAGACGATAGTGACGCGTTTGCACAAGACGACGATGCTATGAGACGTCTGCAGTGGTGGCATATTCGACCAACACAGAAGTGGTAAAGCTGTCTTATACAGAATAGTGTTGGCGGTATAATTTAACTCTGTATTGTATGGGATGCAGATGAATTACAGTTGAGTGGCGCCACCTGATCTCTACAGTGGGTCGTATGGTGTCACGAAATCGGCAGCTGCATTCGCGAAGTCACCGCTAGAATGTATTTTTACTTCCTTCCAAAGGCGCTGTGGGTGCACATTGCAAGCGAGAGTGACGCGTACCGCCAGGAGTGCATTCCAGGTGCAGCCGAGAAGATACGCATGAAGCAGCTCGAAGCACAAGCGAAGGACCCATCGAAGACGGTTCAGCCCCTTACTGAAATTAAGCTCTGGCTGGAACGTATGAAGCCTATCAAGCCGCACGAGATTCTACATGTCATTGGCCTTCTGGCTGCGAGGACACTCTGCAGTCACACGGACGGGTTAGAGAAGCATTGGTCAACTCGCGAGGATGGAGCTGTTCCCCGAGGAACATTCAGTCGCTACATGAAACGTGAACGCTTCCGTATCATCACAAGGTACCTTCATTTTGCAAGTAACTCAACAGGTGCGGCGGCTTCACACGACAAGGCGTGGAAAGTCCGTCCAATTCTTCAAGCATTGGAGAAAACGTTTCGGCGCGGTTATCGCTTGGGTGCGCGTGTAAGCTTTGATGAAGGCACAATTCTAACCGCAGCCAGTTCAATCCGATTCGAGTCTACAACAAAGATAAGCCGCACAAGTACGGCACGAAATGCTATATGACGTTGCGCTGAGACGGGTTACTGTTCAAGGTGAGAGAGCTGAAATTCACTGCACAGAATAGGCAATTCTGGCTTGTACAGAATAAGCTGTTTCCTGCTTTTCATTATGCTCAGTATCGTACAGAGTAAGTTGCTAACTGCTTATCGTATTCTGTATTGTACAGAGTAGAGGTGTACTTTGGGTAAGACGAAGGACAAGAAGAAAGCTAAAGGTGTGGCGCAGAAGGCTGTTATCTCGAAACTTGGCCAAGACTTTCGACGGGCAGCCAAGAAGAAGACTTATTATCGCCGACAACTTCTACCTTCCTGTGCTTTGGCACTCCGTCTTCGATATGGGCTTTACTATGTCGGCACCCACCGAACGACTGTCTCGGATGGCCGAAATCTCTTGAATTCAAGCAAAAGAAGCGCTCACGTACATGCCAGGACCTAAGCAAGATTGCCCAAGATGTTGATCACCCCGAGCTTGTAGCGTTGGCGTGGATGGACTCTTCACCAGTGCACATGATATCAATTGGCTGCTCAACTATCTCAACGTCGGTCACTAGGCGGAACAAAGCCACCGGAGCTCTGGAGAAAGTGCCTTGCCCCCAACTAGTTGCTGATTATCACGCTGGGATGGGTGGGGTAGACACTCATGACCAGCTACGACTGCAAAGCTACTCGCTGCAACAGTGTGTCGCCTTCAAGAAGTATTATCGCCAGCTTTTTCTGGGGTTTGTGGATATGGCCATTGTGAACGGCTTTAATATCCACAAGCTTGTGATGAAGCAGAGCGGACACCAAGTACCCACGCACGCCGAGTACATGCGGAGATTGCATCGTGAGCTTATGGGGGTGAGCGCGGCGACCTTTGAGGCCAACATGAACGCTGAAGAGCTGGTCTCCGTTCCGATACCCGCAGGAAAACACCGCCTCTGTAACAACACCAACAAGTACAGACCCAAACGCCGGCAGCACTCCTGCAAGGTGTGCTCTGCTCTGGCTGAACCGAACACGAAAAGCTTTGAAAGCAGTTTCGACTGCCCGTCTTGTGAGCTGCTTCGTGGTGGCTACGTGCCGCTCTGCGCGAAGGTGCGCCGAGAAGACACTGGTAATACTCTCACTTGCAGCCAGATCTGGCACACAGTGTGGGGGTGCGGCTCGCTTATTCCAGCGCATTTGAGAAAGAACATCCGCTACAGAAAGCGTAAGCACGAAGACGTCGAGAGTGACGGGGCCGATGACGAGGAGGAGCACGATGTCGACTACTTGGACCAAGGAGATAGCGATTAGCACCAAAGCAAATTAATTCCATGCATGCTGCTTACCAACTTTTCGTGAATATGAGTGCGCCACGTGCAGCTCCCCCGTGAAGCGACGATCGCAATCGACGGGGGAATCAACTGCAGGAGGTATGTCTGATACGTAGCAGCCAATAGCAGCGCTCAAAACTGACAGCTGATGGGAAAAATGATACTTTTATGGTAACATTCGTCGCGTCTGTGCCTCGATTTCGCAACGTTTTCGTCACGTCGCCCTGGGAAGGGCTTGAAACAGATAAAGTGTTGCAATCCTCTGTCAATAGTTTACTCAAGACAACTCTCTCTTCTGTATTATACAGAATAAGGGCCGGCGTTACAAGGGTTAAGACACTCCCTGAAGGCACTCAACCGTAAGGAGTCGTCAAGTCCTTCAGTAGCTCTCTCGAACGCACTCCAAAAGGATCGAGCTTTGTCTGCCGATGCTCCATCGGAGTAAAACGGTTGAATCATCCGGACCGCATTCTTGATGTTGGACGGCATACCCAGTGGCGGTCGAGTCACTTGGCTCACAGGCTGTTGGTAGTTCGGAGTGTATTGACCGGGAAGTTGACTGGGAACCGGAGAGTACGGTTGGATACCCAAGCCACTGGCAAGATGTCCAGCAGTCACCGTATTTGGAGCAGTCACAGGAGGGGGTAGACTAGTTGCTTGAGTCGAATTTGCAGGTAGCTGCTGTTGGCCCCAGTACGCTGCCTGCCCGGCAGTCGCTTGCTGGTAACTAGTAGTGGCAGGAGTCATCGCAGGAACTGAAGTCAACGGTGGAGCCACACTCATAGGAGTCATAAGTGCACTGCTAGGGGGTACTTGAGTAGCAGGGGCTTGAGTCACTTGAAGAGGAGCGGAGGTAGCCGCATGGGAGATAGGAGCTGGCGTGCTGTAGGAGAACCCGGCCGCTGCCGTCCATCCTATTGGCTGGATAAACGGATTGTTCAGTCCGGTGCCAGGATTGCCAGGAGTCGCTCCAAGCGTCACGTTCTGATAACTCGGGATCGCCGAGCGAGCAGACTGAGGTACACTTGCAGCAGGAGTCATCACCGGAGCAGTAGGTGGTTGTCCAGGGACTTGACTACTCCATCCAGTTGGGTTAGTCCCCGCGGTACTAGTCACTACATTCACGCCAGTCGCTGCACTAGGGGTGTAACCAGGTTGAGCCATCAGTTGAGGTGGATACAAGTAGAGCTTGGTGGCATCGACTACTCCCATAGTCGCAACTCCTGGCTGAGTCGCTGACGGAGTAGGGGGAATGGGGAGCACTGGAGTCACCGGCTGCGTCGCGGGCTGGCTAGTCAAGGGAGTCGAAGCTTGAAAGTGAGTCTCACCCCGGGGCACTGAAGTCGCAGTAGCGAGTCCAACACTCGAAGTCACCTCTCGTAAGGTAAATCCGCCGTGGGTAGTAACAGGACTAGCGAGTGGTCTCGCTTCCCCTTTCCTGGGCTCCGAGAGACTTCGGGTCAGTCGAGGCCTTGCAGGAGGAGGTAGTTGTACTGGACGAGTAGAACCAAGAGCGGCCCGCCTCACCATGGCCTGGACCGAGGTCAATCCTCCTGGAGCAGTTAGACTCGGCCTCCCCGGGTGCGTAGTAGTTGGAGGTCCACCAAGTCCAAACCACGAAGTCGCAGGTTGGCTGTCACTGCCTCCTGGACTCGCAGGAGTCACCGTAGGGGGGCGACTTGTTCCTCCCCCGAACCAGGAAGTAGCAGATGGGCCCGTGCCACCGTTTTCACTCGAGGTAGTGCTTCTGTCGTCATCTCCGACACCAGGTCCAAACGACGACATCTCGATTTCGGGTTCTCGCTCGTCTCTTTCTCTCTCTTCTTGTGCAGCCTTGAGTTCGGGTAGTTGTCGCACTCCCGCCCAGACGAACCACGCGGTCAACCAACTGACGACAACTAGTTGGTAGGACAAGAGTACTTCACTTCCACGTCCAAGTGGTCACTCGAGGTTCACTTCCAGAGACCTTCACCGGCTTGATTTGCGTCACCGGAACGGGTCGGATCCCGTTCTTTAGTGTAGTAGTAGAACACCTCCCTAGTTGACCCCTGTCGAACTAGCAGTGTTGTGACTCTTCACTCCTCAGTAAGTGAGAGCAGTTCTCTCTCCAGTAGCAGATCTTGTAGGTGTAGTCTCCCTTTAGTGCTCACTCCGAGGACCCTTCTCCAGCAGGCAAGTACCCTGCTTCTCCGCCACTTGTCGCGACCTGTTAAGGATCGGGTACAAGCGGGCTGTTAGGTGAGTGCAGGTCCAAGTAGGGAGTTCGAAGACTAACTTAAACAAATATAAGTCACTGGTTGTTGTTGTTGTTCTTAGCAGGTAAAATCACGACTGACTAGTAATATAGGGAGCTCACTTAGCTCGGTTACACTCAGGTAGAGATGAATCCCCGCCGACACAGCAGGGACGGAGTCCTCGGAGGTCCGCACGACACTCGCGGGAGGACGTCGATAGACCGTTCAGATGGGGAAAACAGGGACGCACCCCGGAGTGGACCTCTGACAGTCTACTACGCCAAGTGGTCGCAACACGGCGAGTACGACGGATGGCAAGGCCCCGAGGCATGGAGTACAGCCGAACGCGCTGGTTCGGGGGTCTCGTTTCCGGGCACGGGACAGTATGACAAACCAGTGGTACATTTCCAAATTTCCCGACAACTCTCAACTGCTCCAGTCATTACAAGGATCATGCAACTATACCACGCCGTTGCTTTGGCAATGGTAGCCGTCCAGGCCTCCGCCGCGCCCAATGCAACATCGGAAAGTGGTCTGAATGGTTGGTACTCTTGCTCTGAGTATACCTTCTCAGACGAGGGCAGCTCTGATGGCGGAGTCGCGGAGTGTGCAGTATACAGTGCACCGCTGTGTTATCCTGGAATTTGCGAAGCTCCTGCGCACGCCGACTCAAAAGTTCATGTCTTCGTCAAGCGTATGGTAGCTACGGCTGGGAACCCCGAAATTGCTTCCAATGTGTGGCTACTTGCGGGTGGGCCTGGTCTCTCATCGACTTCCAGTAAGTACATCGTTGCGGCCCAGTTTTACAACATATATCTAACTATTTTTTTGTCATAGTGGAGTCACTCATGACGGATATGCACGCAGAGCTCGAAGGGGCTGTTAATGTGTACACGATGGACCACCGTGGCACAGGACGTAGCACGCGGCTCGATTGTGTTGCGGCACAAGTCACTACCACGAATTCTCCTGTGGGCACTACTATTGATCCTTCCGAAGTTCCAGCTTGTGCTCAAGATCTACAGGAAAAATACGGAGACTTAGCAGCGTTCTCCGTGACGACTGCAGCGACAGACGTTGCAACATTTATCGAGAAATACACGAACGGGGCTAACACGCTCGTGTACGGGGGGAGTTATGGCACCATGTTTGCGGTACGCCTCATGCAGCTTGCTCCCCCAACGGTGACAGGCTATGTGCTGGAAGAAATCTCCTACACTCCCGGCGCTCCAGCTGACAAATTCTACTACTCGTCAAACTGGGACGTGCATTTCGGTAAGGTGGCCGACGCTTTCATGAGTTTCTGCAAGAGCGACAGAGAGTGCAATGCTCGCTTCAAATCCAAAAGCCTCAGCGATACACTCCAAGGATTGATCAAGCAACTGGACAACAAACCGAACTCGACGTGTGCCGAGTTGGTCTACCGCACCGCAAACCCCAGCGAGAGACCGCCATCGTTCGCTCTACGATCTGCTCTTGGTGATGCATTAATGGACCCGGACCTGCGGACGCTTATCCCGCCAGTTGTCTATCGACTTAACCGCTGCTCGGCGGAGGATGTCGATGTTCTCACACACTTCTTTACTCGTGTCTACTCGGACAGCCAAACCCAAACTCAAGACAGTGCGCTCGAATCGACGCTTCTCAACTTACTCATTGTGGACTCGGGAGATGATGAAGAAGCCGTGGCCATCAATGGCTAAGATGGAAGCTCAATTTACTAACACCAAGTTGAGTTGCCAACGAGGAGTCTTCTTGACGGCCCCACAGTACTGCGCCTTCTCGAAAGAGAAGTCAGCAATTTGTGATCCGCTCAACCTAGGAGCTTATGACGCTAATCCCATCGGCTACAAGCGTGATCAGTACTGGAACAAGACTGCAACGATCCCTAGCAACGGAAGTGTTCTGATACTAAGTGGTAAGCTCGATCCTCAGACTTCCGACAAATACGCGAAGGTGTTGTTGGATGCTCTTGATGGCAAAGAAAAGGAACTTGTTTCCTTCAAATACGCTTCGCATAATGGTGATGCATGGAGTGACGAGTGTGGAAATAAGCTGCTCTTGTCCTATGTGCGCACCGGAGGGAACCTCAAGGCCATGGACAGATCGTGTTTGAACGAAAGCCCAGCGTTTAACATGACGACGCCGGAATATTTCACGAAGACCTACCTCGGCACTGACGACGTCTACGATGGAGTGTAAAATTCGAGCTTAGCTTCATCATCGTGAGTGAAGACAGCGCCTCATGAAGGACGCTTCAGTTGTGATCAATCACAACACAAAATGAATGCACACCCACCCATCTTCGTTGAATAGGTAGACTTTAAAACGTATCAAATACGGGTCAACACAAAAATGGTCAATTGACCAAATCCATTGATCCACCTCGAAACGTTGACCAAAGTTGATCACATAAAAACTCGGCATGTAACAACCAGTAGAATAATGGTGAAAGTATGAACACATGCGCATGTCGTTTTATTAAAGCTATTCCAAAGCTACAGACACAGGGAGATTTACCGGCTCAATATACCGGCGGCGTTGACGCTTCTTAGCTCGACATTTAGCCATGTCATACGTAACGTTGTGAGAGACCTTGAATCATGGCGCGAAAGCAGGTAGAGATGGATGAGGAGACGGCAATGCAGCATTAATCTCACGATTGAACCGTTCCAGGGGATTAGTTTTACGGCTAACCATGGCTTCAACGACGTCATGAACGTTCCACACACTCGGCTTGTAGGTCTTTAGCTAGGGTTTGCGAAAGTATGACCAGAAAAATCCCCACACGGACTCAGTGAAAGTTACGTTCTCTTCCAAACAGATATAACAGATCTTGTCGTGTACATACTGAACTAACATCAAAGTGTCAGGATAGAAGTCAGCCCGTAGTTGTTTCCAAATACGCTCAGCAGTAAGGTCCATGCGCGTAAGGGCCATCGTATCAGCTGCCTCTTTCATATCTTCCGACACGTCAAGTCCTGGTGGTAGCACGTTGCGCTGGCCACGTTCACACGAATGTTCACCGTCAAACTCATACTCGTTCTCCTTGCGTTTGAAGTGTAGTTTTGCTTTGCAACCTTTGCTTCTGTAGGCACTGCATCTGTACGAAGTTCGTGTTTTACCAATGTTGTACCTGGAAAAACCATGCCCAGCACCATGGACGGTGGTTGCCAACGCCGCGGCCCTCTCGGATCTCCATGGTCATAGCACGCGACACGACATCACGCGACGCTAGATCATTGGCGGTGGGGGCGTAACGCTCCATGAAGCGCTCACCTACTGCGTTACGCAAGATTCCTCCCTCACCACGGGATCCCTCCGTGATCAGACAACCAGCGCCGTAGATACCCGTGGGGTGGAACTGCACAAGCTCCGGGTCCTGCAGCGGGATACCTGCACGCAGAGCCAGGTCCCGTAGGTGTGACGGCTTGTACAGCTGCACCTTCAACGAGTTCTCGTTGCCGTGTCGTACTGGTACTGCGATTTGGGCTTTGATTCGAGCTATATGATTGCTTGCGTCCAGGGCTGCTACTCCGACGGGAACGCTGGCTGCGTCTCGAACTGTGGCTCCTACTTCGTGAAGGTCTGAGCCTCGGAATGCGGCTTCGACTTGCCCGACGGCGACGCTCGGGGCTGCGGCTTCTACTTTGTCTTGTCCGACTACGACGTGAGCTGAGGCTTCGGCGAAATCTCCTACTATTCCGTGGACTCCGGTTGCGTTGAAAGTGCCGCTCTAGCCGCGAATTGTTGCTCCGTTTCGATTGCCTTCCTCGCCAAAGACTAGAGCCACTGTCTTGCTCTGGGCGACCGCGACATGGACTACTTAGGGCCTGGATGGGGTGAGCTGCCGCGACGACAATGAGAGATTTGGCTCGGTAGTAATGGTGGAGATGAGGACGGGAACGACTGCGTCGAGACCGAGGAAGGGGAGTGTGGTGAAGACATGTGAGCTGGGGCTAGTGCTTTGCGGCGTTGACTGTCTAATGGCAGGACAGGGCAGGTCAACCAACGATTTTTGACCAAATCCTTTGACCCGTGCTGACATAGGCGTTGACCCGTTTTGTGTTGACCCGGAAATGATACGTTAAAAATTCGTCGAACGAAGCATCCTCCGGATGCTTACCATTTCCAAGGATACAGCTCAGTCGGTTTGGGGGCAAATGGACTTCATTGTCCTCGACCAGCCTTGAGTAAGGGCGTGGTGAGCGGCCCCCAAAAGTAATGCGCTATCGAGTCCTTACGAATGAGTCTGTCGAGTGTGAGCGCCTACCATCCGTCGCGAGAGTGTCGAGGTTGAGATGGCCGATTGCGTTGGATACTGCTCAAAACAGTTCGATAGCCAGCGACCCAGGAGCTTGATAGCGGTACTGCTCGCTTGGCCGCTCAGAAGGGCTGTCGCTCCACCAATCCGGACAGAGTGTGTTGAGTAGTTGGCTTCTGGTACGCCGATACTCTTTGCTGTGGCCTTGAATGCCTTGGCCATCGTTGCTGCTGTTAGGTTGCCGCAGAGGTACCTGCCTTTGTACGCAGCCTTCCGCCTGGCAATGTTGAGGTGTTTGACCGCGATGACTGGACATATAACTGGATCACCTGAGGAATGCATTGTGCGCCATGCACCACGCCCAAATAGGTCGTTCTTGGCTCCCTCAAGACCGATTGTGACCGATGTTGCTTTTGATTCTGGTGTTGGTTTCCCTTCCGCGTCCGAGAAAAATACGTTCTGGTGTTTGAGGCAGTAGAAGTGTCTGGCCTGTCCGATCCGAAGATACTCTGATCTCCGAAGAAGGAAGAAGAATCCTACCAATACACTGCCCCACAGAAGGCGATGCTGAGGCTGCTGAAGATCCAGTCGATGATACAGTAGTCGCAGGAAAGCTGGTGTAATTGGTTGGAGCTTGTGAACTGGCGGTGATAGGCGCTTAATACCTTGCAGAAGTACCGTGAAGTCGGGTGATGCCGTGAGGTCGATTCCAATGTAGCTCTTATGGTACCACCGGATGCTGGCCAGCTTAAGTTTGATGGTCCCAAACGTATTTCCTTGCCGAGCCTTGTTCCATCCATACTTCCAACAGTATACAGCAAAGCACCCCAGCTTCTTGTTCGCCGCGCGACCTGGTTCCGTAATCCATGGTGACCAACCTAATTGGTGTGAGAATGTGCACCACTGGTGCCAGTGTGTTGAGTACTTCCCGGAAGTTGAACCTGCGAGAGCATGTCCGCGGAGCACGTCTCCCAAAGACTCATGAGATACTCGAACGGTGGAAGAATCTGTATCTGTGTCCAAGAATTGGATAAGTTAGTCCACAGAGGGTATAATGAATGATTTGCGCTCCAGGCCCTGGATCCAGCGTCCGCCATCGTATTGTTGTCCCCTGGTATGTGTGCTGCTGAACATGAGAATGAGTGTTGGAATTCTGCCAGGGAAATGAGCCTGTTGTAAGCTCGTGCTATTGGATGTTGACTTGCACGTTTTTCAAGCCAAGCGACCGCACTGGTATTGTCGATCCACATTCGGACGTGGGTTTTGTCACGCCCTGTTGATGTCCACCTTGGACCCCAATGGAGTGCTGCGAGGGCAGGCCCCATCAGTTCGCGGACATTGATCGAGTTGTGTGTTTTTGTGACGGCAAATGTTTGTCGTACCGCTTCGCTGAATTGCACGCGGATGTACTGCTTGAGCTGTGGTTCCAATACGCACACACCAGTATCTGAAGCGTCCATGAAGACGTGGCGTGACGGTGGCAGTAGCTGTGCGAAATGTTCCACTGGAATGGAGTTGAATTTCTTCCCCTGGGTAAGCACGGCTAGATACCATCTCAAATCTTCGCGAACGTCTTTGGGTAATTGGTGACGAACGTGATGACGTGGAAATGTTGTCACGAACACTTGGAGATTTTGATAGAATGCCCGGGCCGGCGGAAAGCAGGTTGAAACGTAGCGGAGACTTCCTAATAATTTGTTGATTGTTGAGCGCGTGGATTTGTCGGCGTGGAGGAGTTCTTGAATGCGTAGTCGTGCTTTGGCAATTTTATCATCGGGAACCGCCACCGTTCCAGACACCGTATTCCACATCAAACCGAGAGCCTTGAGCTCGGTAGACCATCCTGTGAATTTCTTCTCGTTTACTGCTGTGGGTCCCAGCACTGTCGCCATTGCCTTCCGCAGTGCCCAGTTGGCTTCCTCACACCGAGTTCCTGTGTTAACTTCGAGGCACGTGTGGTCGTCGCACCAGTAGTTCCCCACGAAGCAGGTCGAATCGAGCGGTGACAGAAATCGATGTGGCCGTTGCTGCTGGTACAAGTAATTGATCAGTGACCCGGCGACCGCGTAAAACGCTGGAGATCCGCACCAGCCAAATCCGCAGGCTAAGTCGATCACGATGTACCCGTCAAACCGAAATCCGAACATGTGAACGTGTTCTGCTGCTACTGGAATGTGTCGAAATGCGCCCGAGACATCGCCAAGCATTATCAAAATCACATGACCGGGAAATCTGGTTCGTAGCTCAAAAATTCGACGAGCAATATCGCGAGGGGGGTTGTATGAAATCTCCAGAAATGTACTTCGATCCGTAAAGTCGTTGACAGAGGCATCGGGTGGGTAAGAGTAGTCATTGATGACCCGGATCGTTGCCAGTGACTGTGATTTTTCTGTGACTCCAACCGGGCTGATGTAGATTTCAGGCCACTGATTCAGTAGATCGGCTTCCACAACGAGATAGCGTCCTTCTTGTTCGCCTTTGAAGATGTGGTCTCGTAGTTGCTGGTAATGGGCGGCCGGAATTTTATGGTTAGAAGGTCGCGAGAGCTGTCTGGCAAGTCTGTTTGGTTTCCACGCGGGTACGACACCATGCCGAATTATTGAATTCCACTGGGTTGTGAGCTGATTGATCTCCGGTTTCGTGGAGACGGTCAGTTCGAACAAATCCTTGTTCGGCCTGGGATCTGATGGTGTCTGATGCCGATAAACTCTTACAAACTGAGCCAGTTCTAAACCAGAGCGTCGTGCTACGCTGAACACTGCACTGATACGCTTTTTGTCAAGTTCTCCATGTTGCACAGCGTTTGTGTTCGGTAACTGCACGCCATACCGTTCGGCGAATTGGCGAAAGACCTCATCTCGCTTTTCTGCCGAGGCTTGCCTGATGGCCGTCTGGGTTCGATGAAAACTGTCAAGTGCACTCTTCCCTCGCTGGATGAATAACTCATCTTCTGATAGTGATGGCTGGATCGTCTGAATTGCATTTTTAAGAGCCTGTACTCCTGAAGTCTGAGACACAAGAGCCTGTACTCTCACGTTGTATTGATCTGTTTCGGCACTGTCAAGTGCATCCGTCCCTCGCTGGAGGAATAACGCATCTTCTGATATTGATAACTGGACAGTCTGAATTGTATTTTCAAGAGCCTGTACTCCTGAAGTCTGAGACGCAAGAGCCTGTACTCTCATGTTGTGGAGATCTGTCCCGGAAGCATGTACTCCCGCTGCTGAGAACTGAGACTGCCCACAACCGACATGTAGCGATGGCTGGGCTATCTGTCCGTGACATACCGGATCTGGGGCAGCAGGTTGGCGTCACAGATCGGCAAATTCTGACGCTAGTCCACCGAAGTTTGTGTCGATGTAGGCCTTAGCATCGGCAGGGAGTGCGAGTGGCTTGAAGTGCGCTCGACTAGGGTCGAAGCAGTGACCCTGAGTTGGTCCCGTGCACCCTTTCTTCGACAAGTAGCGCATACACAGTGTCTTGTGGCCTTGTTTAGGCAACATGTTGAGCAGCTCGCGAGGTACAGTGGATTGTTTTGCTGTGCGAACGGGGTTTGGTCGGTTCGTCGTTGTTCCTCGTGGTTGTTTCGGTAATACCTGAGCTGTTCTCTGCTTCTGTTGAAGGGCTTCGTATAGTTCCATCAGATGGTCATCCTTTCTGGTGAACTCGAGTCCAACTTGCACTGCTGTCTGGAGGTTTGATGCAATGATCTCACTGCGGAAGTTCCCGAGTTTGGAGTTTATCCAGTGGACCAGCATATTGCACGCGACCACGTCGGGTTGTGAGAGCACTGACATTCTAGCCATGAACGCCGCACCAGTCTTGATGAAGTCATAGACAGTGTTGTTGTAGAATCCTTGGGCAAAGAGGAGCAGCGTCTCGAAGGCGTCGAAAATGTCGCGGAGACAGGAAGGAGGTGAAGCCGGCTGAAGTGCATTCGATCGTCCGAAGTTCGTCATGTTTATGCCCGTCATTGACGAGTGTGACTCAAGCTCCTGAATGAAGCGCCGGAAATGCATCACTGACAAGCCTCTGATGCCAAAGCTGAGATCATATGCGAGTCGTAGCACTGGGGGAGTCGCTAAAAACTTGGTCCGGGGTCCTTGTTGCGCAGATTCAATATCAAATTGCGGGTTCTTACCGAGTAATGAGGGGTGGACAACTGCGTCGTGAACGAGCTTCTCCATAGCCGAAGGGCGGAACGCTGAGGCTTGAGCGTCACCAGTTGTCTGCACCACAGGGATGTCGACCTGGTCCAGGATAAGATCGTCGTGTTCTTCTGGTGGACTTGGGCGGTACCGCTTGTGGAGCGATCGGTTCTGGAAGCGGACACTGTTGATGTCGTCTCGCTGTAAAACTTGGTCCTCGGTTTTACCTTCGTCATCTGAATCACTAAAAGCGAGGTTAATATTGTTAGTCATGTCAGGTGAAGATCCTAACTGCGCTGCATCCGAGGTGGCCTGAGTATCCGTAAAAACGTCAGAATGGTTACCACTGCGTCCGTCGAGCTCGCAGTCGACAATGTGCTGGCGGCGGACTGATACAATTTCCAGTGTGTCGGGTTTGATGAGGGAAACAATCTCCTCAGGGTTGAACGGTACGCTTAACATCGTCGTCGTCACGCTTACTGGAAGACCGGATCTGCTTTTCCCACATGCCACAATCACCTCATTTTGGCGATCCAGTAGCTCGAGTGCGTTTAAGGCCATCACGTTGACGGAAGCGCCGGTTTGTAGAGCATAGTTGAGCCGATCAACAGCGATTATTGTTGGAGGGGTCGTTAGACCAACCCTGAGAGACGAGATGCCGCATCGTACATGTAGTTGGGCTAATTTAGCGTCCATGCTGTAGCCGGTAACCAATCCGTAAGCCCATTGATCACTCGCTTCTCCGTTTGTCTGGACAAATGCAATCGGGTGGCCTACGTAGGATCCCGCCCAGTGCTCGGTTTCATCGTCACTAACGATGCGATGGCGTAAGGAGGAGACCTTGACATCAAACTCTGGGTTCTCCTCGGTGCTGTCTGGCCCAGTGCGTCTTACAGTAGCCGATGTCCCATGAACCTTCGTAACGCGCACATACGTGAAGTTTTCGAGTGAAGGCACGAGCGTAGGGCCTACGAAGGCAATATCTCCCGCGGTTATAGTGGGCATAGGTTGAGAACCAACGGGGTTTGAGGCTCTTGGGCTCGTTATCGGCAGGCAGAAAACTGGAAAGTGAGCCTCCTACAGACTCTTAGCTTCCTGTCCGTTACTGTCGTCTTGGGTTCTGATCCTAACTATACGTGAAACTCGTATCGATTGATCCGGAAAACGAAGCATCCTCCGGATGCTTACCATGTACCAGAAGGCTTGAGCTGGTCCAGATCACTCGCGGACGCCCCATTAGCGCCATTCTTGGGTCCTGCAAGCCCCAGGATCTGCGCTAAGTCGCTCATATTGCTAAAAAGGCCATACATGCTCTTTCGTCGAAAAACACCATAGCTGAAGAAGAACACCTCTTCTGGGCCTTTGAGACTGTGTTTGGTCTTCTCTCGCTACTTATGAAGGATAAACGCATCGTAAGCTGTCATTTGTTTCGAATGATTCACTCAATGTCTTGGTATTTCATGTAGATGTATCAACATTTACCAGCACACAATTTCCATGCAGAGACTACTCGCAAGTCACAAATCTCTTCTCCGAGCCATCAATCGGCTACACAAAGGAGGCGCATTAGAGCGAATAAGAGAGACTTTGAATTTTGAGTTTGAAGCCAAAAAGTACAATAAAAAGTGCGTGCGAACTTAGCGCCGCGGCGCCAGGCGCGTCTGGGACATTTCGAACTGCAAAATCCCAAATTGCTGCAGTGCAAAGTACGGATTCGTGTGGCGAAGTGGGTGAACACTTTTGACCGCCCAGGGGGTTGCGTATAGTGTGCCGTCCAAAAAGAACAACCCAGACACTAAAAACTCCAAAAGAGAGTTAGTAGTAAGGTGTCCAGTTGGAGTGAGTCAGCACCACCTTCCGGTGTCCAAATGGGTGTCCGGAAAGTGGCTTGGCGTGTGACCTTGTGACTACCCTCGTAGGTGTCGTTTGTCTTCGAACGCGAGGAGTCTGCACCGAAAGTGTTATCTCCAAAAGATTGTAGAACTAGATCCGGAGGGAGAGTGCTAACCAAATAAACACTTCCCAAACGGTGGTTAATTAGTCCGAAAGTGGGTAAGCACTTATAAGCAAAGTACTTCCCCTCCAACAGTTAACCAAATATACAAGAGAGTTAAACCAAATATACAACCGCTTCTTATTCTTTTCGGCCCTCGAGCGGTGGGCACTCCAAATGCCAGTACGACTAGAGCAAAGTCCGGAACACTGGCACAGTTCCGGGGCTCTTTAAACAGCGCACCACTTCCGATAGATTCACTAGGAATCTCCGGAAGAATAGAGTTCAATATATATGTCCCAAATACTATGTAGTATTTAAGAACACACACAACCAATACAGTCCAAACACACAAGCAGTCAAATCAATCAATTTTAGGGGTGACTACCACTAACCTCCCAAAACGCAGTTATAATATGAAATAATACCCGAAAGTATCAACTGGAATATGAAATGGAAGGGGTCACGCCCGGGATACGCCGCCCGGATCACCTTTCCAACTTGGTCTTACCCTGGTGGAGATTCACGCGGCGGTGACGCTTGTCGACGCGGCCTGACGCTTGTTCGGCTACACGTGAAGCCCTCTTCTCGAGGCTGGTCCACGGCTCCTCACAGTGTGTCTTGGGAACACCTTCCAAGACTTTGCACTTGCGCCCTTGGTGGCAAATTGAACTCTCTTTAATGTATAATAGCTAGCACTAGCTAAACATGCAAAAATATACTTGGTTTCACTATGTAGTAGGGGCGTCTCATCAGGAAGAGGCTTGCGTTTCAGTAGAATACCATAGAGTCGAAGAACATGGAAGAATTCCAGCTGGCTCCGGACACACCATCGTCGGTCGTCTTGGTCGGTCGGAAATATATGGGCTTGAGTATACTCGAAACTCAACCAGGATACTGGGTACAAACCAGACAGTCACCGATAGTCCAACGTTAACCTCCACTTCGAACCTTCGACTGCTAGCTTGGGTCTCGCATATACTCCAGAAATATACCCCCTTGGTCATGGCGTTACCGAAAAGTCACTTGGTTTCGAGTATGTCAGGATCTTTTGGAGTCGCTTCCATCTTTTGGTTGGTGACCCCTTCCCTCGTCCCTTGGCACCCATGATTGTGCCTTAACCCTGAAATCGTCTGGACCAATAATATCTTCAACGCCGCTCTGGCTCTGGGAACCGGCAGTCCATAGAAAATTTGTAGAGTCACAGCTTCACATTCGATTCATTCATTTTGACGCAAAATGCAGCCGGAAAGGGCGGGAAAAGGCGCGTCACCGCGGCGCGTCACACGGGGTGAGTGCGGAATGAATGTTTTTGAGGCGTCCACGCTCAACAAGCTATCTGTCAAGTCCACGGAGCGCATCAACGACATACGTCCGATAAGGCAGCGTCTGCAGTACGGATGCTGTTAGCTACAGAACGAACGATATATGCATCTATAGGACTGCTATCGAGCAGGAAGCCCCGCGCACGCCTTGTCTGGAGCAATTCCGTTTTGCTCAAGGTATGTAGAGTGATTGTAGGACATCAAATTCAAATTCAATTTGCTCTTATCGCGCTTCCATTTTGAACTGCAATTTGGGTGCGAACCTTGAGTCTACCGAGAAAAGTCACCGCCCCCGGAAAAGCGCGAGTAAAGTGCGATTCAAAACTGCCTTCAAATTCAGGACTCAACTCTCTCTTATTCGCTGTATTGATGCTTAGAGGCTACACCGGAAAACAACCATTTTACATCGAGGGCGATCGTCACGGGAAACACAGTCCCTTCGCCGTATACTTCCGCCATCTTCTCCTCTCGGAAAGTTCGCAACTGAGAAGAAAGCAACAAACATTCACGCAACACACCGCCCCTTTTTAGTTAATCAGATCACACCACCGGTTCGGAACCTCGGAACTCGACGCCATAACAAATGACCATCGAAAGGCTAATGTGATAGATTATACAACCCACGAATCCCCACTAGCCGTACCAAGTCCGTCTCCTTGCCCTTCGGCCAACCAAACGGTACGAGTAGTCCGTTTCCTGTCACAGTTGAGAAGTTGAATGTGCTCAGCTTGTCTTGCTCGACAACGAAGATAATCTCCATTGTCTTCACCTCGAAACTTTGGGGCGACTCCGACAGCATCTTCAGCCAACCGTAAAAGTGACCGATGCGGAAAGAATGCTTGTGGGCACTCGTCACTTGCACAAAGCGCACATGCTGAGTACGCTTGCACACCATGATAGCGTCATATCCGCCTTGGTTCCATTTTGCTGGCTTGATCCAAACGGGGTGTGTAGAATAAAGCGCAGGTATTCCATCTCCGACCACAATAGCTGATTCACCCCACTTGTCAACCGTGTTGCCTGCCTCATCGACCAGAGCGAGACCGCCGTTTCGAAGACTTGCGAAGAACACCATCTCCAACATCCATCCGTTCAATGCTGGGTTTGAACTGTCTCGATGCGTCGACATGAACTTCTTAATAGCCTCTGGACCGCATCTGACGGCAATCAGCGTCGCAGCATACTGACTGATCACAGGCGACACTGCACCCACGTCGTGAGGTCGCTTGAACATCCCAAACAGACAGTTGATGCTTGAAGATGAACGCTGGCCACTCGTGGCAACAATCGCAGCATCATTTAAAGAATCCACGGCATCGCTTAACTTCGTCGCCACGGTCGCAGTGTCAAAGTGAAACATATAGCGACAGGAACCACCTGCGTAGTAGTATTTGGACTCTACCATTGCCTCGCGAGTCATCTCTTCATCTTCTTCCGGCAACACTGCAGGGGCATCCAGACGTTTTGTCACACTCTCGAATACATCGTCATCCTTGATCGCATTGAGGTACTCATCCAGTGTCCATGACCACACACGGAACTCGCTTGCACGAGTCAGAATCTCCGTGTCTTCTTGAAGCTTCCCACGGGTGGCAACTGAACAAACAAAAGCAAGCCGCCGCTGTTTCACTCCGTTGCTGTTAAGGAACCATCGGATGCACTTGCGTGTCAAATTATTAAACTCGTCTGCAGCAGTCCACCCATCAACAAGCACGAGATGGTTCTTCTTGTCATCATCAACCATCAACACATCATCCACGTCCGAGATATCAAGAATTCGAGTCTTTCGTTCGTCGCCGATGAGGCGCACACATTGCCAATCCATAATCTTGCCTACGTGTATCCACGTCACCATCCATTCACTTCTGTTCAGAGTCGACGCGAATGCCATGGCTGTGGTAGACTTTCCCGTTCCAGGAGGGCCGAGAATCCAGCCCAAATGACCTTTGTTCAATACTTTATCGCGCAAGAACTCGAATTGGCGGTGAAATGAGGGCCTGCAGTAGAGCATCATGCGATCCGGTGGAAGGCCGGACTCGTTGACATCTTCTTTCTCCAGCAGGAAGTATTGTGAGCTCCGATCATAAGCGTGTGATCCCCATCGAGTCGACTGCCACTCCAGGCGCCGCTTTTTATTGGGTACCGCACTTTGCTGAGCTTCTGGGAGTTCCACAAGGACGTGGATCTCTTTGCGCCCCGGCTTAAAGTTCGCGCCAAACAACTCCTTCTTGTTAAGCTTCCACGACGAACGCATCTTCATGTACTGCTTGTTGACATCTCCTCGCAGTAAAGTATCCAAGTTGTCGTCGTCCGCCAGCCACTTGGTTTCCCCTTCCCTTTGTGCCAAGTAGAGCGTCAACCTGGCTGGATCAACTTTGAAGCGCTCATTGACATCTTTCTTCTCCTTCACAATGGCCTTCTGCAGCGCGCTCACTTTCACATCGAGCGCGATCGTCACGGGGAACACAGTCCCTTCGCCGTATACAGCGCACTCCAGCTCGACTTCCGCCATCTTCTCCTCTCGGAAAGTTCGCCACTGAGAAGAAAGCAACAAACACTCACGCAACACACCGCTTAATCAGATCACACCAATCACCAAAGGCAACCCTCGCATCAAGACTCTACTGGAGTCAAGGAACTTTCGGCAAACGGTTGAACACCAAATTTCAGCCGGCATTCCAGGAGATTCTCTTGATTGGTCCAACGTGGTCCGATTTCTCTAAATTGGAGGCAGCTTGCTGGCCCCACACAATCGCTGTTTGTCAACCCGCTCAAGCTATTGCAACCGATTGACGCGTTACCAACCACGCCTGCTGAAGCGATTGAGGAAGTATCGACCACATCATTGCAACCCGTTGAGGAACTATCGTCGACAGAGCCGATTCCGCCAGACCCCTCTGTACCGATGACCAGCAACATGTCTTCCTCCTCAGAGGTGGCGAAGGAGCCTACCATGGCAGAGATGATGGCTCAAATCACGGCCCTGGGCACCAGTATGACGAGTATGCGACGAGATCACTCGCTTGAGCTTGCGAGTATGCGACGAGATCACTCACTTGAGATCAAGGGGCTGACTGACCAAATTACCGCCCAGAACGTTAAACTTACCCAGCAAGGCGTCAAACTTACCCAGCAAGGCGTCAAAATTGCTGCCCAGAATGACGAGATTGACCGGCTGAATGTGAAGCTATCTGAAAGCGCCGAAGAGGCAGCAAAGACGGACAGGAGACTGTCTTCGAAGATCGAGGAGTTGCAGAAGAAGATCGCCTCACAAGGCCGAAGCATTGAGGACATGTTGCCTCTGACTCGCGACCTCGTTTACCGGAAGGCAATGGAGTGGTACCGAAACCTCCTCTTTGATAGAGTTGGGCGCAAAGACGGTAAGACCGGAAAGGTCTTTAGTAAAGACTCTTTACGACAAAGGAACTCATCGAACGCGTCAAAAAAAGCAACCCAAGTGAATTTGACCTCTTTGTGATCAACGGATATCCTAATTATCCCGACCGAATTCACAAGACCCTCACCAAGGAACAGGCGCGTTTAGTTCTTACTGCAGCGACGAAAACATCCAAAAGATTATCGCGCTCATGTTTCCACCAAAAAAAACAAAAGGGAAAAAGAAAAGGAACTCCACTAACTACATGAACTTTAAATTTTCATCGGTGGTCACGAGCGTGGGGTGGAAGATGGTAACTGGGGATTGCTTGAGGGCGACACGAGACGTATGGAGCTTTCTTCGATTGGAGCGCTGACATGGTGCCATGCCTTCAGAATTTCTTGGGGGGTACTTTGTCAGGACGAGGACAGTTGCGAAATGATCATCGAGGTGATTTTTTTTCTAAAAGTCTTCTGTTGTTAGCGCTCAGATCAATGGAGAACAATGCACGCTTATCATTGTTGGAAACACGTTTGTATTCATACTCCTTCGTGAATAGTTCATACATGTAGTACATATAGCTTGTCAGGTCTCAATGTCAGGTCTCAAAGACCGCAGCATGCAAAAATCACTACACCTAGATAGTGAATCCGTTGTCGGCGATTGCCTGCTTGTACCAGTAGGACGACTTCTTCGGCACGCGCTCTTGAGTCTTGTAGTCCACCCAGACCATCCCGAACCGAATGCCATAGCCCATCGACCACTCGTAGTTGTCAAAGAAGCTCCAAGCAAAGTATCCACGAACGTCTGCACCCTCAGTAATGGCCTCATGGACGTTGGCGATGTACTGGCGGTAGCAGTCTTCGCGTTGAGTATCCTGCTGAGCCTCTTCCTTGGTCACATCCGGCCACGCAGAACCGTTCTCGGTGATGTAGATGCCGTTCTTCGGGTGGTACTTCTCGTGGATGTACACACACAGCTTCTTCAGTCCCCACGGCGTGACGTAGTTCCAAGGAGCTCCGGTCTGTACCCAGGACGGGTCTTGGTATGCAGTGACGCCTTCATCAGCCTCCAACCCGCCAGTGTTGTCGTTCGGAGGAGGTGTTCCAGCCTCGAATTCAGGTGATGGTTTGACGTAGTTCGAGCTGTAGTTGTTAAGACCAAAGAAGTCGGAGCTTCCCTTCACTAACTTCTTCTCCTCTTCCGTGAACTTCGGCAGTCTGTCACCACAGCGATCCTTCATGACTTGCGGGTAGTCACCATAGTACACTGGCTCTGCAAACCACCCAAAGCTCCATGCCATCGCACGTTCCGCAGCAGCAATGTTCTTCTTCTTCTGCTCCGGGTCGTCGGTAGGTCCAGGCTCCTTCCACTCTGCACTCAAAGTGATACCAATCTGGCCCCCTTGAGTCTCCTGGAAGTCCTTCCGGTACACTTCAACAGCACGAGCGTGTGCAAGGAGCATGTTGTGACCCGCAACATACGGCTCAAAGTGCTTGTTGTGCTTCCGTCCTGGAGCGAGCATCCCCGTGCCAAAACCCATGTAGTTAGCCACCCATGGCTCGTTCATTGTAATCCAGTTCTTGACCCGATCACCGAAGCGTTCGAAACACACGCGAGCATATTGAGCAAAGTGTTGTTGAATTTGTTCCCCAAGGAACCCATCGAACTCTGTCTGTAACGCTAGAGGCAGGTCCCAATGGTACAGTGTAGCCATGGGCTCAATTCCGTTCGCCAATAGCTCATTGATGAGGTTGTTGTAGAACTGAACACCCTCCTCGTTCACTTCACCCACACCAGCTGGAATGATACGAGGCCAGGCAATGGAGAATCGATAGGCCTTAAGTCCCATGCTCTTCATAAGTGCAACATCTTCCTTGTAGCGATGGTAGTGATCAATAGCGACGTCTCCCGTTTCACCGTTCTTGGTTTTGCCTGGGGTATGCGAGAAAGCGTCCCAAATGCTCGCACCACGACCACCTTCATTCACTGCACCCTCAACTTGGTACGAAGCTGTAGCAGCGCCCCATAGGAAGTTTTGAGGGAAACGAATCTCCTTGGTCATTGCGAAGTTGTTGCTTGTGCAGGTCTAGTAGAATTGCCAAATGAGCTTTTCAATCAGTGACGTCACGGATGTGCTAAATCATAATCGTTGAAAAACCATGTGATTCCTGACATCTATCCTGTGAATAAGTGTTTTGTATTAAGTTTGTGTAGTCAGAGGAAGGGAGGTCTTGCATACAATTAAATTGTAGCACAATCTTGGTGAATGGCAGGGTTTTCAGCGTGGTTGAAGTGGTCTTGCAGCTGTTGAACTTTTACGTTTTGATTTGATTCCGTGCAAGTCAAAGACAACTTCAGCTTAAAAGAGATGAAAACTACAGCACATGTATATGAATACTCTTCCTGACTTCGGGTAGAGAGAAGTTTCCCGGTACCACGTCACCTTGTATGACCGGTCCAGACCTTGACATTCCACTGCAGCACACGTGCTCTACGCAGTGGAGAACCCGTTGTTGCGGATGACGTCGCCGTACCAGAGTGCTGACTTCTTGGGTGTGCGTTCCATTGTCTTGTAGTCGACCCAGTGCAGTCCAAAGCGCTTCGTGTACCCTTCAGCCCACTCGTAATTGTCAATGAAGCTCCAAGCAAAGTATCCACGAACATCAGCACCTTCCGCAATAGCGTTGTGCAGACCCGTGAGGTACTCCTTGTAGAAACCCACGCGGAAATCGTCGTTTTGAGCTTCCTCCTTCGTGCGATCCGGCCACGCACATCCGTTTTCAGTAACCAGAATACCAGTCGGAACTGCGTAGCGCTTCTGAATCCAGACCAGCAGCTTCTGGAAGCCCCAGCCTACAGTGTTCCAGCCCATGTCGGTACGTCTCCAAGAATCATCCGACGTCAGCTTTGTGCCTTCATCAGGCCCAGGACCACCAGTAGAGTCGTTGGGTGGGGCGATCTTGGCCTCGTACTCGTCCGAAGGTTCAGCGTAGTTAGTTCCGTAGTGGTTGAGTCCGAAAAAGTCGGAACTTCCCTTTAGCAGCTTCTTCTCGTCTTCAGTAAACTTAGGCAGTCGCAGTCCACACCGGTCTTTCATGACTTGCGGGTAGTCCCCCTTGTACACCGGATCGGCAAACCAGCCAAGGAAAAACAACAACGAACGCTCTGCAGCTTCCTCGTTCTTAGCCTTCTGCACGGGATCATCCGTCGGTGCAGGCTCTCGCCAGTCACAGTTGAGTGTGATGCCGATCTTGCCCTTCTGTACAGCATGGAACTCATTGCGGTAGACTTCAACAGCACGTGCATGAGCCAGCAGCAGATTGTGACCCGCCACGTACACTTCGGTTTGCGGGTTACTCTTTCGTCCAGGGGCGTGGACCCCATTCCCATAGCCCAAGAAAGCTGAGCACCACGGCTCATTCAGTGTCAACCAGTTCTTCACACGGTCTCCAAATCGCTGGAAACACACACGCGCGTATTGCGTGAATGCATCTTGAATGAATTTCCCACCGAGCCAGCCATCATGCTCCGTTTGCAGTGCCAAAGGCAAGTCCCAATGATACAAAGTCACAAGTGGCGTGATGTCATTGGCCAACAGCTCATTAATGAGGTTGTTGTAGAACTCGACACCTTCCTCGTTCACTTTGCCCACTCCAGCAGGGATGATACGAGGCCAAGCGAGTGAGAGACGATAGGCCTTCAACCCCATCTTCTTCATGAGCTGGACGTCTTCCTTGTACAGATGGTAGTGATCTACCGCCTTCTCTCCAGTGTCTCCATTCACAACTTTTCCAGGAGTGCGAGAGAAGGCGTCCCAGATGCAGTCACCTCGACCTCCTTCGTTCGTAGCACCTTCAACTTGATACGACGCTGTGGCTGTGCCCCACATGAAGTTATCAGGGAATTTAATCTCCTTGGACATGGCGATGCTTGGTATTGGACTGGGACTTGTGTCTTCGGATGTGAAAACGAAAATGAGGTTGACACGTACGTGAATCTTTTTTCGATGTGAAGATCTAATCATTTTTAGCACCATACAATTTCGAAGATAAAGTTTAGTTTTCGAAGCACAGTTGAGCAAAACAAAGTTTTGACCCGGAAGATACCTATTTCGAAGTACACTTTCCTTCGTATAGAGAATGCTCACTGCCGTGACATCTCCGATGAGTGAGAGCAGCAGCAGCTTCTTGCTTGAAAATGACAAAGACACACGTTTTGCTAACTTTGTTGGCGACGAGTGAATCAAGATGGTGTAACGTTAGTCTGATTTCGATGCTCTGTCGACGTCAGAAGCTGACTCAGACTGTATGCATCTACAACGTTATGCCTCGTGCCGCGTGTACGATTCCACTCTAGCCGCGTACCTCTCTAACCTTGAAGCTGGCAGTCTCTGAGCCACTAGCGCAAGTTCTTGCAGCTTGCCATCGTTGGACGAAGTGACCATACGTACATTGCCCTTCAGACATCGTCGCCGTCGAGATTCAAGAGTAGGAAATGACTCGAGTACACCGGGCAGCCAGTTGAACTGCAGTTCTCTCAAGTCACCACGTTCCGGAACCCGTTGAGTGCCGTAATGTAGAGCTACAGCATAAAAGTAGAGCTTGGATCTCTTTGCTGAGCCTTCTTCGCCTTTTGGTCGTACTTCAAGCCACGCGTAGCCTGGATCGTTGGGCAAAGCAACTTTGGTATTCTGATCGGAGCTGCAATCGGCTTGGCACGTCACAATTTCAAACTTCTCGATCCCTGTCCGCTGTCTCGGTCGGTCTTGCTCTGCGCTAGCTCCAACTACTGTCGTTTCGTCTCCTTGCCTTTCAACTTCAATAAATCCTGGAACACGGCATCGTGTAACTAAATTCCCCGCTATTGAGCGGAACGCGATCGAAATGACACACGCTTGACGTACTGCAGGCTCTGGTAGCGGTTGAATCGGTCGCAACGACTGGAAATGAAGCTGTAAAAGCTCTTGCAAATGAATTGACACAGCAACTTGCTTCACCAGATAATAATCTGTCTGTGCGTCTGTGCCTGTAGGCACCTCCAATTCCAGAACCACACTGCCATCCTGCGTAACCAGATCAAATCGACCTCGACGACTTCCAGTACTTGCAGTCGCCAGCCTCCGCTTCTCCGGTAGTGTCAGTGTCTTCCATTCTCCGAATTCCTTTAAGTATGAGTAATTACGCAGCGTAACTCCTTCACTGTCGGCATCACCAGTACGCAGTAACTTTACTGTTATCACTGTGTAGATTCGACGATTCCTCTGCACCACGTTCGTGAGCATTGGCCGCTTCCCTGCAGCATTGGCATCTGCTACAAAGCGAGCAGTCACTCCATCGTTGTGTACAACTGGCAATTCAATTGGACTCAGCGTCATTAATCCACCGTCGACCTGTACATATAGCATCTTTAGGTTTTAAAAATTGGTTCAAAACTCGAATATGTTCACGTACCTGACCTCTCTCCGTCCAAATGGAGACCACCCGGGGCGGCACTCGAGGATCATTGGACCGTGGAATGTTTTGCGTCTCCAAAACTTGATAATACGATTGAAACTCCACCTGTAAGCGAGATTTACACAGCGACGCCAATGCCAAGCGGCTTCGAGCGTTTTGGAACGTGATGAAAAGCTTTTGGATGTTGTTGCGACTCCGTTTATCCACGTGAATCAGATTCCCTATACTAGTAGCATCCAGGTACGTCAACAAACGCGTGAGGAGATCATCGCCCCCTGGAATTACGTCTGTTCCCTGCCACAACGCAGGAACTCCCACAAGAGAAGACATCCGAAGAAGAGGATAGGATAGGTACGCAGTGGAAAAATGTACTAAGTGCGGTTATCAGTGTTTGTCGACTTTAGTTTAGAAAAATATACTCGTTGCTTTCAGACATCTTGTCCTCCAACTCGTCAATCTTGGTGTTTTGGTCGGTAACTTTGGCATCCAGCGCGGTGATTCTTGAGTCCAGCGTTGTGATCATTGCCATCATCTCTGCCTTTGTAGGTTTCCTCGCTACATCCGGTTCCGCGGAAATCGGATCTGGTGTTGTCGGCGATCCCACTATCGGTTGCAATTTCTTGAACGGGACGGTGATCGACGGTTGTAGGGGGTCCCCCACACGAGTTGAGCCGCTGGTGACAGGGGGGCCAAGGACCACATTGGCCCAATCGAGGGACCCCGTTTGAATCCCTGTTTCGACCGCGAATTGGTGCTCAACAGTCCGCCGAAACTCCACGCTATCCAGTAGATCCTCGATTCGGGGGTTGCCTTTAATGGCCACGAACGTAGTGTGGAAAATGCCAATTGGGAATTGGTGGGTACGGGTGTTTCCCTTAATGGTCACGAGCATCGTATGGAGGAGAGTAACTGGGATTAGGATTTGGTCAGGGGCGTTGCTTCTTCGATTGGAGCGTTGACGTGGTGTCATGACTTTAGAATATCTTGGCGAATGCTTTGTCGGGACGAGGAAAGTTTCGAAGTGATCGTCCGTAGCGATTGCTCGCCAGTGTAGCCTCTAAACATCAATGTGCCCTTGCGTAGACTTGATGGCTCAGAAACATCATAGGAATTATTAAAAACGAAAGCATCACTCCGTTCGAGAAAGGGCTATACCTAGTTCAACGGTTGCTTGGTCTGCCAAATGTTTTTCGAGGGCGGGTTGATTTATCTAAATTCCTGATATTGACATCAAACCGTTGGGGAAAATAACTTTTGCTACAGACAGGACTACTCACAAAACGGAAAAGTGCACTCATACTAAAACTGGAATTTACCACTGTCTGTTTGGAATTTAGTACCATCGCAAACAGATATGAAACCAATGCAAGATCTTAGAGTTTAGAATAGCTAGCGGCATACAGCAACCTTTCAAATAAACGTAAAACCACCAGGATGAACGAGAACGAAGGAGGTCGCCGCGGACGCCCTCCGTGGGATGAATTGTGGAGAACTGGTGACGAAGGATCCATTGAAGAATGCAAATCTCAACTACCTCGCTTCACTACACACAAAAAAAGCCTTACACGTTGTACTTTGAACCATGTTGACCGCGATGAAGATGAATTGGCGCAATCTTGGCACGAGATGCGGTGTGAATTGACTAAATGTGCGTCTCAGCGCTGCAAAGACTCTGGTGAGACCTGTTTAGCACGTTATAAGACTGTTTCGTGTCAACTGGCAGAGTTATCTGTTCTATTTAGTCAAGGTGAACACACTATGGATCTAAATGCTCCTGCATCGCCTGTGGATACAAAGCTGACGAGCGAAATGAAGAACTATCTAAATGGCAAATTAAGTGACACACCGTCAATGGTAGCACAGTTGGCTTACTCCTTTCTTTGTCGAGAGGTTAGAGAAAGCCGCATTCATGGTCCACCCCCAGTTCTTTCCAAGGTACAGAACTATGTGAAAGCGTGACGTAGTAAACACAAACCGGATGGCATGTCACTAGTGGTTGAGATTTGCAAGAGAAACATGTACGATTTGGGAATTGAGGATCGAGATCCAGCCTCCTTGATTATACTTTGTGATTGTCGTCGTGAAAATGGTGTTCTGGAGCCTGCGCTAGGGACGGGTGTGTCTGCTAACCCGTTTCGAATAGGCTTGACTAGCAAGCAGTTAATGCAGCGTTACGTGGACGTACAATCGGATCCAAATCTCACCACAATGCTGCATTTAGACAGTACACACAGTGTTGTCAAACAAAAGTATCCTGTATTTGTTTTGGGAATATCTGATCAAAGTGGTGGATTTCTACCGACTATGTACTGCTGTCTCTCTCAACGTCGTGAAGATGACATCACATGGTGCCTTGATTTTATTAAACGCGTGGTCTATCGTGAATATGGACTACCATTTAGTCCTGACTTTGTGATGATGGACGCTGACCATGCCCAATACAATGCATGTGTCGCTGAACTTCCACGCAGCACCATACTAATGTGCTGGTTTCATGTCATGCAAAATGTACACAAACATGTGCATGATGCCAAGTTGGATAGTGTGTCTCGGCAGTTGATTTTTCGGAACCTTTACGATTTGCACTTCACTATTGATGAGCAGCAGTATTTGCGCAAGAGGGATTATGTGATAGCATCCTGGAGAGGTGCAGGGGCGATTTGCGCCCGATTCCGGATTGTCTCGAACCATATTATCAAAACGTGGCTATTAAGTGCTCGGTTTTGGCGTTGGCAAGCCTTTCATACACATTCCGGTTATGCTACAACTAATAACCCCTTGGAAACGTATCACTTCAAGCTCAAACTAGTTAATAATTCAAAACGTGCTACTCCTGCCGAACTGGTTAGCCGCTTAGACTTGTCTCGCATCGCGTACGAGTCCTCTATGAGCACATTTGCAACGGAACCATCCGTTTCCAAGCGAATGAAAGCTGCTTACTTACGGGCAGACAAAAACAAGGCTTTAGATGCTTCGCTTGTGCATCGTACACCCGATACAGTCATTGTGCGGGTCTTTCCGGGCCCCGGCGGCAGCCGTCAGGACATAGACGGTGAAAGATTTGGGGCAAATTCCGGTGCTACAGACTCATACAGATCCGCCAATTACACCCGGATAATGTGGACGGACATGCCACCTGGGGGGTGGATCGTGGATGCCGTGATGCGTAGTTGCCCGTGTTTGATTTGGAAGAAGGCAGTGTGTGCTTTCACACTATTAAGGCTACTCAGTTTGCTGAACTACGATGCCCTGGCATGCCGGATCTTAATCCAAGGTTTGTCACACCTGGTGCGGGTCGCATTCGAGGAGATAGACTTGCGCATAGAGATGCACCGTTCCCACCTGTTGCAAATCCGGTTCCGGAAGGTGCTCTCGT
The DNA here is from genome assembly GCA_018806915.1 of Phytophthora colocasiae. Taxonomy (NCBI): domain Eukaryota; phylum Oomycota; class Peronosporomycetes; order Peronosporales; family Peronosporaceae; genus Phytophthora; species Phytophthora colocasiae. The sequence continues at coordinate 267,047 of JAGKQI010000045.1, forward strand.
GTATGGCCCAGAGACACTGGAGCAACATCAAGCCCTCAATATGGCGATCATTGTCCTAGATCCATTACCGGAGGCACCAGAAGTTGGTATGGTTCGCGTGGATCCCAATGAAGTTGTAGCTAACCATGCAGCGCCTGTAGTACAGGCTGTACCAGGTGATCAAGTGATTAACGATGACGACTTGCCTGATCCAACACATCATTTACCAGAAGCAATCCCTCGTCGCTCAGGCAGACATCGACAAATTACGCGTCGTGCACGCGAGTCGTATTCCCGGTGCAAAAGGGGACGTCTGTAAAGTACAGTAGTCACATAATATGGTTAATAATAATAATAGAGAGAGGGTACGTCTTCAAACCATATTATGGTTTGAAGACGTACCCTCTAGAGATACTCTGACGACCAAGCAGGAATCTTTAGGCCACCTGCTACTCGCAGGCCTGTTAGTGATTTTACACAAATATCGATTTCATTCAGTCTTTTGCTCGCTCGCTGAGCACCAATGCTCATTGACCAGTCTTCCATTTGTCGCTGATTCAGTCTACGCAGATCCCATCAGTCATGGCTGTCCGTCATGGCTGCGCGAGCAGTTCTGTAAGTAACTGTAGTCCAAAATCCTTCTTCCGCAGATTGAAAACAACGGTCACAGTCTCTTGTTGTTGTCTTGGAACGGTTCAAGCGGTGGATTCTGGTCAAGAAAAAGTGGTGGACACCAACCATCATCTTAGAAGCAGCGAGTTTTTTCGATTCCATGTACATGCTGACTGCTCTTCTACGGGTGGAGTTTTGTCGTGCTGCTTGGGAAGCGGATATTCGTACTCGACTAGAGCAGCAGCGCACGTTGGACACGTTCTCAGCTGACGAATTGAATTGGCTCGGCATTGCTCGGAATTGGTCATTTCCAGTGTCAAAGGTGACAAACTTTGTCAGTTTAACATTCATGATACTAACTCTTGCTGTTTGGATTTCTCTCAAGTAGAAATTCACACTCGCGTCGCGTGTATGCTAGGAATGAACGAAGTCCATTGGAAACAAAGTGGTCTACAATACGTGAGGAAATTTCCCAAGAGCTCGAAGATTTTGAAAAGCTGCTGGCGCTTTGGTATCTCAAAATGGCAGTCGATGAAGCTGTCATAGTCCCTACAAGCGAGCTGCTGCACATCATGTTAAAGGGGAATGTCGACGAGGAATACATTCGCCATGGACTCGTCATCGTTCTACACATCGCTAGCATCACAGAGAAGCACGACTTTGCTCGTAAAATACTCTACGCCTTCGCCAACACTTCATACGGCGACGCCTTCAACTTGATCTGCTGGAGCTGCTTGGATGTCGTGGAGAACGTCACTGTCGAAGCTGCACGGTTCCTGAACAAGATCACTCGACCAATAGCCGACACTGATACGAGCAACCAAGAATCCATCACAGATCGAGCTCTGTACCTGCTCACAGGGTCCCAAGCCGTGCGATTCCTCCAGTTTCTGGCCAAAGTGGCGCAGTTCAACAAGACCATCCAGAAGCGTGTACTTGCCCACCTCACTCCGTACGGTGACAAGTACGAAATGCATCGGCTCTCTAGTACGATCTGCTCCCTTGAAGACTTTTCTATCGTGTCGACCTTTGAATCCGTGGAAGAACGCTGCTTCTCACGACGCATCGCAACTCCAACTGATCACGTTTACTCTCACGAGGCATGGCAACCCGGAACTGATCGAGTTTACGACTGTGGACATGACTGGGAGTGTTCTGCGACTCTGGAATTCGCGCACCCATTTATCTGTCGGCGTGCGGCTTCTCCTCGAACGTCAAGTAAGCTAGTCCGAGTTAGGCCAGCAAGAGGACGGTGCTGAAGAAGACGAAGGATATCGGACCAACAGCGTTCGCAGCATTAGAAGCACCACCAGCACGGGAATGAACGCGTGGACTATTCTGGTGATGTACTGTATCCCGTGGGAACTATTAGTGATAGTAGTGCTACGTGGACAACACGTCAACACCCGTCATGTTTGGTATGCTATGACCGAGTTGGTTCTCAGGTTGCGGCGACGATCGGTGGGATTCTGCAGAAATTGGCGTCCGGAACTGTGACCAACGTGATGGTTCTTTTCGTCTTTATAGTCTAGTTTTACCATGTTGCAGCGTGCGGGTACATGCTGGTAGCTCATTGGGAATCCGGATTAGAATTCATGAACTGTACGACCAATCCCCAAGGAGTCGGGCTGTTGGGTGCTTCACGATCGACTTGAAAGTGATTCCCATTTCCGACGGTACGTTCACCTTCTTCTTCACACACAAAGACGCGATTTTAACGAGCAACATCTGCACCCGGTTAGCCCAAGCAATGCAGGTAAAGAAATCTCTCGGGTGATTTTGAAGTTGTGCAAGTTTACTCACACCTTTGCTGTTTGTAGTTTTTAGAAGACATGCAGCGCACACGAAATGGCGTAGAAGAAGAGCTAATCTTAGCAGCCCTGCCGCCGCATTATCGCATCCAGTTTTCGCACTACGTACGATACAAAGCCATCGCACCGCTGACTATTTTCCTCCGCAGGAAAGGAGCTTTCTTACGGACTGTGATGGGATCACTAGTACGGGACGTGTACGCACGCTTTTACAGCCTGGAGATACAGACGAGATGTTTATCGTCGCATGTGGTGAAGTCCCGCTCATTGACCCGCGCGGAGCCTGCGCCGAACGTATCTTGGTGGGCACCGCATTGCAGAATACGCGCTTTTCGAGCGCCACTTAGCAAAGTTTGGAGTCGATGCAGCTACGTTCTGTGAGATTTGGTATCTGCCGACTAAAGCGTTCAAGGATGCATTGGTGAAACACTTCTCCAAACTCGTGTACGCCTCCTTGTTGCTGCATATTGTGATCCTGCGGACAACAATACTCTACAGCAAGATGAAAATATTGAGCAGGATGTCGACGAAAAACAATTAATCGACTTTGTTAGGATATATCCGCCTCACTACAAGACCCCAAGTATCGCAAACTGTTACACGTAGCTCAACAACGTATCGATGAGCTACAACTGCGGTCGTTCTTACTACCTGAAGCGGTGATTCCTCGGCTGCAAATTTCCTTCGTCTTCTGAATACACATGAATTTTTGACTCCCTACGTCCGATTTTGACTCGTTAGTTTAGAAAACTACAGAAGGATTGTCAGCGCCTCATCTGGGTAATGGTTGTGAAGAAGATAAGCCCGAGCTGGTCCCTGCGATCACTACAATAACACCATCCGAATAGTTTTAGTGATACATGTACTAGTAGTACACTGTACATGGTGATACTTGTAACAATGACTGGTACTGCTCAAGGATCCATACTTGATGGGTGTTGTGTTCTCTTCGTTTAGTGCTAATTTCTACTCGATTGGCGTTCCGTTCTTATTGTTTGCTAAGTGATCTGTTCTTTTTCTTAGTGGCTGCGCACCAGCGGTTAGTGACAACATACAAATCAAAAGTACAGCTGGACGTACCTGTAGTATTTTCATCTTATCCTCATGTTTTTCAATGTCTAAGTATGTCTTGCATGCGTTAAATAGAATAGCATCACTTGTTCCTTCACTTTAACCTCCTTTTATAGCAATCTGAGCGATGAAGCGCAGATCCTGGGGCTTGCGGGGCCCAAGACTGGCGCTAATGGGGCGTCCGCGAGTGATCTGGACCAGCTCAAGCCTTCTGGTACACCATTGGGACGTGGCAAACAGACCAGCAGCTCCTCCAAGCAGAAGAAGCTCACTGGAATGCAACGCGAAGTGCTGGAACTGTTAGAAAGCAACCATCGCGCCAGCCACGCGCTGTATCAAGGCTTTGGTAACGCAAGAAGTCTCCAGCTGTCAAGTGGGTCCGTACCGGAAGGACTTCCAGGAGACTCAAGGTGGCCAGATTGGTATCACTTTGAGTGCAGAGTGGAAGGAGCCTGGACCTACCGACGACCCGGAGCAGAAGAAGAAGAGCATTGCTTCTTTGGAACGTGCGATGGCGTGGAGTTTCGGGTGGTTTGCAGAGCCATTGTACAATGGTGACTGACTACCCGCAGGTCATGAAGGATCGCTGTGGTGACAGACTGCCGAAGTTCACGGAGGAGGAGAAGAAGTTGGTGAAGGGAAGGTCCGACTTCTTTGGCCTTAATAACTACACCTCGTGCTACGTCAAACCATCACCTGAATTCGAGGCTGGAACACCTCCTCCGAACGACAACACTGGCGGGTTGAGGCTGATGGAAGAGGTCACTGCATACAAAGACCCGTCGTGGGTACAGACCGGAGCTCCTTGGAACTACGTCACGCCATGGGGACTGAAGAAGTTGTGTGTGTACATCCACGAGAAATACCACCCGAAGAACGGCATCTACATCACTGAGAACGGCTCTGCGTGGCCGGATGTGACCAAGGAAGAGGCTCAGCAGGATACTCAACGCAAGAATGTTACCGCCAGTACATCGCCAACGTCCATGAGGCCATTACTGAAGGTGCAGGCGTTCGTGGATACTTTGCTTGGAGCTTCTTTGACAACTACGAGTGGTCGATGGGCTATGGCATTCGGTTCGGGATGGTCTGGGTGGACTACAAGACTCAAGAGCGCGTGCCGAGAAGTCGTCCTACTGGTACAAGCAGGCAACCGCCGACAACGGATTCACTATCTAGAAAGATGCAGTGACTTTTGTATGCTGCGGTCGGCAAGCTACACTACAAGTATGAATACATACGTGTGTTCCAACAATGATGGGCGTGCATTTGCTCTCCATTAATCTGAGCACTCACATGGATAAAGTAAAGCGTAGTGTACATATTTTCTAGCAACAGAAGACTTTAGGATTCAGAAGACTTTAAGAACATGTATGATACTTCAAAGTTCAAAGTGTATTTAGTGGTTTGCTACGTCGAGAGCAACTCCGCCGCGAGTTCCTTTTCTTTTTTTCTTTTGTTTTTTTTTGGGTGAAAACATGAGCGCGATAATCTTTTGGATGTTTTCGTCGCTGCAGTAGCCTTCCTCATCGAGAACTAAACGCGCCTGTTCCTTGGTGAGGGTCTTGTGGATTCGTTCAGAATAATCGGGATATCCTTCGACCACATAGCTGTCAAATTCACTTGGGTTGCTTTCTTTGACGCGTTCGATGAGTTCCTTTGTCGTAAAGAACTTACCGGTCTTACTATCTTTGCGCCCAACTCTATCAAAGAGGAGGTTTCGGTACCACTCCATCGCCTTCCGGTAAACGAGATCGCGAGTCAGAGGCATCATGTCCTTAATGCTTCGGCCTTGTGTGTCGATCTTCTTCTGCAACTCCTCGATCTTCGAAGACAGTCTCCTGTCCGTCTTTGCTGCATCCTCGAGTTTCATATCCAAGACGTCGATCTGGTTGTTCTGGGCGGAGATGGTGTCGCGCAGGGCAGCAATTCTGACGTTCTGGGCGGTAATTTGGTCAGTCAAACCCTTGATCTCAAGTGAGTGATCTCGTCGCATACTCGCAAGCTCAAGCGAGTGATCTCGTCGCATACTCGCAAGCTCAAGCGAGTGATCGCGTTGCAAATTCGTCAGGGCCGTGATTTGAGCCATCATCTCTTCCATGGTAGGCTCCTTCGCCACCTCTGAGGAGGAAGACATGTTGCTGGTCATCGGTACAGAAGGGTCTGGCGGAATCGGCTCTGTCGTCGATAGTCCCTCGACGGGTTGCAATGATGTGATCGATACTTCCTCAATCACTTCAACAGGCGTGGTTGGTAACGCGTCAATCGGTTGCAATCGCTTGAGGATGGCAAACAGCGGTTGTGTGGGGCCAGCAAGCTGCTCCCACTTCTCCAATCGAGTGGAATCGGTCACTCGCGAGTCGAGGACCACGCTGGACCAATCGAGATTAGCTCCTGGAGTGCCGGTTTCGACTGAAAATTGATGTTCAAGCGTTTGTCGAAAGTTCCTTGACTCGAGTAGAGTCTTGATGTAAGGGTTACCGTCGATGGGCACGAATGTCGTGTGAAAGATGATAGCGACACGACAGAGTTTTCTTCGATTGGAGCGTGGCATGCCTTCAGAATTTCTTAGTGAGTACTTTGTCAGGACGAGGAAAGTTGCGAAATGATCATCTGCGATGGTTGTTTTCCGGTGTAGCCTCTAAGCATCAATGCGCCTCCTTTGCGTAGCCGATTGATGGCTCGGAGGAGAGACTTGTGACTTGTGAGTAGTCTCTGCATGGAAATTGTGTGTTGGTAAATGTTGATACATCTACCTGTACATGAAATACCAAGACATTGGGTGAGTAATTCGAAACAATTGACAGCTTATGATGCGTTTATCCTTCGTAAGTAGCGAGAGAAGACCAAAAAATACAGTCTCAAAGGCCCAGAAGAGGTTCTTCTTCTTCAACTATGGTGCTTTCATGACGAAAGAGTATGCAAGGCCTTTTTTAACCAATCATAGTGGGCATCTTGGGCATTTTTTTGCCATTTTAGCAATATGAGCAGATCCTGGGGCTTGCGGGGCCCAAGGCTGGCGCTAACGGGGCGTCCACGAGTGATCTGGACCAGCTCAAGCCTTCTGGTACACCATTGGGACGTGGCAAACAGACCAGCAGCTCCTCCAAGCAGAAGAAGCTCACTGGAATGCAACGCGAAGTGCTGGAACTGCTAGAGAGCAACCATCGCGCCAGCCACGCGCTGTATCAAGGATTCGGCAAGACGAGTTTGAAACAGAAGTGGCAGGAACGCAAGAAGTCTCCAGCTGTCAAGTGGGTCCGTACCGGAAGGACTTCCAGGAGACTCAAGGTGGCCAGATTGGTATCACTTTGAGTGCAGAGTGGAAGGAGCCTGGACCTACCGACGACCCGGAGCAGAAGAAGAAGAGCATTGCTTCTTTGGAACGTGCGATGGCGTGGAGCTTTGGGTGGTTTGCAGAGCCATTGTACAATGGTGACTGACTACCCGCAGGTCATGAAGGATCGCTGTGGTGACAGACTGCCGAAGTTCACGGAGGAGGAGAAGAAGTTGGTGAAGGGAAGGTCCGACTTCTTTGGCCTTAATAACTACACCTCGTGCTACGTCAAACCATCACCTGAATTCGAGGCTGGAACACCTCCTCCGAACGACAACACTGGCGGGTTGGAGGCTGATGAAGGGGTCACTGCATACCAAGACCCGTCCTGGGTACAGACCGGAGCTCCTTGGAACTACGTCACGCCATGGGGACTGGAAGAAGTTGTGTGTGTACATCCACGAGAAATACCACCCGAAGAACGGCATCTACATCACTGAGAACGGCTCTGCGTGGCCGGATGTGACCAAGGAAGAGGCTCAGCAGGATACTCAACGCAAGAATGTTACCGCCAGTACATCGCCAACGTCCATGAGGCCATTACTGAAGGTGCAGACGTTCGTGGATACTTTGCTTGGAGCTTCTTTGACAACTACGAGTGGTCGATGGGCTATGGCATTCGGTTCGGGATGGTCTGGGTGGACTACAAGACTCAAGAGCGCGTGCCGAGAAGTCGTCCTACTGGTACAAGCAGGCAACCGCCGACAACGGATTCACTATCTAGAAAGATGCAGTGACTTTTGTATGCTGCGGTCGGCAAGCTACACTACAAGTATGAATACATACGTGTGTTCCAACAATGATGGGCGTGCATTTGCTCTCCATTAATCTGAGCACTCACATGGATAAAGTAAAGCGTAGTGTACATATTTTCTAGCAACAGAAGACTTTAGGATTCAGAAGACTTTAATAACATGTATGATACTTCAAAGTTCAAAGTGTATTTAGTGGTTTGCTACGTCGAGAGCAACTCCGCCGCGAGTTCCTTTTCTTTTTTTCTTTTGCTTTCTTTTGTTTTTTTTTGGGTGAAAACATGAGCGCGATAATCTTTTGGATGTTTTCGTCGCTGGCGCGGTAGCCTTCCTCATCGAGAACTAAACGCGCCTGTTCCTTGGTGAGGGTCTTGTGGATTCGTTCAGAATAATCGGGATATCCTTCGACCACATAGCTGTCAAATTCACTTGGGTTGCTTTCTTTGACGCGTTCGATGAGTTCCTTTGTCGTAAAGAACTTACCGGTCTTACTATCTTTGCGCCCAACTCTATCAAAGAGGAGGTTTCGGTACCACTCCATCGCCTTCCGGTAAACGAGATCGCGAGTCAGAGGCATCATGTCCTTAATGCTTCGGCCTTGTGTGTCGATCTTCTTCTGCAACTCCTCGATCTTCGAAGACAGTTTCCTGTCCGTCTTTGCTGCCTCTTCGGCGCTTTCAGATAGCTTCACATTCAGCCGGTCAATCTCGTCATTCTGGGCAGCAATTTTGACGCCTTGCTGGGTAAGTTTGACGCCCTGCTGGGTAAGTTTGACGTTCTGGGCGATAATTTGGTCAGTCAGCCCCTTGATCTCAAGCGAGTGATCTCGTCGCATACTCGTCATACTGGTGCCCAGGGCCGTGATTTGAGCCATCATCTCTGCCATGGTAGGCTCCTTCGCCACCTCTGAGGAGGAAGACATGTTGCTGGTCATCGGTACAGAAGGGTCTGGCGGAATCGGCTCTGTCGTCGATAGTCCCTCGACGGGTTGCAATGCTGTGATCGATACTTCCTCAATCACTTCAACAGGCGTGGTTGGTAACGCGTCAATCGGTTGCAATCGCTTGAGGATGGCAAACAGCGGTTGTGTGGGGCCAGCAAGCTGCTCCCACTTCTCCAATCGAGTGGAATCGGTCACTCGCGAGTCGAGGACCACGCTGGACCAATCGAGATTAGCTCCTGGAGTGCCGGTTTCGACTGAAAATTGATGTTCAACCGTTTGTCGAAAGTTCCTTGACTCGAGTAGAGTCTTGATGTAAGGGTTACCGTCGATGGGCACGAGTGTCGTGTGAAAGATGATAGCGACACGAGCGAGTTTTCTTCGATTGGAGCGTGGCATGCCTTCAGAATTTCTTGGGGAGTACTTTGTCAGGACGAGGAAAGTTGTGAAATGATCATCTGCGATGGTTGTTTTCCGGTGTAGCCTCTAAGCATCAATGCGCCTCCTTTGCGTAGCCGATTGATGGCTCGGAGGAGAGACTTGTGACTTGTGAGTAGTCTCTGCATGGAAATTGTGTGTTGGTAAATGTTGATACATCTACATGTATATGAAATACCAAGACATTGGGTGAGTAATTCGAAACAATTGACAGCTTATGATGCGTTTATCCTTCGTAAGTAGCGAGAGAAGACCAAAAAATACAGTCTCAAAGGCCCAGAAGAGGTTCTTCTTCTTCAACTATGGTGCTTTCATGACGAAAGAGTATGCAAGGCCTTTTTTAACCAATCATAGTGGGCATCTTAGGCATTTTTTTGCCATTTTAGCAATATGAGCGACGTAGCGCAGATCCTGGGGCTTGCGGGGCCCAAGGCTGGCGCTAATGGGGCGTCCACGAGTGATCTGGACCAGCTCAAGCCTTCTGGTACACCATTGGGACGTGGCAAACAGACCAGCAGCTCCTCCAAGCAGAAGAAGCTCACTGGAATGCAACGCGAAGTGCTGGAACTGCTAGAGAGCAACCATCGCGCCAGCCACGCGCTGTATCAAGGATTCGGCAAGACGAGTTTGAAACAGAAGTGGCAGGAACGCAAGAAGTCTCCAGCTGTCAAGTGGGTCCGTACCGGAAGGACTTCCAGGAGACTCAAGGTGGCCAGATTGGTATCACTTTGAGTGCAGAGTGGAAGGAGCCTGGACCTACCGACGACCCGGAGCAGAAGAAGAAGAGCATTGCTTCTTTGGAACGTGCGATGGCGTGGAGCTTTGGGTGGTTTGCAGAGCCATTGTACAATGGTGACTGACTACCCGCAGGTCATGAAGGATCGCTGTGGTGACAGACTGCCGAAGTTCACGGAGGAGGAGAAGAAGTTGGTGAAGGGAAGGTCCGACTTCTTTGGCCTTAATAACTACACCTCGTGCTACGTCAAACCATCACCTGAATTCGAGGCTGGAACACCTCCTCCGAACGACAACACTGGCGGGTTGGAGGCTGATGAAGGGGTCACTGCATACCAAGACCCGTCCTGGGTACAGACCGGAGCTCCTTGGAACTACGTCACGCCATGGGGACTGAAGAAGTTGTGTGTGTACATCCACGAGAAATACCACCCGAAGAACGGCATCTACATCACTGAGAACGGCTCTGCGTGGCCGGATGTGACCAAGGAAGAGGCTCAGCAGGATACTCAACGCAAGAATGTTACCGCCAGTACATCGCCAACGTCCATGAGGCCATTACTGAAGGTGCAGACGTTCGTGGATACTTTGCTTGGAGCTTCTTTGACAACTACGAGTGGTCGATGGGCTATGGCATTCGGTTCGGGATGGTCTGGGTGGACTACAAGACTCAAGAGCGCGTGCCGAGAAGTCGTCCTACTGGTACAAGCAGGCAACCGCCGACAACGGATTCACTATCTAGAAAGATGCAGTGACTTTTGTATGCTGCGGTCGGCAAGCTACACTACAAGTATGAATACATACGTGTGTTCCAACAATGATGGGCGTGCATTTGCTCTCCATTAATCTGAGCACTCACATGGATAAAGTAAAGCGTAGTGTACATATTTTCTAGCAACAGAAGACTTCTCCATCATCTCCAGAAGTACACTTTAAGAACATGTATGAGAAACGTCGATCCAAAGTTCAAAGTGTATTTAGTGGTTTGTTACGTCGAGAGCAACTCCGCCGAACGAGAGTTCCTTTTCTTTTTTCTTTTGCTTTCTTTTGTTTTTTGGGTGAAAACATGAGCGCGATAATCTTTTGGATGTTTTCGTTGTTGCGCGGTAGCCTTCCTCATCGAGAACTAAACGCGCCTGTTCCGGTGAGGGTCTTGTGGATTCGTTCAGAATAATCGGGATATCCTTCGACCACATAGCTGTCAAATTCACTTGGGTTGCTTTTTTTGACGCGTTCGATGAGTTCCTTCGTCGTAAAGACCTTGCCGGTCTTACCATCTTTGCGCCCAACTCTATCAAAGAGGAGGTTTCGGTACCACTCCATCGCCTTCCGGTAAACGAGATCGCGAGTCAGAGGCATCATGTCCTTAATGCTTCGGCCTTGTGTGTCGATCTTCTTCTGCAACTCCTCGATCTTCGAAGACAGTCTCCTGTCCGTCTTTGCTGCATCTTCGGTGCTTTCAGATAGCTTCACATTCAGCCTGTCGATCTGGTTGTTCTGGGCGGAGATGGTGTCGCGCAGGGCAGCAATTCTGACGTTCTGGGCGGTAATTTTGTCAGTCAGCCCCTTGATCTCAAGCGAGTGATCTCGTCGCATACTCGCAAGCTCAAGTGAGTGATCGCGTTGCAAATTCGTCAGGGCCGTGATTTGAGCCATCATCTCTGCCATGGTAGGCTCCTTCGCCACCTCTGAGGAGGAAGACATGTTGCTGGTCATCGGTACAGAAGGGTCTGGCGGAATCGGCTCTGTCGTCGATAGTCCCTCGACGGGTTGCAATGCTGTGATCGATACTTCCTCAATCACTTCAACAGGCGTGGTTGGTAACGCGTCAATCGGTTGCAATCGCTTGAGGATGGCAAACAGCGGTTGTGTGGGGCCAGCAAGCTGCTCCCACTTCTCCAATCGAGTGGAATCGGTCACTCGCGAGTCGAGGACCACGCTGGACCAATCGAGATTAGCTCCTGGAAGGCCGGTTTCGACTGAAAATTGGTATTCAACCGTTTGTCGAAAGTTCCTTGACTCGAGTAGAGTCTTGATGTAAGGGTTACCGTCGATGGGCACGAATGTCGTGTGAAAGATGATAGCGACACGAGCGAGTTTTCTTCGATTGGAGCGTGGCATGCCTTCAGAATTTCTTGGGGAGTACTTTGTCAGGACGAGGAAAGTTGCGAAATGATCATCTGCGATGGTTGTTTTCCGGTGTAGCCTCTAAGCATCAATGCGCCTCCTTTGCGTAGCCGATTGATGGCTTGGAGGAGAGACTTGTGACTTGTGAGTAGTCTCTGCATGGAAATTGTGTGTTGGTAAATGTTGATACATCTACCTGTACATGAAATACCAAGACATTGGGTGAGTAATTCGAAACAATTGACAGCTTATGATGCGTTTATCCTTCGTAAGTAGCGAGAGAAGACCAAAAAATACAGTCTCAAAGGCCCAGAAGAGGTTCTTCTTCTTCAACTATGGTGCTTTCATGACGAAAGAGTATGCAAGGCCTTTTTTAACCAATCATAGTGGGCATCTTAGGCATTTTTTTGCCATTTTAGCAATATGAGCGACGTAGCGCAGATCCTGGGGCTTGCGGGGCCCAAGGCTGGCGCTAACGGGGCGTCCACGAGTGATCTGGACCAGCTCAAGCCTTCTGGTACACCATTGGGACGTGGCAAACAGACCAGCAGCTCCTCCAAGCAGAAGAAGCTCACAGGAATGCAACGCGAAGTGCTGGAACTGCTAGAGAGCAACCATCGCGCCAGCCACGCGCTGTATCAAGGATTCGGCAAGACGAGTTTGAAACAGAAGTGGCAGGAACGCAAGAAGTCTCCAGCTGTCAAGTGGGTCCGTACCGGAAGGACTTCCAGGAGACTCAAGGTGGCCAGATTGGTATCACTTTGAGTGCAGAGTGGAAGGAGCCTGGACCTACCGACGACCCGGAGCAGAAGAAGAAGAGCATTGCTGCTTTGGAACGTGCGATGGCGTGGAGTTTCGGGTGGTTTGCAGAGCCATTGTACAATGGTGACTGACTACCCGCAGGTCATGAAGGATCGCTGTGGTGACAGACTGCCGAAGTTCACGGAGGAGGAGAAGAAGTTGGTGAAGGGAAGGTCCGACTTCTTTGGCCTTAATAACTACACCTCGTGCTACGTCAAACCATCACCTGAATTCGAGGCTGGAACACCTCCTCCGAACGACAACACTGGCGGGTTGGAGGCTGATGAAGGGGTCACTGCATACCAAGACCCGTCCTGGGTACAGACCGGAGCTCCTTGGAACTACGTCACGCCATGGGGACTGAAGAAGTTGTGTGTGTACATCCACGAGAAATACCACCCGAAGAACGGCATCTACATCACTGAGAACGGCTCTGCGTGGCCGGATGTGACCAAGGAAGAGGCTCAGCAGGATACTCAACGCAAGAATGTTACCGCCAGTACATCGCCAACGTCCATGAGGCCATTACTGAAGGTGCAGACGTTCGTGGATACTTTGCTTGGAGCTTCTTTGACAACTACGAGTGGTCGATGGGCTATGGCATTCGGTTCGGGATGGTCTGGGTGGACTACAAGACTCAAGAGCGCGTGCTGAAGAAGTCGTCCTACTGGTACAAGCAGGCAACCGCCGACAACGGATTCACTATCTAGAAAGATGCAGTGACTTTTGTATGCTGCGGTCGGCAAGCTACACTACAAGTATGAATACATACGTGTGTTCCAACAATGATGGGCGTGCATTTGCTCTCCATTAATCTGAGCACTCACATGGATAAAGTAAAGCGTAGTGTACATATTTTCTAGCAACAGAAGACTTTAAGAACATGTATGATACTTCAAAGTTCAAAGTGTATTTAGTGGTTTGCTACGTCGAGAGCAACTCCGCCGCGAGTTCCTTTTCTTTTTTTCTTTTGCTTTCTTTTGTTTTTTTTGGGTGAAAACATGAGCGCGATAATCTTTTGGATGTTTTCGTCGCTGCAGTAGCCTTCCTCATCGAGAACTAAACGCGCCTGTTCCTTGGTGAGGGTCTTGTGGATTCGTTCAGAATAATCGGGATATCCTTCGACCACATAGCTGTCAAATTCACTTGGGTTGCTTTTTTTTGACGCGTTCGATGAGTTCCTTTGTCGTAAAGAGTCTTTACTAAAGACCTTTCCGGTCTTACCGTCTTTGCGCCCAACTCTATCAAAGAGGAGGTTTCGGTACCACTCCATCGCCTTCCGGTAAACGAGATCGCGAGTCAGAGGCATCATGTCCTTAATGCTTCGGCCTTGTGTGTCGATCTTCTTCTGCAACTCCTCGATCTTCGAAGACAGTTTCCTGTCCGTCTTTGCTGCTTCTTCGGTGCTTTCAGATAGCTTACATTCAGCCTGTCAATCTCGTCATTCTGGACGGAGATGGTGTGGCGCAGGGCAGCAATTTTGACGTCCTGCTGGGTAAGTTTGACGTCCTGCTGGGTAAGTTTGACGTTCTGGGCGGTAATTTGGTCAGTCAAACCCTTGATCTCAAGTGAGTGATCTCGTCGCATACTCGCAAGCTCAAGCGAGTGATCTCGTCGCATACTCGCAAGCTCAAGCGAGTGATCGCGTTGCAAATTCGTCAGGGCCGTGATTTGAGCCATCATCTCTGCCATGGTAGGCTCCTTCGCCACCTCTGAGGAGGAAGACATGTTGCTGGTCATCGGTACAGAAGGGTCTGGCGGAATCGGCTCTGTCGTCGATAGTCCCTCGACGGGTTGCAATGATGTGATCGATACTTCCTCAATCACTTCAACAGGCGTGGTTGGTAACGCGTCAATCGGTTGCAATCGCTTGAGGATGGCAAACAGCGGTTGTGTGGGGCCAGCAAGCTGCTCCCACTTCTCCAATCGAGTGGAATCGGTCACTCGCGAGTCGAGGACCACGCTGGACCAATCGAGATTAGCTCCTGGAGTGCCGGTTTCGACTGAAAATTGATGTTCAAGCGTTTGTCGAAAGTTCCTTGACTCGAGTAGAGTCTTGATGTAAGGGTTACCGTCGATGGGCACGAATGTCGTGTGAAAGATGATAGCGACACGAGCGAGTTTTCTTCGATTGGAGCGTGGCATGCCTTCAGAATTTCTTGGGGAGTACTTTGTCAGGACGAGGAAAGTTGCGAAATGATCATCTGCGATGGTTGTTTTCCGGTGTAGCCTCTAAGCATCAATGCGCCTCCTTTGCGTAGCCGATTGATGGCTCGGAGGAGAGACTTGTGACTTGTGAGTAGTCTCTGCATGGAAATTGTGTGTTGGTAAATGTTGATACATCTACCTGTACATGAAATACCAAGACATTGAGTGAATCATTCGAAACAATTGACAGCTTATGATGCGTTTATCCTTCGTAAGTAGCGAGAGAAGACCAAAAAATACAGTCTCAAAGGCCCAGAAGAGGTTCTTCTTCTTCAACTATGGTGCTTTCATGACGAAAGAGTATGCAAGGCCTTTTTTAACCAATCATAGTGGGCATCTTAGGCATTTTTTTGCCATTTTAGCAATAATGAGCGACGTAGCGCAGATCCTGGGGATTGCAGGGCCCAAGGCTGGCGCTAACGGGGCGTCCACGAGTGATCTGGACCAGCTCAAGCCTTCTGGTACACCATTGGGACGTGGCAAACAGACCAGCAGCTCCTCCAAGCAGAAGAAGCTCACAGGAATGCAACGCGAAGTGCTGGAACTGCTAGAGAGCAACCATCGCGCCAGCCACGCGCTGTATCAAGGATTCGGCAAGACGAGTTTGAAACAGAAGTGGCAGGAACGCAAGAAGTCTCCAGCTGTCAAGTGGGTCCGTACCGGAAGGACTTCCAGGAGACTCAAGGTGGCCAGATTGGTATCACTTTGAGTGCAGAGTGGAAGGAGCCTGGACCTACCGACGACCCGGAGCAGAAGAAGAAGCATGGGAACGTGCGATGGCGTGGAGCTTTGGGTGGTTTGCAGAGCCATTGTACAATGGTGACTGACTACCCGCAGGTCATGAAGGATCGCTGTGGTGACAGACTGCCGAAGTTCACGGAGGAGGAGAAGAAGTTGGTGAAGGGAAGGTCCGACTTCTTTGGCCTTAATAACTACACCTCGTGCTACGTCAAACCATCACCTGAATTCGAGGCTGGAACACCTCCTCCGAACGACAACACTGGCGGGTTGGAGGCTGATGAAGGGGTCACTGCATACCAAGACCCGTCCTGGGTACAGACCGGAGCTCCTTGGAACTACGTCACGCCATGGGGACTGAAGAAGTTGTGTGTGTACATCCACGAGAAATACCACCCGAAGAACGGCATCTACATCACTGAGAACGGCTCTGCGTGGCCGGATGTGACCAAGGAAGAGGCTCAGCAGGATACTCAACGCAAGAATGTTACCGCCAGTACATCGCCAACGTCCATGAGGCCATTACTGAAGGTGCAGACGTTCGTGGATACTTTGCTTGGAGCTTCTTTGACAACTACGAGTGGTCGATGGGCTATGGCATTCGGTTCGGGATGGTATGGGTGGACTACAAGACTCAAGAGCGCGTGCTGAAGAAGTCGTCCTACTGGTACAAGCAGGCAATTGCCGACAACGGATTCACTATCTAGGTGCAGTGACTTTTGCATGCTGCGGTCTTTGAGACCTGACATTGAGACCTGACAAGCTATATGTACTACATGTATGAACTATTCACGAAGGAGTATGAATACATACGTGTGTTCCAACAAAGATGGGGTGGATCACAAAATGCTGCCTTCTATTTCGGAAGGCGCAGTACTGTGGGGCCGTCAGAAGACTCCTCCTTGGCTACTCAACTTGGCGTTAGTAAATCGAGCTTCGATGATCTTAGCCTTTCAGCAATTGTCCTTCTCCATCATCTCCGAGTACACAAAGAAAGTTGAGAAACGTCGATCCGAGCGCACTGTCTTAAGTTTGGTTTGGCTATCGAGTAGACCCATTAACGCATCAACAGCACAGATCGTAGAGCGAACGACGGCGTGGCAAATTTGAGAACCCCCTGCTCGAACGAGAAAAAACTATTTAATAAAGTTACTTTTCTTTTTCTTTTGCTTTTTGGGGTGGAAACATGAGCGCGATAATCTTTTGGATGTTTTCGTCGTCGCAGTAGCCTTCCTCATCGAGAACTAAATTCGCCTGTTCCTTGGTGAGGGTCTTGTGGATTCGTTCAGAATAATTAGGATATCCTTCGATCGCATAGCTGTCAAATTCACTTGGGTTGCTTTTTTTGACGCGTTCGATGAGTTCCTTTGTCGTAAAGAGTCTTTACTAAAGACCTTTCCGGTCTTACCGTCTTTGCGCCCAACTCTATCAAAGAGGAGGTTTCGGTACCACTCCATCGCCTTCCGGTAAACGAGATCGCGAGTCAGAGGCATCATGTCCTTAATGCTTCGGCCTTGTGTGTCGATGGTCTTCTGCAACTCCTCGATCTTCGAAGACAGTTTCCTGTCCGTCTTTGCTGCTTCTTCGGTGCTTTCAGATAGCTTCACATTCAGCCTGTCAATCTCGTCATTCTGGACGGAGATGGTGTGGCGCAGGGCAGCAATTTTGACGTCCTGCTGGGTAAGTTTGACGTCCTGCTGGGTAAGTTTGACGTTCTGGGCGGTAATTTGGTCAGTCAAAACCCTTGATCTCAAGCGAGTGATCTCGTCGCATACTCGCAAGCTCAAGCGAGTGATCTCGTTGCAAATTCGTCATACTGGTGCCCAGGACCGTGATTCGAGCCATCATCTCTGCCATGGTAGGCTCCTTCGCCACCTCTGAGGAGGAAGACATGTTGCTGGTCATCGGTACAGAAGGGTCTGGCGGAATCGGCTCTGTCGTCGATAGTCCCTCGACGGGTTGCAATGATGTGATCGATACTTCCTCAATCACTTCAACAGGCGTGGTTGGTAACGCGTCAATCGGTTGCAATCGCTTGAGGATGGCAAACAGCGGTTGTGTGGGGCCAGCAAGCTGCTCCCACTTCTCCAATCGAGTGGAATCGGTCACTCGCGAGTCGAGGACCACGCTGGACCAATCGAGATTAGCTCCTGGAGTGCCGGTTTCGACTGAAAATTGATGTTCAAGCGTTTGTCGAAAGTTCCTTGACTCGAGTAGAGTCTTGATGTAAGGGTTACCGTCGATGGGCACGAATGTCGTGTGAAAGATGATAGCGACACGAGCGAGTTTTCTTCGATTGGAGCGTGGCATGCCTTCAGAATTTCTTGGGAGTACTTTGGTCAGGACGAGGAAAGTTGCGAAATGATCATCTGCGATGGTTGTTTTCCGGTGTAGCCTCTAAGCATCAATGCGCCTCCTTTGCGTAGAGCCGATTGATGGCTCGGAGGAGAGACTTGTGACTTGTGAGTAGTCTCTGCATGGAAATTGTGTGTTGGTAAATGTTGATACATCTACATGTATATGAAATACCAAGACATTGGGTGAGTAATTCGAAACAATTGACAGCTTATGATGCGTTTATCCTTCGTAAGTAGCGAGAGAAGACCAAAAAATACAGTCTCAAAGGCCCAGAAGAGGTTCTTCTTCTTCAACTATGGTGCTTTCATGACGAAAGAGTATGCAAGGCCTTTTTTAACCAATCATAGTGGGCATCTTAGGCATTTTTTTTGCCATTTTAGCAATATGAGCGACGTAGCGCAGATCCTGGGGCTTGCGGGGCCCAAGGCTGGCGCTAATGGGGCGTCCACGAGTGATCTGGACCAGCTCAAGCCTTCTGGTACACCATTGGGACGTGGCAAACAGACCAGCAGCTCCTCCAAGCAGAAGAAGCTCACAGGAATGCAACGCGAAGTGCTGGAACTGTTAGAAAGCAACCATCGCGCCAGCCACGCGCTGTATCAAGGATTCGGCAAGACGAGTTTGAAACAGAAGTGGCAGGAACGCAAGAAGTCTCCAGCTGTCAAGTGGGTCCGTACCGGAAGGACTTCCAGGAGACTCAAGGTGGCCAGATTGGTATCACTTTGAGTGCAGAGTGGAAGGAGCCTGGACCTACCGACGACCCGGAGCAGAAGAAGAAGAGCATTGCTGCTTTGGAACGTGCGATGGCGTGGAGTTTCGGGTGGTTTGCAGAGCCATTGTACAATGGTGACTGACTACCCGCAGGTCATGAAGGATCGCTGTGGTGACAGACTGCCGAAGTTCACGGAAGAGGAGAAGAAGTTGGTGAAGGGAAGGTCCGACTTCTTTGGTCTTAATAACTACACCTCGTGCTACGTCAAACCATCACCTGAATTCGAGGCTGGAACACCTCCTCCGAACGACAACACTGGCGGGTTGGAGGCTGATGAAGGGGTCACTGCATACCAAGACCCGTCCTGGGTACAGACCGGAGCTCCTTGGAACTACGTCACGCCATGGGGACTGAAGAAGCTGTGTGTGTACATCCACGAGAAATACCACCCGAAGAACGGCATCTACATCACCGAGAACGGTTCTGCGTGGCCGGATGTGACCAAGGAAGAGGCTCAGCAGGACACTCAACGCGAAGACTGTTACCGCCAGTACATCGCCAACGCACGAGGCCATTACGGAAGGTGCAGACGTTCGTGGGTACTTTGCTTGGAGCTTCTTTGACAACTAGTGGTCGATGTGCTATGGCATTCGATTCGGGATGGTCTGGGTGGACTACAAGACTCAAGAGCGCGTGCCGAGAAGTCGTCCTACTGGTACAAGCAGGCAACCGCCGACAACGGATTCACTATCTAGAAAGATGCAGTGACTTTTGTATGCTGCGGTCGGCAAGCTACACTACAAGTATGAATACATACGTGTGTTCCAACAATGATGGGCGTGCATTTGCTCTCCATTAATCTGAGCACTCACATGGATAAAGTAAAGCGTAGTGTACATATTTTCTAGCAACAGAAGACTTTAGGATACAGAAGACTTTAATAACATGTATGATCCTTCAAATTTCAAAGTGTATTTAGTGGTTTGTTACGTCGAGAGCAACTCCTGGCGTGGCAAGTTGAGGAACCCTGCTCGAACGAAAAAACTATTTAATACAAAGTTACCGCTAAGCGTCTAGGGTGAAAACATGAGCGCGATAATCTTTTGGATGTTTTCGTCGCTGTCGCAGTAGCCTTCCTCATCGAGAACTAAACGCGCCTGTTCCTTGGTGAGGGTCTTGTGGATTCGTTCAGAATAATCGGGATATCCTTCGACCACATAGCTGTCAAATTCACTTGGGTTGCTTTCTTTGACGCGTTCGATGAGTTCCTTTGTCGTAAAGAACTTACCGGTCTTACTATCTTTGCGCCCAACTCTATCAAAGAGGAGGTTTCGGTACCACTCCATCGCCTTCCGGTAAACGAGATCGCGAGTCAGAGGCATCATGTCCTTAATGCTTCGGCCTTGTGTGTCGATCTTCTTCTGCAACTCCTCGATCTTCGAAGACAGTTTCCTGTCCGTCTTTGCTGCTTCTTCGGTGCTTTCAGATAGCTTCACATTCAGCCTGTCAATCTCGTCATTCTGGACGGAGATGGTGTGGCGCAGGGCAGCAATTTTGACGTCCTGCTGGGTAAGTTTGACGTCCTGCTGGGTAAGTTTGACGTTCTGGGCGGTAATTTGGTCAGTCAAACCCTTGATCTCAAGCGAGTGATCTCGTTCCATCGTGGTGATTTTGTCAGTCAGCCCCTTGATCTCAAGCGAGTGATCTCGTCGCATACTCGCAAGCTCAAGTGAGTGATCTCGTCGTTGCATAATTCGTCAGGGCCGTGATTTGAGCCATCATCTCTGCCATGGTAGGCTCCTTCGCCACCTCTGAGGAGGAAGACATGTTGCTGGTCATCGGTACAGAAGGGTCTGGCGGAATCGGCTCTGTCGTCGATAGTCCCTCGACGGGTTGCAATGATGTGATCGATACTTCCTCAATCACTTCAACAGGCGTGGTTGGTAACGCGTCAATCGGTTGCAATCGCTTGAGGATGGCAAACAGCGGTTGTGTGGGGCCAGCAAGCTGCTCCCACTTCTCCAATCGAGTGGAATCGGTCACTCTGCGAGTCGAGGACCACGCTGGACCAATCGAGATTAGCTCCTGGAGTGCCGGTTTCGACTGAAAATTGATGTTCAAGCGTTTGTCGAAAGTTCCTTGACTCGAGTAGAGTCTTGATGTAAGGGTTACCGTCGATGGGCACGAATGTCGTGTGAAAGATGATAGCGACACGAGCGAGTTTTTCTTCGATTGGAGCGTGGCATGCCTTCAGAATTTCTTGGGAGTACTTTGTCAGGACGAGGAAAGTTGCGAAATGATCATCTGCGATGGTTGTTTTCCGGTGTAGCCTCTAAGCATCAATGCGCCTCCTTTGCGTAGCCGATTGATGGCTCGGAGGAGAGACTTGTGACTTGTGAGTAGTCTCTGCATGGAAATTGTGTGTTGGTAAATGTTGATACATCTACATGTATATGAAATACCAAGACATTGGGTGAGTAATTCGAAACAATTGACAGCTTATGATGCGTTTATCCTTCGTAAGTAGCGAGAGAAGACCAAACGACAGTCTCAAAGGCTCAGAAGAGGTGTTCTTCTTCTTCAACTATGGTGTTTCTTGACGAAAGAGTATGCAAGGCCTTTTTTAACCAATCATAGTGGGCATCTTAGGCATTTTTTTGCCATTTTAGCAATATGAGCGACGTAGCGCAGATCCTGGCCCAAGACTGGCGCTAATGGGGCGTCCGCGAGTGATCTGGACCAGCTCAAGCCTTCTGGTACACCATTGGGACGTGGCAAACAGGCCAGCAGCTCCTCCAAGCAGAAGAAGCTCACAGGAATGCAACGCGAAGTGCTGGAACTGTTAGAAAGCAACCATCGCGCCAGCCACGCGCTGTATCAAGGATTCGGCAAGACGAGTTTGAAACAGAAGTGGCAGGAACGCAAGAAGTCTCCAGCTGTCAAGTGGGTCCGTACCGGAAGGACTTCCAGGAGACTCAAGGTGGCCAGATTGGTATCACTTTGAGTGCAGAGTGGAAGGAGCCTGGACCTACCGACGACCCGGAGCAGAAGAAGAAGAGCATTGCTGCTTTGGAACGTGCGATGGCGTGGAGTTTCGGGTGGTTTGCAGAGCCATTGTACAATGGTGACTGACTACCCGCAGGTCATGAAGGATCGCTGTGGTGACAGACTGCCGAAGTTCACGGAGGAGGAGAAGAAGTTGGTGAAGGGAAGGTCCGACTTCTTTGGCCTTAATAACTACACCTCGTGCTACGTCAAACCATCACCTGAATTCGAGGCTGGAACACCTCCTCCGAACGACAACACTGGCGGGTTGGAGGCTGATGAAGGGGTCACTGCATACCAAGACCCGTCCTGGGTACAGACCGGAGCTCCTTGGAACTACGTCACGCCATGGGGACTGAAGAAGTTGTGTGTACATCCACGAGAAATACCACCCGAAGAACGGCATCTACATCACTGAGAACGGCTCTGCGTGGCCGGATGTGACCAAGGAAGAGGCTCAGCAGGATACTCAACGCAAGAATGTTACCGCCAGTACATCGCCAACGTCCATGAGGCCATTACTGAAGGTGCAGACGTTCGTGGATACTTTGCTTGGAGCTTCTTTGACAACTACGAGTGGTCGATGGGCTATGGCATTCGGTTCGGGATGGTCTGGGTGGACTACAAGACTCAAGAGCGCGTGCCGAGAAGTCGTCCTACTGGTACAAGCAGGCAACCGCCGACAACGGATTCACTATCTAGAAAGATGCAGTGACTTTGTATGCTGCGGTCGGCAAGCTACACTACAAGTATGAATACATACGTGTGTTCCAACAATGATGGGCGTGCATTTGCTCTCCATTAATCTGAGCACTCACATGGATAAAGTAAAGCGTAGTGTACATATTTTCTAGCAACAGAAGACTTTAGGATTCAGAAGACTTTAATAACATGTATGATACTTCAAAGTTCAAAGTGTATTTAGTGGTTTGCTACGTCGAGAGCAACTCCGCCGCGAGTTCCTTTTCTTTTTTTCTTTTGTTTTTTTTTGGGTGAAAACATGAGCGCGATAATCTTTTGGATGTTTTCGTCGCTGCAGTAGCCTTCCTCATCGAGAACTAAACGCGCCTGTTCCTTGGTGAGGGTCTTGTGGATTCGTTCAGAATAATCGGGATATCCTTCGACCACATAGCTGTCAAATTCACTTGGGTTGCTTTCTTTGACGCGTTCGATGAGTTCCTTTGTCGTAAAGAACTTACCGGTCTTACTATCTTTGCGCCCAACTCTATCAAAGAGGAGGTTTCGGTACCACTCCATCGCCTTCCGGTAAACGAGATCGCGAGTCAGAGGCATCATGTCCTTAATGCTTCGGCCTTGTGTGTCGATCTTCTTCTGCAACTCCTCGATCTTCGAAGACAGTTTCCTGTCCGTCTTTGCTGCTTCTTCGGTGCTTTCAGATAGCTTCACATTCAGCCTGTCAATCTCGTCATTCTGGACGGAGATGGTGTGGCGCAGGGCAGCAATTTTGACGTCCTGCTGGGTAAGTTTGACGTCCTGCTGGGTAAGTTTGACGTTCTGGGCGGTAATTTGGTCAGTCAAACCCTTGATCTCAAGCGAGTGATCTCGTTCCATCGTGGTGATTTTGTCAGTCAGCCCCTTGATCTCAAGCGAGTGATCTCGTCGCATACTCGCAAGCTCAAGTGAGTGATCGCGTTGCAAATTCGTCAGGGCCGTGATTTGAGCCATCATCTCTGCCATGGTAGGCTCCTTCGCCACCTCTGAGGAGGAAGACATGTTGCTGGTCATCGGTACAGAAGGGTCTGGCGGAATCGGCTCTGTCGTCGATAGTCCCTCGACGGGTTGCAATGATGTGATCGATACTTCCTCAATCACTTCAACAGGCGTGGTTGGTAACGCGTCAATCGGTTGCAATCGCTTGAGGATGGCAAACAGCGGTTGTGTGGGGCCAGCAAGCTGCTCCCACTTCTCCAATCGAGTGGAATCGGTCACTCGCGAGTCGAGGACCACGCTGGACCAATCGAGATTAGCTCCTGGAGTGCCGGTTTCGACTGAAAATTGATGTTCAAGCGTTTGTCGAAAGTTCCTTGACTCGGTAGAGTCTTGATGTAAGAGGTTACCGTCGATGGGCACGAATGTCGTGTGAAAGATGATAGCGACACGAGCGAGTTTTCTTCGATTGGAGCGTGGCATGCCTTCAGAATTTCTTGGGGAGTACTTGGTCAGGACGAGGAAAGTTGCGAAATGATCATCTGCGATGGTTGTTTTCCGGTGTAGCCTCTAAGCATCAATGCGCCTCCTTTGCGTAGAGCCGATTGATGGCTCGGAGGAGAGACTTGTGACTTGTGAGTAGTCTCTGCATGGAAATTGTGTGTTGGTAAATGTTGATACATCTACATGTATATGAAATACCAAGACATTGGGTGAGTAATTCGAAACAATTGACAGCTTATGATGCGTTTATCCTTCGTAAGTAGCGAGAGAAGACCAAAAAATACAGTCTCAAAGGCCCAGAAGAGGTTCTTCTTCTTCAACTATGGTGCTTTCATGACGAAAGAGTATGCAAGGCCTTTTTAACCAATCATAGTGGGCATCTTAGGCATTTTTGCCATTTTAGCAATATGAGCGACGTAGCGCAGATCACGCTGGGGCTTGCGGGGCCCAAGACTGGCGCTAATGGGGCGTCCGCGAGTGATCTGGACCAGCTCAAGCCTTCTGGTACACCATTGGGACGTGGCAAACAGGCCAGCAGCTCCTCCAAGCAGAAGAAGCTCACAGGAATGCAACGCGAAGTGCTGGAACTGTTAGAAAGCAACCATCGCGCCAGCCACGCGCTGTATCAAGGATTCGGCAAGACGAGTTTGAAACAGAAGTGGCAGGAACGCAAGAAGTCTCCAGCTGTCAAGTGGGTCCGTACCGGAAGGACTTCCAGGAGACTCAAGGTGGCCAGATTGGTATCACTTTGAGTGCAGAGTGGAAGGAGCCTGGACCTACCGACGACCCGGAGCAGAAGAAGAAGAGCATTGCTGCTTTGGAACGTGCGATGGCGTGGAGTTTCGGGTGGTTTGCAGAGCCATTGTACAATGGTGACTGACTACCCGCAGGTCATGAAGGATCGCTGTGGTGACAGACTGCCGAAGTTCACGGAGGAGGAGAAGAAGTTGGTGAAGGGAAGGTCCGACTTCTTTGGCCTTAATAACTACACCTCGTGCTACGTCAAACCATCACCTGAATTCGAGGCTGGAACACCTCCTCCGAACGACAACACTGGCGGGTTGGAGGCTGATGAAGGGTCACTGCATACCAAGACCCGTCCTGGGTACAGACCGGAGCTCCTTGGAACTACGTCACGCCATGGGGACTGAAGAAGTTGTGTGTGTACATCCACGAGAAATACCACCCGAAGAACGGCATCTACATCACTGAGAACGGCTCTGCGTGGCCGGATGTGACCAAGGAAGAGGCTCAGCAGGATACTCAACGCAAGAATGTTACCGCCAGTACATCGCCAACGTCCATGAGGCCATTACTGAAGGTGCAGACGTTCGTGGATACTTTGCTTGGAGCTTCTTTGACAACTACGAGTGGTCGATGGGCTATGGCATTCGGTTCGGGATGGTCTGGGTGGACTACAAGACTCAAGAGCGCGTGCCGAGAAGTCGTCCTACTGGTACAAGCAGGCAACCGCCGACAACGGATTCACTATCTAGAAAGATGCAGTGACTTTTGTATGCTGCGGTCGGCAAGCTACACTACAAGTATGAATACATACGTGTGTTCCAACAATGATGGGCGTGCATTTGCTCTCCATTAATCTGAGCACTCACATGGATAAAGTAAAGCGTAGTGTACATATTTTCTAGCAACAGAAGACTTTAGGATTCAGAAGACTTTAATAACATGTATGATACTTCAAAGTTCAAAGTGTATTTAGTGGTTTGCTACGTCGAGAGCAACTCCGCCGCGAGTTCCTTTTCTTTTTTTCTTTTGTTTTTTTTTGGGTGAAAACATGAGCGCGATAATCTTTTGGATGTTTTCGTCGCTGCAGTAGCCTTCCTCATCGAGAACTAAACGCGCCTGTTCCTTGGTGAGGGTCTTGTGGATTCGTTCAGAATAATCGGGATATCCTTCGACCACATAGCTGTCAAATTCACTTGGGTTGCTTTCTTTGACGCGTTCGATGAGTTCCTTTGTCGTAAAGAACTTACCGGTCTTACTATCTTTGCGCCCAACTCTATCAAAGAGGAGGTTTCGGTACCACTCCATCGCCTTCCGGTAAACGAGATCGCGAGTCAGAGGCATCATGTCCTTAATGCTTCGGCCTTGTGTGTCGATCTTCTTCTGCAACTCCTCGATCTTCGAAGACAGTTTCCTGTCCGTCTTTGCTGCTTCTTCGGTGCTTTCAGATAGCTTCACATTCAGCCTGTCAATCTCGTCATTCTGGACGGAGATGGTGTGGCGCAGGGCAGCAATTTTGACGTCCTGCTGGGTAAGTTTGACGTCCTGCTGGGTAAGTTTGACGTTCTGGGCGGTAATTTGGTCAGTCAAACCCTTGATCTCAAGTGAGTGATCTCGTCGCATACTCGCAAGCTCAAGCGAGTGATCTCGTCGCATACTCGCAAGCTCAAGCGAGTGATCGCGTTGCAAATTCGTCAGGGCCGTGATTTGAGCCATCATCTCTGCCATGGTAGGCTCCTTCGCCACCTCTGAGGAGGAAGACATGTTGCTGGTCATCGGTACAGAAGGGTCTGGCGGAATCGGCTCTGTCGTCGATAGTCCCTCGACGGGTTGCAATGCTGTGATCGATACTTCCTCAATCACTTCAACAGGCGTGGTTGGTAACGCGTCAATCGGTTGCAATCGCTTGAGGATGGCAAACAGCGGTTGTGTGGGGCCAGCAAGCTGCTCCCACTTCTCCAATCGAGTGGAATCGGTCACTCGCGAGTCGAGGACCACGCTGGACCAATCGAGATTAGCTCCTGGAGTGCCGGTTTCGACTGAAAATTGATGTTCAAGCGTTTGTCGAAAGTTCCTTGACTCGAGTAGAGTCTTGATGTAAGGGTTACCGTCGATGGGCACGAATGTCGTGTGAAAGATGATAGCGACACGAGCGAGTTTTCTTCGATTGGAGCGTGGCATGCCTTCAGAATTTCTTGGGGAGTACTTGGTCAGGACGAGGAAAGTTGCGAAATGATCATCTGCGATGGTTGTTTTCCGGTGTAGCCTCTAAGCATCAATGCGCCTCCTTTGCGTAGAGCCGATTGATGGCTCGGAGGAGAGACTTGTGACTTGTGAGTAGTCTCTGCATGGAAATTGTGTGTTGGTAAATGTTGATACATCTACATGTATATGAAATACCAAGACATTGGGTGAGTAATTCGAAACAATTGACAGCTTATGATGCGTTTATCCTTCGTAAGTAGCGAGAGAAGACCAAAAAATACAGTCTCAAAGGCCCAGAAGAGGTTCTTCTTCTTCAACTATGGTGCTTTCATGACGAAAGAGTATGCAAGGCCTTTTTAACCAATCATAGTGGTCATCTTAGGCATTTTTTTGCCATTTTAGCAATATGAGCGACGTAGCGCAGATCCTGGGGCTTGCGGGGCCCAAGACTGGCGCTAATGGGGCGTCCGCGAGTGATCTGGACCAGCTCAAGCCTTCTGGTACACCATTGGGACGTGGCAAACAGGCCAGCAGCTCCTCCAAGCAGAAGAAGCTCACAGGAATGCAACGCGAAGTGCTGGAACTGTTAGAAAGCAACCATCGCGCCAGCCACGCGCT
Source organism: Phytophthora colocasiae (assembly GCA_018806915.1). Taxonomy (NCBI): domain Eukaryota; phylum Oomycota; class Peronosporomycetes; order Peronosporales; family Peronosporaceae; genus Phytophthora; species Phytophthora colocasiae. Next base: position 294,450 of record JAGKQI010000045.1, read on the forward strand.
GTATCAAGGATTCGGCAAGACGAGTTTGAAACAGAAGTGGCAGGAACGCAAGAAGTCTCCAGCTGTCAAGTGGGTCCGTACCGGAAGGACTTCCAGGAGACTCAAGGTGGCCAGATTGGTATCACTTTGAGTGCAGAGTGGAAGGAGCCTGGACCTACCGACGACCCGGAGCAGAAGAAGAAGAGCATTGCTGCTTTGGAACGTGCGATGGCGTGGAGTTTCGGGTGGTTTGCAGAGCCATTGTACAATGGTGACTGACTACCCGCAGGTCATGAAGGATCGCTGTGGTGACAGACTGCCGAAGTTCACGGAGGAGGAGAAGAAGTTGGTGAAGGGAAGGTCCGACTTCTTTGGCCTTAATAACTACACCTCGTGCTACGTCAAACCATCACCTGAATTCGAGGCTGGAACACCTCCTCCGAACGACAACACTGGCGGGTTGGAGGCTGATGAAGGTCACTGCATACCAAGACCCGTCCTGGGTACAGACCGGAGCTCCTTGGAACTACGTCACGCCATGGGGACTGAAGAAGTTGTGTGTGTACATCCACGAGAAATACCACCCGAAGAACGGCATCTACATCACTGAGAACGGCTCTGCGTGGCCGGATGTGACCAAGGAAGAGGCTCAGCAGGATACTCAACGCAAGAATGTTACCGCCAGTACATCGCCAACGTCCATGAGGCCATTACTGAAGGTGCAGACGTTCGTGGATACTTTGCTTGGAGCTTCTTTGACAACTACGAGTGGTCGATGGGCTATGGCATTCGGTTCGGGATGGTCTGGGTGGACTACAAGACTCAAGAGCGCGTGCCGAGAAGTCGTCCTACTGGTACAAGCAGGCAACCGCCGACAACGGATTCACTATCTAGAAAGATGCAGTGACTTTTGTATGCTGCGGTCGGCAAGCTACACTACAAGTATGAATACATACGTGTGTTCCAACAATGATGGGCGTGCATTTGCTCTCCATTAATCTGAGCACTCACATGGATAAAGTAAAGCGTAGTGTACATATTTTCTAGCAACAGAAGACTTTAGGATTCAGAAGACTTTAAGAACATGTATGATACTTCAAAGTTCAAAGTGTATTTAGTGGTTTGCTACGTCGAGAGCAACTCCGCCGCGAGTTCCTTTTCTTTTTTCTTTTGTTTTTTTTTTGGGTGAAAACATGAGCGCGATAATCTTTTGGATGTTTTCGTCGCTGCAGTAGCCTTCCTCATCGAGAACTAAACGCGCCTGTTCCTTGGTGAGGGTCTTGTGGATTCGTTCAGAATAATTAGGATATCCTTTGATCGCATAGCTGTCAAATTCACTTGGGTTGCTTTCTTTGACGCGTTCGATGAGTTCCTTTGTCGTAAAGAACTTACCGGTCTTACTATCTTTGCGCCCAACTCTATCAAAGAGGAGGTTTCGGTACCACTCCATCGCCTTCCGGTAAACGAGATCGCGAGTCAGAGGCATCATGTCCTTAATGCTTCGGCCTTGTGTGTCGATCTTCTTCTGCAACTCCTCGATCTTCGAAGACAGTTTCCTGTCCGTCTTTGCTGCTTCTTCGGTGCTTTCAGATAGCTTCACATTCAGCCTGTCAATCTCGTCATTCTGGACGGAGATGGTGTGGCGCAGGGCAGCAATTTTGACGTCCTGCTGGGTAAGTTTGACGTCCTGCTGGGTAAGTTTGACGTTCTGGGCGGTAATTTGGTCAGTCAAACCCTTGATCTCAAGTGAGTGATCTCGTCGCATACTCGCAAGCTCAAGCGAGTGATCTCGTCGCATACTCGCAAGCTCAAGCGAGTGATCGCGTTGCAAATTCGTCAGGGCCGTGATTTGAGCCATCATATCTGCCATGGTAGGCTCCTTCGCCACCTCTGAGGAGGAAGACATGTTGCTGGTCATCGGTACAGAAGGGTCTGGCGGAATCGGCTCTGTCGTCGATAGTCCCTCGACGGGTTGCAATGATGTGATCGATACTTCCTCAATCACTTCAACAGGCGTGGTTGGTAACGCGTCAATCGGTTGCAATCGCTTGAGGATGGCAAACAGCGGTTGTGTGGGGCCAGCAAGCTGCTCCCACTTCTCCAATCGAGTGGAATCGGTCACTCGCGAGTCGAGGACCACGCTGGACCAATCGAGATTAGCTCCTGGAGTGCCGGTTTCGACTGAAAATTGATGTTCAAGCGTTTGTCGAAAGTTCCTTGACTCGAGTAGAGTCTTGATGTAAGGGTTACCGTCGATGGGCACGAATGTCGTGTGAAAGATGATAGCGACACGACAGAGTTTTCTTCGATTGGAGCGTGGCATGCCTTCAGAATTTCTTGGGGAGTACTTGGTCAGGACGAGGAAAGTTGCGAAATGATCATCTGCGATGGTTGTTTTCCGGTGTAGCCTCTAAGCATCAATGCGCCTCCTTTGCGTAGAGCCGATTGATGGCTCGGAGGAGAGACTTGTGACTTGTGAGTAGTCTCTGCATGGAAATTGTGTGCTGGTAAATGTTGATACATCTACATGTATATGAAATACCAAGACATTGGGTGAGTAATTCGAAACAATTGACAGCTTATGATGCGTTTATCCTTCGTAAGTAGCGAGAGAAGACCAAAAAATACAGTCTCAAAGGCCCAGAAGAGGTTCTTCTTCTTCAACTATGGTGCTTTCATGACGAAAGAGTATGCAAGGCCTTTTTTAACCAATCATAGTGGGCATCTTAGGCATTTTTTTGCCATTTTAGCAATATGAGCGACGTAGCGCAGATCCTGGGGCTTGCGGGGCCCAAGACTGGCGCTAATGGGGCGTCCACGAGTGATCTGGACCAGCTCAAACACCATTGGGACGTGGCAAACAGACCAGCAGCTCCTCCAAGCAGAAGAAGCTCACTGGAATGCAACGCGAAGTGCTGGAACTGTTAGAAAGCAACCATCGCGCCAGCCACGCGCTGTATCAAGGCTTTGGCAACGCAAGAAGTCTCCAGCTGTCAAGTGGGTCCGTACCGGAAGGACTTCCAGGAGACTCAAGGTGGCCAGATTGGTATCACTTTGAGTGCAGAGTGGAAGGAGCCTGGACCTACCGACGACCCGGAGCAGAAGAAGAAGAGCATTGCTGCTTTGGAACGTGCGATGGCGTGGAGTTTCGGGTGGTTTGCAGAGCCATTGTACAATGGTGACTGACTACCCGCAGGTCATGAAGGATCGCTGTGGTGACAGACTGCCGAAGTTCACGGAGGAGGAGAAGAAGTTGGTGAAGGGAAGATGTGACCAAGGAAGAGGCTCAGCAGGATACTCAACGCAAGAATGTTACCGCCAGTACATCGCCAACGTCCATGAGGCCATTACTGAAGGTGCAGACGTTCGTGGATACTTTGCTTGGAGCTTCTTTGACAACTACGAGTGGTCGATGGGCTATGACATTCGGTTCGGGATGGTCTGGGTGGACTACAAGACTCAAGAGCGCGTGCCGAGAAGTCGTCCTACTGGTACAAGCAGGCAACCGCCGACAACGGATTCACTATCTAGAAAGATGCAGTGACTTTTGTATGCTGCGGTCGGCAAGCTACACTACAAGTATGAATACATACGTGTGTTCCAACAATGATGGGCGTGCATTTGCTCTCCATTAATCTGAGCACTCACATGGATAAAGTAAAGCGTAGTGTACATATTTTCTAGCAACAGAAGACTTTAGGATTCAGAAGACTTTAATAACATGTATGATACTTCAAAGTTCAAAGTGTATTTAGTGGTTTGCTACGTCGAGAGCAACTCCGCCGCGAGTTCCTTTTCTTTTTTTCTTTTGCTTTCTTTTGTTTTTTTTGGGTGAAAACATGAGCGCGATAATCTTTTGGATGTTTTCGTCGCTGCAGTAGCCTTCCTCATCGAGAACTAAACGCGCCTGTTCCGGTGAGGGTCTTGTGGATTCGTTCAGAATAATCGGGATATCCTTCGACCACATAGCTGTCAAATTCACTTGGGTTGCTTTCTTTGACGCGTTCGATGAGTTCCTTTGTCGTAAAGAACTTACCGGTCTTACTATCTTTGCGCCCAACTCTATCAAAGAGGAGGTTTCGGTACCACTCCATCGCCTTCCGGTAAACGAGATCGCGAGTCAGAGGCATCATGTCCTTAATGCTTCGGCCTTGTGTGTCGATCTTCTTCTGCAACTCCTCGATCTTCGAAGACAGTTTCCTGTCCGTCTTTGCTGCATCCTCGAGTTTCATATCCAAGACGTCGATCTGGTTGTTCTGGGCGGAGATGGTGTCGCGCAGGGCAGCAATTCTGACGTCCTGGGAGGTAATTTTGTCAGTCAGTCCCTTGATCTCAAGCGAGTGATCTCGTTCCATCGTGGTGATTTTGTCAGTCAGCCCCTTGATCTCAAGCGAGTGATCGCGTTGCAAATTCGTCAGGGCCGTGATTTGAGCCATCATCTCTGCCATGGTAGGCTCCTTCGCCACCTCTGAGGAGGAAGACATGTTGCTGGTCATCGGTACAGAAGGGTCTGGCGGAATCGGCTCTGTCGTCGATAGTCCCTCGACGGGTTGCAATGCTGTGATCGATACTTCCTCAATCACTTCAACAGGCGTGGTTGGTAACGCGTCAATCGGTTGCAATCGCTTGAGGATGGCAAACAGCGGTTGTGTGGGGCCAGCAAGCTGCTCCCACTTCTCCAATCGAGTGGAATCGGTCACTCGCGAGTCGAGGACCACGCTGGACCAATCGAGATTAGCTCCTGGAGTGCCGGTTTCGACTGAAAATTGATGTTCAAGCGTTTGTCGAAAGTTCCTTGACTCGAGTAGAGTCTTGATGTAAGGGTTACCGTCGATGGGCACGAATGTCGTGTGAAAGATGATAGCGACACGACAGAGTTTTCTTCGATTGGAGCGTGGCATGCCTTCAGAATTTCTTGGGGAGTACTTGGTCAGGACGAGGAAAGTTGCGAAATGATCATCTGCGATGGTTGTTTTCCGGTGTAGCCTCTAAGCATCAATGCGCCTCCTTTGCGTAGCCGATTGATGGCTCGGAGGAGAGACTTGTGACTTGTGAGTAGTCTCTGCATGGAAATTGTGTGTTGGTAAATGTTGATACATCTACATGTATATGAAATACCAAGACATTGGGTGAGTAATTCGAAACAATTGACAGCTTATGATGCGTTTATCCTTCGTAAGTAGCGAGAGAAGACCAAAAAATACAGTCTCAAAGGCCCAGAAGAGGTTCTTCTTCTTCAACTATGGTGCTTTCATGACGAAAGAGTATGCAAGGCCTTTTTTAACCAATCATAGTGGCATCTTGGGCATTTTTTTGCCATTTTAGCAATAATGAGCGACGTAGCGCAGATCCTGGGGATTGCAGGGCCCAAGGCTGGCGCTAACTAGGCGTCCACGAGTGATCTGGACCAGCTCAAGCCTTCTGGTACACCATTGGGACGTGGCAAACAGGCCAGCAGCTCCTCCAAGCAGAAGAAGCTCACAGGAATGCAACGCGAAGTGCTGGAACTGCTAGAGAGCAACCATCGCGCCAGCCACGCGCTGTATCAAGGATTCGGCAAGACGAGTTTGAAACAGAAGTGGCAGGAACGCAAGAAGTCTCCAGCTGTCAAGTGGGTCCGTACCGGAAGGACTTCCAGGAGACTCAAGGTGGCCAGATTGGTATCACTTTGAGTGCAGAGTGGAAGGAGCCTGGACCTACCGACGACCCGGAGCAGAAGAAGAAGAGCATTGCTGCTTTGGAACGTGCGATGGCGTGGAGTTTCGGGTGGTTTGCAGAGCCATTGTACAATGGTGACTGACTACCCGCAGGTCATGAAGGATCGCTGTGGTGACAGACTGCCGAAGTTCACGGAAGAGGAGAAGAAGTTGGTGAAGGGAAGCTCCGACTTCTTTGGTCTTAATAACTACACCTCGTGCTACGTCAAACCATCACCTGAATTCGAGGCTGGAACACCTCCTCCGAACGACAACACTGGCGGGTTGGAGGCTGATGAAGGGGTCACTGCATACCAAGACCCGTCCTGGGTACAGACCGGAGCTCCTTGGAACTACGTCACGCCATGGGGACTGAAGAAGTTGTGTGTGTACATCCACGAGAAATACCACCCGAAGAACGGCATCTACATCACTGAGAACGGCTCTGTGTGGCCGGATGTGACCAAGGAAGAGGCTCAGCAGGATACTCAACGCAAGAATGTTACCGCCAGTACATCGCCAACGTCCATGAGGCCATTACTGAAGGTGCAGACGTTCGTGGATACTTTGCTTGGAGCTTCTTTGACAACTACGAGTGGTCGATGGGCTATGGCATTCGGTTCGGGGTGGTCTGGGTGGACTACAAGACTCAAGAGCGCGTGCCGAGAAGTCGTCCTACTGGTACAAGCAGGCAACCGCCGACAACGGATTCACTATCTAGAAAGATGCAGTGACTTTTGTATGCTGCGGTCGGCAAGCTACACTACAAGTATGAATACATACGTGTGTTCCAACAATGATGGGCGTGCATTTGCTCTCCATTAATCTGAGCACTCACATGTGTAACGTGTCTAGTCTAGCTCTGCACGCCGAGCTTTGGTCGCCCAGTGCTGATGGGTCCAAGCGTCCGTTGGCCGTCGGTAGAGGAACTTCCACTACCCCGCCGGTGTGTATCGTACTGACACACGACCTATTTGTATTTGTCTTTCCGTCTGTTTTAGGTAGGCTACGACTAGCTCTAAGCCTCGTCAATAGACTCACTACGTTCGTTCGTATCCGTTGTCGTCGTACAAGTACGAGTTGCTGTCGCCGACCACTTGGACTTGCACCTCGTGTACCGTCCTACTCGTCGCAGCCGTCGATAGCGTGGAGACCGTTGTCTTCACTCGCACCTGTCCGTCGTTCGTCCGTCCAAGTACCAGCACTCGTCCACCGTTGTGTCCAAGTACCAGTCGTCCACCGTTCGTTCGTCCAAATGCCCGCACTCGTCCACCGTTGTGTCCTAGCGCTAGCCGTTCACCGTTCGTCCGTCTCGAGGTCGTCGTATGGGCTCACTCCTGAGTCCTGGGGTTGCGGAACTGGGTTCGTGCTCGCTTGCCGTCCAGTTCGTAAGTGAGACTCCTGCTCGTCATTCCAGTCCAGGTCCAGCTCGTCGTGGCGGTCCTGTAGCACCATGCGTCCAATCCTCAGCGATCGTCGCTGGCTACACGTGCTACCGCGTGGCGGTATCTTCACCACTTCAACCACCGTCTGCTCGACGTCCGTGCCGGAATGTTGGAGCCCATTACACGACTTCCTCTCTCTAAGGGTCTTCCACGACCCGCCCGGCGCAGTAGAGCTGCTCGTACTCAACAACCGAGACCCATCTGCTCCGCGGTCGTCCGTCCTCGTCGTCCACCGTTCACCGTCACCGGTCGTCCACCGTCCAATGTCGCCAACTGGGCAGAGCTCGTACTCCAGTGTGTAGTGGCCTGCTCGGTTCCGCCGTCTGCGTCGCCGTCGCTCCACCAGGAGTCCACGCGGGTCGTCCCTGCTCGTCGCTCCGCCCATTGCCGTTCTGTTTCTTTTCGTTCGTTCAACTGTCGTTGTTCGCCCAGTAGCTGCCGTCGCTGCTCGTACAGCCGCCGCTGGCGCCTCGCCATTCCCTCCGTCGTCTTCATCACGGAGTTCAGCGTCAATGTCGTCCGCTGCTTGAGAGAGTGGACTCGTAGGCTCGTAGTAACTCACTAGGAAAGAAACGTGTGCGATGATCGTCTCCTCCTTGCCCAGTCCGTCTTCTCGCTTCAACAGGAAGTTCTCGTACCCGGCCGGTTCCAAGATACGCAGGGGTCCCATCCACTGATGGACAAACTTGGTCGCTCTTGGCCCTCGCGGTGGGTTGTACAGCCAGACCTTGTCGCCAACATGAAACTCCCGCTTGTTCCTGACGTTCCTGTTATAGAACTTCGCCTGTCGCTCCTGCTCGCGAACGCGTGCGATCTCAGCGCACTCACTGCTCCGTTCCATGGCCCGAAGTAGCCGTTCATGGTACGCCGTCAACTCGCCCGCTTCCGTCACCTCGGTCCGTCGTAGGAGCTCGTTAGGGGATCGCAACTTGCGACCCATCATTAACTCGTTCGGGGAGAGCTTCACGGTCGAGTGCTGTGCGGAGTTGTACGCGTACGCTGCAAACTTCACCCACAGGTTCCAGTCCTTTTGCTGCTCGTCCTGCATAAAGACCGCGACACAGTCCTTCCAGGTCCTGTGGAAGCGTTCCACCAAGCCAACCATCTGCGGTCTGTACGGAACCGGGTTGATCTGTTTCGCTTGCAGCATATTCACCAGCTCGTCGATCACGCTGCCCGTGAGCTCTGGGGCTCCATCCGTTAGCAATTCTCGGAAAACGCCGAACTTGAGCACCACTTCTTCCATGAGGAACTTCGCGATATCCTCCGCCGTGTGCTGCACCACACAACACGCTACTGCATACCGTGTCACGTATTCCAGAGCTGCAATCACGTAGCGTTCACCACCGTTCGCCAGAGGGAAGGGTCCAGCCACGTCGAGTGCCCATCGGTCGCCGACATTTCCACCTCGTATACTGCGTAGGGGCGGGATAACTTCTCGCGGTCGCGCCTTCCGGCTTCCACATTCAGGACAGCCTCGCACCGAGCGGTTCACCTCTCGTCGTAACTTCGGCCACCAGTAAAGCTGCGCGACGCGTCCGTAAGTGTGTGGGCCTCGTAGATGTCCAGACCATACCGAACCGTGCATTTCCTTGAATACCTGCGCCCATAGCGTCGGTGGTAGCAACACTCTCCAGCCGTTCTTGGTGTCGATCACCGCCAGCCCGAACTTCACGTCCACCTTCATGCCTCGGTACGAACCAACTTCCGTCGTCTTCTTGACAAACCTGCTCTCCTGCTGAGCCGAGATGATCTCCGTATCGTTCAACTGTAAGGTCTCCATCGCCGGTACGTCGTTCTCGTCCTCCAGGTCGTCCATATTTGCCGTCGTCGTCACCTCAGGGGCCAGTATCGTAGGCGTCGTCACAGGGGCTGTCTCCGGGGCTACTTCGTCGCCTAGTTCCAGTGGTCGCCGTCCCGGGTGGGCACGTCGTCGCCCGTTCCTCTCGCGTCGCCGTACTCGTTGCTAAAGCTCGTCCACCGGGCTCGCGGTTTTCCCTGGCGCCCTTTCCCGTTTGCGTCCCCGACCGTGCCTTAGGCGCCGAACTATTCGTCGTGCCTGTTGCCGTAGCCGTCGTTTTTGTCGTGCGCGGCGCCGCCGTATCGACCGTCGTTACTGTGGCCACCGAATCGTCCATTTCTGCCCGTCGCTCATTACCTGGCCTGCCACCGCTCGCCGTCGTACTGCCGCCCGATCCTCCGGTCACTGTCGGCGTCGATACAGGGGCTGCCACCGTGGCCAGGGCTTCTTCACGCACGATTCCACTGCCGCCAGTCTCGCCTTGCACTGTCTGCTGCTCGCCCGCAGTTACCGCCGTCGCCACATTATCACTTGCCATCGCATTCGTCGGCACCACCGATGTCTGGTCGTCCACGAAGCGTACGCGCTTCTGTTCTTGTTCGCGGATGCGCGCGCTCCTCCGCGTCGCTGGTACCAGAGCCGTCCGTTTTCGTCTTGCCCGTTTCTTCGACGTCCGGCCCGTTGCCATGGGCGTCTCGTTCGTCGTGTTGCTGCCCATGGGCTCGGTGCCTCCAGCGTTGCCACCGTCGCCACGTTCACATTTTTCGTCACTAACGCCGCTGTGTCTGCATCCTTCGCCACCGCCGTCGTCGTGTTCGTGCTCCCCGTCACCGTGTCGTCCGCCACTGGTTCTTCGCGTAGCGCCGCCGTCACCACCAGCGTCTCTGTTGTTGCGTCCATTCCTGTTGTGTCCAGCATCGGGTTGAGCGCTGTACTCGCCGCCGTGGTTGCGTTAGTCGTTCCCGTCACCGTGCACGTCGCTGCCGTCTTCGTGGCTGCTCCAACCGTGTTTGCCTTACTCGCGTCGGCACTCGCCGAGACGCGTGTCAGTGGGGCCTCCACCGCGTTGCTATTATCCGTTTCGCCAGTTGTTATCACCGCCGCGTCACCGTCCGTTGCCGTATCCATCACATTCACGCCCGTAGCCACCGCGTTGAGCCTCGTAGGCGTAGGATTCATGTTCGCCGCCTCGCCGTTTGTCATAGTCGTCACCATCGCTTGGTCGTCCATAGTCCGAGCCACCACCGTTTTCACGTTCACGCTTAGTTCCCGTGCGCCACCATCGCTCTCTCGGGGCACCAGCCGTCCGTCTTGGGGTCGCACCACCGCTCGCACCGCCGCCGGAGCGCGAGACAACGCGTCCGCCACCACATTCGTCGAGCCAGGCCGGTACTCAATGCTAAAGTCGTATTCCTGTAGAGTAAGAGACCAGCGGTGTAGCCGTCCTGCCAAATTTGGTCGCGTCATCAGCCACTTCAACGCGGCATGGTCAGTGACGATGCTGAATGTCCGGCCGTACAGGTACGGGCGGAAAAGCTTCACCGACCAGACCACCGCCAAACACTCGAGCTCAGTGATCGCATAATTCGCCTCCGCCGCACTATTCACCTTCGAAGCGTAAGCCACCGGCTGCCATCCACGTCCAAAGTCTTGCATGAGGCAGGCGCCCAACCCAGTTTTGCTGGCGTCCGTCACCAGTCGAAATGTCCGTCCAAAATCCGGATAGCATAGCAACGGACGCGTAGTGAGTAGCCGCTTGATCCTTTCGAACGCCTGCTCCTGGTCCTCAGTCCACTCCCAGGGGCAATCCTTCTTCAGTAGCCTCGTCATCGGCTCCGCAATCGACCCAAAGGCTGCAATAAATTTCCGATAGTAGCCTGCAAGGTGTACAAACCTCTTCACCTCCGTAGCGTCCACCGGCCTTGGAAAGTCAGTCACCGCTTTCACGAGTCGCTCCGTCGGCTGCACGCCCTTGTTACTCAACGTGTGCCCTAAGTACTCCATCGACTCCGACACGAAGCTGCACTTCTTGAGTTTGAGGCTCAAGCCTGCACTTGCCAGTCGTTCCAGCACATTAGCCACCTCGACCACGTGTCGCTCGACGTTGCCCTTGGTAAACACGACAATATCATCCAGGTACACGAGGCAAGTAGTCCATGTTAACCCCCGTAGTACTCCATTCATCAACCGTTGAAACGTAGCCGGCGCATTGGTAAGGCCGAAGGGCATTCGCGTGAATCTGTAGAGCCCGCGCTTGGTAAGGAACGCGGTCTTGTCACGATCGCCACGCGCTACCTTGATCTGCCAGTAACCTGCCTGTAGGTCCAGTGTAGTAAACAGCCGTGCACCGCCCAACGCCTCCAACGTTTCATCTATCCTCGGAAGTGGGTAAACGTCCTTCTTCGTTATCCTGTTCAACGCCCGATAATCAATGCAGAAACGGACAGAGCCGTCCTTCTTCTTGACCAGCACTACGGGAATCCCCATGCACCGTCGCTTTCCTCGATCACGCCTGCTTTCAGCATCGTATCGACGTTCTCCCTCGATGGTGGCATCTTCTGTCTGCGCCTGCCGTCGTCGTTTCAGCAAAATAGGGCAGCGTTTCCAGTGTCGATACGGTGCTCCACATTCAGAGTCGTAGCCGGTGGGCAATCTTTCGGTGCCTCCGTCAGCTTCCTGTACGACCGCAATAAGCTTCAACACGAGTTTCCGTGCGTGTTGGTCCTTCACTCCAATCTGCACATCGTCTTCGTTCTGCAGAGGTGTTTCCGTGTCACCAAGTTCGCCAAGCCACTGCTCCAGTCGCTTCGTCTTGAGTTCACCGTTCATTGCCAACACGTCCATGTCTGCCTTGAGGGGGATCCATGCACCAAGTTCCTTGCGGTTGGGCAGCTTTGTTCGCTCACCGTACGCATTTACAGCCGGCACCAGAGCTTTTCCATTGCGAACCTTCGTCACCGCCGGGGCTAACAACACTGCGCCCGTCTCGCACGTCGGGATGAAGACGCCTTCTTCACCTTCCGGGGCCGCTACCGCCACTTCCACCGGTTGCACCGCACGTCGCTCCAAGTTCGCGGCACCAACCAGCCGTACGCTCGCCGCCTTGCTCTCGTCGCCATCCTTGTCTGTGTGGAACGGGATGATCACCTCTCGGCCCCGCTCGTCGTAGCGTAGCTCGCCGCCCTCGAAGTCCAACACCGCACGGTGCTTTTCCAAAAAGTCCACTCCGACCAGGAACTCACTGGTACAACCCTCGATAATGCACGCCGTCACCTCCACCGTCTGCCCGAAGACATTCTGCATGCGAAATGTCCACAGCCCGAGAACATCCAGTAGAAAGCCACCAATTCCTTCAACGCAGTCAACCGGAGCTGCTCGCTTCACTCTCTCACCTCTCATCATCCAGTCCGTGCCGGCGACCGAGTACCTGGCGCCGCTGTCGATCTTCACCGCCCTCTGTTCACCGTTAACCATCATTGTCGCCGTCGGCAGTCCGTCACTCGCCTCCGCGTTGTCTATCAGACCGTGGTTCCCGTCCGCTGCCACCATTACTTCCGTGGTACGCACCAGGTTGACGTGGGCCTTGTTTGCATCGTCTCGGGCCGCACTGCCACCACCACGCTGCCATCGCTCCTTCAGTTCCCGTCGGGCATCGGCTATTTGCTGCTGGCGACGCGCATGTTCCTCGACTGCCAATTCTGCGACCACCCGTTCCACGTCATCTTCTGCGACGGACGCGGCCTTCTCTAGTGCACGCCGTACTCGCCGACGCTTCGCTTCCTTGTGTCTTCGCTTCGCCGCCTCCCGAACTAGGGCCTTGGTCGTTGTAGGTTCCGCCACGTTGCCAGGTAGTTCCACCGCCGAGTCCATGGCCGACTCGCCATTCGTATCCACCTCGTCATTCACTTTCCGGTCAACGATCGCCGTCGCGCCTTCCTCAGCTAGACGTTCGTCACTTAGCACATCGTCGCCTTCCTCAGCTGGACGTCCGTCGCCTGACACATCGTCGCCTTCCTCAGCTGGACGTCCGTCGCCTGACACATCGTCGCCTTCCTCAGCTATGCGCGCGCTCTTCTTCGTCTCCGCTCTGCGTCCCCGTCCGTAGCGTAATGCAGCCATTGCCGGCCTCACCGTCGCCACGTATCTCGCTGCCCGCATCTTGTCACGCGCGCCAAGTTCATCATTCAAATGAGCATTCACAGCCGCCCGCGCTGTTCTCGTACTCCCGTCCGTTGTCGCCTTTTCAATCGCCACCACACTCTTGACCTTCGCGTCGTCGGCCGCTGGCACTTGCCTCACCTTCTCGCCCTGGCCGTCGTCCGCCGTCACCGTCGGTCGCTGGGGTCTCTGCCGTTCACACGGACACCGTACTCCCCCTACGGCGCCCGTTCCTCGTTTTCCTTCACCGGGTTCTTCTGGGCGCGCATCGCCAAGTAGGCATCGTTCCGAGCCTTCGCCTCCGTGTCAGGACACTCTTTTGCAAATGGCCAGTCCGGCCACACGCATAACACGAAACCTGCCCAATGGGTCGAACCGCCGGTTGCGATTCTGACTGCTGCCGCGGCTGTTCCGCTCCTCGTGTCGTCCGGGTCACGGCCTTCATGCGCTTCGCTCTCCGACGCTTCGCAGGGCGTGTGGCAGGCGCGGTATCTACCGACTCGTCCTCGCTCGATTCGTCATCGTCGCTGTCCTCTGCCCTGATCATCTTGACCTTGGCGATGGCCTTCTTCTCCGCCTTCGGCGTCGTCGCAGCCTTCTTCGCAGGTTCATAAGCAGTTGGCTTCGCGGTGCGCTTACGGTTTTGTCGAACAGCCCAGTAGCGTCCATTCCACACACGTCCTTCGGGTATATCCCAGATGCCCGTGAACTTATTCCACACGCCTTGTGGGTTCGAAAAGATCGCCCAATCTGGATCCATAGGCGTCGTCGACGTCGTTGCAGTCACCGCATCCCGCACTCCAACACCTGGCACCACCATTGCGTGTCCTGAAGCCGCACCAACTGTCACCGGGTAAGCCATTTGCGCTGTGATCCACTCCTGGCCAATGTTCTGCATCCCCTGCGCCACGTTGTCAAAGGGGTCGTCCACCTCGGTCGCTTTGTCTACGGCCTTATCCAGAGTCTTGGGCTTGCTCTCACGGACCAGCTGCCTCGTCGTCTTGGGCAGGTTGCGGATGAACTGCGCGAGCAGCACGCGTTCGCTCACTTTGTTCTCTCCACGAGCATCACGGAGTCCAGCAGCAAAATCCGCGAACGTCTCGCCGGGCATCAGGTACCGCTGGTTTACGCGTAGCTCGGCTTGGGACTTATCTGGCCGCTCACCATACCGTCGTTTCAATGCTGCCTTTAGGTACGACCACGTTCTCATCTCTGGTCGCATGCCCTGGTCAACCTGCACCCAGAAGCGTGCCGCATCATCCTGCAACTTGTTGCCGACAATGTAGTACAGTTCTCCATCAGTCCAGCCACCACGTCCCGATATGCGCGCACCTTCGAGAGCCAGATCCACCTTCTTAATCCATGTCGAGACTGAGTTGTTTGGAGATGGCTGAAACGGCGTAAGTTCCAGATCCCTGATGTTCTTCCGGCGTCCGTGTCGTGGTGCTGGTGCCGTGTGCCGTTCTCGTCGTCCTCGTCCTGCACCAACGTCGTCAGAGCCGCTTGGTGGGTCGCCGTGATCGTCGTCGCCGTCGTCGCTGTCCGAGTCACTACTGGAGCTACTGTCACCACCGTCACCGCCGTCGGGTCCCCGTACGTACGTCACGTGTCGGGTGTCCACCATAGTCGAGGCTGCTGTGGGCGTATGTGTTGCGCCGTTTGTCGCCGTCGTCTCGTGCGTCGCTGTCGCTTGGCTTATGGACGTTGCCACGGCTACCTCCAGGTTGTCGAGCCGCGCCGTCATCCTGTTCATCGTCTCCGACAGCTGTAGCAGGACGTTGGAGAGGGCAGTCATCTCGCCAGGTGCTGGTGTCGTCGTCGTGTCCGGTTGAATGCCCGCATCCTCGCTCGCCGGCGTCTCCTGAACAGCCGCCCGTTCACCAGATGTCACTTCGCCGGGGTTATTTGGAGTGCCAGGAGCCGGTGCCGCACTTGTCTCTTCGTCGTCACCTTTGGTCTCGTCATCGTCTGGGTTACTGCGTCGGGGAGGGTCCACGTCGTCGCCGTCGAACTCGTCCGTGGGAGAAGGTGTCAGGCTCGGCGCCGCCGCTGTTGGTGCTAACTCGCCCATGGGGATTGCTGTCGTCTTCTTCGTCTTCATCGTCGTTGATGCAGGTACGCCGATCACTCTCGTTCGTGCCATGTTGTTCTCGTTAACTTGTGAATTGCCCCTGTATGACCACCATGTAACGTGTCTAGTCTAGCTCTGCACGCCGAGCTTTGGTCGCCCAGTGCTGATGGGTCCAAGCGTCCGTTGGCCGTCGGTAGAGGAACTTCCACTACCCCGCCGGTGTGTATCGTACTGACACACGACCTATTTGTATTTGTCTTTCCGTCTGTTTTAGGTAGGCTACGACTAGCTCTAAGCCTCGTCAATAGACTCACTACGTTCGTTCGTATCCGTTGTCGTCGTACAAGTACGAGTTGCTGTCGCCGACCACTTGGACTTGCACCTCGTGTACCGTCCTACTCGTCGCAGCCGTCGATAGCGTGGAGACCGTTGTCTTCACTCGCACCTGTCCGTCGTTCGTCCGTCCAAGTACCAGCACTCGTCCACCGTTGTGTCCAAGTACCAGTCGTCCACCGTTCGTTCGTCCAAATGCCCGCACTCGTCCACCGTTGTGTCCTAGCGCTAGCCGTTCACCGTTCGTCCGTCTCGAGGTCGTCGTATGGGCTCACTCCTGAGTCCTGGGGTTGCGGAACTGGGTTCGTGCTCGCTTGCCGTCCAGTTCGTAAGTGAGACTCCTGCTCGTCATTCCAGTCCAGGTCCAGCTCGTCGTGGCGGTCCTGTAGCACCATGCGTCCAATCCTCAGCGATCGTCGCTGGCTACACGTGCTACCGCGTGGCGGTATCTTCACCACTTCAACCACCGTCTGCTCGACGTCCGTGCCGGAATGTTGGAGCCCATTACACATGGATAAAGTAAAGCGTAGTGTACATATTTTCTAGCAACAGAAGACTTTAAGAACATGTATGATACTTCAAAGTTCAAAGTGTATTTAGTGGTTTGCTACGTCGAGAGCAACTCCGCCGCGAGTTCCTTTTCTTTTTTTCTTTTGCTTTCTTTTCTTTTTTTTGGGTGAAAACATGAGCGCGAAATTCTTTTGGATGTTTTCGTCGCTGCAGTAGCCTTCCTCATCGAGAACTAAACGCGCCTGTTCCTTGGTGAGGGTCTTGTGGATTCGTTCAGAATAATCGGGATATCCTTCGACCACATAGCTGTCAAATTCACTTGGGTTGCTTTTTTTGACGCGTTCGATGAGTTCCTTTGTCGTAAAGAGTCTTTACTAAAGACCTTTCCGGTCTTACCGTCTTTGCGCCCAACTCTATCAAAGAGGAGGTTTCGGTACCACTCCATCGCCTTCCGGTAAACGAGATCGCGAGTCAGAGGCATCATGTCCTTAATGCTTCGGCCTTGTGTGTCGATCTTCTTCTGCAACTCCTCGATCTTCGAAGACAGTTTCCTGTCCGTCTTTGCTGCCTCTTCGGCGCTTTCAGATAGCTTCACATTCAGCCGGTCAATCTCGTCATTCTGGGCAGCAATTTTGACGCCTTGCTGGGTAAGTTTGACGCCCTGCTGGGTAAGTTTGACGTTCTGGGCGGTAATTTGGTCAGTCAGCCCCTTGATCTCAAGCGAGTGATCTCGTCGCATACTCGCAAGCTCAAGTGAGTGATCGCGTTGCAAATTCGTCAGGGCCGTGATTTGAGCCATCATCTCTGCCATGGTAGGCTCCTTCGCCACCTCTGAGGAGGAAGACATGTTGCTGGTCATCGGTACAGAAGGGTCTGGCGGAATCGGCTCTGTCGTCGATAGTCCCTCGACGGGTTGCAATGCTGTGATCGATACTTCCTCAATCACTTCAACAGGCGTGGTTGGTAACGCGTCAATCGGTTGCAATCGCTTGAGGATGGCAAACAGCGGTTGTGTGGGGCCAGCAAGCTGCTCCCACTTCTCCAATCGAGTGGAATCGGTCACTCGCGAGTCGAGGACCACGCTGGACCAATCGAGATTAGCTCCTGGAGTGCCGGTTTCGACTGAAAATTGATGTTCAAGCGTTTGTCGAAAGTTCCTTGACTCGAGTAGAGTCTTGATGTAAGGGTTGCCTTCGATGGGCACGAGTGTCGTGTGAAAGATGATAGCGACACGACAGAGTTTTCTTCGATTGGAGCGTGGCATGCCTTCAGAATTTCTTGGGGAGTACTTTGTCAGGACGAGGAAAGTTGCGAAATGATCATCTGCGATGGTTGTTTTCCGGTGTAGCCTCTAAGCATCAATGCGCCTCCTTTGCGTAGCCGATTGATGGCTCGGAGGAGAGACTTGTGACTTGTGAGTAGTCTCTGCATGGAAATTGTGTGTTGGTAAATGTTGATACATCTACATGTATATGAAATACCAAGACATTGGGTGAGTAATTCGAAACAATTGACAGCTTATGATGCGTTTATCCTTCGTAAGTAGCGAGAGAAGACCAAAAAATACAGTCTCAAAGGCCCAGAAGAGGTTCTTCTTCTTCAACTATGGTGCTTTCATGACGAAAGAGTATGCAAGGCCTTTTTTAACCAATCATAGTGGGCATCTTAGGCATTTTTTTGCCATTTTAGCAATATGAGCGACGTAGCGCAGATCCTGGCCCAAGACTGGCGCTAATGGGGCGTCCGCGAGTGATCTGGACCAGCTCAAGCCTTCTGGTACACCATTGGGACGTGGCAAACAGGCCAGCAGCTCCTCCAAGCAGAAGAAGCTCACAGGAATGCAACGCGAAGTGCTGGAACTGTTAGAAAGCAACCATCGCGCCAGCCACGCGCTGTATCAAGGATTCGGCAAGACGAGTTTGAAACAGAAGTGGCAGGAACGCAAGAAGTCTCCAGCTGTCAAGTGGGTCCGTACCGGAAGGACTTCCAGGAGACTCAAGGTGGCCAGATTGGTATCACTTTGAGTGCAGAGTGGAAGGAGCCTGGACCTACCGACGACCCGGAGCAGAAGAAGAAGAGCATTGCTGCTTTGGAACGTGCGATGGCGTGGAGTTTCGGGTGGTTTGCAGAGCCATTGTACAATGGTGACTGACTACCCGCAGGTCATGAAGGATCGCTGTGGTGACAGACTGCCGAAGTTCACGGAGGAGGAGAAGAAGTTGGTGAAGGGAAGGTCCGACTTCTTTGGCCTTAATAACTACACCTCGTGCTACGTCAAACCATCACCTGAATTCGAGGCTGGAACACCTCCTCCGAACGACAACACTGGCGGGTTGGAGGCTGATGAAGGGGTCACTGCATACCAAGACCCGTCCTGGGTACAGACCGGAGCTCCTTGGAACTACGTCACGCCATGGGGACTGAAGAAGTTGTGTGTGTACATCCACGAGAAATACCACCCGAAGAACGGCATCTACATCACTGAGAACGGCTCTGTGTGGCCGGATGTGACCAAGGAAGAGGCTCAGCAGGATACTCAACGCAAGAATGTTACCGCCAGTACATCGCCAACGTCCATGAGGCCATTACTGAAGGTGCAGACGTTCGTGGATACTTTGCTTGGAGCTTCTTTGACAACTACGAGTGGTCGATGGGCTATGGCATTCGGTTCGGGATGGTCTGGGTGGACTACAAGACTCAAGAGCGCGTGCCGAGAAGTCGTCCTACTGGTACAAGCAGGCAACCGCCGACAACGGATTCACTATCTAGAAAGATGCAGTGACTTTTGTATGCTGCGGTCGGCAAGCTACACTACAAGTATGAATACATACGTGTGTTCCAACAATGATGGGCGTGCATTTGCTCTCCATTAATCTGAGCACTCACATGGATAAAGTAAAGCGTAGTGTACATATTTTCTAGCAACAGAAGACTTTAGGATTCAGAAGACTTTAAGAACATGTATGATACTTCAAAGTTCAAAGTGTATTTAGTGGTTTGCTACGTCGAGAGCAACTCCGCCGCGAGTTCCTTTTCTTTTTTTCTTTTGCTTTCTTTTGTTTTTTTTTGGGTGAAAACATGAGCGCGATAATCTTTTGGATGTTTTCGTCGCTGCAGTAGCCTTCCTCATCGAGAACTAAACGCGCCTGTTCCTTGGTGAGGGTCTTGTGGATTCGTTCAGAATAATCGGGATATCCTTCGACCACATAGCTGTCAAATTCACTTGGGTTGCTTTCTTTGACGCGTTCGATGAGTTCCTTTGTCGTAAAGAACTTACCGGTCTTACTATCTTTGCGCCCAACTCTATCAAAGAGGAGGTTTCGGTACCACTCCATCGCCTTCCGGTAAACGAGATCGCGAGTCAGAGGCATCATGTCCTTAATGCTTCGGCCTTGTGTGTTGATCTTCTTCTGCAACTCCTCGATCTTCGAAGACAGTTTCCTGTCCGTCTTTGCTGCCTCTTCGGCGCTTTCAGATAGCTTCACATTCAGCCGGTCAATCTCGTCATTCTGGGCAGCAATTTTGACGCCTTGCTGGGTAAGTTTGACGCCCTGCTGGGTAAGTTTGACGTTCTGGGCGATAATTTGGTCAGTCAGCCCCTTGATCTCAAGCGAGTGATCTCGTCGCATACTCGTCATACTGGTGCCCAGGGCCGTGATTTGAGCCATCATCTCTGCCATGGTAGGCTCCTTCGCCACCTCTGAGGAGGAAGACATGTTGCTGGTCATCGGTACAGAAGGGTCTGGCGGAATCGGCTCTGTCGTCGATAGTCCCTCGACGGGTTGCAATGCTGTGATCGATACTTCCTCAATCACTTCAACAGGCGTGGTTGGTAACGCGTCAATCGGTTGCAATCGCTTGAGGATGGCAAACAGCGGTTGTGTGGGGCCAGCAAGCTGCTCCCACTTCTCCAATCGAGTGGAATCGGTCACTCGCGAGTCGAGGACCACGCTGGACCAATCGAGATTAGCTCCTGGAAGGCCGGTTTCGACTGAAAATTGATGTTCAAGCGTTTGTCGAAAGTTCCTTGACTCGAGTAGAGTCTTGATGTAAGGGTTACCGTCGATGGGCACGAATGTCGTGTGAAAGATGATAGCGACACGAGCGAGTTTTCTTCGATTGGAGCGTGGCATGCCTTCAGAATTTCTTGGGGAGTACTTGGTCAGGACGAGGAAAGTTGCGAAATGATCATCTGCGATGGTTGTTTTCCGGTGTAGCCTCTAAGCATCAATGCGCCTCCTTTGCGTAGCCGATTGATGGCTCGGAGGAGAGACTTGTGACTTGTGAGTAGTCTCTGCATGGAAATTGTGTGTTGGTAAATGTTGATACATCTACATGTATATGAAATACCAAGACATTGGGTGAGTAATTCGAAACAATTGACAGCTTATGATGCGTTTATCCTTCGTAAGTAGCGAGAGAAGACCAAAAAATACAGTCTCAAAGGCCCAGAAGAGGTTCTTCTTCTTCAACTATGGTGCTTTCATGACGAAAGAGTATGCAAGGCCTTTTTTAACCAATCATAGTGGGCATCTTAGGCATTTTTTTGCCATTTTAGCAATATGAGCGACGTAGCGCAGATCCTGGGGCTTGCGGGGCCCAAGACTGGCGCTAATGGGGCGTCCGCGAGTGATCTGGACCAGCTCAAGCCTTCTGGTACACCATTGGGACGTGGCAAACAGGCCAGCAGCTCCTCCAAGCAGAAGAAGCTCACAGGAATGCAACGCGAAGTGCTGGAACTGTTAGAAAGCAACCATCGCGCCAGCCACGCGCTGTATCAAGGATTCGGCAAGACGAGTTTGAAACAGAAGTGGCAGGAACGCAAGAAGTCTCCAGCTGTCAAGTGGGTCCGTACCGGAAGGACTTCCAGGAGACTCAAGGTGGCCAGATTGGTATCACTTTGAGTGCAGAGTGGAAGGAGCCTGGACCTACCGACGACCCGGAGCAGAAGAAGAAGAGCATTGCTGCTTTGGAACGTGCGATGGCGTGGAGTTTCGGGTGGTTTGCAGAGCCATTGTACAATGGTGACTGACTACCCGCAGGTCATGAAGGATCGCTGTGGTGACAGACTGCCGAAGTTCACGGAGGAGGAGAAGAAGTTGGTGAAGGGAAGGTCCGACTTCTTTGGCCTTAATAACTACACCTCGTGCTACGTCAAACCATCACCTGAATTCGAGGCTGGAACACCTCCTCCGAACGACAACACTGGCGGGTTGGAGGCTGATGAAGGGGTCACTGCATACCAAGACCCGTCCTGGGTACAGACCGGAGCTCCTTGGAACTACGTCACGCCATGGGGACTGAAGAAGCTGTGTGTACATCCACGAGAAATACCACCCGAAGAACGGCATCTACATCACTGAGAACGGCTCTGCGTGGCCGGATGTGACCAAGGAAGAGGCTCAGCAGGATACTCAACGCAAGAATGTTACCGCCAGTACATCGCCAACGTCCATGAGGCCATTACTGAAGGTGCAGACGTTCGTGGATACTTTGCTTGGAGCTTCTTTGACAACTACGAGTGGTCGATGGGCTATGGCATTCGGTTCGGGATGGTCTGGGTGGACTACAAGACTCAAGAGCGCGTGCCGAGAAGTCGTCCTACTGGTACAAGCAGGCAACCGCCGACAACGGATTCACTATCTAGAAAGATGCAGTGACTTTTGTATGCTGCGGTCGGCAAGCTACACTACAAGTATGAATACATACGTGTGTTCCAACAATGATGGGCGTGCATTTGCTCTCCATTAATCTGAGCACTCACATGGATAAAGTAAAGCGTAGTGTACATATTTTCTAGCAACAGAAGACTTTAGGATTCAGAAGACTTTAAGAACATGTATGATACTTCAAAGTTCAAAGTGTATTTAGTGGTTTGCTACGTCGAGAGCAACTCCGCCGCGAGTTCCTTTTCTTTTTTTCTTTTGCTTTCTTTTGTTTTTTTTTGGGTGAAAACATGAGCGCGATAATCTTTTGGATGTTTTCGTCGCTGCAGTAGCCTTCCTCATCGAGAACTAAACGCGCCTGTTCCTTGGTGAGGGTCTTGTGGATTCGTTCAGAATAATCGGGATATCCTTCGACCACATAGCTGTCAAATTCACTTGGGTTGCTTTTTTTTGACGCGTTCGATGAGTTCCTTTGTCGTAAAGAGTCTTTACTAAAGACCTTTCCGGTCTTACCGTCTTTGCGCCCAACTCTATCAAAGAGGAGGTTTCGGTACCACTCCATCGCCTTCCGGTAAACGAGATCGCGAGTCAGAGGCATCATGTCCTTAATGCTTCGGCCTTGTGTGTCGATCTTCTTCTGCAACTCCTCGATCTTCGAAGACAGTTTCCTGTCCGTCTTTGCTGCTTCTTCGGTGCTTTCAGATAGCTTCACATTCAGCCTGTCAATCTCGTCATTCTGGACGGAGATGGTGTGGCGCAGGGCAGCAATTTTGACGTCCTGCTGGGTAAGTTTGACGTCCTGCAGGGTAAGTTTGACGTTCTGGGCGGTAATTTGGTCAGTCAAACCCTTGATCTCAAGTGAGTGATCTCGTCGCATACTCGCAAGCTCAAGCGAGTGATCTCGTCGCATACTCGCAAGCTCAAGCGAGTGATCGCGTTGCAAATTCGTCAGGGCCGTGATTTGAGCCATCATCTCTGCCATGGTAGGCTCCTTCGCCACCTCTGAGGAGGAAGACATGTTGCTGGTCATCGGTACAGAAGGGTCTGGCGGAATCGGCTCTGTCGTCGATACCTCCTCAACGGGTTGCAATGATGTGATCGATACTTCCTCAATCACTTCAACAGGCGTGGTTGGTAACGCGTCAATCGGTTGCAATCGCTCTTTGGTGGCCAGGAGTGTCGAGGGAAAAATGGAAACTGGGGCTTGCTCGAGGGCGACACGAGAGAGTTTTCTTGGATTGGAGTGTGGCATTCCTTCAGAATTTCTTGTGGGGTACTTTGTCAGGACGAGGAAAGTTGCGAAATGATCATCTGCGATGGTTGTTTTCCGGTGTAGCCTCTAAGCATCAATGGGCCTCCTTTGCGTAGAGCCGATTGATGGCTCGGAGGAGAGACTTGTGACTTGTGAGTAGTCTCTGCATGGAAATTATGTGCTGGTAAATGTTGATACATCTACATGTACATGAAATACCAAGACATTGAGTGAATCATTCGAAACAATTGACACAAAGGCCCAGAAGAGGTTCTTCTTCTTCAACTATGGTGCTTTCATGACGAAAGAGTATGCAAGGCCTTTTTTAACCAATCATAGTGGGCATCTTGGGCATTTTTTTGCCATTTTAGCAATATGTAGCCGAGTGCACGGCGGAGGATACCAAGAAGCTCCTTCTGTAACTCAAAGCAAGAACGAAGACACTTGTTCTCCACGTTGCAGGTTTGGGATTGAGGTGGGAAAACCTCGAACGGTGACAAACCCCCTCTCAGTTATACTATCCTATACTAACTGCAGTATGTGCTGCACACTCTCAGTCTGGGACTGAGGCTGTTGCACTTCAACAGACAGTTGCTAATCTACAACTGCAGTATATGACGGAGCACGACAGACCACTTCAGGAATCGAACACTCCCACTTCGGGATCCGTCGGCTGACTCCTGCTGACTCGACCTTAAGCGTCCTTGGTACTGCACTCAATTTTCGGCATTGGCACTACATTTAAGCGCTCACGCAATTTCGTGAACTGCGTCGATCCAAGAGGCTTAGTAAAATATCCGCCAGCATATCCTTAGTCGGACAGTAAACAATATCGAAATCTCCACGTTCGTAAAGATCCTTAATCCGGTGAAACTTAAGATCCACACCTTTGACCTTATAGTTCCCCTTCGTAGACTCAATCACCTTTATTGCGGACTGGTTGTCTTGGTACAGCACAGTCTGGTGACGACGTCGAAGCTTCAGCTCTTCACACAAGTTATGTGTCCAGACGATCATCACCGAGCACTCAGCAGCGGCAACAAATTCCGAACTACATGTGTCGTCATAGGTGATCGACTGTTTGTGGCTCTTGTAGGCGTACGTACATCCATTCATCTGTAGTACATATCCAGTAATTGACTGACGATCATCCTTCTCTCCACCAAGATCAGCATCAGCATAGGCAGTGAAATGCAGATCCGGGCTAGAAGGTTTCTCCCACAACAAACCATAGTCACGAGTACCTTGCAGATAACGCAGCACCCTCTTCGCCATCACGTAATGCTCACGGGTGTACTTGCTCATATATTTGCTCAGCATACGAACAGCATTTGCTATCTCGGGCCTTGTGCCTTGCACTAAATATTGCAAACATCCTACAAGCTCCCGATACGGAACGTTCGGATCATTCACTCCAGCTTGGCCTTCTTCCACCGGTTCAGGCTGGTTTCAAGTGTCTGAGGAGTCGAAACAGGTCTGCAGTTCTCCATACCAAACCGCTTCAAAACTTCGTCAATGTATCCCCGTTGAGACATCCACAGCACTTGTCCTGGCACGTAATCGATTTCCATGTGCAACAGGTTCTTAACAGGTCCTAGGTCCTTCAAGTTAAACTTAGCTCGAAGTTCACTTATCACTAGCTCAATATTTTCATCCGTTCCTGCGATAACCAAATCATCCACGTACACCGTGACGAATATTGGACTACCTCCCACTGAACGAGTGTAAACACCACCATCCATCTTACATCGCTTAAAGCCACACGCTCTTAGATGCTTGTCTAGTGTCTGGTACCAAATCATCGGTGCTTGCTTTAATCCATAGAGACTCCTTAGCAGCTTGCATACTCTGCCAGAACCATCATCAAAATACTCTGGAACCTCCATATAGATCTCAGCATCATCAATTGGTCCATTTAGAAATGCCGTGACAAAGTCCACGTGCTTGCAGGAAAGGTTCAAATGCAAAGCCAGCAGCAACACGAACTTCACTGCTTCCTGCGCCACTACCGGAGAGTATGTTTCCCAGTAATCTACTCCGTAGCGTTGCTGACACCCTTTGATGGTGATCCGTGCTCGATGTCTGACAACATTTCCATGAGCATCTCGCTTCCGAACGAAAACCCACTTGCTTGTCAACACCTTCTTATTCTTCGGTCTATCCACTAGTTCCCATGTACAGTTGCGCATAAGGTCACTGTATTCCTTCTCCAACGCTTCCTTCCACTTATCAGCATCGGGTGCATTGAGTGTTTCTTCCACAGTCTGCGGTTCCATTACTGCGTTCACCGATTCAATGACGAGACTGGCTGGAAGTTCCACCTCAAAGTCCTTGTACCGCGGGTTCGGCCATCGAACACGTCTCGACCGTCTAAATGATTCGGTTGTGTCCTTCATTTCCTCTTCATCTGCATCGCTCCCACTGTCGCTCAGTCTCCTCGACTTCGCTCATCAAGATAGCGGGTTCAGATGAGGTCATTCCATCCTCGAGAGCATCAAAATTATCTGCACCATCATCAGCAACAATCGCATCGTCACTATGATCCTCGCCTTCTACTACTGCCACTTCCCCCACCGAAGGTGAGATTTCCTGTGACATCGGATGCCGCAAGCCATCATCTGAATTGCTGTTAGACAATTCCACTAGGCCTCGCTTGCCTCCACGAAAGTCAACTTCAGCCTCCGAACCCAGCAGAATGTTAGTTCCACATAGCTCAGGCTGAATTCCTGCCGCAACAGGAAAAGAATCCTCAGTCTCACTCAACGGTCCTCCACAAGATCCACTTGCACCAACCGGAGGAGATACTTCAGTGTCATAGCAGCTACGCGAGTCACCGTCGCAACGGCGGCGTTTTCGATTCTCATCAAGAGTTTCTGTCACAGACGCCAACACAGGCAATCTGACATACGGCACGATTCTGGGTAAAGTGTTGTGACCTCTACCATACCGATTGCTAAGTAATCGCTCCACATAAGCTCGATCCACCGTCCATCCTTCCTGAAACTCGACAGATCTCACTTCCTGCACATTCCCAGTAAGCAAGTTCAGCACTCGATAGCTTTCTGAATGTTTAGCATATCCCAGAAACAACCCAGGTTTGCCAGTGTCCTCCAACTTCGAAGTCCTAAGTACCTTCGGCGTGAACACGAATACGAAACATCCCCACGTCTTCAAATTCGATACGTCAGGCCGCTCTCCAAAGCGTCTAAAGTATGGCGTGTCACCCTTCAGAGCTGATGTTGCGCTCACATTTCCCACTTCAACTGCGAATTCAAAGGCCTCACCCCACAAGCTAATGGGCATGTCAGCCGTCTTCAATAGACAGCGCGCACGAGCCATTACAATCCCATTCATTTTCTCCACAAGGCCATTCTCTTCTGGACTGTATCCGTTAGTCCATGTGTACTCAATTCCACTAGCTCGGAGAAAAGAACGCATCTTTTTATTCAGCAGTTCCCGTCCTTGATCGGAGTTAAAAACTTCGACCTTGAATCCTTGCGCTAGAAGCCATTTAATGTGATCCATCACTACATCCGTGGCTTCGTGCTTCTCCTTCAACTGAAAACCCCACAGATAGCGACTAGCTTCATCCTGCACAAGTTGGAAATGCTTGTAACCATCGTATGTAGTAATATCCACATAGCACATATCCGACATCAACTTTTGGTACGGCTTCGTTGCTCGGCGAGTGTTCGTCATCTTGTAAGACATACGAGTCAACTTCGCCAACTTGCAACTCCAGCACGGCATGTCAACATCATCACGTAACTTCTCAGTCATTCCCGTCACTACTTGCTCCTTAGCCATGTGCTTTATGGTCGGGGTGTTCAAATGTGCAAACCGCAAATGCCAACGCACGAGAGAATCACCTTCATCTCGAGTTTTGTGTTGATGCACTGCTGGAATTCGATAAACTGGAACAACCTTCGCCTTCAAGCGATATCGGCCACGACACTTCGTCAACAAGATCTGCGAATGATCCTTAGTCAACCATGCGACTCGTTGCGAATCACGCCTGCCGAATTTCACTGTCCATCCATCCTTTTCCAGTAAACCCAAACTCAACAAATTATCTGGTGCATTCGGTTTGAACAGAACATTTCTAAACTGCAGTGACAGCTCCTGATGTGGCTGCTTACTATTCACCACACGGAGATGAACGCTACCAGTTTGCTCATCGTCATTGACTTTACCATCATAAGCCTGAAAGACATGCTCCTCATCTTTCTTGAGACTGGACAAGAGATCTTGCTGGTTGCAGACGTGAACATCACTACACGAATCCAAAGCCCACTCAATCATATCACCAGCATTGTTCTTCACGGATTCAATTACTAGAGTATCACGTGAAAGACAACCGACAGCATCGACCTTCCTTCTTTTCGAGTCATCATTTTTGCCAGATTTGCACTCCCACCGCTTCCGTTCCGATGAAGCAAAGTGAACTCTCGGTCCAACACCGGCGGCTCGATCATCAGAAGAGTCATCATCATCTTCATCCTTGTCCTCCTTTCGTTTCTTGTTCGGGCAATTGGGACGAATATGACCAATTTCTCCACATTCGAAACAAGTACGAGTCTCTTTTCTTCCGCTTTTACTTATTGCCATCTTTTTGGTCCTTTGATTTATTCTTACCACGGCCACCTCTCTTGCGCTTGCCTTGCTTCTGGCCCTTGCCGCACGCAGCGACACCAGCAGCTTTCTTCTCTTCAGCACCCATCTTTTCATCAAGGGCTGACTCAGCACGCAAAGCATTCATCACTTGAGCTGCAGTAGGTACAGGTCTGTTGTCAGTAGATCCACGAACCACGTAGTGTGTAGAAAATTGCCGAACAACATCACGATGTGTGCGTGAAACGTGACCAAGCAGTGTTTCTGCAAAGTCTTCATCATCAATCTTCTTCCCATAGTGCAACATATTCCGACGCATCTTCTCCATTTCACGCAACCAAGTCTCCATAGGTTTATCCGGCGTGTAAGTGTTCGAGTAGAACTCAGCGCGTACAAAAATGTAATTCGCGTACTCACGCTTCGTTTGTCGATCCACAAACCGGTTCCACATCGCTTCGGCAGTCGTCTCCTGACAAATCATCTCTGCATCTTGAGCCGATACACCCGAAAGAATCGCTTCCCGAGCTGCATTGTCCTTGGCATCAAAATTCAGCCTTGGTATCTCTTCGTGCCCGGATGGTTTAAATTTAAACCATTTGACATTTTCTCAGAAACCAGGTGGCTTCCGAGGAATCTAAAAGCACCAATGAAATGCTGAGATTACGGCGCGCCAAACAAAAAAAAGAGCGCTAAAAAAAGCTCAGTAGGTGGTTCAACAGGCAAGGAAGTTGGCGCTGACACACTGAAAAAGGCCACGTTAGTCAGCGGGTACAAGAAAGGGCAGGGATGGTTGACGACGCCGCAGCTCCAGCAGCATACACGCCACTTGTGCACGAGTACTCTCGCCATGACAGCTTCTGCGTCGCCAATAGCACAACCTCCGCCAGCGACATCTCACCGCTAGATGTGTTCTCTCAGTTTCTGACCCTCGCAATGCTCGAAACGATCGTTGTGAACACAAACGCGTATGCGAGAGCAAAACAAGCCAAAAGTTGGAAAACTATCACTTTAGATGAACTACGAACGTGGATTGGAATCGTTATTTACATGGGAATTCACAGAGTGTCGCGTCCTCGTGAGTGCTGGTCTCTAGATCCATCGCTCCCTAAGTTTCCTTTCACATCTTACATGTCCAGAGATCGCTTTGAGCAAATTCGCTGGTTTCTTCACATTTCTGCTGTGGACACCACGTCTTCTGCGTGGTATGCAAAAGTGGAGCCACTCGTGTCTGATTTAAAACTCGCATTCGAGACTTTATTTGTTCCTGATAGCAACGTTAGTGTGGACGAAATGATGATTCGCTTCTCTGGTAGGTCGTCACATACCGTGAGAATGAAACATAAACCTGTATAAAGTAATGGCACTGTGTTCTAAGGGCTACTGCTACACATTTGAGCTGGTTTCCCGTGTTGTGACCGCTTCCGTTCCTAAAGTACGCGATTTGAGTGCTACGGGCTGCATTGTCGCTCATTTGTGCAGTAAATTACCGAGAAAAAAGCAATTCAACGTGTTTATGGATAATTATTTCAGCTCTATTCCTTTGTTTGAACATTTACGGAGTGCTGGGATCGGTGCATGTGGCACAGCGCAATCGAATTCTGCAAGATATCCGAAAGAAATGCGATTTCGGAACGACAAAACGAAAAAACATGACTGGAACACAATTAAATCTATGGCTGTTGGAAATGTTCTTGTTATTTTTTGGATGGACAATGGTCCAGTCCAACTCTTGTCAACAATTCATGACGTTGTGGGTAGCGAGTGGCTTATCGAGCGTGAGAGAAAGCGTCCTAGAATTACTTCTACAAATGGTGCTAGTGTGCGGAAACAATTTGGGGATTCTGTAAGAAAAACTTTTGCAATTCCACGTTGTGTTGACGATTACAATCACTTCATGAACGGTGTGGATGTGGCTGATCAGTACCGAGCGTATTACAAAACTCAACTTATTGCTTATCGTACTTGGATGCCTATTTTCTTTTGGCTGTTGGATACTACGATCATTAACACATTTATCTATTACCAACATGCCTGTGCTAGAATTAAAAAAACAGCACTGTGTTATCGCGCCTTTAGACAAAAATTGGCGTGGCAGCTAATTTCTAAGTCGCCAAAGACGTCTGAGGACCCTGTGCAGCGTATGCATTTGCCTATCTTTCGCCAACAACGTGTACAGTGTGCACTCTGTATTAAGAGCGGTGAACGGCGTCAGACTACCGTGGTTTGTACCGCTTGCAGTACAGCGTTGTGCTTGTCGTCACACCGGAATTGCTTCGCCGAGTTTCACACGCGATTTGAACCAGGTCATCCCTCCTAGTGCTGTCGATTCTATACCCAGCTGCATAAAGTAGACAAATTTAATATAAGATTTTGTATGCCAATAATATGTACTATCCTACCGGGCACGAAGAGATAGCTGCATCCCGGAAAGTTCCATCCACAACGTCCCAACACCCCATTCGCGTCAAGAAAGTACGTAAATGCACAGCGTACAAGTCAAAGCTACCCTTCATCTTCGGGGCTTTGTCCATCTTCATCGATGGAGGTGGATAATTCATAACGGGGACGCTCACTTGAGCTGATGGCAGTGCTCCAAACGCAAAACCACCACTTAGACCAGATCCAGCTCCAGAAGTAACACCGGAAAACACAACACCACTAACGCCACTAGCACCACTAAACGTCGCACTGCCAGGATATCCACTCGTCACTCCACTCACTACAGACACGTTCGGCACTCCAGGCACTGGAGGAACTGTAGGCGGCGTAGTAGCAGTCACCATGATCGGCACGAACGGCACCGCACTTACAGTCACATACTGAGTTGCTCCGGCAGTCACCATCGACAGTGCAGTCGACGACACATGCGTTGATCCAGAACTCGGCGCTCCAGACATTCTCGAAGGATTTCTTGAGAGGCTCCAGCGTCAAAGTTGGGCTCATAACCTAGCCGAGTGCACGGCGGAGGATGGAGCGCACCAAGAAGCTCCTTCGTAACTAAAGCAAGAACGAAGACACTTGTTCTCCACGTTGCAGGTTTGGGATTGAGGTGGGAAAACCTCGAACGGTGACAAACCCCCTCTCAGTTATACTATCCTATACTAACTGCAGTATGTGCTGCACACTCTCAGTCTGGGACTGAGGCTGTTGCACTTCAACAGACAGTTGCTAATCTACAACTGCAGTATATGACGGAGCACGACAGACCACTAGAATCGAACAATATGAGCGACGTAGCGCAGATCCTGGGGCTTGCGGGGCCCAAGACTGGCGCTAATGAAGCGTCCGCAAGTGATCTGGACCAGCTCAAGCCTTCTTGTACACCATTGGGACGTGGCAAACAGACCAGCAGCTCCTCCAAGCAGAAGAAGCTCACAGGAATGCAACGCGAAGTGCTGGAACTGTTAGAAAGCAACCATCGCGCCAGCCACGCGCTGTATCAAGGCTTTGGCAAGACAAATATGAAACAGAAGTGGCAGGAACGCAAGACAAGTCTTTCAGGAATCCTGCAAGGGCAGCACTGGCAGGAGAGAACGGCATACGGCATCTCGGCGCCGTATTATTTCGAACTACATGGGTTTTGGCACGGGGATGCCCGCTCCAGGACGGAAGCACAACAAGCACTTTGAGCCGTACGTTGCAGGTCACAACATGCTCCTTGCACACGCTCGTGCTGTTGAAGTTTACCGGAAGGACTTCCAGGAGACTCAAGGTGGCCAGATTGGTATCACTTTGAGTGCAGAGTGGAAGGAGCCTGGACCTACCGACGACCCGGAGCAGAAGAAGAAGAACATTGCTGCTGCGGAACGTGCGATGGCATGGAGCTTTGGGTGGTTTGCAGAGCCAGTGTACTATGGTGACTACCTGCAAGTCATGAAGGATCGCTGTGGTGACAGACTACCGAAGTTCACGGAGGAGGAGAAGAAGTTGGTGAAGGGAAGGTCCGACTTCTTTGGTCTTAACAACTACAGTTCGTGCTACGTCAAACCATCACCTGAATTTGAGGCTGGAACACCTCCTCCGAACGACAACACTGGCGGGTTGGAGGCTGCCAGTACATCGCCAACGTCCATGAGGCCATTACTGAGGTCGTGGATACTTTGCCTGGAGCTTCTTTGACAACTACGAGTGGTCGATGGGCTATGGCATTCGGTTCGGGATGGTATGGGTGGACTACAAGACTCAAGAGCGCGTGCTGAAGAAGTCGTCCTACTGGTACAAGCAGGCAATTGCCGTTTTACAACGGATTCACTATCTAGGTGCAGTGACTTTTGCATGCTGCGGTCTTTGAGACCTGACATTGAGACCTGACAAGCTATATGTACTACATGTATGAACTATTCACGAAGGAGTATGAATACAAACGTGTTTCCAACAATGATAAGCGTGCATTTGTTCTCCATTGATCTGAGCGCTAACAACAGAAGACTTTTAGAAAAAAAAATCACCTCGATGATCATTTCGCAACTGTCCTTGTCCTGACAAAGTACTCCCCAAGAAATTCTGAAGGCATGCCACCATGTCAGCGCTCCAATCGAAGAAAACTCCATACGTCCTCAAGCAATCCCCAGTTACCATCGCACGTGGCCACCTATGACCAGTTCATGCAGTTAGTGGAGTTCCTTTTCTTTTTTCTTTTGCTTTTTTTGGGGTGGAAACATGAGCGCGAAAATCTTTTGGATGTTTTCGTCGTCGCAGTAGCCTTCCGCATTGAGAACTAAATTCGCCTGTTCCTTGGTGAGGGTCTTGTGAATTCGGTCGGGATAATTAGGATATCCTTTGATCGCATAGCTGTCAAATTCACTTGGGTTGCTTTTTTTGACGCGTTCGATGAGTTCCTTCGTCGTAAAGACCTTGCCGGTCTTACCATCTTTGCGCCCAACTCTATCAAAGAGGAGGTTTCGGTACCACTCCATCGCCTTCCGGTAAACGAGATCGCGAGTCAGAGGCATCATGTCCTTAATGCTTCGGCCTTGTGTGTCGATGGTATCCTGCAACTCCTCGATCTTCGAAGACAGCCTCCTGTCCGTCTTTGCTGCCTCTTCGGCGCTTTCAGATAGCTTCACATTCAGCCGGTCAATCTCGTCATTCTGGGCAGCAATTTTGACGCCTTGCTGGGTAAGTTTGACGCCTTGCTGGGTAAGTTTAACGTTCTGGGCGGTAATTTGGTCAGTCAGCCCCTTGATCTCAAGTGAGTGATCTCGTCGCATACTCGTCATACTGGTGCCCAGGGCCGTGATTTGAGCCATCATCTCTGCCATGGTAGGCTCCTTCGCCACCTCTGAGGAGGAAGACATGTTGCTGGTCATCGGTACAGAGGGATCTGGCGGAATCGGCTCTGTCGTCGATAGTCCCTCGACGGGTTGCAATGCTGTGATCGATACTTCCTCAATCACTTCAACAGGCGTGGTTGGTAACGCGTCAATCGGTTGCAATCGCTTGAGGATGGCAAACAGCGGTTGTGTGGGGCCAGCAAGCTGCTCCCACTTCTCCAATCGAGTGGAATCGGTCACTCGCGAGTCGAGGACCACGCTGGACCAATCGAGATTAGCTCCTGGAGTGCCGGTTTCGACTGAAAATTGATGTTCAAGCGTTTGTCGAAAGTTCCTTGACTCGAGTAGAGTCTTGATGTAAGGGTTGCCTTCGATGGGCACGAGTGTCGTGTGAAAGATGATAGCGACACGAGCGAGTTTTCTTCGATTGGAGCGTGGCATGCCTTCAGAATTTCTTGGGGAGTACTTTGTCAGGACGAGGAAAGTTGCGAAATGATCATCTGCGATGGTTGTTTCCGGTGTAGCCTCTAAGCATCAATGCGCCTCCTTTGAGTAGAGCCGATTGATGGCTCGGAGGAGAGACTTGTGACTTGTGAGTAGTCTCTGCATGGAAATTGTGTGTTGGTAAATGTTGATACATCTACATGTATATGAAATACCAAGACATTGGGTGAGTAATTCGAAACAATTGACAGCTTATGATGCGTTTATCCTTCGTAAGTAGCGAGAGAAGACCAAAAAATACAGTCTCAAAGGCCCAGAAGAGGTTCTTCTTCTTCAACTATGGTGCTTTCATGACGAAAGAGTATGCAAGGCCTTTTCTAACCAATCATAGTGGGCATCTTAGGCATTTTTAGGCATTTTAGCAATATGAGCGACGTAGCGCAGATCCTGGGGCTTGCGGGGCCCAAGACTGGCGCTAATGGGGCGTCCACGAGTGATCTGGACCAGCTCAAGCCTTCTGGTACACCATTGGGACGTGGCAAACAGACCAGCAGCTCCTCCAAGCAGAAGAAGCTCACTGGAATGCAACGCGAAGTGCTGGAACTGTTAGAAAGCAACCATCGCGCCAGCCACGCGCTGTATCAAGGCTTTGGTAACGCAAGAAGTCTCCAGCTGTCAAGTGGGTCCGTACCGGAAGGACTTCCAGGAGACTCAAGGTGGCCAGATTGGTATCACTTTGAGTGCAGAGTGGAAGGAGCCTGGACCTACCGACGACCCGGAGCAGAAGAAGAAGAGCATTGCTGCTTTGGAACGTGCGATGGCGTGGAGCTTTGGGTGGTTTGCAGAGCCATTGTACAATGGTGACTGACTACCCGCAGGTCATGAAGGATCGCTGTGGTGACAGACTGCCGAAGTTCACGGAGGAGGAGAAGAAGTTGGTGAAGGGAAGGTCCGACTTCTTTGGCCTTAATAACTACACCTCGTGCTACGTCAAACCATCACCTGAATTCGAGGCTGGAACACCTCCTCCGGAACGACAAACACTGGCGGGTTGAGGCTGATGAAGGGTCACTGCATACCAAGACCCGTCCTGGGTACAGACCGGAGCTCCTTGGAACTACGTCACGCCATGGGGACTGAAGAAGTTGTGTGTGTACATCCACGAGAAATACCACCCGAAGAACGGCATCTACATCACTGAGAACGGCTCTGCGTGGCCGGATGTGACCAAGGAAGAGGCTCAGCAGGATACTCAACGCAAGAATGTTACCGCCAGTACATCGCCAACGTCCATGAGGCCATTACTGAAGGTGCAGACGTTCGTGGATACTTTGCTTGGAGCTTCTTTGACAACTACGAGTGGTCGATGGGCTATGGCATTCGGTTCGGGGTGGTCTGGGTGGACTACAAGACTCAAGAGCGCGTGCCGAGAAGTCGTCCTACTGGTACAAGCAGGCAACCGCCGACAACGGATTCACTATCTAGAAAGATGCAGTGACTTTGTATGCTGCGGTCGGCAAGCTACACTACAAGTATGAATACATACGTGTGTTCCAACAATGATGGGCGTGCATTTGCTCTCCATTAATCTGAGCACTCACATGGATAAAGTAAAGCGTAGTGTACATATTTTCTAGCAACAGAAGACTTTAGGATTCAGAAGACTTTAATAACATGTATGATACTTCAAAGTTCAAAGTGTATTTAGTGGTTTGCTACGTCGAGAGCAACTCCGCCGCGAGTTCCTTTTCTTTTTTTCTTTTGCTTTCTTTTGTTTTTTTTGGGTGAAAACATGAGCGCGATAATCTTTTGGATGTTTTCGTCGCTGCAGTAGCCTTCCTCATCGAGAACTAAACGCGCCTGTTCCTTGGTGAGGGTCTTGTGGATTCGTTCAGAATAATCGGGATATCCTTCGACCACATAGCTGTCAAATTCACTTGGGTTGCTTTCTTTGACGCGTTCGATGAGTTCCTTTGTCGTAAAGAACTTACCGGTCTTACTATCTTTGCGCCCAACTCTATCAAAGAGGAGGTTTCGGTACCACTCCATCGCCTTCCGGTAAACGAGATCGCGAGTCAGAGGCATCATGTCCTTAATGCTTCGGCCTTGTGTGTCGATCTTCTTCTGCAACTCCTCGATCTTCGAAGACAGTCTCCTGTCCGTCTTTGCTGCATCCTCGAGTTTCATATCCAAGACGTCGATCTGGTTGTTCTGGGCGGAGATGGTGTCGCGCAGGGCAGCAATTCTGACGTCCTGGGAGGTAATTTTGTCAGTCAGTCCCTTGATCTCAAGCGAGTGATCTCGTTCCATCGTGGTGATTTTGTCAGTCAGCCCCTTGATCTCAAGCGAGTGATCGCGTTGCAAATTCGTCAGGGCCGTGATTTGAGCCATCATCTCTGCCATGGTAGGCTCCTTCGCCACCTCTGAGGAGGAAGACATGTTGCTGGTCATCGGTACAGAAGGGTCTGGCGGAATCGGCTCTGTCGTCGATAGTCCCTCGACGGGTTGCAATGCTGTGATCGATACTTCCTCAATCACTTCAACAGGCGTGGTTGGTAACGCGTCAATCGGTTGCAATCGCTTGAGGATGGCAAACAGCGGTTGTGTGGGGCCAGCAAGCTGCTCCCACTTCTCCAATCGAGTGGAATCGGTCACTCGCGAGTCGAGGACCACGCTGGACCAATCGAGATTAGCTCCTGGAGTGCCGGTTTCGACTGAAAATTGATGTTCAAGCGTTTGTCGAAAGTTCCTTGACTCGAGTAGAGTCTTGATGTAAGGGTTACCGTCGATGGGCACGAATGTCGTGTGAAAGATGATAGCGACACGACAGAGTTTTCTTCGATTGGAGCGTGGCATGCCTTCAGAATTTCTTGGGGAGTACTTTGTCAGGACGAGGAAAGTTGCGAAATGATCATCTGCGATGGTTGTTTTCCGGTGTAGCCTCTAAGCATCAATGCGCCTCCTTTGCGTAGCCGATTGATGGCTCGGAGGAGAGACTTGTGACTTGTGAGTAGTCTCTGCATGGAAATTGTGTGTTGGTAAATGTTGATACATCTACATGTATATGAAATACCAAGACATTGAGTGAATCATTCGAAACAATTGACAGCTTATGATGCGTTTATCCTTCGTAAGTAGCGAGAGAAGACCAAAAAATACAGTCTCAAAGGCCCAGAAGAGGTTCTTCTTCTTCAACTATGGTGCTTTCATGACGAAAGAGTATGCAAGGCCTTTTTTAACCAATCATAGTGGGCATCTTAGGCATTTTTAGGCATTTTAGCAATATGAGCGACGTAGCGCAGATCCTGGGGATTGCAGGGCCCAAGGCTGGCGCTAACGGGGCGTCCACGAGTGATCTGGACCAGCTCAAGCCTTCTGGTACACCATTGGGACGTGGCAAACAGACCAGCAGCTCCTCCAAGCAGAAGAAGCTCACAGGAATGCAACGCGAAGTGCTGGAACTGCTAGAGAGCAACCATCGCGCCAGCCACGCGCTGTATCAAGGATTCGGCAAGACGAGTTTGAAACAGAAGTGGCAGGAACGCAAGAAGTCTCCAGCTGTCAAGTGGGTCCGTACCGGAAGGACTTCCAGGAGACTCAAGGTGGCCAGATTGGTATCACTTTGAGTGCAGAGTGGAAGGAGCCTGGACCTACCGACGACCCGGAGCAGAAGAAGAAGAGCATTGCTGCTTTGGAACGTGCGATGGCGTGGAGTTTCGGGTGGTTTGCAGAGCCATTGTACAATGGTGACTGACTACC
Organism: Phytophthora colocasiae; assembly: GCA_018806915.1. Taxonomy (NCBI): domain Eukaryota; phylum Oomycota; class Peronosporomycetes; order Peronosporales; family Peronosporaceae; genus Phytophthora; species Phytophthora colocasiae. The sequence continues at coordinate 331,448 of JAGKQI010000045.1, forward strand.
CGCAGGTCATGAAGGATCGCTGTGGTGACAGACTGCCGAAGTTCACGGAGGAGGAGAAGAAGTTGGTGAAGGGAAGGTCCGACTTCTTTGGCCTTAATAACTACACCTCGTGCTACGTCAAACCATCACCTGAATTCGAGGCTGGAACACCTCCTCCGAACGACAACACTGGCGGGTTGGAGGCTGATGAAGGGGTCACTGCATACCAAGACCCGTCCTGGGTACAGACCGGAGCTCCTTGGAACTACGTCACGCCATGGGGACTGAAGAAGTTGTGTGTGTACATCCACGAGAAATACCACCCGAAGAACGGCATCTACATCACTGAGAACGGCTCTGCGTGGCCGGATGTGACCAAGGAAGAGGCTCAGCAGGATACTCAACGCAAGAATGTTACCGCCAGTACATCGCCAACGTCCATGAGGCCATTACTGAAGGTGCAGACGTTCGTGGATACTTTGCTTGGAGCTTCTTTGACAACTACGAGTGGTCGATGGGCTATGGCATTCGGTTCGGGTGGTCTGGGTGGACTACAAGACTCAAGAGCGCGTGCCGAGAAGTCGTCCTACTGGTACAAGCAGGCAACCGCCGACAACGGATTCACTATCTAGAAAGATGCAGTGACTTTTGTATGCTGCGGTCGGCAAGCTACACTACAAGTATGAATACATACGTGTTCCAACAATGATGGGCGTGCATTTGCTCTCCATTAATCTGAGCACTCACATGTGTAACGTGTCTAGTCTAGCTCTGCACGCCGAGCTTTGGTCGCCCAGTGCTGATGGGTCCAAGCGTCCGTTGGCCGTCGGTAGAGGAACTTCCACTACCCCGCCGGTGTGTATCGTACTGACACACGACCTATTTGTATTTGTCTTTCCGTCTGTTTTAGGTAGGCTACGACTAGCTCTAAGCCTCGTCAATAGACTCACTACGTTCGTTCGTATCCGTTGTCGTCGTACAAGTACGAGTTGCTGTCGCCGACCACTTGACTTGCACCTCGTGTACCGTCCTACTCGTCGCAGCCGTCGATAGCGTGGAGACCGTTGTCTTCACTCGCACCTGTCCGTCGTTCGTCCGTCCAAGTACCAGCACTCGTCCACCGTTGTGTCCAAGTACCAGTCGTCCACCGTTCGTTCGTCCAAATGCCCGCACTCGTCCACCGTTGTGTCCTAGCGCTAGCCGTTCACCGTTCGTCCGTCTCGAGGTCGTCGTATGGGCTCACTCCTGAGTCCTGGGGTTGCGGAACTGGGTTCGTGCTCGCTTGCCGTCCAGTTCGTAAGTGAGACTCCTGCTCGTCATTCCAGTCCAGGTCCAGCTCGTCGTGGCGGTCCTGTAGCACCATGCGTCCAATCCTCAGCGATCGTCGCTGGCTACACGTGCTACCGCGTGGCGGTATCTTCACCACTTCAACCACCGTCTGCTCGACGTCCGTGCCGGAATGTTGGAGCCCATTACACGACTCTCTCTCTCTAAGGGTCTTCCACGACCCGCCCGGCGCAGTAGAGCTGCTCGTACTCAACAACCGAGACCCATCTGCTCCGCGGTCGTCCGTCCCTCGTCGTCCACCGTTCACCGTCACCGGTCGTCCACCGTCCAATGTCGCCAACTGGGCAGAGCTCGTACTCCAGTGTGTAGTGGCCTGCTCGGTTCCGCCGTCTGCGTCGCCGTCGCTCCACCAGGAGTCCACGCGGGTCGTCCCTGCTCGTCGCTCCGCCCATTGCCGTTCTGTTTCTTTTCGTTCGTTCAACTGTCGTTGTTCGCCCAGTAGCTGCCGTCGCTGCTCGTACAGCCGCCGCTGGCGCCTCGCCATTCCCTCCGTCGTCTTCATCACGGAGTTCAGCGTCAATGTCGTCCGCTGCTTGAGAGAGTGGACTCGTAGGCTCGTAGTAACTCACTAGGAAAGAAACGTGTGCGATGATCGTCTCCTCCTTGCCCAGTCCGTCTTCTCGCTTCAACAGGAAGTTCTCGTACCCGGCCGGTTCCGAGATACGCAGGGGTCCCATCCACTGATGGACAAACTTGGTCGCTCTTGGCCCTCGCGGTGGGTTGTACAGCCAGACCTTGTCGCCAACATGAAACTCCCGCTTGTTCCTGACGTTCCTGTTATAGAACTTCGCCTGTCGCTCCTGCTCGCGAACGCGTGCGATCTCAGCGCACTCACTGCTCCGTTCCATGGCCCGAAGTAGCCGTTCATGGTACGCCGTCAACTCGCCCGCTTCCGTCACCTCGGTCCGTCGTAGGAGCTCGTTAGGGGATCGCAACTTGCGACCCATCATTAACTCGTTCGGGGAGAGCTTCACGGTCGAGTGCTGTGCGGAGTTGTACGCGTACGCTGCAAACTTCACCCACAGGTTCCAGTCCTTTTGCTGCTCGTCCTGCATAAAGACCGCGACACAGTCCTTCCAGGTCCTGTGGAAGCGTTCCACCAAGCCAACCATCTGCGGTCTGTACGGAACCGGGTTGATCTGTTTCGCTTGCAGCATATTCACCAGCTCGTCGATCACGCTGCCCGTGAGCTCTGGGGCTCCATCCGTTAGCAATTCTCGGAAAACGCCGAACTTGAGCACCACTTCTTCCATGAGGAACTTCGCGATATCCTCCGCCGTGTGCTGCACCACACAACACGCTACTGCATACCGTGTCACGTATTCCAGAGCTGCAATCACGTAGCGTTCACCACCGTTCGCCAGAGGGAAGGGTCCAGCCACGTCGAGTGCCCATCGGTCGCCGACATTTCCACCTCGTATACTGCGTAGGGGCGGGATAACTTCTCGCGGTCGCGCCTTCCGGCTTCCACATTCAGGACAGCCTCGCACCCAGCGGTTCACCTCTCGTCGTAACTTCGGCCACCAGTAAAGCTGCGCGACGCGTCCGTAAGTGTGTGGGCCTCGTAGATGTCCAGACCATACCGAACCGTGCATTTCCTTGAATACCTGCGCCCATAGCGTCGGTGGTAGCAACACTCTCCAGCCGTTCTTGGTGTCGATCACCGCCAGCCCGAACTTCACGTCCACCTTCATGCCTCGGTACGAACCAACTTCCGTCGTCTTCTTGACAAACCTGCTCTCCTGCTGAGCCGAGATGATCTCCGTATCGTTCAACTGTAAGGTCTCCATCGCCGGTACGTCGTTCTCGTCCTCCAGGTCGTCCATATTTGCCGTCGTCGTCACCTCAGGGGCCAGTATCGTAGGCGTCGTCACAGGGGCTGTCTCCGGGGCTACTTCGTCGCCTAGTTCCAGTGGTCGCCGTCCCGGGTGGGCACGTCGTCGCCCGTTCCTCTCGCGTCGCCGTACTCGTTGCTAAAGCTCGTCCACCGGGCTCGCGGTTTTCCCTGGCGCCCTTTCCCGTTTGCGTCCCCGACCGTGCCTTAGGCGCCGAACTATTCGTCGTGCCTGTTGCCGTAGCCGTCGTTTTTGTCGTGCGCGGCGCCGCCGTATCGACCGTCGTTACTGTGGCCACCGAATCGTCCATTTCTGCCCGTCGCTCATTACCTGGCCTGCCACCGCTCGCCGTCGTACTGCCGCCCGATCCTCCGGTCACTGTCGGCGTCGATACAGGGGCTGCCACCGTGGCCAGGGCTTCTTCACGCACGATTCCACTGCCGCCAGTCTCGCCTTGCACTGTCTGCTGCTCGCCCGCAGTTACCGCCGTCGCCACATTATCACTTGCCATCGCATTCGTCGGCACCACCGATGTCTGGTCGTCCACGAAGCGTACGCGCTTCTGTTCTTGTTCGCGGATGCGCGCGCTCCTCCGCGTCGCTGGTACCAGAGCCGTCCGTTTTCGTCTTGCCCGTTTCTTCGACGTCCGGCCCGTTGCCATGGGCGTCTCGTTCGTCGTGTTGCTGCCCATGGGGCTCGGTGCCTCCAGCGTTGCCACCGTCGCCACGTTCACATTTTTCGTCACTAACGCCGCTGTGTCTGCATCCTTCGCCACCGCCGTCGTCGTGTTCGTGCTCCCCGTCACCGTGTCGTCCGCCACTGGTTCTTCGCGTAGCGCCGCCGTCACCACCAGCGTCTCTGTTGTTGCGTCCATTCCTGTTGTGTCCAGCATCGGGTTGAGCGCTGTACTCGCCGCCGTGGTTGCGTTAGTCGTTCCCGTCACCGTGCACGTCGCTGCTGTCTTCGTGGCTGCCCCAACCGTGTTTGCCTTACCCGCGACTGCACTCGCCGAGACGCGTGTCACTGGGGCCTCCACCGCGTTGCTATTATCCGCTTCGCCAGTTGTAGCCACCGCCGCGTCACCGTCCGTTGCCGTATCCATCACATTCACGCCCGTAGCCACCGCGTTGAGCCTCATAGGCGTAGGACTCCATGTTCGCCGCCCTCGCCGTTCGGCATAGTCGTCACCATCGCTTGGTCGTCCATAGTCCGAGCCACCACCGTTTTCACGTTCACGCTTAGTTCCCGTGCGCCACCATCGCTCTCTCGGGGCACCAGCCGTCCGTCTTGGGGTCGCACCACCGCTCGCACCGCCGCCGGAGCGCGAGACAACGCGTCCGCCACCACATTCGTCGAGCCAGGCCGGTACTCAATGCTAAAGTCGTATTCCTGTAGAGTAAGAGACCAGCGGTGTAGCCGTCCTGCCAAATTTGGTCGCGTCATCAGCCACTTCAACGCGGCATGGTCAGTGACGATGCTGAATGTCCGGTCGTACAGGTACGGGCGGAAAAGCTTCACCGACCAGACCACCGCCAAACACTCGAGCTCAGTGATCGCATAATTCGCCTCCGCCGCACTATTCACCTTCGAAGCGTAAGCCACCGGCTGCCATCCACGTCCAAAGTCTTGCATGAGGCAGGCGCCCAACCCAGTTTTGCTGGCGTCCGTCACCAGTCGAAATGTCCGTCCAAAATCCGGATAGCATAGCAACGGACGCGTAGTGAGTAGCCGCTTGATCCTTTCGAACGCCTGCTCCTGGTCCTCAGTCCACTCCCAGGGGCAATCCTTCTTCAGTAGCCTCGTCATCGGCTCCGCAATCGACCCAAAGGCTGCAATAAATTTCCGATAGTAGCCTGCAAGGTGAACAAACCTCTTCACCTCCGTAGCGTCCACCGGCCTTGGAAAGTCAGTCACCGCTTTCACGAGTCGCTCCGTCGGCTGCACGCCCTTGTTACTCAACGTGTGCCCTAAGTACTCCATCGACTCCGACACGAAGCTGCACTTCTTGAGTTTGAGGCTCAAGCCTGCACTTGCCAGTCGTTCCAGCACATTAGCCACCTCGACCACGTGTCGCTCGACGTTGCCCTTGGTAAACACGACAATATCATCCAGGTACACGAGGCAAGTAGTCCATGTTAACCCCCGTAGTACTCCATTCATCAACCGTTGAAACGTAGCCGGCGCATTGGTAAGGCCGAAGGGCATTCGCGTGAATCTGTAGAGCCCGCGCTTGGTAAGGAACGCGGTCTTGTCACGATCGCCACGCGCTACCTTGATCTGCCAGTAACCTGCCTGTAGGTCCAGTGTAGTAAACAGCCGTGCACCGCCCAACGCCTCCAACGTTTCATCTATCCTCGGAAGTGGGTAAACGTCCTTCTTCGTTATCCTGTTCAACGCCCGATAATCAATGCAGAAACGGACAGAGCCGTCCTTCTTCTTGACCAGCACTACGGGGAATCCCCATGCACCGTCGCTTTCCTCGATCACGCCTGCTTTCAGCATCGTATCGACGTTCTCCTCGATGGTGGCATCTTCTGTCTGCGCCTGCCGTCGTCGTTTCAGCAAAATAGGGGCAGCGTTTCCAGTGTCGATATGGTGCTCCACATTCAGAGTCGTAGCCGGTGGGCAATCTTTCGGTGCCTCCGTCAGCTTCCTGTACGACCGCAATAGCTTCAACACGAGTTTCCGTGCGTGTTGGTCCTTCACTCCAATCTGCACATCGTCTTCGTTCTGCAGAGGTGTTTCCGTGTCACCAAGTTCGCCAAGCCACTGCTCCAGTCGCTTCGTCTTGAGTTCACCGTTCATTGCCAACACGTCCATGTCTGCCTTGAGGGGGATCCATGCACCAAGTTCCTTGCGGTTGGGCAGCTTTGTTCGCTCACCGTACGCATTTACAGCCGGCACCAGAGCTTTTCCATTGCGAACCTTCGTCACCGCCGGGGCTAACAACACTGCGCCCGTCTCGCACGTCGGGATGAAGACGCCTTCTTCACCTTCCGGGGCCGCTACCGCCACTTCCACCGGTTGCACCGCACGTCGCTCCAAGTTCGCGGCACCAACCAGCCGTACGCTCGCCGCCTTGCTCTCGTCGCCATCCTTGTCTGTGTGGAACGGGATGATCACCTCTCGGCCCCGCTCGTCGTAGCGTAGCTCGCCGCCCTCGAAGTCCAACACCGCACGGTGCTTCTCCAAAGTCCACTCCGACCAGGAACTCACTGGTACAACCTCGATAATGCACGCCGTCACCTCCACCGTCTGCCCGAAGACATTCTGCATGCGAAATGTCCACAGCCCGAGAACATCCAGTAGAAAGCCACCAATTCCTTCCAACGCAGTCAACCGGAGCTGCTCGCTTCACTCTCTCACCTCTCATCATCCAGTCCGTGCCGGCGACCGAGTACCTGGCGCCGCTGTCGATCTTCACCGCCCTCTGTTCACCGTTAACCATCATTGTCGCCGTCGGCAGTCCGTCACTCGCCTCCGCGTTGTCTATCAGACCGTGGTTCCCGTCCGCTGCCACCATTACTTCCGGGGTACGCACCAGGTTGACGTGGGCCTTGTTTGCATCGTCTCGGGCCGCACTGCCACCACCACGCTGACATCGCTCCTTCCAGTTCCCGTCGGGCATCGGCTATTTGCTGCTGGCGACGCGCATGTTCCTCGACTGCCAATTCTGCGACCACCCGTTCCACGTCATCTTCTGCGACGGACGCGGCCTTCTCTGAGTGCACGCCGTACTCGCCGACGCTTCGCTTCCTTGTGTCTTCGCTTCGCCGCCTCCCGGAACTAGGGCCTTGGTCGTTGTAGGTTCCGCCACGTTGCCAGGTAGTTCCACCGCCGAGTCCATGGCCGACTCGCCATTCGTATCCACCTCGTCATTCACTTTCCGGTCAACGATCGCCGTCGCGCCTTCCTCAGCTAGACGTTCGTCACTTAGCACATCGTCGCCTTCCTCAGCTGGACGTCCGTCGCCTGACACATCGTCGCCTTCCTCAGCTGGACGTCCGTCGCCTGACACATCGTCGCCTTCCTCAGCTATGCGCGCGCTCTTCTTCGTCTCCGCTCTGCGTCCCCGTCCGTAGCGTAATGCAGCCATTGCCGGCCTCACCGTCGCCACGTATCTCGCTGCCCGCATCTTGTCACGCGCGCCAAGTTCATCATTCAAATGAGCATTCACAGCCGCCCGCGCTGTTCTCGTACTCCCGTCCGTTGTCGCCTTTTCAATCGCCACCACACTCTTGACCTTCGCGTCGTCGGCCGCTGGCACTTGCCTCACCTTCTCGCCTGGCCGTCGTCCGCCGTCACCGTCGGTCGCTGGGGTCTCTGCCGTTCACACGGACACCGTACTCCCTACGGCGCCCGTTCCTCGTTTTCCTTCACCGGGTTCTTCTGGGCGCGCATCGCCAAGTAGGCATCGTTCCGAGCCTTCGCCTCCGTGTCAGGACACTCTTTTGCAAAATGGCCAGTCCGGCCACACGCATAACACGAAACCTGCCCAATGGGTCGAACCGCCGGTTGCGATTCTGACTGCTGCCGCGGCTGTTCCGCTCCTCGTGTCGTCCGGGTCACGGCCTTCATGCGCTTCGCTCTCCGACGCTTCGCAGGGCGTGTGGCAGGCGCGGTATCTACCGACTCGTCCTCGCTCGATTCGTCATCGTCGCTGTCCTCTGCCCTGATCATCTTGACCTTGGCGATGGCCTTCTTCTCCGCCTTCGGCGTCGTCGCAGCCTTCTTCGCAGGTTCATCAGCAGTTGGCTTCGCGGTGCGCTTACGGTTTTGTCGAACAGCCCAGTAGCGTCCATTCCACACACGTCCTTCGGGTATATCCCAGATGCCCGTGAACTTATTTCACACGCCTTGTGGGTTCGAAAAGATCGCCCAATCTGGATCCATAGGCGTCGTCGACGTCGTTGCAGTCACCGCATCCCGCACTCCAACACCTGGCACCACCATTGCGTGTCCTGAAGCCGCACCAACTGTCACCGGGTAAGCCATTTGCGCTGTGATCCACTCCTGGCCAATGTTCTGCATCCCCTGCGCCACGTTGTCAAAGGGGTCGTCCATCTCGGTCGCTTTGTCTACGGCCTTATCCAGAGTCTTGGGCTTGCTCTCACGGACCAGCTGCCTCGTCGTCTTTGGCAGGTTGCGGATGAACTGCGCGAGCAGCACGCGTTCGCTCACTTTGTTCTCTCCACGAGCATCACGGAGTCCAGCAGCAAAATCCGCGAACGTCTCGCCGGGCATCAGGTACCGCTGGTTTACGCGTAGCTCGGCTTGGGACTTATCTGGCCGCTCACCATACCGTCGTTTCAATGCTGCCTTTAGGTACGACCACGTTCTCATCTCTGGTCGCATGCCCTGGTCAACCTGCACCCAGAAGCGTGCCGCATCATCCTGCAACTTGTTGCCGACAATGTAGTACAGTTCTCCATCAGTCCAGCCACCACGTCCCGATATGCGCGCACCTTCGAGAGCCAGATCCACCTTCTTAATCCATGTCGAGACTGAGTTGTTTGGAGATAGCTGAAACGGCGTAAGTTCCAGATCCCTGATGTTCTTCCGGCGTCCGTGTCGTGGTGCTGGGGCCGTGTGCCGTTCTCGTCGTCCTCGTCCTGCACCAACGTCGTCAGAGCCGCTTGGTGGGTCGCCGTGATCGTCGTCGCCGTCGTCGCTGTCCGAGTCACTACTGGAGCTACTGTCACCACCGTCACCGCCGTCGGGTCCCCGTACGTACGTCACGTGTCGGGTGTCCACCATAGTCGAGGCTGCTGTGGGCGTATGTGTTGCGCCGTTTGTCGCCGTCGTCTCGTGCGTCGCTGTCGCTTGGCTTATGGACGTTGCCACGGCTACCTCCAGGTTGTCGAGCCGCGCCGTCATCCTGTTCATCGTCTCCGACAGCTGTAGCAGGACGTTGGAGAGGGCAGTCATCTCGCCAGGTGCTGGTGTCGTCGTCGTGTCCGGTTGAATGCCCGCATCCTCGCTCGCCGGCGTCTCCTGAACAGCCGCCCGTTCACCAGATGTCACTTCGCCGGGGTTATTTGGAGTGCCAGGAGCCGGTGCCGCACTTGTCTCTTCGTCGTCACCTTTGGTCTCGTCATCGTCTGGGTTACTGCGTCGGGGAGGGTCCACGTCGTCGCCGTCGAACTCGTCCGTGGAGAAGGTGTCAGGCTCGGCGCCGCCGCTGTTGGTGCTAACTCGCCCATGGGGATTGCTGTCGTCTTCTTCGTCTTCATCGTCGTTGATGCAGGTACGCCGATCACTCTCGTTCGTGCCATGTTGTTCTCGTTAACTTGTGAATTGCCCCTGTATGACCACCATGTAACGTGTCTAGTCTAGCTCTGCACGCCGAGCTTTGGTCGCCCAGTGCTGATGGGTCCAAGCGTCCGTTGGCCGTCGGTAGAGGAACTTCCACTACCCCGCCGGTGTGTATCGTACTGACACACGACCTATTTGTATTTGTCTTTCCGTCTGTTTTAGGTAGGCTACGACTAGCTCTAAGCCTCGTCAATAGACTCACTACGTTCGTTCGTATCCGTTGTCGTCGTACAAGTACGAGTTGCTGTCGCCGACCACTTGGACTTGCACCTCGTGTACCGTCCTACTCGTCGCAGCCGTCGATAGCGTGGAGACCGTTGTCTTCACTCGCACCTGTCCGTCGTTCGTCCGTCCAAGTACCAGCACTCGTCCACCGTTGTGTCCAAGTACCAGTCGTCCACCGTTCGTTCGTCCAAATGCCCGCACTCGTCCACCGTTGTGTCCTAGCGCTAGCCGTTCACCGTTCGTCCGTCTCGAGGTCGTCGTATGGGCTCACCCTGAGTCCTGGGGTTGCGGAACTGGGTTCGTGCTCGCTTGCCGTCCAGTTCGTAAGTGAGACTCCTGCTCGTCATTCCAGTCCAGGTCCAGCTCGTCGTGGCGGTCCTGTAGCACCATGCGTCCAATCCTCAGCGATCGTCGCTGGCTACACGTGCTACCGCGTGGCGGTATCTTCACCACTTCAACCACCGTCTGCTCGACGTCCGTGCCGGAATGTTGGAGCCCATTACACATGGATAAAGTAAAGCGTAGTGTACATATTTTCTAGCAACAGAAGACTTTAAGAACATGTATGATACTTCAAAGTTCAAAGTGTATTTAGTGGTTTGCTACGTCGAGAGCAACTCCGCCGCGAGTTCCTTTTCTTTTTTTCTTTTGCTTTCTTTTCTTTTTTTTGGGTGAAAACATGAGCGCGAAAATCTTTTGGATGTTTTCGTCGCTGCAGTAGCCTTCCTCATCGAGAACTAAACGCGCCTGTTCCTTGGTGAGGGTCTTGTGGATTCGTTCAGAATAATCGGGATATCCTTCGACCACATAGCTGTCAAATTCACTTGGGTTGCTTTCTTTGACGCGTTCGATGAGTTCCTTTGTCGTAAAGACCTTGCCGGTCTTACCATCTTTGCGCCCAACTCTATCAAAGAGGAGGTTTCGGTACCACTCCATCGCCTTCCGGTAAACGAGATCGCGAGTCAGAGGCATCATGTCCTTAATGCTTCGGCCTTGTGTGTCGATCTTCTTCTGCAACTCCTCGATCTTCGAAGACAGTCTCCTGTCCGTCTTTGCTGCCTCTTCGGCGCTTTCAGATAGCTTCACATTCAGCCGGTCAATCTCGTCATTCTGGGCAGCAATTTTGACGCCTTGCTGGGTAAGTTTGACGCCCTGCTGGGTAAGTTTGACGTTCTGGGCGATAATTTGGTCAGTCAGCCCCTTGATCTCAAGCGAGTGATCTCGTCGCATACTCGTCATACTGGTGCCCAGGGCCGTGATTTGAGCCATCATCTCTGCCATGGTAGGCTCCTTCGCCACCTCTGAGGAGGAAGACATGTTGCTGGTCATCGGTACAGAGGGGTCTGGCGGAATCGGCTCTGTCGTCGATAGTCCCTCGACGGGTTGCAATGATGTGATCGATACTTCCTCAATCACTGCAACAGGCGTGATTGGTAACGCGTCAATCGGTTGCAATCGCTTGAGGATGGCAAACAGCGGTTGTGTGGGGCCAGCAAGCTGCTCCCACTTCTCCAATCGAGTGGAATCGGTCACTTGCGAGTCGAGGACCACGCTGGACCAATCGAGATTAGCTCCTGGAAGGCCGGTTTCGACTGAAAATTGGTATTCAACCGTTTGTCGAAAGTTCCTGGACTCCAGTAGAGTCTTGATGTAAGGGTTGCCGTCGATGGGCACGAATGTCGTGTGAAAGATGATAGCGACACGACAGAGTTTTCTTCGATTGGAGCGTGGCATGCCTTCAGAATTTCTTGGGGAGTACTTTGTCAGGACGAGGAAAGTTGCGAAATGATCATCTGCGATGGTTGTTTTCCGGTGTAGCCTCTAAGCATCAATGCGCCTCCTTTGCGTAGCCGATTGATGGCTCGGAGGAGAGACTTGTGACTTGTGAGTAGTCTCTGCATGGAAATTGTGTGTTGGTAAATGTTGATACATCTACCTGTACATGAAATACCAAGACATTGAGTGAATCATTCGAAACAATTGACAGCTTATGATGCGTTTATCCTTCGTAAGTAGCGAGAGAAGACCAAAAAATACAGTCTCAAAGGCCCAGAAGAGGTTCTTCTTCTTCAACTATGGTGTTTCTTGACGAAAGAGTATGCATGGCCTTTTTTAACCAATCATAGTGGCATCTTGGGCATTTTTAGGCATTTTAGCAATAATGAGCGACGTAGCGCAGATCCTGGGGCTTGCGGGGCCCAAGGCTGGCGCTAACGGGGCGTCCACGAGTGATCTGGACCAGCTCAAGCCTTCTGGTACACCATTGGGACGTGGCAAACAGACCAGCAGCTCCTCCAAGCAGAAGAAGCTCACAGGAATGCAACGCGAAGTGCTGGAACTGCTAGAGAGCAACCATCGCGCCAGCCACGCGCTGTATCAAGGATTCGGCAAGACGAGTTTGAAACAGAAGTGGCAGGAACGCAAGAAGTCTCCAGCTGTCAAGTGGGTCCGTACCGGAAGGACTTCCAGGAGACTCAAGGTGGCCAGATTGGTATCACTTTGAGTGCAGAGTGGAAGGAGCCTGGACCTACCGACGACCCGGAGCAGAAGAAGAAGAGCATTGCTGCTTTGGAACGTGCGATGGCGTGGAGTTTCGGGTGGTTTGCAGAGCCATTGTACAATGGTGACTGACTACCCGCAGGTCATGAAGGATCGCTGTGGTGACAGACTGCCGAAGTTCACGGAGGAGGAGAAGAAGTTGGTGAAGGGAAGGTCCGACTTCTTTGGCCTTAATAACTACACCTCGTGCTACGTCAAACCATCACCTGAATTCGAGGCTGGAACACCTCCTCCGAACGACAACACTGGCGGGTTGGAGGCTGATGAAGGGGTCACTGCATACCAAGACCCGTCCTGGGTACAGACCGGAGCTCCTTGGAACTACGTCACGCCATGGGGACTGAAGAAGTTGTGTGTGTACATCCACGAGAAATACCACCCGAAGAACGGCATCTACATCACTGAGAACGGCTCTGCGTGGCCGGATGTGACCAAGGAAGAGGCTCAGCAGGATACTCAACGCAAGAATGTTACCGCCAGTACATCGCCAACGTCCATGAGGCCATTACTGAAGGTGCAGACGTTCGTGGATACTTTGCTTGGAGCTTCTTTGACAACTACGAGTGGTCGATGTGCTATGGCATTCGGTTCGGGGTGGTCTGGGTGGACTACAAGACTCAAGAGCGCGTGCTGAAGAAGTCGTCCTACTGGTACAAGCAGGCAATTGCCGACAACGGATTCACTATCTAGGTGCAGTGACTTTTGCATGCTGCGGTCTTTGAGACCTGACATTGAGACCTGACAAGCTATATGTACTACATGTATGAACTATTCACGAAGGAGTATGAATACAAACGTGTTTCCAACAATGATAAGCGTGCATTTGTTCTCCATTGATCTGAGCGCTAACAACAGAAGACTTTTAGAAAAAAAAATCACCTCGATGATCATTTCGCAACTGTCCTTGTCCTGACAAAGTACTCCCCAAGAAATTCTGAAGGCATGCCACCATGTCAGCGCTCCAATCGAAGAAAACTCCATACGTCCTCAAGCAATCCCCAGTTACCATCGCTCGTGGCCACCTATGAAGTTCATGTAGTTAGTGGAGTTCCTTTTCTTTTTTCTTTTGCTTTTTTTGGGGTGGAAACATGAGCGCGAAAATCTTTTGGATGTTTTCGTCGTCGCAGTAGCCTTCCGCATTGAGAACTAAATTCGCCTGTTCCTTGGTGAGGGTCTTGTGAATTCGGTCGGGATAATTAGGATATCCTTTGATCGCATAGCTGTCAAATTCACTTGGGTTGCTTTTTTTGACGCGTTCGATGAGTTCCTTCGTCGTAAAGACCTTGCCGGTCTTACCATCTTTGCGCCCAACTCTATCAAAGAGGAGGTTTCGGTACCACTCCATCGCCTTCCGGTAAACGAGATCGCGAGTCAGAGGCATCATGTCCTTAATGCTTCGGCCTTGTGTGTCGATGGTATCCTGCAACTCCTCGATCTCCGAAGACAGTCTCCTGTCCGTCTTTGCTGCATCCTCGAGTTTCATATCCAAGACGTCGATCTGGTTGTTCTGGGCGGAGATGGTGTCGCGCAGGGCAACAATTCTGACATCCTGGGCCTTGATCTCAAGCGAGTGATCTCGTTCCATCGTGGTGATTTTGTCAGTCAGCCCCTTGATCTCAAGCGAGTGATCTCGTCGCATACTCGCAAGCTCAAGTGAGTGATCGCGTTGCAAATTCGTCAGGGCCGTGATTTGAGCCATCATCTCTGCCATGGTAGGCTCCTTCGCCACCTCTGAGGAGGAAGACATGTTGCTGGTCATCGGTACAGAAGGGTCTGGCGGAATCGGCTCTGTCGTCGATAGTCCCTCGACGGGTTGCAATGATGTGATCGATACTTCCTCAATCACTTCAACAGGCGTGGTTGGTAACGCGTCAATCGGTTGCAATCGCTCTTTGGTGGCCAGGAGTGTCGAGGGAAAAATGGAAACTGGGGCTTGCTCGAGGGCGACACGAGAGAGTTTTCTTGGATTGGAGTGTGGCATTCCTTCAGAATTTCTTGTGGGGTACTTTGTCAGGACGAGGAAAGTTGCGAAATGATCATCTGCGATGGTTGTTTTCCGGTGTAGCCTCTAAGCATCAATGGGCCTCCTTTGCGTAGAGCCGATTGATGGCTCGGAGGAGAGACTTGTGACTTGTGAGTAGTCTCTGCATGGAAATTATGTGCTGGTAAATGTTGATACATCTACATGTACATGAAATACCAAGACATTGAGTGAATCATTCGAAACAATTGACACAAAGGCCCAGAAGAGGTTCTTCTTCTTCAACTATGGTGCTTTCATGACGAAAGAGTATGCAAGGCCTTTTTTAACCAATCATAGTGGGCATCTTGGGCATTTTTTTGCCATTTTAGCAATATGTAGCCGAGTGCACGGCGGAGGATACCAAGAAGCTCCTTCGTAACTAAAGCAAGAACGAAGACACTTGTTCTCCACGTTGCAGGTTTGGGATTGAGGTGGGAAAACCTCGAACGGTGACAAACCCCCTCTCAGTTATACTATCCTATACTAACTGCAGTATGTGCTGCACACTCTCAGTCTGGGACTGAGGCTGTTGCACTTCAACAGACAGTTGCTAATCTACAACTGCAGTATATGACGGAGCACGACAGACCACTAGAATCGAACACTCCCACTTCGGGATCCGTCGGCTGACTCCTGCTGACTCGACCTTAAGCGTCCTTGGTACTGCACTCAATTTTCGGCATTGGCACTACATTTAAGCGCTCACGCAATTTCGTGAACTGCGTCGATCCAAGAGGCTTAGTAAAAATATCCGCCAGCATATCCTTAGTCGGACAGTAAACAATATCGAAATCTCCACGTTCGTAAAGATCCTTAATCCGGTGAAACTTAAGATCCACACCTTTGACCTTATAGTTCCCCTTCGTAGACTCAATCACCTTTATTGCGGACTGGTTGTCTTGGTACAGCACAGTCTGGTGACGACGTCGAAGCTTCAGCTCTTCACACAAGTTATGTGTCCAGACGATCATCACCGAGCACTCAGCAGCGGCAACAAATTCCGAACTACATGTGTCGTCATAGGTGATCGACTGTTTGTGGCTCTTGTAGGCGTACGTACATCCATTCATCTGTAGTACATATCCAGTAATTGACTGACGATCATCCTTCTCTCCACCAAGATCAGCATCAGCATAGGCAGTGAAATGCAGATCCGGGCTAGAAGGTTTCTCCCACAACAAACCATAGTCACGAGTACCTTGCAGATAACGCAGCACCCTCTTCGCCATCACGTAATGCTCACGGGTGTACTTGCTCATATATTTGCTCAGCATACGAACAGCATTTGCTATCTCGGGCCTTGTGCCTTGCACTAAATATTGCAAACATCCTACAAGCTCCCGATACGGAACGTTCGGATCATTCACTCCAGCTTGGCCTTCTTCCACCGGTTCAGGCTGGTTTCCAAGTGTCTGAGGAGTCGAAACAGGTCTGCAGTTCTCCATACCAAACCGCTTCAAAACTTCGTCAATGTATCCCCGTTGAGACATCCACAGCACTTGTCCTGGCACGTAATCGATTTCCATGTGCAACAGGTTCTTAACAGGTCCTAGGTCCTTCAAGTTAAACTTAGCTCGAAGTTCACTTATCACTAGCTCAATATTTTCATCCGTTCCTGCGATAACCAAATCATCCACGTACACCGTGACGAATATTGGACTACCTCCCACTGAACGAGTGTAAACACCACCATCCATCTTACATCGCTTAAAGCCACACGCTCTTAGATGCTTGTCTAGTGTCTGGTACCAAATCATCGGTGCTTGCTTTAATCCATAGAGACTCCTTAGCAGCTTGCATACTCTGCCAGAACCATCATCAAAATACTCTGGAACCTCCATATAGATCTCAGCATCATCAATTGGTCCATTTAGAAATGCCGTGACAAAGTCCACGTGCTTGCAGGAAAGGTTCAAATGCAAAGCCAGCAGCAACACGAACTTCACTGCTTCCTGCGCCACTACCGGAGAGTATGTTTCCCAGTAATCTACTCCGTAGCGTTGCTGACACCCTTTGATGGTGATCCGTGCTCGATGTCTGACAACATTTCCATGAGCATCTCGCTTCCGAACGAAAACCCACTTGCTTGTCAACACCTTCTTATTCTTCGGTCTATCCACTAGTTCCCATGTACAGTTGCGCATAAGGTCACTGTATTCCTTCTCCAACGCTTCCTTCCACTTATCAGCATCGGGTGCATTGAGTGTTTCTTCCACAGTCTGCGGTTCCATTACTGCGTTCACCGATTCAATGACGAGACTGGCTGGAAGTTCCACCTCAAAGTCCTTGTACCGCGGGTTCGGCCATCGAACACGTCTCGACCGTCTAAATGATTCGGTTGTGTCCTTCATTTCCTCTTCATCTGCATCGCTCCCACTGTCGCTCAGTCTCTCCTCGACTTCGCTCATCAAGATAGCGGGTTCAGATGAGGTCATTCCATCCTCGAGAGCATCAAAATTATCTGCACCATCATCAGCAACAATCGCATCGTCACTATGATCCTCGCCTTCTACTACTGCCACTTCCCCCACCGAAGGTGAGATTTCCTGTGACATCGGATGCCGCAAGCCATCATCTGAATTGCTGTTAGACAATTCCACTAGGCCTCGCTTGCCTCCACGAAAGTCAACTTCAGCCTCCGAACCCAGCAGAATGTTAGTTCCACATAGCTCAGGCTGAATTCCTGCCGCAACAGGAAAAGAATCCTCAGTCTCACTCAACGGTCCTCCACAAGATCCACTTGCACCAACCGGAGGAGATACTTCAGTGTCATAGCAGCTACGCGAGTCACCGTCGCAACGGCGGCGTTTTCGATTCTCATCAAGAGTTTCTGTCACAGACGCCAACACAGGCAATCTGACATACGGCACGATTCTGGGTAAAGTGTTGTGACCTCTACCATACCGATTGCTAAGTAATCGCTCCACATAAGCTCGATCCACCGTCCATCCTTCCTGAAACTCGACAGATCTCACTTCCTGCACATTCCCAGTAAGCAAGTTCAGCACTCGATAGCTTTCTGAATGTTTAGCATATCCCAGAAACAACCCAGGTTTGCCAGTGTCCTCCAACTTCGAAGTCCTAAGTACCTTCGGCGTGAACACGAATACCAAACATCCCCACGTCTTCAAATTCGATACGTCAGGCCGCTCTCCAAAGCGTCTAAAGTATGGCGTGTCACCCTTCAGAGCTGATGTTGCGCTCACATTTCCCACTTCAACTGCGAATTCAAAGGCCTCACCCCACAAGCTAATGGGCATGTCAGCCGTCTTCAATAGACAGCGCGCACGAGCCATTACAATCCCATTCATTTTCTCCACAAGGCCATTCTCTTCTGGACTGTATCCGTTAGTCCATGTGTACTCAATTCCACTAGCTCGGAGAAAAGAACGCATCTTTTTATTCAGCAGTTCCCGTCCTTGATCGGAGTTAAAAACTTCGACCTTGAATCCTTGCGCTAGAAGCCATTTAATGTGATCCATCACTACATCCGTGGCTTCGTGCTTCTCCTTCAACTGAAAACCCCACAGATAGCGACTAGCTTCATCCTGCACAAGTTGGAAATGCTTGTAACCATCGTATGTAGTAATATCCACATAGCACATATCCGACATCAACTTTTGGTACGGCTTCGTTGCTCGGCGAGTGTTCGTCCTCTTGTAAGACATACGAGTCAACTTCGCCAACTTGCAACTCCAGCACGGCATGTCAACATCATCACGTAACTTCTCAGTCATTCCCGTCACTACTTGCTCCTTAGCCATGTGCTTTATGGTCGGGGTGTTCAAATGTGCAAACCGCAAATGCCAACGCACGAGAGAATCACCTTCATCTCGAGTTTTGTGTTGATGCACTGCTGGAATTCGATAAACTGGAACAACCTTCGCCTTCAAGCGATATCGGCCACGACACTTCGTCAACAAGATCTGCGAATGATCCTTAGTCAACCATGCGACTCGTTGCGAATCACGCCTGCCGAATTTCACTGTCCATCCATCCTTTTCCAGTAAACCCAAACTCAACAAATTATCTGGTGCATTCGGTTTGAACAGAACATTTCTAAACTGCAGTGACAGCTCCTGATGTGGCTGCTTACTATTCACCACACGGAGATGAACGCTACCAGTTTGCTCATCGTCACTGACTTTACCATCATAAGCCTGAAAGACATGCTCCTCATCTTTCTTGAGACTGGACAAGAGATCTTGCTGGTTGCAGACGTGAACATCACTACACGAATCCAAAGCCCACTCAATCATATCACCAGCATTGTTCTTCACGGATTCAATTACTAGAGTATCACGTGAAAGACAACCGACAGCATCGACCTTCCTTCTTTTCGAGTCATCATTTTTGCCAGATTTGCACTCCCACCGCTTCCGTTCCGATGAAGCAAAGTGAACTCTCGGTCCAACACCGGCGGCTCGATCATCAGAAGAGTCATCATCATCTTCATCCTTGTCCTCCTTTCGTTTCTTGTTCGGGCAATTGGGACGAATATGACCAATTTCTCCACATTCGAAACAAGTACGAGTCTCTTTTCTTCCGCTTTTACTATTGCCATCTTTTTGGTCCTTTGATTTATTCTTACCACGGCCACCTCTCTTGCGCTTGCCTTGCTTCTGGCCCTTGCCGCACGCAGCGACACCAGCAGCTTTCTTCTCTTCAGCACCCATCTTTTCATCAAGGGCTGACTCAGCACGCAAAGCATTCATCACTTGAGCTGCAGTAGGTACAGGTCTGTTGTCAGTAGATCCACGAACCACGTAGTGTGTAGAAAATTGCCGAACAACATCACGATGTGTGCGTGAAACGTGACCAAGCAGTGTTTCTGCAAAGTCTTCATCATCAATCTTCTTCCCATAGTGCAACATATTCCGACGCATCTTCTCCATTTCACGCAACCAAGTCTCCATAGGTTTATCCGGCGTGTAAGTGTTCGAGTAGAACTCAGCGCGTACAAAAATGTAATTCGCGTACTCACGCTTCGTTTGTCGATCCACAAACCGGTTCCACATCGCTTCGGCAGTCGTCTCCTGACAAATCATCTCTGCATCTTGAGCCGATACACCCGAAAGAATCGCTTCCCGAGCTGCATTGTCCTTGGCATCAAAATTCAGCCTTGGTATCTCTTCGTGCCCGGATGGTTTAAATTTAAACCATTTGACATTTTCTCAGAAACCAGGTGGCTTCCGAGGAATCTAAAAGCACCAATGAAATGCTGAGATTACGGCGCGCCAAACAAAAAAAAGAGCGCTAAAAAAAGCTCAGTAGGTGGTTCAACAGGCAAGGAAGTTGGCGCTGACACACTGAAAAAGGCCACGTTAGTCAGCGGGTACAAGAAAGGGCAGGGATGGTTGACGACGCCGCAGCTCCAGCAGCATACACGCCACTTGTGCACGAGTACTCTCGCCATGACAGCTTCTGCGTCGCCAATAGCACAACCTCCGCCAGCGACATCTCACCGCTAGATGTGTTCTCTCAGTTTCTGACCCTCGCAATGCTCGAAACGATCGTTGTGAACACAAACGCGTATGCGAGAGCAAAACAAGCCAAAAGTTGGAAAACTATCACTTTAGATGAACTACGAACGTGGATTGGAATCGTTATTTACATGGGAATTCACAGAGTGTCGCGTCCTCGTGAGTGCTGGTCTCTAGATCCATCGCTCCCTAAGTTTCCTTTCACATCTTACATGTCCAGAGATCGCTTTGAGCAAATTCGCTGGTTTCTTCACATTTCTGCTGTGGACACCACGTCTTCTGCGTGGTATGCAAAAGTGGAGCCACTCGTGTCTGATTTAAAACTCGCATTCGAGACTTTATTTGTTCCTGATAGCAACGTTAGTGTGGACGAAATGATGATTCGCTTCTCTGGTAGGTCGTCACATACCGTGAGAATGAAACATAAACCTGTATAAAGTAATGGCACTGTGTTCTAAGGGCTACTGCTACACATTTGAGCTGGTTTCCCGTGTTGTGACCGCTTCCGTTCCTAAAGTACGCGATTTGAGTGCTACGGGCTGCATTGTCGCTCATTTGTGCAGTAAATTACCGAGAAAAAGCAATTCAACGTGTTTATGGATAATTATTTCAGCTCTATTCCTTTGTTTGAACATTTACGGAGTGCTGGGATCGGTGCATGTGGCACAGCGCAATCGAATTCTGCAAGATATCCGAAAGAAATGCGATTTCGGAACGACAAAACGAAAAAACATGACTGGAACACAATTAAATCTATGGCTGTTGGAAATGTTCTTGTTATTTTTTGGATGGACAATGGTCCAGTCCAACTCTTGTCAACAATTCATGACGTTGTGGGTAGCGAGTGGCTTATCGAGCGTGAGAGAAAGCGTCCTAAATTACTTCTACAAATGGTGCTAGTGTGCGGAAACAATTTGGGGATTCTGTAAGAAAAACTTTTGCAATTCCACGTTGTGTTGACGATTACAATCACTTCATGAACGGTGTGGATGTGGCTGATCAGTACCGAGCGTATTACAAAACTCAACTTATTGCTTATCGTACTTGGATGCCTATTTTCTTTTGGCTGTTGGATACTACGATCATTAACACATTTATCTATTACCAACATGCCTGTGCTAGAATTAAAAAAACAGCACTGTGTTATCGCGCCTTTAGACAAAAATTGGCGTGGCAGCTAATTTCTAAGTCGCCAAAGACGTCTGAGGACCCTGTGCAGCGTATGCATTTGCCTATCTTTCGCCAACAACGTGTACAGTGTGCACTCTGTATTAAGAGCGGTGAACGGCGTCAGACTGCCGTGGTTTGTACCGCTTGCAGTACAGCGTTGTGCTTGTCGTCACACCGGAATTGCTTCGCCGAGTTTCACACGCGATTTGAACCAGGTCATCCCTCCTAGTGCTGTCGATTCTATACCCAGCTGCATAAAGTAGACAAATTTAATATAAGATTTTGTATGCCAATAATATGTACTATCCTACCGGGCACGAAGAGATAGCTGCATCCCGGAAAGTTCCATCCACAACGTCCCAACACCCCATTCGCGTCAAGAAAGTACGTAAATGCACAGCGTACAAGTCAAAGCTACCCTTCATCTTCGGGGCTTTGTCCATCTTCATCGATGGAGGTGGATAATTCATAACGGGGACGCTCACTTGAGCTGATGGCAGTGCTCCAAACGCAAAACCACCACTTAGACCAGATCCAGCTCCAGAAGTAACACCGGAAAACACAACACCACTAACGCCACTAGCACCACTAAACGTCGCACTGCCAGGATATCCACTCGTCACTCCACTCACTACAGACACGTTCGGCACTCCAGGCACTGGAGGAACTGTAGGCGGCGTAGTAGCAGTCACCATGATCGGCACGAACGGCACCGCACTTACAGTCACATACTGAGTTGCTCCGGCAGTCACCATCGACAGTGCAGTCGACGACACATGCGTTGATCCAGAACTCGGCGCTCCAGACATTCTCGAAGGATTTCTTGAGAGGCTCCAGCGTCAAAGTTGGGCTCATAACCTAGCCGAGTGCACGGCGGAGGATGGAGCGCACCAAGAAGCTCCTTCGTAACTAAAGCAAGAACGAAGACACTTGTTCTCCACGTTGCAGGTTTGGGATTGAGGTGGGAAAACCTCGAACGGTGACAAACCCCCTCTCAGTTATACTATCCTATACTAACTGCAGTATGTGCTGCACACTCTCAGTCTGGGACTGAGGCTGTTGCACTTCAACAGACAGTTGCTAATCTACAACTGCAGTATATGACGGAGCACGACAGACCACTAGAATCGAACAATATGAGCGACGTAGCGCAGATCCTGGGGCTTGCGGGGCCCAAGACTGGCGCTAATGAAGCGTCCGCAAGTGATCTGGACCAGCTCAAGCCTTCTGGTACACCATTGGGACGTGGCAAACAGACCAGCAGCTCCTCCAAGCAGAAGAAGCTCACAGGAATGCAACGCGAAGTGCTGGAACTGTTAGAAAGCAACCATCGCGCCAGCCACGCGCTGTATCAAGGCTTTGGCAAGACAAATATGAAACAGAAGTGGCAGGAACGCAAGACAAGTCTTTCAGGAATCCTGCAAGGGCAGCACTGGCAGGAGAGAACGGCATACTGCATCTCGGCGCCGTATTATTTCGAACTACATGGGTTTTGGCACGGGGATGCCCGCTCCAGGACGGAAGCACAACAAGCACTTTGAGCCGTACGTTGCAGGTCACAACATGCTCCTTGCACACGCTCGTGCTGTTGAAGTTTACCGGAAGGACTTCCAGGAGACTCAAGGTGGCCAGATTGGTATCACTTTGAGTGCAGAGTGGAAGGAGCCTGGACCTACCGACGACCCGGAGCAGAAGAAGAAGAACATTGCTGCTGCGGAACGTGCGATGGCATGGAGCTTTGGGTGGTTTGCAGAGCCAGTGTACTATGGTGACTACCCGCAAGTCATGAAGGATCGCTGTGGTGACAGACTACCGAAGTTCACGGAGGAGGAGAAGAAGTTGGTGAAGGGAAGGTCCGACTTCTTTGGTCTTAACAACTACAGTTCGTGCTACGTCAAACCATCACCTGAATTTGAGGCTGGAACACCTCCTCCGAACGACAACACTGGCGGGTTGGAGGCTGCCAGTACATCGCCAACGTCCATGAGGCCATTACTGAGGTCGTGGATACTTTGCCTGGAGCTTCTTTGACAACTACGAGTGGTCGATGGGCTATGGCATTCGGTTCGGGATGGTATGGGTGGACTACAAGACTCAAGAGCGCGTGCTGAAGAAGTCGTCCTACTGGTACAAGCAGGCAATTGCCGTTTTACAACGGATTCACTATCTAGGTGCAGTGACTTTTGCATGCTGCGGTCTTTGAGACCTGACATTGAGACCTGACAAGCTATATGTACTACATGTATGAACTATTCACGAAGGAGTATGAATACAAACGTGTTTCCAACAATGATAAGCGTGCATTTGTTCTCCATTGATCTGAGCGCTAACAACAGAAGACTTTTAGAAAAAAAAATCACCTCGATGATCATTTCGCAACTGTCCTTGTCCTGACAAAGTACTCCCCAAGAAATTCTGAAGGCATGCCACCATGTCAGCGCTCCAATCGAAGAAAACTCCATACGTCCTCAAGCAATCCCCAGTTACCATCGCACGTGGCCACCTATGACCAGTTCATGCAGTTAGTGGAGTTCCTTTTCTTTTTTCTTTTGCTTTTTTTGGGGTGGAAACATGAGCGCGAAAATCTTTTGGATGTTTTCGTCGTCGCAGTAGCCTTCCGCATTGAGAACTAAATTCGCCTGTTCCTTGGTGAGGGTCTTGTGAATTCGGTCGGGATAATTAGGATATCCTTTGATCGCATAGCTGTCAAATTCACTTGGGTTGCTTTTTTTGACGCGTTCGATGAGTTCCTTCGTCGTAAAGACCT
Source organism: Phytophthora colocasiae (assembly GCA_018806915.1). Classification (NCBI taxonomy): domain Eukaryota; phylum Oomycota; class Peronosporomycetes; order Peronosporales; family Peronosporaceae; genus Phytophthora; species Phytophthora colocasiae. The sequence goes on from JAGKQI010000045.1 coordinate 355,151, forward strand.
TGCCGGTCTTACCATCTTTGCGCCCAACTCTATCAAAGAGGAGGTTTCGGTACCACTCCATCGCCTTCCGGTAAACGAGATCGCGAGTCAGAGGCATCATGTCCTTAATGCTTCGGCCTTGTGTGTCGATGGTATCCTGCAACTCCTCGATCTTCGAAGACAGTCTCCTGTCCGTCTTTGCTGCCTCTTCGGCGCTTTCATATCACATTCAGACGTCGATCTGGTTGTTCTGGGCGGAGATGGTGTCGCGCAGGGCAACAATTCTGACATCCTGGGCCTTGATCTCAAGCGAGTGATCTCGTTCCATCGTGGTGATTTTGTCAGTCAGCCCCTTGATCTCAAGCGAGTGATCTCGTCGCATACTCGCAAGCTCAAGCGAGTGATCTCGTTGCAAATTCGTCATACTGGTGCCCAGGACCGTGATTCGAGCCATCATCTCTGCCATGGTAGGCTCCTTCGCCACCTCTGAGGAGGAAGACATGTTGCTGGTCATCGGTACAGAAGGGTCTGGCGGAATCGGCTCTGTCGTCGATAGTCCCTCGACGGGTTGCAATGATGTGATCGATACTTCCTCAATCACTGCAACAGGCGTGATTGGTAACGCGTCAATCGGTTGCAATCGCTTGAGGATGGCAAACAGCGGTTGTGTGGGGCCAGCAAGCTGCTCCCACTTCTCCAATCGAGTGGAATCGGTCACTTGCGAGTCGAGGACCACGCTGGACCAATCGAGATTAGCTCCTGGAAGGCCGGTTTCGACTGAAAATTGGTATTCAACCGTTTGTCGAAAGTTCCTGGACTCCAGTAGAGTCTTGATGTAAGGGTTGCCTTCGATGGGCACGAGTGTCGTGTGAAAGATGATAGCGACACGACAGAGTTTTCTTCGATTGGAGCGTGGCATGCCTTCAGAATTTCTTGGGGAGTACTTGGTCAGGACGAGGAAAGTTGCGAAATGATCATCTGCGATGGTTGTTTTCCGGTGTAGCCTCTAAGCATCAATGCGCCTCCTTTGCGTAGCCGATTGATGGCTCGGAGGAGAGACTTGTGACTTGTGAGTAGTCTCTGCATGGAAATTGTGTGTTGGTAAATGTTGATACATCTACATGTATATGAAATACCAAGACATTGAGTGAATCATTCGAAACAATTGACAGCTTATGATGCGTTTATCCTTCGTAAGTAGCGAGAGAAGACCAAAAAATACAGTCTCAAAGGCCCAGAAGAGGTTCTTCTTCTTCAACTATGGTGCTTTCATGACGAAAGAGTATGCAAGGCCTTTTTTAACCAATCATAGTGGGCATCTTGGGCATTTTTTTGCCATTTTAGCAATATGAGCGACGTAGCGCAGATCCTGGGGCTTGCGGGGCCCAAGACTGGCGCTAATGGGGCGTCCGCGAGTGATCTGGACCAGCTCAAGCCTTCTGGTACACCATTGGGACGTGGCAAACAGACCAGCAGCTCCTCCAAGCAGAAGAAGCTCACAGGAATGCAACGCGAAGTGCTGGAACTGCTAGAGAGCAACCATCGCGCCAGCCACGCGCTGTATCAAGGATTCGGCAAGACGAGTTTGAAACAGAAGTGGCAGGAACGCAAGAAGTCTCCAGCTGTCAAGTGGGTCCGTACCGGAAGGACTTCCAGGAGACTCAAGGTGGCCAGATTGGTATCACTTTGAGTGCAGAGTGGAAGGAGCCTGGACCTACCGACGACCCGGAGCAGAAGAAGAAGAATGGCGATGGCGTGGAGCTTTGGGTGGTTCGCGGAGCCAGTGTACTATGGTGACTACCCGCAGGTCATGAAGGACCGACAGACTACCGAAGTTCACGAAGGAGGAGAAGAAGTTGGTGAAGGGAAGCTCCGATTTCTTTGGCCTTAACAACTACAGTTCGTGCTACGTGAAACCATCACCTGAATTCGATGCTGGAATCACTCCTCCGAACGACAACACTGGCGGGTTGGAGGCTGATGAAGGCGTCACTGCATACCAAGACCCGTCCTGGGTACAGACCGGAGCTCCTTGGAACTATGTCCCGCTGTGGGGACCAAAGAAGCTGTATATGTGCATCCACGAGAAATACCACCCGAAGAACGGCATCTACATCACTGAGAACGGCTCTGCGTGGCCGGATGTGACCAAGGAAGAGGCTCAGCAGGATACTCAACGCGAAGACTGCTACCGCCAGTACATCGCCAACGTCCATGAGGCCATTACTGAAGGTGCAGACGTTCGTGGATACTTTGCTTGGAGCTTCTTTGACAACTAGTGGTCGATGTGCTATGGCATTCGATTCGGGATGGTCTGGGTGGACTACAAGACTCAAGAGCGCGTGCCGAAGAAGTCATCAAGCAGGCAATTGCCGACAACGGGTCTTTGAGACCGGCAAGCTATATGTACTACATGTATGAACAGTTCACGAAGGAGTATGAATACATCGTGTTTCCAACAAAGATGGGGTGGATCACAAAATGCTGCCTTCTCTTTCGAGAAGGCGCAGTACTGTGGGGCCGTCAAGAAGACTCCTCCTTGGCTACTCAACTTGGCGTTAGTAAATCGAGCTTCCATCTTAGCCTTAGATTGCCACGGCTTCTCCATCATCTCCGAGTACACAAAGAGTAAGTTGAGAAACGTCGATCCGAGCGCACTGTCTTAAGTTTGGGTTTGGCTAGAGTAGACCCATTAACGCATCAACAAGCACAGATCGTAGAGCGAACGACGGCGTGGCAAATTTGAGAACCCCCTGCTCGAACGAGAAAAAAACTATTTAATAAAGTTACCGCTAGCGTCTAGCGCGTGGAAACAAGATCTTAAGAATCTTTCGGAAGTTCTCGTTGTTGTCGCGGTTGTCTTTTAAATCGAGAACTAACAGCGCCTGGTCTGCGGGGAGGGGCTCGTGAATTTCTTCAGAATAATGAGAATATCCATCGATCGCCCAGATATTCAACTTCGTTGGGATCTTTGCACGGACACGGCTGAGGAGGTCCTGCGTAGTGTCACCGTCTTGCCGCCCAACTTCATCAAAGAGGACATTTCGGTACATCTCCAAAATCTTCCGGCGAAGGACGTTGCCATTCAGTTCCATCAGGTAGTCAATGCTACAACTTTGATTCTTGATGGTCTTCTGCAACTCCTCGATCTTCGAAGACAGTTTCCTGTCCGTCTTTGCTGCTTCTTCGGTGCTTTCAGATAGCTTCACATTCAGCCTGTCAATCTCGTCATTCTGGACGGAGATGGTGTGGCGCAGGGCAGCAATTTTGACGTCCTGCTGGGTAAGTTTGACGTCCTGCTGGGTAAGTTTGACGTTCTGGGCGGTAATTTGGTCAGTCAAACCCTTGATCTCAAGTGAGTGATCTCGTCGCATACTCGCAAGCTCAAGCGAGTGATCTCGTCGCATACTCGTCATACTGGTGCCCAGGGCCGTGATTTGAGCCATCATCTCTGCCATGGTAGGCTCCTTCGCCACCTCTGAAGAGGAAGACATGTTGCTGGTCATCGGTACAGAGGGGTTTGGCGGAATCGGCTCTGTCGGACGGGTTGCAATGCTGTGATCGATACTTCCTCAATCACTTCAACAGGCGTGGTTGGTAACGCGTCAATCGGTTGCAATCGCTTGCGGATGGCAAACAGCGGTTGTGTGGGGCCAGCAAGCTGCTCCCACTTCTCCAATCGAGTGGAATCGGTCACTTGCGAGTCGAGGACCACGCTGGACCAATCGAGATTAGCTCCTGGAAGGCCGGTTTCGACTGAAAATTGGTATTCAACCGTTTGTCGAAAGTTCCTGGACTCCAGTAGAGTCTTGATGTAAGGGTTGCCTTCGATGGGCACGAGTGTCGTGTGAAAGATGATAGCGACACGACAGAGTTTTCTTCGATTGGAGCGTGGCATGCCTTCAGAATTTCTTGGGGAGTACTTGGTCAGGACGAGGAAAGTTGTGAAATGATCATCTGCGATGGTTGTTTTCCGGTGTAGCCTCTAAGCATCAATGCGCCTCCTTTGCGTAGCCGATTGATGGCTCGGAGGAGAGACTTGTGACTTGTGAGTAGTCTCTGCATGGAAATTGTGTGTTGGTAAATGTTGATACATCTACATGTATATGAAATACCAAGACATTGAGTGAATCATTCGAAACAATTGACAGCTTATGATGCGTTTATCCTTCGTAAGTAGCGAGAGAAGACCAAAAAATACAGTCTCAAAGGCCCAGAAGAGGTTCTTCTTCTTCAACTATGGTGCTTTCATGACGAAAGAGTATGCAAGGCCTTTTTTTAACCAATCATAGTGGGCATCTTGGGCATTTTTTTGCCATTTTAGCAATATGAGCGACGTAGCGCAGATCCTGGGGCTTGCGGGGCCCAAGGCTGGCGCTAATGGGGCGTCCGCGAGTGATCTGGACCAGCTCAAGCCTTCTGGTACACCATTGGGACGTGGCAAACAGACCAGCAGCTCCTCCAAGCAGAAGAAGCTCACAGGAATGCAACGCGAAGTGCTGGAACTGCTAGAGAGCAACCATCGCGCCAGTCACGCGCTGTATCAAGGATTCGGCAAGACGAGTTTGAAACAGAAGTGGCAGGAACGCAAGAAGTCTCCAGCTGTCAAGTGGGTCCGTACCGGAAGGACTTCCAGGAGACTCAAGGTGGCCAGATTGGTATCACTTTGAGTGCAGAGTGGAAGGAGCCTGGACCTACCGACGACCCGGAGCAGAAGAAGAAGAATGGGAACGTGCGATGGCGTGGAGCTTTGGGTGGTTCGCGGAGCCAGTGTACTATGGTGACTACCCGCAGGTCATGAAGGACCGACAGACTACCGAAGTTCACGAAGGAGGAGAAGAAGTTGGTGAAGGGAAGCTCCGATTTCTTTGGCCTTAACAACTACAGTTCGTGCTACGTGAAACCATCACCTGAATTCGATGCTGGAATCACTCCTCCGAACGACAACACTGGCGGGTTGGAGGCTGATGAAGGCGTCACTGCATACCAAGACCCGTCCTGGGTACAGACCGGAGCTCCTTGGAACTATGTCCCGCTGTGGGGACCAAAGAAGCTGTATATGTGCATCCACGAGAAATACCACCCGAAGAACGGCATCTACATCACTGAGAACGGCTCTGCGTGGCCGGATGTGACCAAGGAAGAGGCTCAGCAGGATACTCAACGCGAAGACTGCTACCGCCAGTACATCGCCAACGTCCATGAGGCCATTACTGAAGGTGCAGACGTTCGTGGATACTTTGCTTGGAGCTTCTTTGACAACTAGTGGTCGATGTGCTATGGCATTCGATTCGGGATGGTCTGGGTGGACTACAAGACTCAAGAGCGCGTGCCGAAGAAGTCATCAAGCAGGCAATTGCCGACAACGGGTCTTTTGAGACCGGCAAGCTATATGTACTACATGTATGAACAGTTCACGAAGGAGTATGAATACATCGTGTTTCCAACAAAGATGGGGTGGATCACAAAATGCTGCCTTCTCTTTCGAGAAGGCGCAGTACTGTGGGGCCGTCAAGAAGACTCCTCCTTGGCTACTCAACTTGGCGTTAGTAAATCGAGCTTCCATCTTAGCCTTAGATTGCCACGGCTTCTCCATCATCTCCGAGTACACAAAGAGTAAGTTGAGAAACGTCGATCCGAGCGCACTGTCTTAAGTTTGGGTTTGGCTAGAGTAGACCCATTAACGCATCAACAAGCACAGATCGTAGAGCGAACGACGGCGTGGCAAATTTGAGAACCCCCTGCTCGAACGAGAAAAAAACTATTTAATAAAGTTACCGCTAGCGTCTAGCGCGTGGAAACAAGATCTTAAGAATCTTTCGGAAGTTCTCGTTGTTGTCGCGGTTGTCTTTTAAATCGAGAACTAACAGCGCCTGGTCTGCGGGGAGGGGCTCGTGAATTTCTTCAGAATAATGAGAATATCCATCGATCGCCCAGATATTCAACTTCGTTGGGATCTTTGCACGGACACGGCTGAGGAGGTCCTGCGTAGTGTCACCGTCTTGCCGCCCAACTTCATCAAAGAGGACATTTCGGTACATCTCCAAAATCTTCCGGCGAAGGACGTTGCCATTCAGTTCCATCAGGTAGTCAATGCTACAACTTTGATTCTTGATGGTCTTCTGCAACTCCTCGATCTTCGAAGACAGTTTCCTGTCCGTCTTTGCTGCTTCTTCGGTGCTTTCAGATAGCTTCACATTCAGCCTGTCAATCTCGTCATTCTGGACGGAGATGGTGTGGCGCAGGGCAGCAATTTTGACGTCCTGCTGGGTAAGTTTGACGTCCTGCTGGGTAAGTTTGACGTTCTGGGCGGTAATTTGGTCAGTCAAACCCTTGATCTCAAGTGAGTGATCTCGTCGCATACTCGCAAGCTCAAGCGAGTGATCTCGTCGCATACTCGTCATACTGGTGCCCAGGGCCGTGATTTGAGCCATCATCTCTGCCATGGTAGGCTCCTTCGCCACCTCTGAAGAGGAAGACATGTTGCTGGTCATCGGTACAGAGAGGTTTGGCGGAATCGGCTCTGTCGCAATCACTTCAACAGGCGTGGTTGGTAACGCGTCAATCGGTTGCAATCGCTTGCGGATGGCAAACAGCGGTTGTGTGGGGCCAGCAAGCTGCTCCCACTTCTCCAATCGAGTGGAATCGGTCACTTGCGAGTCGAGGACCACGCTGGACCAATCGAGATTAGCTCCTGGAAGGCCGGTTTCGACTGAAAATTGGTATTCAACCGTTTGTCGAAAGTTCCTGGACTCCAGTAGAGTCTTGATGTAAGGGTTGCCTTCGATGGGCACGAGTGTCGTGTGAAAGATGATAGCGACACGACAGAGTTTTCTTCGATTGGAGCGTGGCATGCCTTCAGAATTTCTTGGGGAGTACTTGGTCAGGACGAGGAAAGTTGTGAAATGATCATCTGCGATGGTTGTTTTCCGGTGTAGCCTCTAAGCATCAATGCGCCTCCTTTGCGTAGCCGATTGATGGCTCGGAGGAGAGACTTGTGACTTGTGAGTAGTCTCTGCATGGAAATTGTGTGTTGGTAAATGTTGATACATCTACATGTATATGAAATACCAAGACATTGAGTGAATCATTCGAAACAATTGACAGCTTATGATGCGTTTATCCTTCGTAAGTAGCGAGAGAAGACCAAAAAATACAGTCTCAAAGGCCCAGAAGAGGTTCTTCTTCTTCAACTATGGTGCTTTCATGACGAAAGAGTATGCAAGGCCTTTTTTAACCAATCATAGTGGGCATCTTGGGCATTTTTTTGCCATTTTAGCAATATGAGCGACGTAGCGCAGATCCTGGCCCAAGACTGGCGCTAATGGGGCGTCCGCGAGTGATCTGGACCAGCTCAAGCCTTCTGGTACACCATTAGACGTGGCAAACAGACCAGCAGCTCCTCCAAGCAGAAGAAGCTCACAGGAATGCAACGCGAAGTGCTGGAACTGCTAGAGAGCAACCATCGCGCCAGCCACGCGCTGTATCAAGGATTCGGCAAGACGAGTTTGAAACAGAAGTGGCAGGAACGCAAGAAGTCTCCAGCTGTCAAGTGGGTCCGTACCGGAAGGACTTCCAGGAGACTCAAGGTGGCCAGATTGGTATCACTTTGAGTGCAGAGTGGAAGGAGCCTGGACCTACCGACGACCCGGAGCAGAAGAAGAAGAATGGGAACGTGCGATGGCGTGGAGCTTTGGGTGGTTCGCGGAGCCAGTGTACTATGGTGACTACCCGCAGGTCATGAAGGACCGACAGACTACCGAAGTTCACGAAGGAGGAGAAGAAGTTGGTGAAGGGAAGCTCCGATTTCTTTGGCCTTAACAACTACAGTTCGTGCTACGTGAAACCATCACCTGAATTCGATGCTGGAACACCTCCTCCGAACGACAACACTGGCGGGTTGGAGGCTGATGAAGGCGTCACTGCATACCAAGACCCGTCCTGGGTACAGACCGGAGCTCCTTGGAACTATGTCCCGCTGTGGGGACCAAAGAAGCTGTATATGTGCATCCACGAGAAATACCACCCGAAGAACGGCATCTACATCACTGAGAACGGCTCTGCGTGGCCGGATGTGACCAAGGAAGAGGCTCAGCAGGATACTCAACGCGAAGACTGCTACCGCCAGTACATCGCCAACGTCCATGAGGCCATTACTGAAGGTGCAGACGTTCGTGGATACTTTGCTTGGAGCTTCTTTGACAACTAGTGGTCGATGTGCTATGGCATTCGATTCGGGATGGTCTGGGTGGACTACAAGACTCAAGAGCGCGTGCCGAAGAAGTCATCAAGCAGGCAATTGCCGACAACGGGTCTTTTGAGACCGGCAAGCTATATGTACTACATGTATGAACAGTTCACGAAGGAGTATGAATACATCGTGTTTCCAACAAAGATGGGGTGGATCACAAAATGCTGCCTTCTCTTTCGAGAAGGCGCAGTACTGTGGGGCCGTCAAGAAGACTCCTCCTTGGCTACTCAACTTGGCGTTAGTAAATCGAGCTTCCATCTTAGCCTTAGATTGCCACGGCTTCTCCATCATCTCCGAGTACACAAAGAGTAAGTTGAGAAACGTCGATCCGAGCGCACTGTCTTAAGTTTGGGTTTGGCTAGAGTAGACCCATTAACGCATCAACAAGCACAGATCGTAGAGCGAACGACGGCGTGGCAAATTTGAGAACCCCCTGCTCGAACGAGAAAAAAACTATTTAATAAAGTTACCGCTAGCGTCTAGCGCGTGGAAACAAGATCTTAAGAATCTTTCGAAGTTCTCGTTGTTGTCGCGGTTGTCTTTTAAATCGAGAACTAACAGCGCCTGGTCTGCGGGAGGCTCGTGAATTTCTTCAGAATAATGAGAATATCCATCGATCGCCCAGATATTCAACTTCGTTGGGATCTTTGCACGGACACGGCTGAGGAGGTCCTGCGTAGTGTCACCGTCTTGCCGCCCAACTTCATCAAAGAGGACATTTCGGTACATCTCCAAAATCTTCCGGCGAAGGACGTTGCCATTCAGTTCCATCAGGTAGTCAATGCTACAACTTTGATTCTTGATGGTCTTCTGCAACTCCTCGATCTTCGAAGACAGTTTCCTGTCCGTCTTTGCTGCTTCTTCGGTGCTTTCAGATAGCTTCACATTCAGCCTGTCAATCTCGTCATTCTGGACGGAGATGGTGTGGCGCAGGGCAGCAATTTTGACGTCCTGCTGGGTAAGTTTGACGTCCTGCTGGGTAAGTTTGACGTTCTGGGCGGTAATTTGGTCAGTCAAACCCTTGATCTCAAGTGAGTGATCTCGTCGCATACTCGCAAGCTCAAGCGAGTGATCTCGTCGCATACTCGTCATACTGGTGCCCAGGGCCGTGATTTGAGCCATCATCTCTGCCATGGTAGGCTCCTTCGCCACCTCTGAAGAGGAAGACATGTTGCTGGTCATCGGTACAGAAGGGTCTGGCGGAATCGGCTCTGTCGTCGATAGTCCCTCGACGGGTTGCAATGCTGTGATCGATACTTCCTCAATCACTTCAACAGGCGTGGTTGGTAACGCGTCAATCGGTTGCAATCGCTTGAGGATGGCAAACAGCGGTTGTGTGGGGCCAGCAAGCTGCTCCCACTTCTCCAATCGAGTGGAATCGGTCACTTGCGAGTCGAGGACCACGCTGGACCAATCGAGATTAGCTCCTGGAAGGCCGGTTTCGACTGAAAATTGGTATTCAACCGTTTGTCGAAAGTTCCTGGACTCCAGTAGAGTCTTGATGTAAGGGTTGCCTTCGATGGGCACGAGTGTCGTGTGAAAGATGATAGCGACACGACAGAGTTTTCTTCGATTGGAGCGTGGCATGCCTTCAGAATTTCTTGGGGAGTACTTGGTCAGGACGAGGAAAGTTGTGAAATGATCATCTGCGATGGTTGTTTTCCGGTGTAGCCTCTAAGCATCAATGCGCCTCCTTTGCGTAGCCGATTGATGGCTCGGAGGAGAGACTTGTGACTTGTGAGTAGTCTCTGCATGGAAATTGTGTGTTGGTAAATGTTGATACATCTACATGTATATGAAATACCAAGACATTGAGTGAATCATTCGAAACAATTGACAGCTTATGATGCGTTTATCCTTCGTAAGTAGCGAGAGAAGACCAAAAAATACAGTCTCAAAGGCCCAGAAGAGGTTCTTCTTCTTCAACTATGGTGTTTCTTGACGAAAGAGTATGCAAGGCCTTTTTTAACCAATCATAGTGGGCATCTTAGGCATTTTTTTGCCATTTTAGCAATATGAGCGACGTAGCGCAGATCCTGGGGCTTGCGGGGCCCAAGGCTGGCGCTAATGGGGCGTCCGCGAGTGATCTGGACCAGCTCAAGCCTTCTGGTACACCATTGGGACGTGGCAAACAGACCAGCAGCTCCTCCAAGCAGAAGAAGCTCACAGGAATGCAACGCGAAGTGCTGGAACTGCTAGAGAGCAACCATCGCGCCAGTCACGCGCTGTATCAAGGATTCGGCAAGACGAGTTTGAAACAGAAGTGGCAGGAACGCAAGAAGTCCCCAGCTGTCAAGTGGATCCGCAAGTCTTTCAGGAATCCAGCAAGGGCAGCACTGGCAGGAGAGAATGGGGAGGAAGGGTTAACTCTTTCACATTGGGGGAAGGCCCATTTGGAACAGCCAGACTACGTGTTTGCCAGGTTTAATGTCAAGAATGAGACTGCCAGCTATACAACGGAGGAGTATCAGGCAGCGCTGGCTTATCATCAGGACCCAATGATGAAGTGGAGCAAGGAGGAGACGGATTTATTGCTGAAGCTCTGCCAGAACTTTGATCTGCGGTAAGTTACGGATACTTTCAAGTATAGTTGAGTATCTTACAGTGGTTTTGCTGTTGCTTTTTAGCTGGGTCGTCATCTCGGACAAGTACAATGCGAATCCGATCGCTAAAGGCGCTTCGAGATCTGTCGAGGATATTAAGTACCGGTACTATGAAGTGGTCCGATTGCTGGCTGAATACAGAGACAAAAAGGCAAGAGGTGAACTGGAGAAGAAGACTCCTGCAGATGACACTTCCGGATATACAGCTACTCCTGTTGTTGCTGCTGCAATGTCCGAGCCTGGAGCTGGCACAAGTACTCCGTCGACTGTAGTGCCTACGACGCCGGCCTCCTCTGCTTCAGAGCACTACAAGTTTAACATTGCATACGAGAAACAGCGTAAGCGGCAGTTGGATCTTACTTTTGCTCGTACCGTTGAAGAGGAGAACGAGATTCGTCGTCTGAATGATGAGCTGCGGGGTGTGGAACAGCAGCTTAAGAAGGTGGCGGTTAAGGCGGATCTCAAGAAGAAGAAGGAGCTTGCCGATGTGCCGTATGAGATCAAGCGTACTCTACCTACTGGCGTCATTCTGCGGAGTTCGTTACTGGCTCTTCCTCAGCAGAAGCATGCGCTGAGTGCAAAGTTACTCAAGAAGCTTCAGCTGTTGCTGGATGAAATGGGGGTACCTGCTCGTCCTATGCCTACGAAACCGGTGTGTGAGACCTTTGACAAGTTAAGACAAGACGCTGTGGGACTGCTGTCACTTCGGAAACACCTCAAGAGTAAGCAAAACGAAGCTCAAGCGCTGCGCGAACGCTACCACGCACTCACCGGCCAAGAGTACAAGCCGATCACGACCCCTGTTACTCTATCTGGTACGGATTCTTTTTCATGTTTCTTTATTTCATGTCAAGCTAATTTGTTCTCACGCACAGATCGACCAGGCGACGCTGCGTTTGCCGATGGAGGAAATGGTGCTGGCTTATCTGCAACAAACGCGCAGGCAATCAGCAAAGGTGCGTTATCTGTGTCCCTCACCACTTGCCTATTGTTTGCAGCACTAATGTTCAGTATTGCGACTCTGTCGATACAGGCAAGACGTCCAAACACTCTGAAAAAGCACTTCGAGCAGCCAAGCGACGTAGTAGTAGCGGCACCCCTGGCCTTCCTGCCAAACGCAACAAGAAAGTGCCACACTAGATGTTGCTATCAGTAGGGTGTTAAAGCTTCGTCAAAACTGCATCACTATTCAGCAAGGCTATCTAATCTACAGTCTTTCATTGTTGTGCCTAGCTAATTGCTGGATGTTGTCATGGACAACTTTACGTGGGGGAGCTCTTTTAACTTTTTTTGTTTTTTTTTTTGTTTTTTTTTTCGTGGTGGGCATTTCATCTTCTTCTTTTCCCTCTTTTCACATTGCTTCATGAGCTCATGCCCGCCATCCGTCAACTACTCACGACTTGAGCTTTGACCAGGAGACAGCAGTACTGGACCTACCATCTAGAAGTACGGGTGGAAACCACGTCCCCTTCCTCCACGGTATCCTCCGCGAGGGGGTCCACGGCTACGTCCTCGTCCCCGTCCTCGTCCACGACCTCCACGTCCGCCACGGGACATGTTAAATCCACGAACATTCTGTCTCTTCGGCGTAACCTTGAGCTGTCGTCCACGGAACATTGTGTCGTTTAGGAGAAGTGCGCTTTCCACCGCATCACGAGAGGCGAACTCAATGTACGCGTAACCCTTGGGTTGTCCAGTAAACTTATCACACAGAATGGTAACGCGGTTAATTGTTCCACATGACTGGAACAAAGCCTGGAGCTCCTCCGGAGTGCTGCCATAGTCCACCTGACCAATGTAAATGGACGTGTCATCCATCTGAGCTGGCTGTGCATTAGCTTGAGCTCCACCCATCTCATTAAGGCTCGAAGCTGTGTTCTTCCCCATCTGAGACTCCACTTCCGACTGCATCTCACTGAGCTTAGCTGCTTCCTCCTCCATCTCCTTCACGCGGCGCTTCATGTCCTCAATCTCAGCGTCCACAGCCTCCGCAGACTCTTCAGTAGCAGGAGCTACATCGGTCTTGGGGGGTTCCGTCTCACCTGCCAGCGTAGCGGCCTCAGCCTCCAACTGGCTCACGTCCACTGCTTCTTCCGCCATTTTAGTTCCTGCTTGTCTTGTTTTGAAATTTGCATGAAAGTAACAGCCAATTACGTAAAACTAGGAAATAGAATACGTAACTATGTTATTTCATAAATTGGTGTAACTTTGGTGTACACATGACAATGGCAGCACAAGGGTCGAAGGTGGAGGCTCTGCTGTCCGCTTGGGAAGACGCTACAGCGCCGATAGACGCTCGAGTGAGAGAGAACCCGGTGCTATTTACGTCTGGATCGGATGGTATCACTACGACGCGCTTCAAGAGACTAAAGGGACCTGAATCTGATGATTTGTGTCGTCCTTGGGATCATTCCGACTTTTTGACACGAGTTAGCAGCTTCTCTATTGGCTCGTGGTTCGCGAAGCCAGATGTGATCAGTGCATTCGAGTGTGCTCGTCATGGATGGAGGAATTCAGCTCCGGATCAATTGTATTGCAATTGGTAAGGTAATGGTTGAGATAATTAAAGCGGAGTGCAGATGCTGATACTGTGAATTGTAGTTGTAAGCAGTTTCTGTGTTTTAAGATTGACGACAAGTTGAGTGAAGCTGGAGCCCTAAAAGTGGCCAAGATGTTCAATCAGCAACTCGTTTCGGGGCACACGCAGCTTTGTCCATGGAGGGGCAACCCGTCACCGGAAGCTTTCACAACGGTGAGTAGAACTGGTAAAGTTAAATGTGGATATTATCGATCTTCTAATGGTGCTTATGCTAAATCAGCTTCCTATCGCAACGAAGCGCCAAGTATTCGAAATATTCTTGAATCGAATGGATAAGCAAGTGACGAAAATGAACGAGAACGCGGAGTTCCAGAAGCAAATGGAGGACATGAAAGTTGCAAATTCGGTGCTGACCAAGGTACTAAAAGCTGTATTCGCTGGGGATGCTGCTGAGCCTCTGAATGTTGTGACACTGGGATCGAATTTATCGGCTAGAGTATCGCACGATCAAGTCGTTAGTTCGGAAGCCCTCGTTAATGCTGCACTTCTGATCATCTGTGGATGGCAATTTGACCCAAGCGATGACAACCACAATAGCACGTTATGGTGCGGATCTTGCAATCGTCGATGGCCTCTTGTCAACAAAAGTGTTAACGATGAGGGAAGCGAGCCGCCAACAAAGCGCTTAAAGGCCAACGATGCACTGCAACCTGTCGATTTACTGTCTCAACACCGTCACTTTTGCCCCTGGCTGATTGAGCGCAAGTTTACTGGTGTTGAAGACTACGGAGAAAGTGACTCAAAGCTGTGGGAATTCGTGAAACTGGCAGGCTGGGAGCAATATGCTCAGGTAATTAGCGATCTGGTACTGCAACGTGAAAAGTTGATAGTTCTAACATTTGTTGTTGTGATGCAAAAACAGTCTCTGATGTTCCTCGGCAACTCTGAAGATGGAGCTATCGTAGCTGCGGGTAGCGATTCAATAAGGACTCGCTGCCCGGTCGAAGCACTGGAATCAGTTCAAGCCGTACTAGACCTGTAAATCAGGAAAAAGTAACACTTAAAGTACTTGTCAACACTTGGCCGTCACAGCTCTGTTGCTTGGCCCCCACTAGAACAACTATATGGCTCATATGAGGCATGGCACGGACTGACATATGATGCACACTGTTGGAATGCATTGTGTCGGACATCTTTCGTGCAACCTCCTCTATATATTTCCTATCTTCTTCTTAACAGCAACTAGTGGGGCATTGGCATAACTCCTCAGCAACGAAAACTGGATTTACACAGTACCCGCCTGCAATTATCTTGGTTAACTCCTGGAAGGGTCCTCAGACTTCCCAGCCTGCGCGTTTTGGGCGGCCTGAGTGGCTTTGCTGACTTCCGCCGCCACGTACTCGCCCTCGGAAATCTGCCAGCGCTGCAGAGTGTCCTTGAAGATGTAAACGCCAGTGACAGCGCCCAGAATCACAGCTAGTCCAACGTCCATGAGTGGCGTCGCACGTCGTACACGCGGACGCAGCGTCCTGCCATCTTTCTTCTTGCCGAACAGCGACACCATCTTGCCTTGCCTTGCGTAACGTCCGCTAAGCTTGATGCCTGTCGAGTGAAATGCTCAAATCCCGATTAAGTGCGATATGACAATCATTCTGTTTTGTTCTGGAAGGATCCAAAAGTGGTCCATAATGGGTTTGAGCAAAATTTGTGCACCATGATCAAATAAAGTGCATGAACACACACACATGGGTGTCGGTTTTGTCGACTCTAGGCCAAACACGTACAATTCGCAGTGCATTGCTACAATGCAAATTGTGCAGGAGTCCTCTTGCGGTTCTCGAACTTCGAGTCGAAGGGCTTCGATGACCGCCGAGATGTCTCCGCCAAGATCGGACAGACCTGTCCACAAGAAAAAGTCCACGCACACATTATCCAACAAATCAAATCACTCTATAAACCTATACCCTACATTCCGCCATCATTTTATTCTCCTCTCTCCACCATAATTTCCTTCCATATTTACTTGAACCTATCTTCTAGAATGATAACCATTCTGTTCTATATCCACTCTCTGCACAGTAAATTTTGGTCCCAAGCTCAAGTACGTGTGGTCCAGCGAGTGGCTCAGGGCCTCCAAACAAGAGGTTTAACTCGCGCATCAATCTCGAATTTGCGCATTTCCCCACAGCCGCAGACTTCCAACCTCTCATACAGAATGCTGCGTCTCGCCCGCCCCGCCCCCGCCTCTGCGGCCGCCAAGCGCATGTTCTCGGCCGCTGCCGGCTCCGAGGTCATCGGTATTGATCTGGGTACGACCAACTCTTGCGTGGCCGTGATGGAGGGTAAGACTGCCCGTGTGATTGAGAACTCGGAGGGTGCACGCACGACGCCCTCGGTTGTAGCCATTCTGGACAATGATGAGCGCCTTGTGGGTATGCCCGCTAAGCGTCAGGCTGTGACCAACCCGGAGAACACGTTCTACGCTGTCAAGCGTCTCATTGGCCGTAAGTTCGAGGACAAGGAGACCCAGGAAGTGTCCAAGGTTGTCTCGTACAAGATCGTCAAGGGTAACAACGGTAAGGACGCCTGGGTGGAGGCTAAGGGCCAGAAGTACTCCCCGTCGCAGATTGGATCCATGGTGCTTACCAAGATGAAGGAAACTGCTGACGGATTCCTCGGCAAGCCCATTACTCAGGCTGTCGTCACGGTCCCTGCTTACTTCAACGACTCGCAGCGTCAGGCTACCAAGGATGCCGGTAAGATTGCCGGTCTGGACGTGCTTCGTATCATTAACGAGCCCACGGCTGCTGCTCTTGCGTACGGCATGGACAAGGCTGACGGCAAGGTCATTGCTGTCTTTGACCTGGGTGGCGGTACCTTTGATGTGTCTATCCTGGAGATTTCGGGCGGTGTGTTCGAGGTCAAGTCCACCAACGGTGACACTCTTCTCGGTGGTGAGGACTTCGACGAGGAGCTGCTGCGTTACCTCGTGGACGAGTTCAAGAAGGAGACCAGCATTGACCTGGCGGGCGACAACCTCGCCATGCAGCGTCTCCGTGAGGCCGCTGAGAAGGCCAAGCGTGAGCTTGATGGCCTGGCTCAGACGGACATCAGTCTGCCTTTCATCACGGCCGACGCTACCGGCCCTAAGCACTTGAACATGAAGATCACTCGTGCCACTTTCGAGAAGCTGGTGGGCAAGCTCATTGAGCGCACCATGGGCCCTTGCAAGAAGTGTGTCAAGGATGCTGGTCTGGAGAAGAGCGACATTAATGAGGTCATTCTGGTCGGCGGAATGTCGCGTATGCCTAAGGTGCAGACGACCGTGGAGGAGTTCTTCGGCAAGAAGCCCTCGAAGGGTGTCAACCCTGATGAGGTCGTGGCCATGGGTGCTGCTATCCAGGGTGGTGTGCTGCGCGGTGACGTGAAGGACATTCTGCTGCTGGATGTGACCCCTCTGTCCCTGGGTATTGAGACTCTGGGCGGTGTGTTCACCAAGCTGATCCCGCGTAACACCACGATCCCGACCAAGAAGTCGCAGGTGTTCTCGACGGCTGCTGACTCGCAGACGCAGGTGGGCATTAAGGTGCTTCAGGGCGAGCGTGAGATGGCTGCTGATAACAAGCTGCTCGGCAACTTCGACCTGGTGGGCATCCCGCCTGCCCCGCGTGGCGTGCCGCAGATTGAGGTGAGCTTCGACATTGACGCCAACGGAATCGTGAACGTCGGTGCCCGCGACAAGGCTACGGGCAAGGAGCAGAACATTGTGATTCAGTCGAGCGGCGGTCTGTCGGACGCTGAGATCGAGAAGATGGTTGCTGATGCCGAGGCCAACGCTGCCGCTGACCAGCAGCGTAAGGAACTGATCGAGGCCAAGAACGAGGCTGACTCGACGCTGTACACGACGGAGAAGACCCTGAAGGAGCACGAGGACAAGATCGACGCCGAGACCCTCGAGAAGGTGAAGGCTGCTCTTGCTGACCTGCGAACCAAGTCGGAGGGTGAGAACACGGAGGAGATCAAGGCTGCTCTTGAGGAGGTGCAGAAGATGTCCATGAAGATCGGTGAGGCTGTCTACAAGTCCCAGCAGGGCGAGGGCGCTTCCAGCGAAGAGAACAAGGACGAGAACGTGCACGACGCTGAGTTTAAGGACAAGAAGGACTAAGTTCGTTATCAAGCGTAGTTAGTCTGCTTGCCAGACGATCCCAGAGCGAGCGCAGCTAGCCGGACGGATGGTGAGCGAGCTTTAGACGACTGGTGTCCTCTTCGGCCTTAGTATTTTGCTGCTTTTGATTTGGTTTCTCTATTAGATGGACACATGTAGGAAGATGCCGACAAGTAATTTACTGTTTGCAACGAGAAATCAAGACACGAAGTGAATTCAAATGCGTGTTTCATGTTGAGAATGAGCCGTCTTGCTTGCCCGATGGGTGGAGAATCGTTGATATCCTAAAGCTTACACGCTCTCCGTTTTGTCCTTTGCTGCAGATGCTCCCGCCGTCGGCTCTTGGTTCTTGTCGCTGCCATCTTCGTTCGTCTACAGTCGAGCAGAAAGTAAAATACATTAGACACTCTTTATCCGACCTGAAGTACTGCCTTTGGCACCTGCTCCATCAAGTCTGCGATGGACTTCTCCAACTCGTCAATACGTGATCCCATTTCGTCGAGTGGAGTTTGTCCAGCAGCACATCGCACACCGAAAAGTTAAGGAAAACTCATCCCCAACTACTACAACCATGATATGCAAATAGGAATGAACAAGGTGAAAAGGATATTTCTTCCGATGATGGCGTCCGACATCTGCGCGAATCGTGATTGCTGCAATACGAACAATAACCCCGTCAGCAAATACACCACGATCCAAGCACCAGTGTCAGAAAGCTCCTACCATTTGTTCCAGCAGACTTTGCACCTGTAGATTATCACCACATAATGATTAGCACATACGCAATAGTATCCAAAAAATTTTTTAGGTATCTAACGGTTGAGCACGCACGAAAACTGTGAGGTCCTGAGCGTCCGTGGGGCCGCCAGGGGCGCTGGAGCTCGCGTTCTTAGATGCGTCCGAGGAGTTCTGTGCAGCAAAATCAGAGCGGAAAAGAACATTAACACATATCAACATAGTGAGCATGCACATAAGCTCTTTAGATTCGCATAAAACGCCGTCGTTGCAGCGCTAGAGTAGCAGCAAGACGCACCATTTTATATGATCTTTCGGTTCTGGAAGGGCACGAAAATTGTGACAAAATGTAAATTGAGTGTGGCGCACATCAAATAGTATCAGATCTGGAAACAATCAGCCAAAAATGCCATTCAGTTCCGAATTTGCCAGCTAGAGAACACTTTGCACCTGTGAAAACGAATGGGCTGGAACTGTGTACAGTGCACGTTCTTGAACGCCAACGACTCGGCTGCGAACTGTGACGCCTGTAATGCTATTCGAGTATTGAAATGCCCCACGTGCAAGGGCGAGATCAAGTGCGTTATGTTTTTTTAAATTATTTTCTGTGTCATTGGTGCATTTCTAATCATTTTTTTTACTGTAGATATGGCAAACGTCTTCATGTCAATGGAAAAACCTACCATCCTGACTGTTTTTGCTGCACGGGCTGCAAACGTCCATTACCTAGTCGCTTCCAAGTGGTTAATGGAGGGAATTACCATCCAGAATGCACTCCCAAGCCGAAAACAATCACGAAAACAACCACCACGACCCGAGTACCTCGCAATGATAAGACTGTGAAGAGTGAGAACCGTAGCAGACCGGTGCAGAACGAGAACTGCAGTATCAACGCTAACACCAAGGCACAGGGCAATGGGAATTCCAATGGTGGGGGGTGGAACTGCCCCACTTGCACGTTTTTCAATGGGAATGACGCAGCACCTACTTGTGCTGCTTGCAATGCTATCCGCATTATGCAGTGTCCAGGTTGCAAAGGGGAAGTCAAGTGAGTTGATGTATTTTTTTTTAGAAAGGATTGTGGGTCTGTGAGCTTATGATGTTTGTTGTTGTTGTTGCTTTTTTCAGATTCGGCCAACGCGTCAACGTGGACGGTAAAGCGTTCCATCCAGACTGCTTCCGGTGCGCTGCATGCAATGGGAAGTTTGCTACGGCAAAGTTCCAGGTGAAGGACGGAGAGTACTATCATCACGAGTGCTACAAGCAGCTTTACCACCCACGGTACGTGACAGTTGGGTTTGGATTTCTTGTACAGCAATTTAACTAACGTGCTACTTGAATTCACAGCTGCGATGTGTGCGAGGACTTCATTCCTTATCAACCAGGCACGCAGAAAATCTCTTTCAAGGTGGGTACTCTGAATACTAACGAAATCTTGACTGTTGAAGATCGGAATGACTCAGATTAACTTTCATTTACGCAGGTGATGCCCTTTTGGGATCTGAAATACTGCGCCGAACATGAAAACAACGACCGTTGCTGCAGTTGCCAACGTGTTGAGGTGCGTCCCTTAGGTTTGTTGTCATAGAGAATTAAATCCTGAAGCTTTGCATTATCAGCCCAATATTCCAGGACGGCAGTTCCACAACCTCAGTGACGGACGCAAGATTTGTCATGACTGTTGCAACTACTTGGTGCTTGACTCCAACGAGGTACCATTGTGAATGAGATTTCTTTATCTTTGATTATTTTTTACTCACCCTTTCGCTGTTTAGGCCCAGGACGTCGTGAAGGAAGTGTGGGCATACATGAGAGACATCGGCATTAATCTCCCTGAGGTTCGTCAGCTTCTATCCTCTATCACTCCCTCGTGAAGTTTATTTGGTTAACTTTGCCGCACGTGTATAGATTCCAGTCTACCTGGTGGAGTCTCCTGTTTTAAACGAACAATGCAATGCGCATAAGAAGACCAAAACGTTGATGAAAGGTAATAAGCCTGTGAAAAGCCACGTGACTCGTGGTCTCTGCCTCTCGGAGGTTTTTCAAGTCCGGCACATGGTGCGCACTGGAAAGCGCGCAGTTCCTCGTGTAGCCTCCATTGAAAAGGTTGGATACTCTGCTCTCAATACTTTGCACCATGTACTAATCTCGTTGATGTGACAGACCCGCTCGGTAAATGCGATCTTAATCCTGCATGGGCTACCGTACGACCTCACAGCGTCCATTCTGGCCCATGAAGCCACCCACGCATTCATCAAACTGAGTGACAACTTCCCTGATAACATTCCCTCCAAGGTATGCTTTGCGCAGTGTTTTCCTGGATGCTTTATTGATAACGGATTTATTCGGAGTAGGTTGAGGAAGGCATGTGCCAGTTGATGAGCTACCTGTTCCTCAAGTACAAGCACATGATGGAGCGCAAAGAGTCCAAGAAACGCACATATCAAGGCCAACTGCGGAAGTTTTACATGCAGCAGCTCAAGAACGATGTTTCTCCTGTCTACGGCGACGGCTTCCGCGAAGCATACGAGGCTTACAAGCGTGTGAACTCCCTGCAGCGAATGTTCGATGCAATTCGGCACCATGCATCGTTCCCATGAATCTGAACGTTGCCTCGGCCCTTAGGAATGTAAGTCTCATCACTGAAAGGGTCAATCTACATGTCTTGTTTACCGATTTACCCTACTGGTGTTGTTCTCCAGTTTGTCAATCTTCGTTGTTTCGCACCTTAAGCACGATCTTGCCTCGAGCACGGTTCGACTTTTGCTGCTTGAAAGCCCCCAACAAGTCCTCAAACGCGTGCTCGGAATGGATTGGGATCACGATATTTCCGCTCTCAAAAAGCTGAGCGAGTGTTGCCAGCTTGACTGCGTAGACACATGTGGGAGTCTCATGGCTGCAATCGGAGATTCAATGGACACCAAAGCGGGCCCAGCCCCAGCCTGGACACTCACGTAGCGTCTCGTGTTGGGCTTGAGTACCTTCTGGGCATCTTCATTCCATGCGCTTGGATGTCCAACACAGGCACATATGACGTCGATCGAGTGCCGCTAGATGACTTCGCTCCAATCTTCGGTGGTGTAGTCGATCGTACGTTCAGCACCGAGTGCCTTAACTTGCTCAATGTTACGGGAGCTGGTCGTCGCGATCACTTCGGGTGCCTTTAGCGTTGAACAGCGAAGACGCCAGTACTCCAAGAATGAAAACGCGCTCTCCAGATTGAAGGTTGGCACTCTAGGGCTTGGTAGCTCGTTTGAGCTGCGTTGGGCACAGCTGCAGCTTTAGTGAAGCTTAGCTTGGAGGGGTTGAGTGCAAGATACTTGGCCTCAATGTTGACGAACTCAGCAAATGTCCCGCACCCACCGATGTATTTCGCGAAGTCCCCAGGGCCTCCGAATGGAGCTTGACCATATACAGCATCGCCGACATGAAGAGTGTTCACTTCTTTGGACTACGACGGATACGTCAAACCCTACGCGGAACGGACGATCAGCCGAAGGTGCATTGGGCAGGAAGGAGTTTCCGTATTCTACGAACTTCCAGTCGACGGAGTTCACACCAGCGCTGTATACAAGTACGCACACTTCTGATGGCTTAAGTTGCTGCGTAATTCCGAGCTTGACAACTTGCAGGACGTCACCGAATTCCTCGAACTGGTAGGCACGGAAAGAAGTCGAAGCCATGGTTGGACTGGTAGGTGGTTGGGGGGTGTTTGAGAATTGAAAAGTGAGTTTGGCATGCTGTTGGTTTCATGGCAGCTTGCCATCAACAAAGTACAATGTAATCCAAAACTTCAATTGTCACCACAACAGAGTTCATCGCTAACCAATGCATTAATCACGACAAAGCTCGTGACTCGTTCAGTAGATAATCTTGTCATAGAGCTGCTATTCGCCATCAGCGATTGATACATACACCACTAATCCTAAAGCTGAGATGTCTCCGAAATAAGTTGAAGAGCTCATGAGAAGATGTATGGATGTTTGTCTATTGATAAGCGTGCTGTGTTTCTGTGTTTTGAGCTGCACAAAGAAACCTGTAAAGAATGAGCGACGCTGAGCAATCCTTGAGCGATGACGATGGTGCTGACATATTTGGAAGCGATTCCGATGATCAGGGCAGTGAAATGGATCAATCTCTTGACTTGCCGTCGGTTTCCCTTGACGTTAAATCACCCCAAACCGGTGATATTGATCAAAGGTGTGGATTCAACACATCTTCAAGGCCTCAAGACGAATTAGAAGATGAAGAACTCTCCGATCATGAAAGTCCAGGAAAAGTGAAAGATGAGGATTTCAACCAAGCAGAGCTAGGCTCGAATCGATCTACTTGTAAGACCGACGGTGATATACAAGTCGCAAAGCATGAAGAAAGCGAAGAATATGAAGTAGTAGCAGTGGATTTACCATCGGCGATGGCCATGTGTGAGAGCCCAAAATTACCTGATCGCAATGTAAACGAGAAACATGAACAGCCCAGCGACGATCTCAATATTAACCGAGAATCTGACTTTCACCACGACGAGGCTTCCCTTGTCGATCCGTTGACGATGCCAATAGGAAACAAGTCAAACGTCAACGAGAAGAACTCCAATGCAAATGTTGTGAATCGTGAATACACACAAACGCATTCTGGAAACGAGTTGAAACCTCAACACGAGGCTCTCACTGAAGAACCCGATGTTCATCGGGACGAGGTAGGTCTTGATCCGTTGATAATGTCAATGGATATCAACGAGATGAACTCCGATGCAAGTCTCGTGAACTGTGAAAATACACAAGCGCATTCTGGGAACAAGTTGAAGACCCTACTTGCTGAATCTGAAGCTCTCATTGAAGAACTAAACCAGGAAACAAGTATACCAGATGACCTTTCTGGAGAACTTGGAAGGATATCTCCGCCTAAAAGCTTGGAGCAAATGGATATTGTCAAGGCTTCACCAACTTCAAAAGTCCCTCTGTACACTGTCGAGACGCTATTTCCTGTTGTGTATGAGAAAGATCTACCACCAGTACCAACACCAAAGGATATCACGAAAGTGGTGCCAGTATCGAGTGTCACCGATGGCCAAAAACCTTGTCAAAGGCGAAAAACACAAGGCGAACACCCGAATTCCAGTTTCGTATCTCGTTTAACAGCCCTTCAACAACAACTCCATGCAGCTCGTAGCGAACTGGTGAATTCAACTCGAACATTTAAACTGCAGCTGTCTATTGCTGAGGCTGACAGCAAGAAACTATCGCAGCGGAACACTCGATTAAAGAAGCAACTCTCGATTGTGACCGCTGATCTTCAACGGACCAATGCTGAAATGACAAAACTCAAGACTGAAAACGAACTATACGCTGCTAAACTGCCTGGGTTGCAAGCTGAACTACTGGAGGAAACTACTCAGGTCGATGAGACCCGAGCACAATCTCTGCAGACGCAGTTGATCTTAACGCAGTTGAAAGCTCGGTCACATGTACTTCAGACACGAAATTCGTCCCTTGAATCGCACAATAACAGGCTAACACAACAATTGCGGGAATGTCAGCAACGGCTGAGGAAGAAAACAACGATTTTGGAACAGCAGGCTGAGAAAACGAGTAGAATTGAGGCAGAATTGACCCAGCTCAAGACTACCCAGTGTCAGGAAAGACTAGAATGGAAACATCGTCTATCAACCGCTTTGCAGCGCTTTGAACATGACAAAGTCAATTTGGTGGCACAATATAAAGCTTCGGAGAGAAAAGAGCTACGCGAGTTGAAAGGCAAAGCAGAGAAAGCGACCAAAAAGCGACGAACAGCAGAAGCCATTGCAGCCAAGTTAGAAGAAGAACTCAGAATTTGCAAGCTCGAACTATCGTCCGCCAATAACTGCGTTAATCGTCATATAACCGACCTACGCACGCATGAATCGCTTTTGCGTAAGGCGCACCGCACCGAAGCAACGCTTCGCAACGATTTAGCTGTGTGCAAGTCCAAATTGCGAGCACTTCAAGACTCCAGGCGTCGTATGACCAACCTTCACAGTGTGAAAACCCGTCGTCAACCCAATCAAATCCCAATTGAACTACTCCTCCCGCTAGATGAAAGCAGCGATGAAGACGACAACCAGGAAGAGAAACAGTGCCATTGCTGTCAATCTTCAGCTACAGTCGAGATTCAATCTCCACTGGCTTGTACTGAGTGTCCACAGCTCCAAGACCAACTCCACCAATTGCAGAAGGAATTAAAGCGTGTGCGATCACTCCATATCGTCGAACTGCACGCGCAACAATCAGTACTGGACGCATTGCTCCATGCAAAAGGCAACTTGCAGCAATGTAGCCATGTGGCCACGTCAGCAAAAACTTAAAAATAGCTTTAGATTCTCATTGGTTATAATTCATTTCACTAGTGTTCACTATACCCCACGCAGCCACGTGGCCTCATTGCCCTTTGCCGTCCGTCGGTATCATTCCGCATTCCGCACTCAGAGGACACAAGGACCATCACTCTTTCCTCTGGCACAAGATGAAGACTGTGAGGATGTTACTGCTCGCGCTGCTTGGCGCGGGCCTGTTGGCTGCCTCCATGGTGGACGCCATCGTGGCTGGAGTGGACTTGGGTGGGGAATTCTTCAAGATTGCGCTCGTTAAGCCCGGTACGCCCTTCGAGATCGTCACTAACGTGCACAGCAAGCGTAAGACCGAGACAATGGTGGCTTTTGATGGAGATGAGCGTCTGTATGGAGCGGATGCAGCTACTGTTGGTGTTCGTAGGCCCCAGACGGCGTATACGCAGATCCGTCGCTTGCTTGGAACGAGATTGAGCGACCCTCAGGTCTCTTCGCTGTTGGACGAGGAACATTTCCCCTATGAACTTGTACAGAATGCTACACGTGGCGGTACCATTTCTCTTAAGCACGGCAAGAGTCAGATCTTCCATGCTGAAGAGCTGGTGGCCATGGTGTTCGCTCATGCGCGTCAGATCACTGACACATTCGCTGAAGCAGCTGTGAAGGACTGGGTGTTGACGGTGCCGTCGTTTTTCTCTCAGGCTCAACGTCAGGCGCTGCTGGATGCAGCCGAAATCTCGGGTGTGCGTGTGCTGTCTCTGATTAATGAGAACACGGCGGCGGCGCTGCAACTGGCGGTGCACGCGAGCTACGACCCTGAAGACAAGCCAAAGAAGATTCTGTTCTACAACATGGGATCTACATCTCTGCAGGTTAGCATTGCAGAATTCTCTAGCCAAGTTGTTCCTGATGGATTCAAGAAGAACAAGACGATTTCTACTTTCCAGACCATCAGCAATGCATGGGACGAATCTCTTGGTGGCGCCAAGTTTGACCTGCGGTTGGCGGAGCATCTGGCCACTGAGTTTAGTGAAAAGATCGGAGAGGATATCCGCAAGGTGCCCCGCCCCATGGCTAAGATTCGTGCACAGGCGAAGAAGACCAAGACAGTGCTGTCTGCTAACGAGGAAATCCCCGTGGTCATGCAGAGCCTTTACAACGACATTGACTTTTTCACGTCCATGACCCGTTCAAAGCTGGAGGAGCTGTCGTCGGACTTGTTCGAACGTACGCTCAAGCCGGTCGAGATGGCTCTGGAGAAGGCTGGACTGACTGCTGCTGATATTGATGAAGTTGAAATCATTGGAGGAGGTGTTCGTATGCCCAAGATCCAGCAGCAGCTTTCTGAGTTTTTCGATGGCAAGGACCTGGGCGTGCACTTGAATGGTGACGAGGCTATGGCCTTGGGTGCTGCTTTCCGCGCTGCCAACCTCAGCAACTCGTTCCGTGTGCGCCAGGTTGGCATGACCGACCTTGCCTCGTACCCGATCGGTGTGCGTCTTGTGGACCTGTCTGCGACTGAGCCGAAGGATAACAATGATGACGATGTGGAGACTAAGCAGTGGATGAAGCGTGCATCGCTGTTTTCGGAGTCGCATCGCCTTGGTCTGCGCAAGTCTGTGTCTTTCTCGCACTCGAACGATGTGTCTTGCACCTTCCGCTATGACAAGCCGTCCATGCTGCCTGCAGGCGTGAGTGTGCAGATCGCTAAGTTCAACATCACGGGTGTCGAGAAGTTTGCCGCCCGCATGGCGGACAAGAAGCTTGGTGAGCCGAAGGTTACTCTGTCGTTCGAGCTGGACAGCAACGGTATTGCTCAGATCGCTAAGGCCGAGGCTACTCTAGAGGAGGAAGTTGAAGTTGAGGTGGTTGTGAAGAAAGAGAAGAAGAGTAATAAGACCAAGAAGGAAAACAGCGAGGACAGCAGCAAGGCCAATGACGAGGAGGAGACCGAGGAGGAGGAGAAGCCAGAGACGAGGATTGAGAAGCAGACGAAGACGCACCGTGAGGAACTTACTGTGTTGCGCGCACTCGTAGTTCGCGATCCGGAGGAGGGCATGAGCGTGCTTCCTATGAGCGAAGCGATCAAGAAGGAGTCGATGCGTATGCTGAACGAGATGGAGAAGGCTGACAACAAGCGTCGTGCTAATCTGGAAGCCAAGAACAGCCTTGAGACCTTCATCTACAAGGCCCATGACGCCCTGTCGGCCCAGGAGAGCCAGATTAAGGAAGTTACGGTGCCTGAACAGGTCGAGTCGCTGCAGTCGAAGTTGGAGGAGACGGAGGAGTGGCTGTACGATGACGGTGACAAGGTGGACGCTGCTGAATACAAGAAGAAAATGGACGCGCTGAACACGGACCTCAGTGCCATTCTGTTCCGTGTGGCTGAGGTGAAGGAGCTACCTATCGCTATCAACACTGCTCAAGAGTATGCTTTCAGCACACGCGAGCTCATGACTGAATGGAGCACGAGCAAGCCGCAGGTGACTGACGAGGAGCGCGGCGATGTGGTTGAGAAGATCGATGAGCTTGAGGCATGGCTGAAGGAATCGAAGGCTTCGCAGAAGGCTGCTCCCAAGCACGAGGCGCCAGTAGTGACTTCGGCTGATGTTGCCAAGAAGGTTCAGGGAGTTAAGAAGTTCGTTGCTGTGTTGGCTAAGCGCCCGAAGCCGCAGCCTGTGAAGACTGAAAAGAACGACACTGAGAAGGATGGTTCTAAGGCAGAGGAAGAGACGTCGTCCAAGGAATCCAACAGCGAGACGACCGAGCCCGAGGTTGAAACCAAGAAGGATGAGGCTGAAAAGGTCGATGCTGTTGATGAGAAGGATGAACTGTAGATAAAGACACAACACATTCGCGAGGACTTATCAAACTAAAGAAACGTGCGCCTTGCAACACCTTACACTCCAATATCGCTTCTTTGGCTGTTGCTCTGTGCTCGGTACTCAGATTTGGTAATCGGGACAAAGCCGGCCACGAAATTCTCGTACAGTGCCACCACTTCATTCGGATCCAGCCCCAGCCACGAGACAAACTCTGCGATCTTCACCACATCCATCAGGCTCTCTGTATCTCCTGGCTTGCGATATCTACGCAGCAGAACTCCCTTGCCTTGCGGCTTGCACTGAACATACTCCGTTCCTCCTTCAGTTTTATCCGCCAGACATTGATAATATCTGTTCACACGTTGGCGATCCACTTTGCAATGCATCGACGTCATCTTGTAGAAAACATCTTCTCGTTTCGGATGGTACCTCTTGTCTTGGACCACTTGGCTATACAATTCGTACAGAGCAAATCGTCCAGCATTCGGGATGAAACTCACAACGTCATCGTTGGCAATTGGCAGCGTAAAAGTACTCACAAACGCCTCAATGATCGTAGCAATCGATCGATGCGGAGGACCGTCATGTCGAGCTGGTATAGCAGTTACAGCAGTCATATCGATCAATGGCGAAGCAGGTACTGAAGTCGCAACACTAGAATGTATCTCGTTCGTCTCGATCCTTCTCCTCTTTGGGCTTGAAGCTGGTACATTCGCACTATCACCATTATCCGACGCAATCAAAATTGATCCACCACCACTTTTCCCATTGTTTGTAGTTGATCCAGTCTCCTGGTCGTTGTGCACTACCAGGCTGAAGTGTTGGCCATTCGGTAAGGTGGAAGACACCGGTATCGCGTCTCCGTCGCCATCTCGTAAGAGGAACTCTGTATCTCGAGGAAGCTGTAACTGCAAACGTATTGCCTTCTCTACTTGAGCGTCCGACGTGCCCATATACCAGCAAATTCGACGCGCAGAGCCGCCGGATTCGGGTGCGATGTACACATTCACCTTCATCCAGGCGACGTCTCTGAGCTGAAGTAACGTTAAGGAAAACCATGTATAGTGTCGCTCACTGTACTACCAAGATAACGTGGCAGCTGTTTTCTAACGCCTATAGTGCAGGGAGCGCGTTGCAAATTCGTCACAAGCTGTAGCAAATGGTTCTCTATGCCTTCGTCTGCGCAAGTGGTCTGTGTGAAGCGCTACGGTGTTTCCTACCGTGCGGCAATTATCTCCACAGTGAGCGAAACTTTACATGTCGGTTTTAATATTTAACCCTTATTTAATAACACCTACAGCTCGCACTCCATAGCCTTGAGGTACGCAGACCAAGACTCTTCATGCGTCCGTCGTCGATTAGAACGTACAGATTTCACATCCTCGAAGTCACACATGTCCAGATTCAGCCGGGAGCTCCGACACGACATCAACCACGGATCTCTGACGCGGGATCAGTGGAGGTCCGTGTCGTTTCGTCATAAAAGGGCGCGGTCGACCTTTTTGGAGCAGCTTCTGTCGCTGCCTAACGGACGATACACCTGCAATTTGGACCAGGGACTCCACGAGTTCCGTCGTTCGTGCACTCTCAACGAAATCCAGGGGTGAATCAGTATGGGACGACGGAGACTGTAGCAGTGGTAGAGCTAGGGCCTACACGTACCGGTGCATGCACCAAGCACTGGAATCGGAGAACTTGGTAGTCGCGTTTTCTTCGCTCTACTGTTGCTGTCCGGTGTACGTGGCTTCCAAGTTCGAGCACTATCTGAGAGACTGATATTGCGAACCCGAGATTTTGGTCGAGTTACACTAGGTCTTCGACGTCGTTGACCAGAAGAGCGAGCTACTGTAACCTCAAGAGGAGGCTTTGACTCGACAATTCTTCTACTGTGTGGAGTGTTGAATGGAGGTAACGTTGTGGGCTTCGATGTTCTAGAACAACGCGATGGATCCATGCTTGGCTTTGCTGCACTTACAGGAAGAATCGCTTGCATTCGTCGTTGCAATCGCGTCCCTGTTGGACGCGGCACCGGTTTCACCACGAGACTTAAACGACGACGACCTACTCCGTATTCGGCTGCGATGTCAGCTGGAACTGGTTTGAGTGCTGATTCCTCTGCAACGTTAGCTTCGGGTGGTGCGACGGCTATAGCAGCAGTCGCAGCGGTCGGAGAAGTGGGTGTTTTCGCTGATCCTTTGCGTTCTTCACGATCGAGAAGTTGTCGCTGCTCCTCGACAGCTACAGCGTCGAAGAAGGACTCGATAGATCCTCGTGGGTTAGAAGGGGCCTTTGAAGATGCCAACGTATGGGCGTGAGTAGATCTGTTCATCATCTCCTTGCCGCTTTTGTTCTTCCCTTGGAACCCCATCGCCATCCGTAAAGCTTCCGTCCACTGCAAGTAATCTTTAGCATCTCTAGCACGGCAGGTGAGTGTACGTCGCCGTCCAGAAGGCCCCACACTGCCATACATGATACTGAACTCGAAGCGTGTGCTCAGTAGTCCGTCTTCTCCCCAAATGAATACGACTGGATCGCGGGCATTATCCAGCTCGATTCGTTCTCGACGTGCATGACCCATGAGCGACCGATGGCAATAGACTAGAGAATAATGGTGCGTCTTGTTAGGTCGAGCCATCGTAGTGAGCTTGTCGATATCATCGTCCTCTGAATCGTCCGAATCGTCATCCACATCATCAAAATGCGCTTCATCCTCACTTAAACTGGTAGTCGTAGTGACCATCAGCTGCAGAGCTGCAGGTTTCCATAGTAACTTGCAGGTCCGGACACGGAGACTTCCTGCACAAACCATAGCCTGCCGTACTACCCGTCGGTTCTCCTGGCTGACAGTCGATGACATCTTTTTTAAAGGTCGAGAAGAGCATCTACTGCTGTACACCGAGCCCGTTGCAGCGCTTCGAATAGCGCTATTGACACTTCCGGCGCCCATATTGCTCACAGACGCAAACCGACTCGTTCGAAAGGCCGGTAGCGGCATTTGCTTTGACGTCGGGATGGCGAATTCAGTAATAACGGATCGACTAGCAGTTGCAGTAGTCACTTGCAGTTTCCAGGACGTTGCAAAGCCCACCTTCCCACTAGAGTAGAAGCACGCAACGGCGCATTCAAACCGATCTTGACTCACCAAGAAGAACGCGTTAGAATTAGTCAAAAAGGCCACAGCCACACGCTACGACTTATCGAGTTCAGTGAATACGGAGGAGTAACGTAAGGAGCGCTCTAGTCCTTGAGGCATAAAGGACACGGACTTGCGGTGAATTTGGAATCCTGATGTTACACATTCGACGCTGGAAGGAATTTGAAGACTACTCCAAGCCGCTTTTAACGTACATCTGAGTTGCACTGCGTTACTATTGAGACGTTCAGTGTTTCAAAACTCAATTGCCTCAGTTCAGTAGACTCGGAGTGTGTATTGTCCACGAAATAGTCCTGTAACTCGACTGAACTGTTGAATCAAGAGCTGCTGAGCCTACTTACAGCCATTTCTTGTAGAATTTAAAGTACGAGATCGTCCCAGTGGCGATAGTCGATGTGAGGCCCCACCAGATCAAGTATCCGTGTTCGTACTGCAGTTCAGGCATGTTGACGAAATTCATACCATACAGACCAGTGAGGAACTGAGCCGGAAGGAATACAGTAGCCACCAGTGTAAGCGTGTAGCTCACTTCACTCTGCTGAGCTTGACGTGCATTGTGGAAGTCGTCGACCAGACTCCGACAGCGATCCAAAAGCCGATCGCACGTCTCATCGATGACTGTCACGTGGTCTTGCACATCTCGGAAGTACCGGAGAGTCTCGCCCTCGAACTCGTTCGATTCCATGAGCTGCGTCGTCATTTCACGCAGAGGCTTGCACAACAGTTTGAGACCTTTAATCTCCTTCGAACACTTGGCAAGACGATCGACGTCGAAGTTGCGCGGATCGTGACGAAACAGACGAGAAAGCATCGCGACTTTAGCTCCGTACGTGTGCGCAATGGGCGAGAGTTCGTCAACACACACGTCCACGATGGAATAGACTAGGAACGCCGTCCCACTTTGACGAACCTTTGAGTACGACGTGTGCAACCGCTGTTTCAGAGTCGGCCAGAGCGTACTGGGCGACTCTTGCACACTGATCACAACGTTCTCCATAATGTACAAGCTCAATTGCTCAGGTGGAGCCATAATACGGCCCATACCGAGATCATCAATCCGCTGTTCCAATTCAGTCTTGCTCATGCTTTCAAAGGGAGACACACTGTTGTCACGAACGTACAAAGAAGCTCGATACATGCTCTGATATTCCAAAGCCTTGCTCAGATCACGCGCATGGACAGTTTGAAGAACTAATGACGAATGTTCATCATACTGCTCAAACTTGGGTCGTTCAAGATCGGCATCTAGTGTATCCTCCACTGCGAGCGGGTGTAGTCGATATCTGACCGCCAACCTCCGCATCATAAGCGGATCCGTTCCTTCCACGTTAATCCAACGAACAGTAGCCCAACTCGGTCGTCTCGAGTACATGAACTTCTCCACCCCTTCAATCGGATAGGCACTCCGGATCCGGTCGGGCGAGTACTCGATGGACCCCAGTCGTGCACTTGGGACATCAGATCCGTACATTTTCATGTATTCCCTATTCAAAGCCTTGACAAATTCCGGACTAAAGAGTTGCGCCAGTTTAATCTCCTGAATAGCGTAGAGAAACTCTTCGTATGTGATTCCCCCACTCTTATCATCGTCCACTTGGCCAATAAAAGCCTTGAATTCGTCTTCATTCTCGCACGAAATGCCCATTGCTTGTAGACCCTGTCGAAATCCTTCATACGAAACCATCCCGTTGTCTAGAACCACATTAAACCGACAAAAGGTTAGCTAAAATCCGGTAGATATCTGGTTTCAATTGTCTTGAAAAGGTCTTTACCATTAGGCTGGAACAACGAGAAGAGTTTCGTGAGCTTCCCATTGGTGAGGTCGTAGTGCGGATCCATCAAGTCCCATTGGTCCGTCTCCTCGGCCACTGTTGCACCCTCAGACCAGTCCAAAGGGTGGGAATCTCTCGCTCTAGACACGAGAGTCAGCAGGTTTTTACCGTGGAGCGTGGGCAGCTCTGGGGAATGATGTTTTTCCGGTGTTAATGAGGTGAGAGAGCGACATTCCACATGTTTCCAGTTAGGTGACAAGCTGGAGAACAAGCGTCTACTATTGGAAGAGTGTAAGGAGCTGTAGGGCTTTAACAGATAGAGAGAGAAGGGCGAGGGGCGCACGCGGCGCAACAATGGTAACATTACGACAAATGGATACACGATCTCATGTATTTAGAGAGGTATTCTGAAACAGAGTTTTAACATTGCTGATAAAAATATCAGCAACGTACTTATCCACTTCAACTGGCTTAGTTGCAAGCGGTACCTGTAGTGTCCTCCTCGATGTTTTGCTTGCAGGCAGCAGCACTGAACTCGCACGGGTTGGAGTACCAGACGCCGTCAGAACCGCACACAGGTAACTCCTCAACTGCGGGACAAATAATGTTGTTGCATTTGTCGTCTTTGTCTTCATTCTCGTCACGTGGGGCGCCGAATTTCTTTCCGTACACGCGCTCGTATTCATCCAGAACATTCTCTCTAGGGCCCTTGCACTTGTCAGCCTCCATGGAGCACTTGTTCGGGTATGTCACTCCATTTTCGTCCGTCACGGGGTCGTACACGTCGGGGCACTCGATGTTGGGGCAGTACGAGGTGGGGGTGCCATCAGTTGAGTTCTGCTGAGTCTCAGAAGGACTGTCAGCGTAGACAAAGGCAACGACGATGGCAGCAACAGCGAGGCTGGTGGTAAACTTCATCTTGTCTTGGGTTGGAGAGGGTAAAATGAGAAATGGTTACCGCAGTAGAGCTAAGGAAGAGGTATTGGGTATCTGGTGTAATACCCCACTGCAAAACAGTTGTGCCCCTGTTCAAATAAACTGACACGTGTACGTGCGAGGTTATCTGCTGTTTGCGAGATTACTGGGCAATAGGGCATTAAAATCTCCATGTGTTCTGTGCGGTATACAGTCCGCTGCGGACTCTACCATTTCAGGCAGGCAGCAAAGTCCAAAAAGACAGGCTCAATTCGGAATTCGCCCAGTCCAAGAACAGTAGCATGGCTCCGTCCCGAAACCGGACTTTGCTCACCCAAGGAGAACAAGATGACGCGGCCAGGGCTCTGTGGGATCGACTTTTTGTCGAGGAAGACCAAAGGCAGCGCACTCTGGCTCGAATTCCAATATCTAGCGACAACGACAACGATTCAGATGACGATCTCGTCACTCCGTCCCCCATTTATGATGACGCGCTGAATGTCCAAGGTCCTGATCGTGTTCTACGCATGTGCAACTTCTCTCCAATAGAGTTTGAGCGTCTGTGGGAATGCGTTGAAGACTACGTGCTAGCTCACTGGAACGTCGGCCGAGGGAAGAAGTGTACGCACAGCCCCAAGGACGTTCTGTTCATGACCCTTGGAGCTCTGAAACATTGTGGATCTTGGGATACTGTGTCGGCCATGTTTAAATTAGACTCGTCAGCGTTTCAAAAAATGGTGAAGAAGTACCTCATTATGCTCGAGCCGTACTTGTACGAATCGTTCGTGTTGGGTGAGGAGAAACGCTGGACAATGAAAGAGTTGACCGTAAGTGGAAACACTTTCGATAACTTTCCCAGTGCAAGGTATGCTACCGACGTCACGTTCCAACAAGCCGATAAACCCAATGGTGGCTTCATCAATTCCAAGCAGTACTTCAGCGGGAAACACAACCTCTACGGGCTGAAAGTGGAGGTGTCTGTGCTTCCCAACGGACTTGCGATCAATTGCACTGATTTTGAGCCTGGTGCTGTCGCGGACGTTACAATATTTCGTCAAAACAAAGAGTTCCACAGGCTCGCGATGCAGAAACTACAAGACGAGGAGCGCATCAACGACGAAGGGCCGCTGTTAGATCGGTTCGCTCAAGACTGGGTTGTACTAGTCGACAAAGGTTACCAAGGGGTCGTGCGCGAATTCCGAGCTTTTCAGCCCAAGAAGAAGGCACGTGGGGCCCCGCCTCTCACGCTTTCAGAGAGAGAGGAAAACGACCGCATCTCGCACGACCGCGTAATCGTGGAAAACTTCTTTGGCCGGCTCAAGACGCTCTGGGGTGTCTGTTCCCACAAGTGGAGGTGGGACAGAGTCCACTACAATTTGTTTTTTCGGGTCTGTGTAGCTATGACTAACTATAGCGTGCGATGCTGCCCCCTACGTCGTGATGACAGTGAGGCGTTCCAACGCTATGAAACACGACTTCGACAAATGGGTATCGATCACGAAGCGCGCGAAAAAAGAAAGCGTCAAAGTTACAGGGACAACCGCCGTTCACGACTCGAGCTGTCCTCCCGGACTACCACACGAACAAGGACAAGTCCAATCCATCATACACCAGTTCCGCTCTGCGACTCGCAGAGCGGAACTGTACATGAGGTAACATGTGGATCGGGATTAATTTCTGGATGGGATGTGCTGTTCGTGAGTTTACGCTTTCGGTTTTAGACTAAAATTAAAACACACCGTGTGTTGATTGCACTAAAACTTTTAGTGCAATCAACACACGGTGTGTTTTAATTTCTGTTTGTAAACTACTGTATCGGTATGGCCCATCGACTATGGAGACAGACTTTTACTCCGGGAAATTCAAGAACAACTCGCGATCCTCACCAAAAGAGAAAGAGAGTTCCAGTATGCGTCTGTATGAAGCAACCATCCATTTGAGAATTTAACCAGATGCGATCGGAATCGGGATTAAATTTTCGTGTGCTCGTACCTGTTCGTTTATTCCAGATTGGCACCGACGTCATGAACAAAGCCTTGCCAGGAAGACACGCATAGGTTCAAATGGAACACGGTTTGTTTCGCCTGGCCTCGCTCACAGCTTTCTTATGCGTCCGAGCTCAAGGTTCTCTGGAGGATACTCTGCAGTATCGTACGGAGAAGTTCGAGACGACCAGTGTTCGCTTAGCCGTCAGATATCGACTGACTTCCAACTGGGTGAAGTGAGCTGCACGCTTACAATGGTGGCCACGGTCTATCGTTCTTTATTGGTCTCTGTGGTGTGCATGTGGGGGGGGTCGTGTATTTGGACGTCAGATCCGTACATACGTCCACTTTGCCAATAACACCTTGAATTCGAGACCCTATCGAATCCCCTGTATGAAACATCCTGTTGTCTAAACTACATGCAACTAATGTCAGGTTAGCTAAAATCTCGGTAAATACATGCTTGGTTTCAAAAGGCTTTGCAATTACCCGTAATCTGGAACAAGACGTGATTTTGCCATTGTTGTGATCGTATTGCGGGTCCATGAGTCCGTACTGCTGCACTCCAAAGGGTCTTAGTCGGATAACTATTAATCAGCTAAATCCTCTCGCTTCAAAGGGTCTAACACGAAACTCAGTACGTTTTTGCCAAATACAATGTGATGTATTTCTAGAGAGGTATCTGAAGCAAAGTGAAACTCAAGGTACTAGTTGCTGGCAGCAACTTGCTGCCAATTCGAGCACGGCAGTCCTTTAACTTGACAATACCTACACATCTGTAGTTTTACAAGACCCCTCTACGATGTTTGCATCAGGCAGCAACTTCAGCGCAAAACATACAGCCAGTCCGTACCAGCTACATATGTACAGCTCAGTAACGGAATCAATGTTGACAGCAATTCCTGTAAGATCTGTGTACCGACAACTTGTCGATACACAGTGTCGACGACAACATCGATGACGAACAGTGACCGTACCGGTAACGGCAACAATGATGACACTCACCGTGTCCAACCGTTAGGCAAAACAGAGACGCATGCAGTGACGCTCGTAACGACACACTAGTTGGCGCGTAATGACAACCTTACTGACCTCTACAGTCGTCGTCAATGAGCTCTCTTCCACTGTCAGACCACAAAATACCTTCCTTACTTTGCAATTTGGTTGAAAAAACTTGTAACTTGATAGAAAATAGCAGACCTCACTTGTCAATTTACCAAATATACTTTCCAGGGAGTTCGCCGGCTCCTCTCGAGTGTCTTCAATCCCTACAGACACACTACGCTCGAATACCAGACGCCATCAGAATCACACAGCTAAAAAATCAACTTCAGGACAAACAACGTCGCATTTGTCGCTGTCACCTGATTTCTTTCCGTACCAACGTTTGTACTCAACATCGACATTCTCTCTTGGGCCCGTGCACTTGGCATCGTCCATGGCGCACTTGTTCCATTCTCGTCTGTCACGGGCTCGTACACATCGGGGCACGAAACGTTGGGGCAGTACGGAGTGATGTTGCCTTCAGTCGAGTTCTGCTAAATCTTGACGGAAAGCTTCATCTTGTCTTTGATGGAGTGATAGATGTAAGAAAACGAAAACGATGAATTGGACGATCTATCGGGAAGTTGCTGGTACAGTGTCACGGTAGTAGTGAGTGACAAGTTCAGAACATGTGCGAGAGCAGGTTGGATACGTATTGGCGTCGTCTACATGTAAATACCAGCTAATATGAGTCAACCAGCTTGCAGGACTTCAGTGTAAACACGACTTGAGGTGACGCTAGAAAAACATACGCTGGACATTTAATATTGTTTTCGAACTGTTAAATCGATAGATGTTTTAGCTGCAACTTAACTTGGACGAGTGTCTAGCAAACAGCCGCTCAAGAAAACACAAATATGATATAAGGAGATTCCATTTACACACAAGTGATGAATATATTTGGAGAGTTTGCAATCTGAAGATACAAAGCTACTGGATTCGATACCAGCAATCAACTTGATTCAAGTTCCTGGACTAATGGTCTAGGCCTCCACCGTGCACGCGGTAGCATCCTCACGATGTTAGCGCCAGAGTTCTTACAGGCAGCAATGCCAAGCTCACACGAGTTCGAATACCAAACACCATCAGAACCACACACGGGCGATTCGACTTCAGGGCAACCAACGTCGCACTTGTCCTCGTCACGCGGAGTGCCGAATTTCTTTCCGTACACGCGCTCATATTCATCCAGAACATTCTCTCTAGGGCCCTCGCACTTGGCATCTTCCATAGCGCACTACGGGGTCATACACCTCGGAGCACGCGACGTTAGGGTGTTGCCTAAGAGCTGACGACACAGGCGGAGGCAACGGCGACGGCAGCAATGGCGAGATTGATAGCAAGCTTCATCTTGTATTGAGTTTGAGCGATGGCAGGGTGTGAGGTTACTGGTAAAAAGAGAAATGATCAGGGAGGGCAGCACAGTCATCTTTGGCTGTATAGGCAGTGACAGTCTACTATTGAATACGTATGTGATTGGGGTCGGGATTAAATTCTCGAAAAGGATCTTCCTTTTGCTGTTCGTCGGGGTTCTAGATTGGTATCGGGGGTGTCGTCTAAATGTACCGACTTCACTTACTTGAAATATCGGTGGTCCACTGGTCACCGCACCACAAAGCTACGCACTTGGCAGGCGTTCGGAACTTACTTTCCAGATGATAAGAAATGATTATATGCATTCAATCCCATTCAAACAATTCACATTCAATAGCCAAGCCAAGTAGTAGCAAGGAATAACCAGTTAATCAACTCCTTACTTGAAATGTCTACTTCATCAGAATCACAAATTAATGAAAAACAATTACTAATACATGTACGTTAGCAATAAACTTCGAAGCACTTGTATATGAGTGGGTAGCTTCAGCACTCACTAGTCCACTGTTTTTGAGTTTATTTTTTTTAATTTTAAAAATGGTCAGGGCATCTACGTCTACGTGCTTATGGAGGTTGGTGATTCCGAGCTACATCTTCCCGCTAGGGTTTACGAGCTATCGCACAAGAGAAATATTGGTAAAAGGACTAATCTTTATTTTTTATTTCCCTCACGAGTTTTTTTTTCAGTGTTTGTACACTTTTTTTTCGATTCATTTATGAATATTTCATAACGAGTACTGGGAATCGCTAGGTTAAAGCCAGCATTACGTACGGTGAGTCGGCATATCTATCGTGCGGTTGATCTTACAGCATTGGCAAGTGTTTGGTAGTTTGAACAATCTCAGAGAAAAAGTTTCGTGTTGAAATTCGTCTAATTCTTGCGCCTTGCTCGACTAATTGAGATCAAGCTTAAAACCAGGGGTCTGAATAAAAAATTTCAGTATCGATAAAATCAGTTTCTAAAAATAAAAAAACGGATTACTGGGATATTCACAAAAAATAAAATATGATATTTCTCGAAAATTGCAATACAATATAACATAAGTGCTTGCATAGCAATGGCAAGACACAATTGAACTGATGGACGTCCTAACCCGAGAAGCCAGCTCTTTTGCGTTCATTATACTCCATACTGACCACCTAACTACCTTAAATCACTGGCCAACAGCAAACACGTACGAATCCTTTTGCATGGTGACCTTTTCATTCTCAAAAACTCCCGCTCAGTCTAAACAATGACGAACAAAGACATCTGCGCCTACTTCTACGAGAAACTTGGTCATGGCCTCTATCGGTGTAAGCATTGTGGCTCCGAGCGCAAGCAAATCGCCAACACTGGATACTCCAACTTGATCGGGCACCTGGCTAACAAGCACGACGGCTTCAAGGACCTATACGCAGCAACGCTGTCTTCCAAGGACAGTACCCTCCGGGATTTTGGGTGAGACAGATGCGGTGAAGGCATTCGAGGTGGCGAAGTGTGGAGACAAGCGCAAGAAACGCCAAGATGACTACGCGACGCAGATTCTTCTTGCTGGGCCAAACAAGCGTCCCAGTCGTGCCAACTACAGTCTGCTGTTGAAGGAACTGCCGCCGACTTCGAATGCATGTGAGCGTTTTTTTTTCACAGTGCAAGCTTGTGCTCACCCCCCAACGCACTTGTATGCTCCCAGCGAATTTTGAACTCGTCATGTTTCTTCGTGCGAACAGGAATATGTGGGATGTAACGACATTGGCATCAGCTGGTAGCGAGCAGGAGCATTAATTCATATTGCAGTTATTGCGGCCGCTTTTATTATTGCAGCGTGTTGTATTGAGATTATTACTACTGCAGCAACTACAGTCAATTCCGTGTAATACTGAATTGGACAAGGCCTGCTTAAAACTCCCGAGGTGGGGATCCACTGCTGGCAACTTTTTAAGCTTGACTAGATCGTCGATTTCCTTTGCTTTCTTCACAAGTTGGACCATATACTCACGCTTTGCAAGCAGCAGCATCGCATCTTCGTACGGAACCTAAAGATATGAAAAACAGAGACAATTAGCCCTCAAATACGTTTTTGGACAAACTTCCCAATATGTATGCCGCCACATACCCATGCACGATAGCGAATACTCTCGGCGAAGTCCACATAAACCTTGCTTGCCTCCATTTTGAAGGCTTTATAAGTGTAAGTCTGCTCACCATGCTTGGTTTGTTCTTTGACTTTATAGTCACCTAGCTTGTGCAGCAGTTTTGCATTGACCTGCAGTTCATCAGTAAATTGTTTTAGTAAAACAACCCGAAAAAAACAAACAAACAATTTGACGTACCCCTCCTTCTTCAATCACTTCACGCAATGCAGCCATCTCGATATCTTCGCCTTTGTCCCAACCTCCCTTTGGCAGCAACCAGTCACCTTTCTCTGGCTTCGAGCTCGAAATCAGAAGAACCTTACCACCACCTTGTTCTGCAGGACGAGAGACGACACCAGACGATAGTAATCTACTGCCATCAGTATCGAAAAGCTGCTCGGTGCGGCCAATGTGTGACTTTAAGAACTTCTCTGGAGCAATATCACCAGCGGGGACGTTCTCCATTTTTCTGCGCATGCCGTCCGGAGTAGCCTTGGTTCCTTTGATGCCATTTTTAATATCTGACACCCTCATGACTTCGATATCGTCCAGCTGCCTCAGCGTCGACAAGCTCATCTTCTCAAGTCCAGCATCTTTGTAGAGTTTCAGGCCCGATAGTTTCTGCGTCAGCCTCGAATGCTCTACCAACTCGTCGATATTTCTAAGCACCAGGGTTTTCAATTTACCTGGCACCTTCACTGCATTCCTCGACGTTTTTTGTGCCTTCGACAGTACGTCGTCAATTTTTCCCAGATCAGTTAGGGTTCCTCTATCTTCATCACCAGACTCAAAGTTTCCCAGGCGCAGTGAACGCTTGAGTTGGGTAGATCGATCAGCAACTGGCTCAACTACAGCGACACCAGAGGCCTCCGAGCCAGCAACAACCAATGATGTGGAAGCAAAGGTGACCAAAACCACGAAAGATCGAAAAAGCATCGTAGATCAATGGAAGTCCACGCTGTTTTGAGTCTTGACCGCAAATTGCGAAGTAAGAACCAACAAGGGGGATCTCTTTGCCAGATTTTGTTTGCACTGTGTAGGTCAATCTCTTGAGAGTCTCAAGAGATCGACCTACCAGGGCTCTCCAAATAAGTAGGGATTAGGGATTGACGGGGCTGGAGGCGTCTCAATCCCTTATTGATGAACGTACCCTTAATTGACAATATTATTGTCAACTTCAACTTATAAGATACTATAAAGATCCGGTAAGAGTCGAGGAGTAAAGCAGTCCTCGAAACCTCTCCCGGTGGGCGTTATACCGTGCCGGGGACCACAGCCACTCTCATGCTGGCATTTCCGATTTTGCGAACCAAGTCCAACACTCTTCTACTCAACTTGTTCACCCTCGTCATCCATGGCTACCTTAGACCCTGGTCTCTCGAACAAGGAGATCTGTTCGTTGATGTATCGAGACCAAACAAGCGGAGGAAGAACCTGCAACGGATGCAACACCTTCATCTTTCAGGACCGAAGTCGCGGCTATCATAACCTCATCTCGCATCTGCGCCACCCAGACTATGAGCGAGTGCTGGAGCGTTGCGTTCGACAACGAATCCCCGTCACTATGGACATGTTTGTCGATAAGGACTCCCGTACTACGCATGGTTGGATGAAACTTGTGGTGATGGAGTCGATCAACATTCGAGCTGCAATGCGCGTAAAGGAGGCATCAATATACTCGGATCTCACGTGGCTGCCAGCCACTTCGGTACAAGTAGAGCGTCTTTTCTCCAAGATTAAGTGCATGCTGGGGTATCTTCGGAAAAGCATCAGTCATGAGACGCTCGAGACCTTACTTTACCTGAAGATGAACTGGGACTTAGTGACGGACGAAGTGATTTCGAACGCCGTGAAACGCGCAGTTGAGGACGACAACGAAGAAGAAGCAGATCTCTAAAACCGTAGTTCTTAATCTGGAAGAAGTAGATAGAGACCCCCTTTTCAATAATTGCGTAAGTGCCAAATATTGAGATGGCCGCTCCCTCCCTTATTGTCCCCCTACAATAATACCCCTTTTTCAATAACAATACATTTTTGGAGACCCCTGTCGACCTACACAGTGCAAGTTGAGACAGACAAATACTTATACTGAACTATTCGCCGTACATAATGTACATTTGAAGATCAACCTGAAGATGCGTATTTTGTTACTGTATGCTTATGACATCGAAAGAATACGATTTCCATCTCAAAATTTATCCTGCCGCCACTGCCCGTAGTTAATGGCCAGTGATTGCAGTGTATTTGTGCCGGCAGATGGCATGTCACTTGTGATTGTTTGTTTATTCTACGACAGAGTAAACGCTGTCAGCACACGACTCATAAACACTAAACTTCAAGGAGATGGAGCAATGGAATGTTGTTTTATTATAATATGTTCTACGACTCAACGCGTTGCTCCCCAAAGCACAAAAAATCGATCAGCCAAGTTGTCAGCTACCTACACCCATTTGCTTTTGCTTTTGCTTCTTTGGAGAAGCGACGGAAGGATTTTTCTAGAAAAAACTAGAGCTTCACTTTAATGTGAGTGCATCGAGGACAGGCGACACAATTTGCGCGCGATCAAGCAGGTATACCACCCAACGTTGCCAGAAAGAAGTGAAATACTATTGTAGGAACTTGACATCGGTTGTGTAACAATTGATGCCAGCTACGATCCGTTTGATCTGGTTCTTATTGCCCCGTAGAGGATCAGACGCTGGATGTCCATATATCCACTGGAACTTCCGTTAGGACCAGTAGGTGTTCTTTGCCAACGAACGTTCGGCGGAGAAACTTTATTAGACAGACTTGACGGCCGTGCTCGATGCCTCACCCGTTCCTGCCAACAAATTGCTGGACAAGGAAAGCCATTGAAGACTTTGATACAGTATCCACGATAGGTGTCGTTTGTACACTACATTCCTTGCACCAAGTCGCTGCACAAGCTGCAGTACGATAGACACCACCACCCTATTGCTCGATCAAACTTGCTACGCACACGCTGTACATTTAGTTAACTGCATTACTATCTTGCACTATCCTATCACTTCAAGCCTAAGCTAACAACTCGAGCAGCTCGTCGGCCGTCGGTCGTTCGGCCGGATTCAAGTTGAGCAACTTGTCCAGCAGTGCGATCATCGGAGGGGATATCCGGTCAGAGAGACCCCACGAAGCGATGACCTTGGCCACACCAAGCTCGCAGAAGGCGGCAAACGCCTTGTTGTCGTGCGCTGCGTTGGACGTGAGCGGAGAACCGGTGAGCATGATGAAAAGCATGATGCCGAGCGACCACATGTCGGCGGCGAAAGCGTCGTACGCTTCCTGGTTGACAACCTCTGGTGCCATGTAGTAAGCTTTGCCCACGGCCTCACCGCTGCCTCGAAGCGGAGCGTCTGTGCTGAGTCCGAAGTCGCCGATCTTGCACACACCGCGGCAGTAGAAGACGTTCTCGAGCGACAAGTCGCGGTGCGCGATGCCGTTCGTGTGCAGGAATCGCACGCCGCGAGCACATTGCAGGAAAAGCTGACGCGCCTCGATCTCGGGCAGGCGGTTCATAGGGGATCGCTCTAGTAGCTCCCACAAATCGCCACCCGGACAGAATTCCATGACCACACACCACGTGTCCTGCGCTTGCAGGAACTCACCGCGGAAACGTACGACGTTGGCGTGTGGCGGCAGTGCCATGAGCCGTGAGACCACGCGGTGTTCGCTCCACGGGTTGTCCATGTTGGGGTTCAGACGCAGCGCCGCCACGGCCCGAGCCAGCGACACCTGCTTGACGGCCACCAGCTCGTTGGTCTCGAGCGCGTCCTCGTAGAGTCCAACAGGTCCGTACAGTGCGTTGTTCAGTGGACGTCGCAGTCGGAAGCGGTCGTCGAACAGCATTGGCATTGGTGCGGCAAATGAATGGAGTGTGAGAGGTGACGGGTGCGTCTGCGGCTTCCGATTCGATTGTGGGCGTTCGTGGTCAGAAGGCGCAGGCAGTGAACGCGTCTGCTATATTTTAACTGCAGCGGCAAGGAATGTGCGCGGTGTGTCTCTGCGCCCAGAGTCTGGGGGCCTCCGACAACTAACGTCTCTGGGAATGCTATTGCGGGTCGCCGGAAATTCGAAGGAAATTGTATTGTTCGCAGGTGGCCAGATGAGCCGCACTGCAGCAACTTCACGCAACTCAAGGTCGATTCGACTCGCAACCTTTAGGCGATGTTCGGCAGCCTTCATGTACTAGCGCAAGGCATGCGAGTTTCACTTCCAACGCTCAACGTTTATATAATAAAATGAAGCATACGAGTACTGTACATAGGACAAAAATATTTAAAAATTGACACACACCTGACG
The DNA here is from genome assembly GCA_018806915.1 of Phytophthora colocasiae. Lineage (NCBI taxonomy): Eukaryota > Oomycota > Peronosporomycetes > Peronosporales > Peronosporaceae > Phytophthora > Phytophthora colocasiae. Next base: position 399,249 of record JAGKQI010000045.1, read on the forward strand.
GCGCTGTTTAGGCGGCATGAAAAGCGGGATGAGCTGCGATATCACGAATCGATAAACGCGTCGCTGGATCGACTTTTAACATACCAACGAGGAGCTCCACTGTTGCAGGGGATACCAAGTTGCCCATGTGCCACATATCAAGAATCCGTCCGACACCAAACTCCATCAACCCGATAAAACCTGCCTCCTTATCAGACGCAATGGGCACGAGCGGCGAACCGGTGAGTAGAACGAAGAGCATGATACCCAATGACCACACATCGGCAGCTCTAGGATCGTATGCAGTTCTAGCGACAACCTCCGGCGCCATGTAATAAGCCTTGCCGACGCGCTCGTTGCAAATGCGGTCGGTTTTAGTACTCAGGCCAAAGTCACATATCTTGGCCATGCCAAACTCCCTATCGAGGAGCACGTTCTCAAGCGACAAGTCCCGATGTGCGATTCCGTTGGCGTGCAGCCACTGGACACCGCGTACAACCTGCGAGAATAGCGGCATCGCCTCGGCCTCAGGAAGGCGATGCTCTGTAGTTTGCTCCAGCATATGATGCAAGTCACCGCCACTGCAGAATTCCATAACAGAGAACCAAGTGTCGTTTTGCTGGAATTGCTGAAAGACCTGCAATACGTTGTCATGTGGGCCGACTTGCAGCAGCGTATCGAGCGTTTGACGTTCGGTCCAGGGGTTATCGATCTCTTGAAAACTCTCAAATGCTCGTCGAGCAAGGCTAAGGTGGACTTGCTTGATAGCGACAAGTCGACTGTTATTGCGCAAGTCCCGACAGAGCCATATATCTCCGAACAGAGCCTCGTGAAGCTTGGCTTGAATAGTGAACTGGTCGCGGAACATGCTTGGTGCACGAGTAGTGGCGTGTTTACCTCGGCGAGAATCTTGAACTGGTTGTGCCCCGCTGTTTCGAACGTGGTCGTGCTGTCGAACAAAAGGGCGGCAGGTGGTTAAAGCCTACAGTACTTCGAGGATGATCGTTTCGCAACAACAATATCGCCACTGTTGGGTGTTTCGAGAACTAAACCGATTCAACTCCAATGTCGACGCTGCTCACAGATCGCCAATAAAGAAGCAGACCCTCACGGCCAGGACACGGCACAGGATGATCCGAAGTACAGTACGGGTCCGGTGAAGCGCTCGTCATTGTGCTCGTCATCGCCGGATACATAGCCTGCGCGTTGGTCAAACATGATTGGACAATGAAGTTGAAGTTATCGCCCTATCAGGAGGTGCAGCGGGGTAGAATGAATACAAGTTTACATTCCAAATGGGGTGGAAAGCTAATCACGCGAAGAAATCTAACAGGAGAAGCGATTTTGATCCTGGTATGCTTAGTTCCACTAAACGGAACGCCCACAGTTACCATAAGAATCTATTAAGAAAGGGTTAACGTACACGATACTGTTAATGGCAACGTCTTACAACATGTAGAACTGCAGCAACGGATGAACAAGTACCTCATTCGTTGTGAGACGCTGGGTAGGGTCAAGTTGTAGCAGTGCTGACACCAAGTCACACACTTCCTCCGAGATGAACGACGTCATTCCCCACGCACGCACCACTCGACGGACGCCAAGCTGCAAGAAACCTGTAAAGTCCTTCTGAGACTCGGCTGCGCGTTGCACGAGTGGTGAACCCGTCAGCATGATGAACAACACGATACCCAGCGACCACATGTCAGCGCGCACGGCTGAGTAGGCCTGACCTGCCACGACCTCGGGGGCCATGTAGTACGCCTTGCCCACGGCCTCATCCTCGCATGTGCGGTCGGCGTCCACGGTAAGTCCGAAATCCGACAACTTGCACACTCCGTGACGCACCAGCACGTTCTCCAGCGACACGTCTCGGTGTGCGATACCATTCGTGTGCAGGAAGTGCAGACCGAGTGTCACCTCTCGGAACAACCGCAACGCCTCACGCTCAGGCACTCGGCCGTTCGGTGAGTGCCTCACGCGATCCCACAGGTCTCCTTCATCGCAGTACTCCATGACCACGAACCACGACTCGTTGTGGAGGAATTCGTGATGGAAGCGCACAATGTTCGGGTGTGGTGGTAACGCTAGGAGTTTGGCGATGGTTCGCTGTTCCTGCCACGGATTGTCTGCGTTTGGGTGTACCTTGAGTAGAGTGGTGGCCAGCTCTAGAGACACTTGTTTGATAGCAACGAGCTCGTTGTCGTGGTGTGTGTCCTCACAGACACACACGGTGCCGTAGAGGGCGTTTCCGATCTTGTTCTCGAGGCGGTACCGCTGTCGAATCATTATCTTAATTTGATCTGCCCAGATAAACGTGAAATGAGGTCCTGTAATTGCGTTCGAGAGCCACTTTCGTGCCACGCTTTACTTTTGTAGGAGACAGGGATTCGAAAATCAGTTCGGGCAGTTTAATTACAGTCTGTACAGCAAGGATGTGAGTGTGCGAGAAGTGAAGGCCTGATAAACAAGTTGTAGTTCGTATGTTGCCGATCTTTCAGGTGCAACATAAGGCGTTGCTACAGATGTTGACTGATTCCTTCTTCTTTTTCTCACATCATGTGGTTCGAAAAATAGCAGTGTTACGTGGAGTGCGTGTTTATGGTTATTTGACAACCATGTCAAGGTCTCAATTCCATTGCAATATTGTACGCTCGTCACAAATACAGGTATGTTACCTCACTCTAAGCAGGTCTCCAGACAACGTATAAAATGCTATATTATAGCCTGCCAGTCTCCAGCACGGTTTGCGGACATAGTGTCGAGTGATGGCGTTCGAATGGTATGATAACCAGGGTTTGGTAATTTTCCGTAACTATTGCCGATATTGGCAATATCATATTGCCATAATTTATTGCTCCTCAACCCCAATAGCATGCAATTTTTTACACAGGTCAATCTTGGCTATAGCCAAATGTCGTTGACATGTGTGGTTGTTTTGGCAATGGATGGTAGCGAGAACTATCGCCAAACGGGTGGTGTGGCCATGTTTGCACACAGGGCACACGGGTTATTACAGTTGCTTGTCATTTCCTAACTGAAATATATTATATCAGTTGATTTGTGTGTTGTATGTATGATGTCGAGGAATTCGGACTATGACTTGTGTGTGTTGGTTGGAGAGGTTGGACGCGGTGGGAGGGTTCTCGAGGTAACCCCTCCTGAATCCAGGCGCATCGACAGCAACCAACTCGTTCAAAAACTCATGAGAAAGGACGACATAGTGTCACATATTCATGTGACCTACTGACTTGGTTGACATTATCGAAAAAATTGGCAATAACTCAATTATTTATTGGCTTGGATGAAGGCCTCCAATCCGTATGATATTGTATTTTTCCTATCCCTTGCCGAAAGTATTGATGGCACTAGCTTTTCTTGTACAGCCCAGATAGCAGCTACTTTTCGCCACCTGGTATAATATATTGCGACTGCTCAGTGGTCGCTTGGCAGCCATGTTGGACAATAAATTCGCGTACGCACGAATCTGTCAAACAGCCAAAAACTCCTTACATTACGGTAAATGAAAGTAGCGTGCGAAGTTAAACACTTGCCTGAACAAAACAATCACCAAGGTTGCCAACACCGTGTTGAACACGAGCCCTTCCAAAAGGCGAATAAACAAGCTCTAGCAGAGAAGCGGACCCAAACGCCACCGTGCCAAACCGATCGCTGGCTGCTCGTACCACGCTCTGATGGATCCGTCTGGACCGCGAAGGCTGCTGAACTTTGTGCCATCGTCGCGCTCTCCGTAAGGTTGCGAGTCGAATCGACCTTGAGTTGCGTAAAGTTGCTGCAGTGCGGCTCATCTGGCCACCTGCGAACAATACAATTTCCTTCGAATTTCCGGCGACCCGCAATAGCATTCCCAGAGACGTTAGTTGTCGGAGGCCCCCAGACTCTGGGCGCAGAGACACACCGCGCACATTCCTTGCCGCTGCAGTTAAAATATAGCAGACGCGTTCACTGCCTGCGCCTTCTGACCACGAACGCCCACAATCGAATCGGAAGCCGCAGACGCACCCGTCACCTCTCACACTCCATTCATTTGCCGCACCAATGCCAATGCTGTTCGACGACCGCTTCCGACTGCGACGTCCACTGAACAACGCACTGTACGGACCTGTTGGACTCTACGAGGACGCGCTCGAGACCAACGAGCTGGTGGCCGTCAAGCAGGTGTCGCTGGCTCGGGCCGTGGCGGCGCTGCGTCTGAACCCCAACATGGACAACCCGTGGAGCGAACACCGCGTGGTCTCACGGCTCATGGCACTGCCGCCACACGCCAACGTCGTACGTTTCCGCGGTGAGTTCCTGCAAGCGCAGGACACGTGGTGTGTGGTCATGGAATTCTGTCCGGGTGGCGATTTGTGGGAGCTACTAGAGCGATCCCCTATGAACCGCCTGCCCGAGATCGAGGCGCGTCAGCTTTTCCTGCAATGTGCTCGCGGCGTGCGATTCCTGCACACGAACGGCATCGCGCACCGCGACTTGTCGCTCGAGAACGTCTTCTACTGCCGCGGTGTGTGCAAGATCGGCGACTTCGGACTCAGCACAGACGCTCCGCTTCGAGGCAGCGGTGAGGCCGTGGGCAAAGCTTACTACATGGCACCAGAGGTTGTCAACCAGGAAGCGTACGACGCTTTCGCCGCCGACATGTGGTCGCTCGGCATCATGCTTTTCATCATGCTCACCGGTTCTCCGCTCACGTCCAACGCAGCGCACGACAACAAGGCGTTTGCCGCCTTCTGCGAGCTTGGTGTGGCCAAGGTCATCGCTTCGTGGGGTCTCTCTGACCGGATATCCCCTCCGATGATCGCACTGCTGGACAAGTTGCTCAACTTGAATCCGGCCGAACGACCGACGGCCGACGAGCTGCTCGAGTTGTTAGCTTAGGCTTGAAGTGATAGGATAGTGCAAGATAGTAATGCAGTTAACTAAATGTACAGCGTGTGCGTAGCAAGTTTGATCGAGCAATAGGGTGGTGGTGTCTATCGTACTGCAGCTTGTGGAGCGCCTTGGTACAAGTAGTTTACTTTTATCAAAGCATTCAGGAATACTTAGTACATGTATGTAGCCAAAAGACACCTATCGTGGATACTGTATCAAAGTCTTCAGTGGCCTTCCTTTTTGTCCAGCAATTTGTTGGCAGCAACGGTGAGGCATCGAGCACGGCCGTCAAGTCTGTCTAATAAAGTTTCTCCGCCGAACGTTCGTTGGCAAAGAGCAACACTTCAACTGAACCTATCAGTTCCTAGCGGAAATATGGACTCGAAGTGTCTTATCCTCTACGGGTAAGACGGTGGCGGATCAGAGCAAACGGGTTGCAACTGGCACCAATCATCGAAAGCTTGCTGAGAACTCGTTTCACGGATTTAGTTTGCCAGGATTCAAAGTAAATGGATAAACACCTCGGGCGTGGATATTGCCATCAACTCATGCAATGTGAATGTGACGGAATGCTGTCGATAGCACTCCGTCGGCATTGAAGTGCAAGTTGATGCACTGTAGTGCAATCTACATATCTCTACATGTACCCACTTTGTGATTGGCTAAAACTAGATTCTGGTATTATGCCATTGTGGTTTACGCCATTCAGCTGAGACATTGAGAGAGTCTCATTGGCTGAAATTCGAGAAGGTTCTCGAAGCTTGATTATGGGACGCCCAGGAGTCAAGTCAACATTGCTACGTGGAAGTTTATAGGAAAATCATTGGTAGATAGCCAAATCAGAAGAAAGTAAAGATAGGCTCTAGGATACACTCTACTGGATTTTTGAGAGAGCTCTGTGAGCCACCAGTTGGCTTAGGACCGTAAGAGCCTTCCTCATTTCAATTCACTTTTCAATTTACCAACAACCTCTCAGTGGCCCACCAACTGGTCACGCCTCCCTGAATCTTCGCTCCGCTGTCCAAGTCCGGCCTCCGCTTCGCTCGCGCGCCTACTGTGTTACATGGTAGCACTTGTTGGTCAAGCTTCGCTCCATCGTCAAGGTCGGGTCTCTCGTGGGCGGCATAGCCAGAAGCGAGTAGATCTCTTGGCTATTAGCACCAGCCAATTGCTGGGAAGTGCTGAGCCTAAAGGGGTCTCTTTTGGGTTGTCTTTGGGAGAGTTCAGCCCATCACAGGTCAGGGAATCAACTTTGAAAGGTTGGTATATCTCTGCCTAGTGCACGTAACTCTTTGGTCGCTACTAGAAGCCGGTTCAGTGCTTGGAACGCTCTTAAGTGCAGCTTTTTATTTCCATCGCTCCCCGGTAGCTTCCAATTTACGCTTTCTTTGGTGTATGGGTCGGTACAAACCGAGCCACAACAAGAGTCGTAAAAGGAAGAGTCGTGAGCTCAACTTGACAGACAGTTCAGAAACCACCTGTTGTCAAAGTTGTGAGACGAGCTCCTCTTCCTGATACGAGTCTTTTCGACTACCCTTACGACGCTGAGAAGTTCTCTAAGCTTCAAGAGGATCTGCTTAAGAATATCAAGAAGTCTCGTCGCATTACCCCGTCGTTTCAAGAAACTGACAAACATCGTATTGAGGACGACGCGGTTGCAGAGAGAGAGTCAAGGGCTTACTTAACGAGATTTTCGTCGAGCTCCGGACATCTTGAAGACATCACTACGATCAAGCTAGATCGCGAAGTAAGCAGTAGTCGTAACTAAAGAAAGGTTTTCTCCTTCTTTCATTGGATTTTTGGGTTTTATTGGATTGAGTTCGTGCTACGAAAAGTCCACTCGAAATGTCATCTACACGTGGTAGATCGAGTGAGCGCGACTCTCAAACCCGCGTCCGCGTAGAACGCCTCGAACGACTGCCAGGACGGCTCCTGATTCACTCAGGGCCAACCGCAGGCAGCAGCCAGGACGGCACCTGATTCACACCAGGGCCAACCGCAGGCTACCGCGCTAGGACGGCTCCAATTCCACAGAGCCAACCGCAAGCAACCGCTAGGACGGCTCCTGATCCACAGGGCCAACCGCAAGCAACGGCTAGGACGGCTCCTGATCCACAGGGCCAACCGCAACCAACGGCTAGGACGACTCTGATCCACAGGGTCAACCGCAAGCTACGAATACGTCGTCGGGACAAGCAGGCGCAGCATCAGACACGATGTCGATGCAACAGCTGTTAGTTTACTTAACGCAGCAGCAACAGTCATACCAAGCCCAGATGCAAACCCAGTTGCAAGCACAGATGCAGCAGGCCAACGCAAGATTCGAATATCTAGTTGCGTCCAGGGGTGAGCAAAAGAAAGAAGGATCCGCCTATGTATGAAGGCAAATACGGCGAAGATATTGAGTTATGGATCTTCGCCACCGAGCAGTATTACGCAAGCAGACGCGGGTTGATGGAGGCAGATACATCGGATTTTGTGACGATGATCTCCAGCAACTTAGGCAAGTCAGTGCTGAATTGGTATCGCGCGTTTATCGCAGAGTGTGAGGGTACGAACGTACAGCCCACATGGTCGCTCTTCAAGGGAAGACTTCGCACTCGTTTCAGGCCGAAGGACTTGAATATGATCTTCGCGAGAGGATGTTTCGTCTCAAACCGAATGAGACCATCCATGATTACGTCTCCAAGTTTCAAGACTTGCTATCACAGACAGAGTTGTCTATCAGCGAGTTGAGAAGCGTTTCTTCTTTCAGAACGGTTTTGCGAGAGGAGACAGCGAGGAAGATCAAGGAAGAGAGTCCTTCAACACTGCAAGATGCCATTGAGATTGCGTCGAATTTTGAGTTTGCGCACTACTCGGGAAAACCCCTAGAGCTCCTGCGAAGGGTTCGCAAGGATCATCAAGCTCAGGGCATCGTGCGTCTAAGTCGAAGCAGAATTCAAAGAGCTCCGACAAGAAGAAAGGCAAGAGCGATGATTGGAAAAAGACAGCTACGTGCAGAAACTGTGGCAAGTTTGGCCACATTTCTCCAGATTGTACTCAGCCAAAACGTACTGAAGCAAATCGGTACATGCAGGGCGCAGTGTATGCGATCCTAGAGGCTGAAGCTCGAGCATTCAAGACGGATGACCAAGAGAGGCCCGTCACGATATTCATCGACAACGGCAGTAGCCTGAATGGCGTAACTGAGGAGTTGGTGAAGAAGCTTGAGTTGGATGTCACTGAAGGTGACATGATGCAAGTTGATCTCGGTTATGATCAAGTTGTGCATCGTCCACGTCGGACTGTAGAGATGTCTCTGCAGTTACCAGGGTTTCCTTTGACAACGGGAACATTCCAAGTCATGCCTGTTCCTGAAGGAAAGGATGTTGTTTTGGGCATGATGTGGCTGCGGAGCAGAACCCTGATATCGACTGGAATACTGGACAGATTGCACCTCGCATCAAGGTGGAGAACACGCAGACTGTGAAGTTGAGACTGCCGAAGACTCGTCCAGCCCGTTGGGTGGCAGGACAACGCCGCGCCAGAGCTGCGCAGGCCCGTGAGATCTTCAATTACTATCGGCAGCATGGCCACAACGGCCAGTTTGGGCGAACGAAGATTATTTCGTCCAAACAGTTCCAGCAGATGTTGCGTAGGGACAAGGATATTGAGGCAGTGTTTGTCATCAATCCGCATGATTCGGAGAAGGCTGAACGCTTCAAGAGTCAAGGATGGGACGCTCTCAAAGGATAATCCGGCGTATGAGACGCTACTGAAGTATGCGGATACGGTTTTCCGTACGGAACTTCCGGAATGAGACACCGCCAGTACGGGAAGGAATTGAGCACGAGATTTGCTCAAACCCGGTACTCAACCGATTTCGGTCAAACAATGGCGCCAATGTCCCTGATCAGAGAAACGATTCAGGAATGGACCAAAGAGATGGTTCAGGCTGGCATCATTCGACCAAGTACGTCAGCGTTTTGTGCACCGACTTTCTGTGTGAAGAAACCAGTCGGATGGCGTATTGTGCACGATTATCGTCTATTGAACTTGGCGACGATTTTACCAGCTATTCCTATGCCTCGCAAGGAAGATACCTTTGATGCGATGGCCGGTAGCTATTGGTATTCGTGCATGGACTTACTTTGGGGTTATTACCAAGTGAAGTTACGAGAAGCAGATATACCTTTCACTGCTTTCTCGACCCCAGATGGTCTATTTGAATATCTCGTCACACCCATGGGGCTCAGTGGTAGCCCAGGAACCTTTAATCGACTGCTGCAAAAGGTTTTCATGGATTTGAGTGATGTGGCGAAGATTTACTTCGATGATATCTACGTATACACGAAGGGTGAAGATGTGAACGACCACATCGCAGCACTGGACAGGGTATTGAAGCGATGTGAAGAGCAGAAGCTCTACATCAAACTGTCCAAATGCCAATTTTGCGTGGATGAGATTCCATGCTTAGGCGACTTCGTCGGACGCAAGGCGTTCGTATGGACCAGATAAGGTGAAGATTATCGCCGAGTGGCCAGTCCCCAAGACCAAGAAGCAAATGGAGAGCTTCCTGGGGACAACGGTTTACGTTTCGAGATTTTGCAAGGATTTCGCGCAGTTTGCAGGTCCTTTGCATGAATGTATCAAGGGAAAACGTTCTCGTGATGCTATCGAACTCGATGAGAACCAATTACACTGTTTTGACGAGCTTAAGAAGCGCTTGTCATCACCTCCAGTTCTCAGTCTTCCTGATTTCTCCAAACCTTTCGGAATTCGGATGGACGCCTCAAATTTCGCAATTGGGGGGGTCTTATTTCAAAAGGAGGGAGGGTTGGAACATCCAATAGCCTATACGGGCAGAAAGATGAAGCCAGCAGAACTGAATTATCCAGTTCGCGAACAGGAACTACTCGCTATTATGCATGCGTTGAAGACATGGCGCGTGTATCTTCTCGACAAGCCATTCCTGGTGGAAACAGATCACAAGAGCATTGAGATGATTCTCACGCAGAAGACGACGAATCGACGCATTGCGCGGTGGTTCAACGAACTTGCGGAGTTTCAGCCTCTGTCTGGCAAGTGGATTCCAGGAGACGAATGTAGTCGCAGATGCGATGTCGAGAAATCCTGAGTTCGAGCATAAGGCAGCGCAAGTGAGCCTGAAGGAACTTCTTGATACGGCTCAAAACCGTGAAATTGTGGCTACCATGGTCGAGAACAATATGACCGTGGCACAATCCGCAGTGAAAGATGTACTCGTGGAACAAGGACTTGCAAGGACTTGTCAAGAAGCTACAGCTTGGAGACAAGGTTCCGCATTACTCGCTAGATCATGGCGTGCTGTATTATCAGACGCGTGAAGATGAGAGTCCTAGATTGTACATTCCCGATGACGAAGATCTGAAGAATCAGGTCATTTGTGAGAACCACGATGCAGTAACGGCAGGCCACCCAGGGTATTACAAGACCTATGTCGCAGTACGTGAGAAGTACTATTGGCCGAAGATGATGAAGTATATTCAGCGCTATGTGAACACTTGTGAAATGTGTCCCAGCGCAACAAAGCGAGGAGCAGGTGAAGCCTCCCGGATTACTTCAACCGCTGGAGATACCACGAGGTAGATGGGTCGACATTTCAATGGATTTCATTGTGTCTCTACCTCCCAGCAAGGATGGTTTGAATGCCATCATGGTCATTGTGGATCGATTGACCAAGCGTGCAAAGTTTATTGCTACGCAGACGACAGACAGCGCAGAGGATATTGCGAATGTTTTCATGAAGAGTTATGTAAGAGATCATGGCCTTCCGAAGACGATTGTGTCTGATCGTGACTCCAAATTTACGTCTAAGTTTTGGCAGGCTGTTATCACTGCTATGGGAACGCAGCATAACCTGTCATCGGCATTTAGGCCGCAGACGGATGGACAAACGGAACGTACAAACCGTTTTATCGGAGATTATCTTCGAGGTGTTATCAACCCAGCCCAGAATGATTGGGATGAGTTTCTTCATTTGGCAGAGTTCGCCTATAATCGGCGACTGCATGCTACGATTGGCATGTCACCATTTGAAGCGGATCTAGGATATATTCCATATATGCCCGACGATATCGCGGCAGATCCGGAGTTTAAAGTTGGAAAGCAGCAAAAGAGTTTCTACTCCGACAGGAAGCCTTCCTCAAGGTCGCGCAAGACCGTATGGTGAAGCACAGGAGCGCATGAAGCATTATTACGACAGGAACAGACTTGTCCAAGACTTCAAAATTGGCGACATGGTGCTACTAGATGGAAAGAATTTGGATATCCGTCATAAGGTACGCACAGTCGAAGAAGTTAGCTCCGAGGTTCATTGGACCATTCCCGGTCCAGAAGAAGGTATCTCGAGACTCGTATGAGTTGGGATTATCGAAGAACCTGAAGTTGCATCCAATTTTCCATACATCACTGTTAGCCGTACCACAAGGACCCGAAGCGCAGGCAAAAGGTGAATAAGGTTGTGTTAGCCGATGGAACTGAAGGGCAACTGGTCGAAGCCGTGATTAACCACCGTAAGTACAAGGGAAGCCGCAGTACAAGGTTTGGTGGTTAGGCGAGACCAGAAGGGAGAACCACATGGGAACCTGTTGAGAATCTGAAACAGATCCCTGGTCTCATCGACCTCTATTGGAAGTCCAAGAAGAGAGAGAATCCTTTCTAGGGGGAGGCTCTTTCTCGAAGGGAGGTCATGTGACGGAATGCTGTCGATAGCACTCCGTCGGCATTGAAGTGCAAGTTGATGCACTGTAGTGCAATCTACATATCTCTACATGTACCCACTTTGTGATTGGCTAAAACTAGATTCTGGTATTATGCCATTGTGGTTTACGCCATTCAGCTGAGACATTGAGAGAGTCTCATTGGCTGAAATTCGAGAAGGTTCTCGAAGCTTGATTATGGGACGCCCAGGAGTCAAGTCAACATTGCTACGTGGAAGTTTATAGGAAAATCATTGGTAGATAGCCAAATCAGAAGATAGGAAAAGATAGGCTCTAGGATACACTCTACTGGATTTTTGAGAGAGCTCTGTGAGCCACCAGTTAGCTTAGGACCGTAAGAGCCTTCCTCATTTCAATTCACTTTTCAATTTACCAACAACCTCTCAGTGGCCCACCAACTGGTCACGCCTCCCTGGGTCTTCGCTCCGCCGTCCAAGTCCGGCCTCCGCTTCCTCGCCCCCGCGCGCCTACTGTGTTACAGTGAACGGCTAGAAGTGTTGCGAGTAAATGATGAACTGACAGTTTAAATGCCGGTCACTGTGTGTGATGACAGGCACTCGCTCGGCACACGTAATTTTCGTGTCGGATACGAGGAGAACGCATCCTTGTTTTGTGCTGATGCAAAGTCCTCGCCAGAGGGTTGAACATGTTCCTGCTCCACATAGCTTGGCACCTCTGACGATATCAGTTCTCTTATTGCAGACTGGCACTGCACCATCGCTCAGTTAACGTTGGAATGTTTAAAAATCTCGCGTTCTTTTTTGGCTTTCTTGTAGGGAAGTGCAAGTCTTTAATGTGGACTTGTCAAGTGAACTGCGGGTAGACGCCTGAGAATGTCGGACCGAAATCTCAGTTCAATGCACAGGACAAGTAAGGGGTCTCGAACTCGAACTTCGATGGATGTTACTCGTTTGTACTGTATGACGTGTGGAGCTTCAGTTCTGAACATCACTGACGTTATTCTTTGTCTTGTGTCCGCTTGCACCAGCTCTAGTATTTGTTCAGCATTCTGCAAATTCAAAGCTGTCCAAGAGGTACCTTCCAATTCAGAAATACAACTACACACTGGTCGCGTAAAGTTGCCTCAAAAACGGCGCCGGCGAAATGATCCGACAACAGTACCGCCTCAAGCATAAGATCGGAAACGCCCTCTACGGCACCGTGTGTGTCTGTGAGGACACACACCACGACAACGAACTCGTTGCTATCAAACAAGTGTCTCTAGAGCTGGCCACCACTCTACTCAAGGTACACCCAAACGCAGACAATCCGTGGCAGGAACAGCGAACCATCGCCAAACTCCTAGCATTACCACCACACCCGAACATTGTGCGCTTCAACCAGGAATTCCTCCACAACGAGTCGTGGTTCGTGGTCATGGAGTACTGCGACGAAGGAGACCTGTGGGATCGCGTGAGGCACTCACCGAACGGCCGAGTGCCCGAGCGTGAGGCGTTGCGGTTGTTCCGAGAGGTGACACTCGGTCTGCACTTCCTGCACACGAATGGTATCGCACACCGAGACGTGTCGCTGGAGAACGTGCTGGTGCGTCACGGAGTGTGCAAGTTGTCGGATTTCGGACTTACCGTGGACGCCGACCGCACATGCGAGGATGAGGCCGTGGGCAAGGCGTACTACATGGCCCCCGAGGTCGTGGCAGGTCAGGCCTACTCAGCCGTGCGCGCTGACATGTGGTCGCTGGGTATCGTGTTGTTCATCATGCTGACGGGTTCACCACTCGTGCAACGCGCAGCCGAGTCTCAGAAGGACTTTACAGGTTTCTTGCAGCTTGGCGTCCGTCGAGTGGTGCGTGCGTGGGAAATGACGTCGTTCATCTCGGAGGAAGTGTGTGACTTGGTGTCAGCACTGCTACAACTTGACCCTACCCAGCGTCTCACAACGAATGAGGTACTTGTTCATCCTACCTTAAGCTCTGTACGTTTTGTATTGAAGTGAGTGGATCTTCAAGGGTTGCGATTGTTCATTGGTTAAAATCCGAAAGAAATTTTTGTGATTACATAACTGAACCTCGAAATGGAGCAAGGTGATGCTGACCCGCTCGCTGCTCTCGAAGCAGAATACGCGGCTGTACTAGCGCAGAGCAGCCCGCAGATTGATACTCCAACGTCGCCTCATCATGCAGGTACCGCGGAATCTGCTGGTAGCGATAGCGATGAGGAGGAAGGAGCTGCTGTTGGAGGCTTCGAGAGTTACGCTTTGCTTCCCTCGTCCCCTTGTAACAGCGGCGATGAAGAGTCTTTAGACGTTGAAGAGAATGAAGAGGAGAGTGAAGAGCGTCTGAGGACTGAACGGGAGACGGAGAAGCTGCCTACGCAACAGGTGGACACTGGGTTGCAAGAAGATAAACGACTGGTTATCATGCAGAGTATGCAGAAGGTGAATCTGCGGCCGCCACCGTGGGCTGAAGCTGCTAAATTAACGGACGAACAACTTGTTGATTTAGTGCAGAAGCAACTTGGACTGAAGAAATAAAGTGAGCACGAGCAAGAGGGTTTATTGCTAACGGTTCTAAGACTGAATTGTAGGTTCGTGTTACTTGCGCAACAGCACCACACTGGTCATCGCAGCAGCGGCAATGGCTGTGGCCACGTAACGCAGTGCCGGTGCTTCCGGGAGCCAGAAGTTGGGCTTAAAGAGCTGACAGCCAGTCTCGGTTGACGTCTCATTTTGATACGGTAGCGGCTCACCCGTGACAGCATCAATCAGGGCTTCGTCAGCCGAAAGAACACGGGTACCACCACCAACACGAGAGACGTACATCATTTTCACACTGTCGGGAACGTGTGGTAGTTTGAACGCCTTCCCAGTCTCAGGTTTGGCCTCCATTTTTGCAAGCAACGCGTTGGACGGTGTACGGTCAATGACCATCGACGATCTGATGGTCATTTCGGACGACGTAGGGAAGCAGTTGTGCACCAGCGATACAATCTCCTGCACGTGATGCTCCTCAACAAACAGCACCGCATTCGGACCAGCATCAAACGTGTACGCCACTTGCGCGCGTCCAGCCTGTTCGTTGTAGCGGTGCACAAGACGGATGATCTGGCGAGACACGTCGTTCAAATAGAAGATCGGCGGGGTTGTATCAAGGCACGTGGCGTGAAACTGGTTGCTGTCCTGCATTGTCAGTGTAGCAAAGGCTTCAAAGTCTCTAGCCAGAATCGCTCTCTCCATGGTCTTCATCCGTTCCGGGACCAAGTGTTTAGCACGGTAGCTCAGTAGCGGGCTTGTAGCTTTAGTAGTTTGCATACCAGTCGTACTGCTCGTATCCTTCTGCGCGTCGTTCACCACGCACACTACAGCACAAAGTCCTGGCCAGTGCAGTTCATCCGCAACCTGAACAGCAATGGAGTCCTGTCCGTCAGGTCGCTCCCCCTTCTGCCAAGCTACGAATCCTCCATCGAGACTTCTACAGGCCGACCCAGAGCCCTGACGCGCGATAGCCGACAATTGACCGGGGAACTCCTCGTCCGCCTTGGAAATGCCGTAGAATTCGGCCAGTGCAGCAACCAGGCACGCGTATCCTGCAGCAGATGACGCAAGTCCCGCTGCCGTCGGGAACGAATTGGTTGACACAATATGCAGGTGTTTAATGTCCGTCTCACCATGCACACGCGTTGCCAACTCATTCATTTCACGCAACACAACAGCCACGCGCTTGTTGATCGGTTGTTCCTGTCCATTAAGCCAAAGCCGCGTGCTTTGCAGCGCTTCCCCTCCAACCACGGACGTCTTAGTACACAGCTGATCCTGGTGCAGCGTCACACTAACCGACGAGTTCATGGGCGTGTTAAGTGCCACATTGTCTTTGCCCCAGTACTTGATCACTGCAATGTTCGTGGGGGCTGAACACGTCGCCACTTTCATCGTCCCCACAATAGTGGACGGATACGTCGCTACGTCAGACTTTATGCTGTTCAATAGGTTAATATATTATTAATTAGGTTATTCTTCTCACCATACAATCACCAAGTTCACCACAACATGGGGGTCATCTCCATCGGCGCGTCGCTCGGTGTGCGTGAGGCACGCGCCACTGCACCAGTCACGTCCACGCCCGTCTCAAGTGCATCTGCGCGCCGTTCTTCTGCCTCTACGAGCGCGTCGGGCGCGCCCAATAACCGTAAGAAATCGGCGAGAAAACGCTTGGCCAGTGGCGCGTCCAGTGCCAAAAAGCGCAGTACTAGCGCCAACCACAGCAATAATGTAACAAGAAATGAGCGTGTGGTGGCTCCAATGGCACGACAAAGCTCTATCTCTAATACGAATGATATAGTGGCGCCTAAAGCTGCCAGCGTGACGCCAACAGTGTCGATGATGATCAATGGCAAGAAACCTATCGGGAGAATGGTGCATGTGAAGACGACGATGGACCCCCAACGTCTCGCGCCACATGTGATTGGTGCGAATGGAGGTAAATTAAATGCTGTTATGTCGCGCGCGCGGTGTAGTATCAGCCTCCGCAAGCCACAGGAAGGTGAAGAGTCCAGAGATTTCTCGATGGAGTTTATGATCTCGGCCAACACAGCAAACCGAGTGGATGAAGGTGTACAGTTACTTCAGGCTGTGGTGGAGAGCACGGAGCAACAGTTGAGGAAATACGAGAGAAGTGGACGCAGCATAGAACAGGTGCAGGAGATGGAGATGGAGAACCGGGCAACTGTCGAAGTGCAAGTGGAAGAGTTAATTGAAATACCTGGCAAAGAGACACAACAATATGAGGAGAAGGAAGCAACACAAGAAGAGGAGAGACAAGCTCAGGTGCGGAACGAGGATGAAGATGCAGCTGTGCAGGGTGACAATTCTACAAGGACATGTCCAGATTTGTCGCGAAAAGAGCAGCAGCATCCGAAGCGTAAGTGAATGCCTACAATTTTATTTGTTAAATGGGGTGATTAATGCCTGTTGTGTGTATTTAGGTCGTCGTGAAGGAGGAAGTGCATCGAGTAGCGCGCCAAAGCGCGTTAGAAAAGAGGGTTCCCGAACTGTTAACGGACGTAAACCACAGAGATCGCCCCAATGGACGAGTCAGAACGAAGAAAGCAAAGACGATGGAGATGCAGCTGCGAATGAGGTGGTTGCAAGAGCAGAAGAAGAACGGCGCCTGCGTGATGAAAGGGAGGCATTCCGGATACGACTGGCACGTACTGTAATGATCTCCCGACACTTGGAATCTGAGGCTAAGCGCGCTCATGCTCAAGAGATTTTGGAGCGGGACAAGTATTTACGCTTGCGACGTCAGTATGAGGAGATGGAACATCGCAAGAAAGTGGCAGAACTCGTGGTCAAGAAACAGTGTAGTGCTATGACTGCATCCATGTCGACATCGTCGCCAAGCAAGAAGCGACAACGTCTGCAGGAGATTGAGCGACTTAGTACAGCACACGCGGCATGCCCATCAGCTACGACCCGCATAATGGCTCCTGATTTGAGATTGAACACAATGAAGACTAATCGTGTGAAGGTGTGTAAAAGTCGAGCTGGATTCCAGCTTATTGATAGTGTATTAGCGAAGGACAAAGGCTTGATAGGGCTGATGAAGAAAGTTCAAGCATTTGGAGAAATGATCACGTCAGGTGCAAGTGAACAACCAGTGGAAGACCCAATTGTGCAGGATCAGGATGAAGACACAACGGATACTTTTGATTTCTCTAACGAGGGTGCAGATGTCTCGATGGATGCGCCAACTGCTAATGAACCGATGGCTGTGGAATATGGTGACAACGAAGATAAAAACACTCCTCGAAACGAGTCTTTCCGGTCAACATGGGATCTTCCTGGGCTGACTCGCGATCTGAATTTGATTCAAGATTATTCCTCAGAAACGGATTGTAAATTGCTGCGTTTTCTGGCTGGAGAGCGTCAATATTTCTATATGGAGCCACTTGACGACGCTGTCTCGAGCTCACACGACGTGGAGAGATGGCTTCTTACAGCCCACGATTTGCAAATACTCCATCGATATCTGGTTGACCGCGCAGAGTTTGGAAAAGAACTGGTGTTGAGTGCTGAACGGCTGCGTGCACTTGGCAACTTGGCTCCACCTCTTCACACCTCAAATGAGAATGTAACAGGTGAACTGGGAGTGTTTGAGTCCTCGCGACATACGGAGTGGAGTGAATTGCAGGACAAGATAGTTGCCTTGCACTCTCTCGCATTGGTGGCACATTTAGTGGGAAAGCATTATCTGGCTAGGCATGTGATCGGGAACAACCGAGAAGCTCTCCACGCATATGGCAACCACGAAAACCTCCTGAATGAAGGCACCTTGGAATCTGACTTGTTCACGTACATCCTGCGCCCGATCCGTTCCTCTGCGATTGAGTCCAGTCTGTTCGATTCGCTACCGATATCTCTTGTGCGTGAAACGATCGAGCAATGCCCAGAAGTCGTCAATCACGTGTTGCAGTGGAAGGGCAAGGAAGACGTACCGGAATTTCTTCGTGAAGTGGGTTCTTGTGAACGTTCAACTTCTCCGAGCTGTAGCTTCTTCCTACGGAATTTGTTAGCGAGACTTACGACGTGTTTACGAGGTATGGATGGAGTAATGAAGGATGCTGTGACTACTCTGAAAGAAAAGCGACCGGACCCTCATGTGGATCACACTATCCACGTGAGTCTGCGTCGTCAACGTATCATCCAGCAAGTGAATCGTTTGAAAGCTGTGACGACCCAAGTGATTGTGGAGAACACTAAGTTGCAGCTTCACAAGTGGTGGGTCCTATTCTCAGACAATTCGTGCGCCTGGTTTGATCCGGATGATGTGGATGAGGCGGACGATAGATCGTACGACAAGTTTACGTGTCTGCAGGACGCCCTGTACATTTGGCACAACGAGGCATTATTGTATACAACCAAAGATGACTTTGTGGATCCTGAGCGCTTGGAAGACTCCTCTTTAGATGCTGAGGATATAGCAGACAGTGGGTACACTACTCGTGCTGGATCCTCATACAAAACCACAGCGACAAATGCGTCAATGCCACGGGAGGAGGAACTGGCTGCGCTACTTCGCTTAACCCCTGCGACTATGAGGGACGAGGTGCAGAACCGCCCGTTCACGCGTGATGAGGCCAAGAAGAGCATTATGACGCCTTTGAAAGTGGAAAAGGCGCGGACTCAATTGGAGGAATCTCTGGCCATTACGCGGGATCTAATGAGCGAATTAAGTCACGCTGGGCCATGGCGTTTGCATGTGAAGCATTCTAACAACTTAAAACGTGAACTAGCGAAGCAGGTAGCGATTCAGAAGAGGCTCGTAAGGCATCAGTGGGCCCGTTATTACTCTAAGTATCAGGAGTTTGCCCCGCAAGTTCAGACTGATGAAAGCTTGGACCAAGAAGACGAAGAAAAAACTCCATCTGAAACTCCACGAAAAGGCGAACGCACCGTGGAAAATGGGGATAATTCAACGTCGATGTCGATCGATTGGACTGGGGTATTCGATCCCAATGACGCCCCAGACATCATCGAAATGAAGAAACTTCGGTACGAACTGATGCTGGCTAAGGACCAGCTATTGCGCGACATAAGCGGCAACGACGGATCGGATGCTGCTCTGAATACCGATCAGAAGGCGCTTATTGACGAGTGTGAAGGTCTGGCTGCGTCTTGCTTGCAGGCGCTGGGGAAGTTTTTAGGTGCGGAGGAAACTGGAACAACCGAGACAAGAGTACAGAAAGCGGCTCCGAAGCAGACTCGGTCCGCCACAAAAGCTCGCAGTGGCAAGCGTGCGAAAACTGACAAGCCCAAGACTTCTGACCGACGTCAAACCAAGAAGGCTAGTGCACACACTAAGAGCAGTCCAGGAAGTAGAAGACGAATCGAGTCCATCCGTGTCGCTAAGGCCCTTGCAGCTTCGAACGTCGGACTTTTAATCCCAAGCACGCGATCGTCAAGCTCCAGAGCGATGTCTGTACGTGGAAACAAGTCTGGCACTCGTGGCCAACGCTCCGACGACAACTCGCCACTGCGAATGGGGTGCTCGGGCTGTAGAGATTTGCGTCGTCGCTGCACAGGATGTTCAGGTTGCTGTCTTCACTGTGTCTGCGTAAGCTGTGGGTGCCGGATGTGCTGCTCGTCTCGACTGGCGGCAGTGCAGAAGACGATGACACACATGCTGGATGTCATCGAGATGAACGAGGCGTGCAAGTGGACGAGCAACGCGTCGGCCGGCAACGAGGGACGTCACTGCGGGATGCTGTTTTTCTGCCAACAGTGCCATTGCTGCGAAGACCATTGTCCTTGTTTGCTGACTAGATCTGCTACATCTGCATCAGCCCCCCCAGAGGCAGCCACAGGTCCCTCCGGCTTTTTAGCGTCGCTCCACACAGCACAAAGGCCGTCAGCCACAGCACCATCTTCTCGCAGAGAGCGGCGATTTAAGATCAACCCCGTTGCAGCTCAACGTCGCGGCGTCAACCTTCCTACGAACGACATCTTTGAAGGTGACGAGGCTGGGGATTCACTGCACGAAGGAACCGCCGCAACGCACGCGCGTACACGTGGCCCGTTGCCGACGTTCGACTACGGCATCGAAGGTGCTTTTGGCTTCGACCAGCGTGGCCAGTGTCGCACATGGCGACCGGCGCCGTCCGACAAGAACGAGCAGGAAGATCTGTTCCGCGCAGCTCGTGTGCGCATGAAGTTGGTGCGTTCGGCTTTCGCGAAGAGCACGGGACAGTCGTCGACCGGTTGCCTGGATGGCGAGCAATTGTGGCAACCGGAGCGGATCAGGATGATGTGGGAGCGCCGCGATTTCTACGGCGTGCTAGGACTGCAGCGCGATGCCACGGTCCAGCAGATCAAGCGTCAATATCGTAAACTGGCACTGAAGTTGCACCCGGACAAGGCGTCGGACACGTCCGCGTCGTTGGAGTCCACCGTTGCTCAAGCTGGCAAGGACGTGGGGGCAGGGAAACGTGTGGACGCGTTCGTGGCCGCTACGCACTCATATAAAATTCTATTGGGAGACGTTGATGCGATGCACGGGCTCGGGTAGGTTGAAGAGGCGGCGGTTTGTTAGCAGTCGAGCTTTGGGAGGTCGAGACAGAAGACACCAGCTATGGACGTGAATCGCATCTTCTCAGCGGAGCAGATCGCAGTGCCGCCAGACCTCCCACGTGTGCTGAAGGATTGGACGAAGGCTGTGATCCAAGAGAATCCGACAGACTTGCTGGCCTTCTCCCAGCAGTGGTTCCAAAACAAGGCAGCGGAGGCGTCGCAGCGCAAGGCCACAGAGAACCAGATCCGGCGCATGCGGCAGCTATTCGAGAGCTACGACGTGGATGGCCAAGGCCGCATGGAAGCCAAGGACTTGGGCAAGTTTCTGGGAGAAGACCTCGGGATGGACGGATACGAGGACGGCAGTCCTGCCGAGCTGCTGGAAGACCTGGTGTTGGAGCTAGACCCGGATAACACGGGCTTTGTTGAGCTGCACGATATCATCCAGTGGTATCAACAGCGGTAGATGGAACTTCTCGTGAGCAGTTCATACACTCCCAGCCCTGTTTTTAGTTTTCACACTTTTATTTTCTTCGTTTCCTGGTTGCGTTCCGTACATGCTCGCCTCGTTCTCTAAGTCGTTTCGTTCACGCCCTGACTGGTTGTGCTGCATTTGCACGTTTACACAGTCCAGAAGATCGCTTAACTCGAAGTGTCGGCCACGGACGTCGCTGCCGCAGACTTCGAGTCGTTCTGCCAGATGCGGATCGTGCCGTCCTCCGAACCCGTCGCAAACGAGTCACCTAAGGGTGAGTATCGCAGACATCTCACGGGCCCATGGTGTCCTTTGTGCGTCTCCATAAGCTCTCCTGTCTCAAAGTCGAAGACGCGCACCCACGTGTCGGATCCTCCTGCCACGAACTTGTTCTCCGTCGGATGGAGCGATGCTCCTCCTTCCTCTGCGAAAGAAATGGGCATGGGGAAGGAATGCAGCAGTGCAAAATCCTTGTTAACGTCGTAGAAATACACCTGCAATGAATGCAAGTCTATCATTAACATCATCAACAACCTAAAAACAAGAGCATTTAACCCGTACCTGTTTGCCTGCAGCGATCGTAAGCACCTGTCCGTTTCTGGATGCCTCCATATCCATCACATCAGCGTCCACCTTGAATTGACGCGTCTGCGTATATCCATCTAGATCCCAGATCGTCACCGTACCGTCCACCTCGCCTGTAGCTGCTAGACGGTCGCTAAGTACGACCACTTTACGGATCTGCTGAGCTGTCTGCATCTCGGCCATCGGCGGTGGCGGCAGCACCACAATACCCGTGCGACCTTCAGCCTTGTAAGCCTGCAACTGTTCCTTAACTCCCAGTACATCAAAGACTCGAAGCAGCTTCTCATGACCTGCAGTTAGCAACCGTGTGCCGTCCGTCGTAAAGGCCACACTTTTAACCACATGCTTATGGTCCAGTGTCGTGACTACATCACCCGTCAGAGCGTCCCAAATCTTCACACTGAAGTCTGCACTGCCCGTAGCCGCGAACTCTGCGTCATTATCCAGCTTGGCGCTCCATACGGCGCCCTTGTGGCCTTCAAACGTGCCGATCCAGTCGCCCGAGTCGCCGTGCCGCAGCATCGGCTGTTTGTCGTGACACGCCGAGATCAGCAGGTTGCTGCTGCTGTAGTGCAGCTCCGCCAAGGGGCGCGAGTGACCTGGACAGACGATGGGGATCTGGCGCAGCGCAGCCGGCGAAGGAGGAGACGCCGGAGAGCTCATGACGATGGCAAGTGGAGAGCGGGGGACGCGGACGGCGTATGTATGGGAAGATTTAGCAACATCTTGAAACGGGGATGGACGAAATGACCAATCAGAGAGAAGGATGAAGTGACCAATGAGAGAGAAGAAGATCGGTTTTTGGAGGGGTTACATAAGTAACAATCATTTTAGTACAATACAAATGTAGCTAACAACGAAACTTAACACACCAAGTCAGGGTTCCGGAAAACCCCAAAAGTCAAGGATGCCTGGGGGGTTTGTTGTTGTCTGTGGGTGGGTGGTTTTTTTGGATAAATAAAACATATGGAATTTGGCCTGTTAGGTGCGATCTGACTCGATTAAGTTCGAATTTGAAAGGGATTTTTCGAATGCTAATTTCTTATATACCTGGAAAGTAAGTCCCTGGATATAATCGAACGCCTGCCAAGTGCGTTGCTTTGTGGTGCGTTGACCAGTGGACCGCCAGGAGGCCATTATGTACCGACGTACTGCGGGGTTTGCGTGCGAACCTTCACAATACTTTTGCCCGTCGCCCCCTTTGCAGAAACAAGGAAAATCGATAATGAACACTGAATGCATCTTATTCCTGTTTTTAGTAGTGCATGTCTGTGGGTGACGACGAAGTGGTCACACCATCGCAGAGGCCTTCCAGCATGGCCACACCAGGGCCTACCAACCTGCAAACAAAAACCAAGTAGTTGTAAAGTGACCCCTTACGTGTGGGTCTCAACCCATTCCAATAGTTAACTCAAGTTAAAAGAGTGACCGGAAGTTTGTCACCCACGGATATGGTGGCCGGGTGGTTTCGAGGATTGCGGGTGGGTGGATTTTTTAAAAATCCCTAAAATGCCTGCCCCACAGCTGCTCGGGGTGGGTGGGCGGTATAAACGGTTTATTCCAAAGCGAAAAACCCACACTCAGAACCCTGCACCAAGTATGTTGATGTACGAGATATATTGCCGTCATGCATAACTGATTAATAAAAGATCACATGTTTGACTAATGTACACGATGTGCATGTCAACGACATGACTTGACGTCTATGTTGTTATACCGACGACGCAAGCAGGAATCAGGAGCCACCCGTCTTCATTGCGACGCGCCATGGCCTCCCTTAATATATACAGTACCACAAGGTGAGCAGCACCCAGCGTTCTCTTTGGCTGCTCTGCTCGTCGCAAGCTAGAAAAATATCTTCCACTTCAACGTCACTATTCATGTCACTAAACAGTCATTCATCCGAAACAATGCCGTGTCAAAACTTATACACAGATCCTCATTCCCACTTCGACCATAATGGAGAAGGATCTACGCGACGCCTATGCAGCGCTTAAACTGCTGCGTGCAGACCTGGTGAAGACCCGCCGTGATAAACGTGCGCTGGAGGCTTCACTGATGCAGTTTCAGACCCACAGGCCGTCTCCTAGTGCCGCACAGACCCGTGAAAGTCGAGAGACGCAACTGATGCAACATGAAGATGGCAATTCGCAATTATGGCGATTGGCTGCCCTATACGAAAATCGACTTGCACAAATGGAAATGCAATTATTGCACAATAATTGTAAACAGAAGAATGAGGCTCCAGAAGCTGAAGATAATCAGCAGGAAGACGAGCATGACAGTGAAGGACTGGAGAAGCTTGCGTTGCTAAATAAACTCCACAGTTTAACGGCGACTGTGGAACAGCAAACGCAGACGATGCTGGCTCAACAAGCCGCTTTTGCACTGCAGAAAGGGGAACAGGAGACGGCTCTGGAGGATTTGCAGCATAAACTGCAGACGGAGGAGAGGAAGGTGGCCGATGCAGTACTGGAACAGCAGGCGGCAAAGGAGAAATACGAGTTCTTGGAGACTCAAGTGGAGATTCTGAAAGAAGAGAAGAGGAAGATGGACGAGAAGAAAGCAGATCTGGAGGTGAAACTGGAGACCCATGCACAAACCATTAGCATTTTGAAGACGCAGTTGGACGAGAAAGAGGAGGATAGATCAAACTTGGAGACTGAGAAAACTGAGCTAGAGTTGCAGCAACAACTGAAGATGGAGGAATTGATCTCGCACTCGCTGCAGAAGAATGAAGAAAAGGAGAAGAAGCTGCGGGATGCTCATGAGAGAGAAGTGATTGAACTACAGCAGAAATTTGAACTTTTGGAATTGGAGTTGCGTAGTGAGAAGGAGAAGAGGCTTCAAGACCAGGAAAATGCCCAAACGAGGTATACGACTACGCTGCAAGAACTTGAAGCAAGTTGTGCCGAGTTGAAAGCGCAACTCGTGGAGTCGGAGGCGACTAGAGATGCTGAAGCGAAGGAGAGCACTGAAAAACTCACAGAAGCCCAAGCGCAACACGCTGCGTTATTACGTGATCTGAGAACTGAGCTGGAAGAAGCACAGACCGAAAGGAAGGACAAGGAGGCGAGACTTGAAGAAGCTTTGAGAACTCTGAAGGATCAGCTAACAGACCAAGAGCAGCATTCAGTGACGCTGCGCGACTTGCAGGATAAGTTCGCTAGTGTGAAGGCTCAGCTTGCAGCGGCTGAAGAAAAACTGGTTCTGGAAGGAGAAAAACATGAGGAATTGCTTGAAGGCGCTTCACAAAAGATACGGGATCATGAACTTGACCACGAGCGACACGTTGCTGCTCTCCAGAAGACCGAACAGACTCTGGCAACAGTTCAGGCGCAGCTTGCCGAGGTCGATGTCAAACGGGTGACAGACGTTGAGGAGTATGTAGCGAAGCTGGAACAGGTTTCTCAACGTGCTGCGCAGCACGAAAAACTGTTGGACACTTTGACGATGGAGAAAAAAATACTTCAAGAAGAACTTTGTCAAGCCCAGCAAACCTCCAAGCTCATAACAGAAGAGTTCCAGAAGTACCAACTCACAATGCAACAGAACACTTTGGACCAGGCCAACTATCTAAACATGGCACAGAAGCAGTGTGAGAATCTGGAGACTCAACTCTTATCAGCTGAGGATATCAACGACACCCGTGCGACTAAACCGGCAGATGATTCGTGCACGTTGAAGGCTTTTCATGGTCTCAGTGACAGCGAATTCGCTGCACTGCCTCCTTCACACTCATGGAGTCTATTGCGTGCTGGAATCGATGAGCTGAAGGATTTCTTGCCTCAACTGCAGACATTAGTACAAGCCCTAAGGGATGTGCTAGCACTTTGCAAAGCCCACTCGGATACACTCCCTGCGTTGTGTGATCGCCTTGAAGGAAAGACTACGTACAATGGCAAAGAACTACCGGTTCTGACCTTTTCTGTGATACTACTACGCTTCGTTGCCATGCTGAAGAGTCGAATTCAAGATGAAGATGCTCCTATTACGGCAAAAGGCGTTCAAACTCTCCGAAAACGTGTGCTGGATGCTCTTGGGCAATGGTATGAATGCTACAGTGATGACAACAGTCTCGAGACAATGCCCACACCTACATTCACGATCACGTCACGTGAGACTGCGTTAATCCTGCAGAACTGGACTAACGAGCGCACCAAGCAGCTAGGAGTACGACGGTGGCTAGCAAGAATGGAAGCTTACCCGGGCGTTCCACCACTTCGTGGAGCTTCATCAAACCGTGTGCTAGAGCTCCCTCCTGAAGGATGCACGCTCGAACTCGAAGAAATGACACCTGAGGTGAAAGATGCCTTCCTCTTGCTTCTAATCCCCATTCTGAAGCAAAACCGAGCTCTACACGTTCGAGTTTTCACGCGCTACACTGGAGATCGCAGCGAACAAGAGCAAGAGAAGGTGTGGGCGATGCGAATCCACGTTCAGAGTGTTGTCGCTCAAAAAACCCGTCCATCTCCACTGAAACTGTCGCCAAGTTCCCACGGCCTACCCAGTCCGTTAGCTCCTAACTCTCCAGCTTCGTCTGTCTCCTCATCAACCTCCAGTTCTTCAAGCTCAAGACTACGGATTATCCAAGAGCGCCTGCAATACCTGCACAACAACGCCTAATAACTGTACACAAATGCACATACTTACAGGAAAGCACCTCCATTTCTTTTGTTTTCGTTCCTTGTCAATGTCGAATGGCGTCGTACATCATTAGAGCTTTGCACTCGCCAGTTCATATGCATTTCCGTCGTCTTACTCCGCTTTCTTCTTGGCCTCCGAGAACATAAAGTCGTAGTCCTGGATCTGCGTCTTCAATGAGTCCCGTTCTTCAGTCAACTTAGCAATCTGCTCGCGCTGGCGCTTAATCTCCTCTTCTTGAGCCTTCGCCGTCTCCAGCTGCTTGTCCGATGCGTTCTTCTCGTCCATTAGCTTCATGAAGGCGGAGCTCTGGCCCTCAGCCTGTTTGGTCACAGCAGCAACCTCGTTCTCAGCCTTCTTGAGCTGATCAGCTGAGGCTTTGACCTTCTGTTCCAGGTCGGCGTTCTCCTGCACGAGTCTGGCCAGAGCGTCCACCTTCTTCTTCTTGTCTTCACCCTCTTCATCTCCCAAGAGCTCGTGCAGTTTCTCCGTGTCGGAACTCGCCAGTGATCTTGGGAGTGTGCGTGTATGAAGTGGTGGTATCTCATCCAACGTGCAGGCGGAGATGGCGGAGAACGAGATGGTGCAGTAGGAGAACGCGTACGACTAAACGAACAGCAGCAAGAATTACGTAGTGAACATGCCTTACATAACAAACAAATACATCAGTTCATAATCTACCCTCGCCGAGCTCACTTCAACCTGCCAACAGGTTATGAGCCCAATAAGCTCCGACGACACCACTCACAACGGCAAGCCCCTGCGCACGACGTGCACGACACCGACGTTCAAAGGGCTGAACGTGGCTGCAGACCCGTTCGGAGTTGTTCGAGGGGACGCGCTCCGACTCGGGCTTGTCCGAACCCCCATGCAAGGGGCAGTCGGGGCTCCAGCGAGAGCCTCGAGCGAATTGACAGACTCGAAGGACTACTCGAAGGGATGGCCAAGCAGCAGGCCCAGTTCATGGTCAATCAAGCGAAACCGCAGCAGCAGCTGCAGCATCGCAACGAGCTGTCGCACGCGCCGCCGTACGAGAACCAGTACGGCGCGTCGAGCGCGTTCACGGACTTTATAAAAAAGCCAGAGACCGAAGAATGAGAGTAGGCTCTCTCGACGCGTCAATGCTCTCGGTAGTACCGACAGCACCAACGCCCCGGCGCCGAAGCGTCCGGGTGGAGCAGGCGACGAATGTGCAGCAACCGCAATAGCAACCGTACGTGCCGCCGCCGGAGCACTCCGTGCCGCCGACGAACTTGGCATCAAAGATCCCGAAGCCGCGAGACCTGGACCTGTAGCCCGGATTCGGGAAGTTCTCAGGCAAGGAAGTATACCCGGACTGGGGCGGACTTCAAGTCGTGGGGACTGAGATTCCTGCAGCGCCTGGCTGCAGCACAGCAGATGAGCGGAGGAGACTGGCCGGAAGAGTTCCCCATCCTCGCTCTTAATGGTAAGCTCGATGGCACAGCACTTGGTGTATTTCTGAGAGGATGGTCCCGCTCTGGACGGCCGAATCACCTACGTTGGAACACGTGATGAACAGGATGCTCGTGCCGTACATGACAACAATCACTGCGAGCAAGGGACTGCAGTTGATGACTTCGAGAAGTTGAAGAGCAGGACGTGGGCCGAGAGCACTACCAGTACTTGACGTACGTGGCTGAGCGTTCCGGTTCTTCGGATTTGCATGTATTACAGAGTTTGTGCAAGTCGGCGCCGTCGTACTTGCAGAGTGCGATGTTGACGCGGCTAAAACTCGCAGCGCGTCGACTATCTACAGCAGGCCACGGAGTTAGTGGCGTTCGCGATTGAATTCGAGGCGAACATGCTCAAGCAGGAGAGCGGGCACGGCCAAGGTGGTCGCGGGAACCGCGGACGAGGCGGTCGATTTCACGGTGGCGGCCGTGGAGATCAAGGTGGACGAGGATCTATAGACCGTTGCCCGTGCTGTTGACGGCACGGAGACCTCGCTCCTGCTACAATTGTGGTGAAGCCGGGCACCCAGCCAGAGACTGCCCAGGTAAAGAAAAAAACAGCGATGCTAAGTCATCGACTCGAGTCACGCTGGCCGTCGGAACCGGCACGAACGCGGACTCGTGCACGTGGATCTTGGACAGCGGGTCCAGTGTGCACTTGGTGAAGAACGAGAGGTTGCTGCGGAACGCCGTCGACTGTGACGAGCAGTACCGGAGCGGCTAACGGCGACCTTATACACGTGGTCAAGAAGGGTACGGTGGTGCTGCGGGCGATAGTGGATAGCAACGAGGTCATCGTGGACTTGTCTGACGTCTACTACGGTGATAACCTACCGGACAACATCATCAGCTACGGCATATTGGAGGAGAAGCGTGTACCTGAGCGCCACGGCGGTAAGAGCTACACGGTGCAGAAGAACACTGGCTTGCGAATCTTCGAGGTCTACAGATGCAACAAGGTACTAATGATCGACGCCATGGGTGAGATGACCACGGAGATGCGCGTCAACGCGGTGACGGAGGCAGTCAAGTCAGCGAGCGAATCACTTGAGGATGCAATGACGGAGTCGACGCTGCTCCGAACTACACAAGAGGCTGGGCCACGTTGCGTACGATACAGTTGAGCGTATGGCCGACACGCCTGGATCTGGTATCCGGCTGACAAGCAGAGCGGCCCAACTGTTTGACCTGTGCACAAGGCAAGCAGAGTAAGAACAATCAGTCCAAGAAGGACACGGGCGCGAACGCACCTATTGACAAGATTGGTGGCGTCATCGGCAGTGACATTAAGGCCCCATGACTCGAGGGACAGGCGCGGCAACAAGTACCTGATCAACTTCATAGACTACTCGACGAACTACGCGCGTCTTCCTCGCGAAGAACAAGGCGGATGCTACAAAGGAGTTTGAACACTTCTTAGTGTACTTTGAAAAACGATTCAATTGCCGGATTCATGTACTACGTACCGACGGGGGGCAAGGAGTACGTGAACGTGGACATGTTCTGCAAGGGAAGCAGGCGTTAGACGTCAGATTAGCGAGCGCGAGAATCAAGCATCGAATGGCAAAAGCAGAAAGAATGCATCGCACCGTTCTGAACATGGCACGTTGCATGCTGTTCGCGAGTGGGTTGCCGTTGTACTTCTGGGGGAGACGCAGTGGAGTACGCTGCTTTCGTGTTGAACAGAAGCTCGTGCAGCGCGAACCCCTTAAGCACATGTCTCCGCTCGAGATGTTGACGGGCAAGATGCCAAGCTTGTCCGACATTGTCACATTCGGGAGCCCAGGCACAGCCTACAGAGATCCTGGCAAGAAAGCATGGAAGTTCAGAGCACAGGTTGGCGCGATCGTGGGCAAAAACGACGAGACGAAGGGGTTTCAAAGTGTACTTACCGAAGGACCGGATCGTAATTACCACCCAGCACATCAAGAACGTGGAGACGCTGGACAGCAAGCAGAACGCGCAGCTGCAGGAGCAACTCAAGCGCGAGGACCCAGAGCTGAAGAGAACTGTTGAAAATGGCGAGAAGGCCGCGGAACGGAAGGAGCCCATCGCGGACTTGTCTCAGATCAGTGAGACACCGAAGAGCGGCGAAACGGCGGTGATGTCGAAGAAGAAGCGACCAAAGAAGAAGTCGAAGAAAAACAGCAAGAAGGAGAGAACAGTTGTTGCAGAAGACGCTGCAGGAGTGGAAGGAGCTGGTGCTGATGAAAGAGCAGCTACCAGCAGAAGAGGTGCAGCCCACGCGCATGCGCACGCGTTACATGGGCAAGAAGCGCGTGCCCGTTGGTCGCGTGGGGCGCGGTCATGCTCAAGGACCCGAAGAACTTCCGCGAGGCGATGAGGGACCCGCGCGCAGAGAAGTGGAAACAAGCCATCAGAGAAGAGATCGAGGCGCTGGAACAGAACGGCACGTGGAAGGTGGTGAAGAAGCCGGAGAACGCGAAGCTTCTGCACACCAAGTGGGTATTCAAACTAAAGACGCACGCGGATGGTACCATCGAGCGGTACAAAGCTCGATTAGTGGCGCGTGGCGACGAGCAGGAGTATGGAGTCGACTATACGTACACTTTCTCTGCTGTTCTCGACATGGAGTCGGGAAAGATCATCTTAGTGCAGTGTCGCGCATCTGAAGGTTCCTGCGCGCCACGGAGACGTGCCCAGTGCTTACGTGAAAGCTAAGAAGGAGGCAGAGCTGGTCATCATGCTCTCGTCATCCCCACCGGAATGGAATTCACAGAAGAGCAGCTCCGTGCGCGCTAGGAGTCAAGAGCAAGTACGAGCTGGCGTTGTTGCTCGAGAAAGGGCTCTACATTGGCCTGGCGCAGTCGGGCAGGCTTTGGAACCAGTTGCTGCATAGCATCTTGCTGTCGCTGGATTCCAGCAGTGCTACTCGGACAGCTGCCTCTACGTCAAAAGCGAAAAGGATGGTATGACGCTCGTCGGCGTGTACGTCGACGACATCATCGTGACGGCTACAAGCGTGGAGAAGGTGGACAAGTCTCTTTCCAGGACATGCAGGTTGTGGAGCTGAAGGACTTAGAGTCGTGTCGAAGTTCCTGGGTATAGCCTTTACCTACGACGACGAGGACGGCTGGGCTCTCGACCAGGAGCAGGTGATCCAGGACATGTTAATGAAGTTCGGATTGACAAGGCGGCCCTGGTCAACACACCAATCGGAGGCGAGCAAGACGGCGAGGCACCAGGTGAGTTATTGCTCTAGTGGCGGTGCTGGTACACCAGGTCGCCTGACGGTGCAGACGTTTCAGTCATTAGTGGGCAGCTTACTCTGGTCTCGAGGTGCACGCGACCCGACATCTCGTTCGCCGTGCACCGTGCGACGAGGAACTCGCACGCACCGAGAGAGGCTGACTGGAGATTGGCGAAGCGGATTGCCAAGTATCTCAAAGGTACCAAGAACATCAAGTTCGTAATGAACGCAGACGAGAACGCGATGGGTGAGGATGGTGTGCTGGTGGAGGCGTACAGCGACGCCGACTACGCAGCTGACAAGAAGGACAGGAAGTCCGTGAGTGGTGGCGTTGTAATGATGGCCGGCGCTGTGGTGGCGTGGATATGCAAGAAGCAAGCGTGCGTCGCGCTCTCGACGATGGAGTCGGAGTTTGTCGCGGCCTCACATACTACTGCTATCGAGTGTTTGAAAGAGATAGGGATCAAGGTGCGGATGCCGTCACTGCTACACGTCGACAATCAAGCAGCGATCGCTCAACTCGAAGGCGAGGACACCACTGGGCACGCGAAGCACATTGACACCCGCCACAAGTTCGTGAAAGACTTCGTGAAGAAGAAGGTGCTGCTGATCAACTACTGCGAGTCCAAGAAGATGCGAGCGGACGTCCTGACAAAGGTCATCCCGGCGCCACGGCTCGCTGAACTACGTGGGCTTGTGATGCTTTCAGGTTGACCGCACGGGAAGGAGTGTCGGAACTCGCCAGTGATCTTGGGAGTGTGCGTGTATGAAGTGGTGGTATCTCATCCAACGTGCAGGCGGAGATGGCGGAGAACGAGATGGTGCAGTAGGAGAACGCGTACGACTAAACGAACAGCAGCAAGAATTACGTAGTGAACATGCCTTACATAACAAACAAATACATCAGTCTACAATCTACCTCGCCGAGCTCACTTCAACCTGCCAACACTCCGTCTGCTTCTTAAATGTCTCGTTCTCAGCCAATAGCGACTTGTATCCAGCTGCAGCTCCTTCTGCCTGCTTCTTCATAGCCCCCAGACTCTTCTCCAGACGGAGATTCGTCGCCAATGCAATGTAAACAAGACGTAGCAGCAAGAACAGGAACAAGCAGAAGCCTGTGATGTACATGTCCCGCTGGGCAGTGAGCAAGCGAATGCGCATACCATCACTCAGCACTTCATCGGACGAATGGTGCTTATAAACTGTCGAAACATCCGCTGTACAATAACATAACAGTGAGAATCTTGTCATATCTCGAGTTCTACAGCAGCTATAGAGCTCAAACCACCACGAAACGATAGATAAACGCATTGCACGTACATAGAAACAGGATAGAAACCACAGCAAGCACGACTGTAGCCACCATATTTGCTGGAGAGTCCTTGCCGCCGAGATTCTTCATCAGAAAAGAAATGACCGCGTGCGAGATCCACTGGCCGAACGGAAGGCTCAGCACCAAGCAAATGGCAGCCTCCGTCATCATCATCCAGAACATGAGGTGATTTAGCAACATCTTCGTCTTCCCGTGTCGTCTGGAAAGTTTTTCTAAGTGAGGACTTCTCAAGAGGTTTTTGATACTCTTCTTGGATATTTTAGGCCCATGCCTAACCGGGGCTTTTTCGTGCCATGAGTGTCACGGACGGCTGTGATTGGCGGGTACAGCAAGTGGATTAGGGCTGTTGGTTGCGGTGGTGGCACAGTGAAAGTGCCATGGCAACACGTTGTGCCATGCGCCACAATCGAAAATTACGCTGTTTTTCCCGTAAATTTTGCTCTTCGCGGTCGCGTCAAGATTTTTGCGCCAAAATGCACCACGACGAGGTAGCTACTGTCGTCTTAGGTCTGCAGCTCATGGCGCTGTTGTTCGTCTATTGTGATGAGAGGAAGCCATGCTTGGAGAGGAGCAGGCTCAACTGGAAGCACCATTCTCAACTGCTGCTGAACGAAGGACAGTTTCCGGCAGTATTATCGCATGTCTTTCGGTCGTTCGAGCGGTTGGTGCAGCTTCTCGAGCCACACTTGCGCGTTGATGAAGCCCAATCTCGTCGACGGACGGGAACAGAACCTCTATCGCCGGTCAACAAGGTCCAGATCTGCGTGTCGTGGTTGGCTGGATACTCCTACCATCCCGTCCGCATGCTGTCCGGAGCAAGCTCCTCGGGGTTTTACGCTTGTCTCCATGCCGTCATGGACGCGATTGAAGCACAAGATGAGCTTCAGCTTCGTTTCCCGGTCACGGAGAACGAACAACGAAAATCAGCAGCAGCGTTGTCGCATCGCAGCAAATCTGGGCCAGGCAAAGAACCGGTGTTGACGGGATGTGTCGGAGCTATCGATGGCTGGCTCTGTCAAATACAAGTGCCGCGCCGTAGTGAAGTAAAACGTGTCGCCTCCTTTTTCTCGGGGCACTACCAGTGTTATGGAGTTAACGTCCAGGCTTGCGTTGACCACCACAGCCGATTCATGGCGATCACTAGTTCCTGTCCTGGAGGAATGGGTGATGCTGTGGCGTATCAAAGATGGAGGATCTCTAGTCTTGCCGATGCACTTCCGAAGGGGTTGTATTTGGTGGGCGATAACGCATACAGCAACAGTAACACCTTGTTGACTCCATTTACGAAGCCGCAAACGGAGACAGACAGCCACGACGCCTACAATTTTTTTCTCAGTCAACTTCGCATACGTGTAGAAATGGCTTTTGGATTACTCGTGAATAAGTGGCGCGTGTTCAAATCGCCGCTGAAAGTGCGCATGAAAAACGTTGCCAAGGTCGTCCATGTGGCATGCATTCTTCACAACTGGTGCATTGATGAGCGACTGCAGCAAGATGAGGGGTTCGACGTAAGTGATGATGAAAATTTATCAGAGGCATTAAGCTGTTTGAGTCTGGACCAGACTCCTGTACTGGCTTTCTGCCTCCCAACAAGCAGCACCTTCCTACCAAGATTTGTACGCCGCTAGCGAGCCGCTCCAGACATCTCGAACGAAGAACAAAAGGCGCACGAAGAAAATGAGCGCTAAGTCGGTGCGTAAAGCGCGACCGAAAAAACCGCAGCGAGCGCGAGAGTCGGAAATGATACGCAATACGATCGTAAAGATGATTGATAAGCGCAACTTGTCTCGTCCAGCTTACAACAAAGTACGAGCTGCAGCAGAAATGGACAAGTACTTGTGAAAGCGATGACGTGTTGATTTTGCAATGAGTTACTCAATAACGCTGCTGTAGAGAGCGACTCGAACTCGTTGGCTAGTTGCTACGGCATAACTCGGCCTCCATCTCGAAGCAACTTCGTACGGTAGAGGTCCAAGCTCTTCTGAAGTGACTCAACGTCCTCCGTTTCTAGTAGCATTGGCGACCCTCTCCCCATATACTCGATCAACTGGTTCATTTTCGCGAGCGAGTCCGCGTTGGAAGTCAAGCCGCCACAAAGCCTTTCCGTCATTGTTTTCATCGCCGTCATGATCTCGACCTTCATCTTCTTCGCAGAAGGCGACGAGGTCCCAACGCTGCTAGATGAGCAGCGCTTCAGCGAGTCAAACTGGTCCTCCTCATACATGCCTCCTTCCACAAACTGAGTCAAGTTATGTTTTATCTCGAGACACTCTCTGAGATAGAAGACGTCGAGTGCTCCATCACAGAAGTTAAAGAAGTCATCTTAAATGCTCTCCAGACTTAGTAAAGCGGGCCATCGCCTTCACATACTTCAGGTTCACAGACTTCCACATGTCGTACAGACTCGCCACCTCCTGGGCAACAATGTTGGAAGGATCAAAGCTTTCAAAGCGCACGTGTTCACTGTACAAATTGTTGTAGGCCGTCTTGTTCCCGTTAAACTCCGTGTGGCTACATCACGCCAAAAGGATGAGTTTGCATGCGTCTCACCGGCGTCCAATTGTTGGCGGGTTGGCTTGTTTCCAGTCTCCGCGAATCGAGTTGCAAACGTATCCGAAAACAGGACTTTCAGCAGCCGAAAGCTGCAGTTCTTCGTCGGGTAAGTCGCTTGAACCCCTGAACCAGAGCACGAACCCAACGCCGCAGTAACCAGCGACCGCTGTAGCTCGTCATAGGCTTTGAGGCGTTTAATGCGCTCCTCTGCAGGTGTCGTCCGCTTCAGCCTCAGATTGCGACTCGTGCATTCTTTACGAAGCTGCTCCACAGTCCAGGTCGAGTAGTTATCCGAAACTGGTGGAGCAACGGAGCCTGGCTTCACTACCGTCCAGTTGGACGCCACACCAGGAGACTCCTGAGGAGCCGCTAGACCAGCACGACTCGACACCGCTGCTCCTTCCATCGCTTGGTCTTCACGCCTGAATTGCAATCACGTAATGAGCTCGCTTGCTGTCAAGAGCTAACACAGTACCTCTATTCGCGGTTTACCAGAGCCATTCGCTAGCTGCGAAGCTGCGTGTGCCGAGCTTGACGAAAATTGCCGTGCGAGACCTGGCATGGCGTGGCACAAAGCCGTCTGGGTCAGGAATGGACTTGGTGGCACCTCAGTACTGTCCTACCCCTATGGCACGCGTGGCACGCATGGCTCCCGGTTAGGCATGGGCCTTAGAAGGGGGGAAAGGAATATATGTGCGACACACCAAACGTATCTAATCATGAGAACAGCTAGCCATCACCATTGTTGATTCTCTAACGATAGAATGTCACTGCTTCCAAGTCTTGGGGGTTTCGCCGTCCTTGGATTGATACATTCCTCGCATTTTTGTTAAATTTCCTTTTACCAGTTCCACCTCAATGAAATCTGCCACAACGGCAACGCGTGTGAGCGGCACGTGCCTCACAACGGATAAAAAGATAACCTTCTAAAAGATAGCTCGAATGTTAGTCTTCACTTCGGCTTTTCCCCTCCAAGCCACAAGTCGATGCCCCAGACGATGACGGTACTTCATGGACGATTCGCTGTCCAATCTCGCGTCCATGCCACACTGTACGGTGGTGTTTGGCTCTGTCGCGATCTACAGGACACCAACCGTCT
Source organism: Phytophthora colocasiae (assembly GCA_018806915.1). Lineage (NCBI taxonomy): Eukaryota > Oomycota > Peronosporomycetes > Peronosporales > Peronosporaceae > Phytophthora > Phytophthora colocasiae. The sequence goes on from JAGKQI010000045.1 coordinate 435,257, forward strand.
TGTTGCGGTCAAGCAGATGGATCTCAACCTCGCACGACAAGCTGTTGCACAAAACTTGCATCTTGACAATCCCTGGACTGAAAGGCGCACACTCGATGCTTTAACAGCACTCGAACGCCACGACAATGTTGTTCAAGTATATCAACAATTCCAGCAAGGAGATTCGTGGTTCGTCGTTATGGAGTACTGTAGTGGTGGTGATTTATGGCAGGAATTGGAGCGACAGCCAAACCAACGTTACCTTGAAGCTCAAGCCCTCCAACTCTTTGCACAAATTGCAAGTGGAGTGCAAGTAGTGCACGCGAACGGCATTGCCCACCGGGATTTAAGTCTCGAAAATGTGCTACTAAGTCGCAATGACGATGGTTCTATCACGCCAAAGATCTGTGACTTCGGACTAAGCGCCAAGACGGACCATTTGCGCCGTGAACGAGTTGGTAAAGCTTACTACATGGCACCTGAGGTTGTAGCTGGAATTGAATACGATTCAAAAGCAATTGATGTGTGGTCACTGGGAATCATCCTGTTTGTACTGCTGACAGGTTCGCCACTCGCGTCTCTAGCGTCCGAGACGGAGAAAGAGTTCACCGTGCTCAAGACGTTCGGTGTCGAAGCGATTCTACGGGCTTGGCAAATGAATGACCTGGTTTCGCCATTGTCGATTGATCTACTGACGAAGATGCTGCAAGTTATCCCTGTTAACCGAATCACTGTGCAAGAAGTTGTGGCACATCCAGCATTGAATATGCCTTGATTTGTAGGCTTGACGGGTATCCATAAGAAAATACTTCGAAGTAGGTGTTAATAAGCTTCTTGTTAATCATTCAATTGAAAAATTCTTCCTAAACTATCAGTACGTGTCAATCCAGGAACATCATCGATGAGATGATGATGTTGATCACCGCAAGTGTTCCGAACAACGCAGCGAGAAACGATCCGAGCCCCTTGATCCGATCAAATTCGATACCAGCGGTGATTTCCAGTACTATTGACGTGTAATCGACGACGATTTCGACCACAACTTGCAGCAGCAGCATGTTGATTTGACTCATTTTCCGCGCGGCAACCTCTGACTCGGACATTGACGCATTTAACGGCCTCAATAGTGAATAATGAGGGTGGTTGCTGTAGAAAAAGAGGATCGAAGCGGAACAGCCGATAGCGATATACTCGGCGTACATTCCGCGTTAAGTTCCGCTGTGTGGTACGCTTGTCGTTGGTGTCTCCAGAGCTCAAATCCAATCTGTTTAGTGACAAGGGAGGACGTTCGTCGATCATTCGCAACCGATTGCCTAACAGAAGTACGTGAATCTTGTCCAGGACGAGCTTGAACAGGAGGTTTCGGGTATTCGTGAACGTATCCTTGTCGACGCCGGATACTGTACGTCACTAGGAAAGCTTTGACGACACGGACACAAATCTCAAGAAATGCTATTCCAAAGGTTCCAGCAGCTGCCATTCCAGTGTTCCGCATCCCGAGCAGCACAATTCGAGCTTGAGTATCGATCAGCACAGTAGGTACGCCAACCAATATACACATAACACGGATGCTTCGAATCCGTCTCTTGATGACTAAATATTTTGCCGCTTCTTGTAAAGACAACTTCGCCACAGTGCTGAGAGTCATAAAGCAAGCAACCACAATGTAAGTCTGTTCTGCAATTCTCAGCTGACTCAAGAGCTGAACGTACCCTCCCGCTAGAAAGACCGGTAAACATGAAACGAAAGTATTAACATATCCACGCCAGAAACTCGGAGAGATGTACATTGGGACAATATCTGAAGGCATGGGAGAAACTCGAGAGTTCATGATAAATCCCACGGCGATAACAGGAGTTTTCCGCTTTTGTCTTCGTCGATCCAATCGCTCTTTCCCCTCTTGAGTCTCCTGGAAGTAAATTCTTCGTGCTGTTAAAATCACAGCCGTATTCATAACATGGTTGGTGACAGTAATACAGTAGAATTCGAGTTTCATCTTGGAAAACCCATCCGTCCGAGAAAACCACGCAATTAGTTCTCCTAATCCAAACATTGTCATTAGACTGGCAAATAGCCACAGCCCGGATCCCCATGCAAGTTTTCTGACGCAATAGAGAACTGTTGGCCGACGTCTTGGCAAATTAATGAAGTGTTGAGCCAACATCGCAGGGACATGGGCGAGAACAATTGTGATAGCGTATAATATCCCACACCAAACCACATTCGCAACGATAAGCCCGAATCTGGACTGGTTTCGGGAAGACTTAGGCGAGAAAATATTTCCAGTTGAATAGCACGCATTAGCGGCCTGTAGTGGGCTGCGGCCTCTACAGATCTTACCCTGTTAGTATCAAGCTTCGCAAGCTTCCATCCTCTTCCTGGACTGCCTGGGCTAGGGCAGGTAAGACGCGAATGGAATCCACAACGTGTGGTCTAGTTGACTACAAGGACTGGCTCGAGACAATAGGCCAAGGACAGTTTGAGATTTACTCTCACTTCTGAACTTGCTCTCAGTAGAGCAAGAGCTTCGGAACGTGTTCTGAGTAGAGCACAAGGACTGCAAGGATTAAAGCACCATCATAGTACATGTTGGTAGACTTGGGGAGTTCCAGCTCCCACGTACTGAGTGTTATTTCCTTGTGTGTCCCCGACCTACTACACGGCCCAAGCACACGCTATACTACCGATAGCATTCCGAATTACCATCCGCTGCACTCGCATAGCTTGGACCCACGTTCCGCGCCGAAGAAGGTCTTGAATCGCGCGATTCCATAACGAAATTTGCACGGTCGATCAAATGAGTAAAGAAGCACGCCCTGATCCATTGGATGCCCAGGACCGATTCGCAGGCATCGTATCTTGAAGCAAGGCTGACGAGATCGTATCAATTAGCCAGGCAGCTGGTTGTCCATTCCCTGGAAAATTACGATGTTGACAAGAGCTAAAATAACGCACAGCCTGTGATCATCCGTCATCACTGCACCATAACCGCTGTAAACCTAAGATAGGCCGAAGTTGAGAGTGTGAAGCGATATTTGACACTTGAATGTCTTTCGGCTCTGTATTAGCAACACCAAATTGCGTCAACCGGTTTACGTCAAGTAGCGTTCAAAACCACATTAGTACCGATCGCTGTTTTCACCTTGTCAAACGCGCCTACGCGACTTAAAGAGGTAGAGCACGCTTGATGTTAGTACTGAGTCGCTGGGCCAGCACCGAGTCGCGCATTACGACCAGAAGCCGGCCCTTGCCACTTTGAAGCTGCACCTCCAAGCCGATCAGAATGTTCTCTGCACTGGAATCACCACTGCGGAACCGCCCTGCAAACTTGCACTTGCCCACCACACCGTTCATGTTGTTGATCTCGTATACTTGAGCGACGTTGCAGTCCTTTTGAACAGCCTGCACCACAGCATTCATCTGAACTGGGACGGGCAAAGTGAATTCACTGGTGTGAAGTGACGTGGAGTCTGCCATAGAAATGCGGCGCTCGAAATCGTCTAGGCTCATCTGCTGAGGCACGAACAATTCGCCAACAACAGGAGATAGATCCACGTCGTATTTATCCGCACTGGTGATGATCTCAAGAGGAACGTTTTCGAGGTGACCATGGAAATCCACCTGAAGCTGGGCCATAGACGTCGAACCACCAGGGAACAATACAGGGAGTTCAGGGAACGAAACGACCTGCTGCGGATTCTTACCAACGACTTGCACCCGCGAAATTGGCTCGCTGGAATTGTTCGCAAGCCACAACTGGATAACATTCATCCCAGGAGAATGCGTTGACGGTTGACGAAGGAATGCATAGTGAACATCCAGCCCATTACCAGCAAGTGAAGACAACAACTCGTGCCGAGGAGGTGGCGTTGTGGACGATGAGACGCTGAGACTCATCAAATCACCCAGGAGGTTGGAAGAAGGAGCCACTGGAGGGAAGACTTGCATCGGAGGAGGGTTGGCTGGAGCTACTCCTGGTGAACCCAGTAGATCAAGCGGGTCGAAAGCATTGGCTGGTTTTGCCTTTTTTGGCTGTGAGCGCTTCTGCGGTGATTTTGTCTTCCCACTCTTCGGTCGTCGACGAGAACGCTCCTCCTCGGACGATTCTTCAGACTCACTTTCTTCCGACGATGAATCTTCACTTTCCGACCCAGAGCTGGAAGCTGAGTCAGAGCCACTAGCCTCACTGCCACTTTCAGACTCAGATTCCGAGCCACTGCCAGATTCCGACTCAGACTCTGATTCGGATTCGGACCCGGAAGATTCCGACCCAGACGAACTCTCATCGCTGTAAAAGCCCTTTGAACCTCTTTCTTTCTTCTTGGTGGGCTTTGAGCTATGACGCGAGGAACTGCTACGGTTGGTTTCTACGAAGGAAGACTCATCACGCAGCGAACGATCCGGCTTGGACATTCGCCACTCAGGCAACACCAGGTACCCGGGAACGCTGTGGCGAACAACATTGGAAAGCGAGCCAAGTGTAAAGCGTGTCTTAGACTCGTCGTCATAGCCAATCAGTGGCGCAGGCTTCTTGCTGGCAAATAGCTTGTGGGGGTTCACAATGTTAGCGTCACCAGAGAGGGCGGCACGAACTAAACGAGCGCGGTCCCGGACGTCATAGTCAATGTCGAACTTGCACAGCTCGATAACGTACTGGAGAAGCAGCTGAATCGTGTGCTTCTGTGGCTCACGGAGACCAAGTTTCACCGCCAGATTTAGAAGCTGAAGACGCACTTCCGTCGACTCATCCGAAAAGTCCTTGACAAGCAGGCGGAGCGACTCGGCTGCGCATGTCGTTCCGTTGCCATCATCGTTAAATTCACCAAGCATCCACACGATCGATGCTCGTGCCGAAGGGCTAGTCACACGACCAGTTACCATCATCGCGGCCAAGGAACGCACAACAAGGAGACGATCTTTCTTGATAGCTTGCTGCTGAAGTAGCTGACGAATCACAACCACACTCTCAGCAACAACCTGCTCATTCGAAGAGCGAACCAGACGCATCAGTCCACTCAAGCAACGCTCAGCAACCGACGGCATTGCATCAGCGACTCGTCCCAGCGCACGAACTGTCATCGTGACGAAAGATTTGTCCACGTGACGGACGTACGCCTGGAACTCACGCAGGATGATGCTCACGTTGTCATTCGTCACCAACGAGGTAAGGATCTCCAGCTTTAACTTGCGCGCGTAGGCAGGGTCCGTTGCCCTCACGAAGAACTCTTGCAGGAACGGGCGGAACATATCCGGGCGCGACGTCGCCATAGATGAGATGACGGACAGCACCACGTACTGAATCTCCCGCTGGTTACGCATAATACGCACCAGCGACTTGCCGATGAGCGTCGACGTGGCCATACTGTGGGTCCCGCAGTAGTAATGCAGCGTGGCCACAGCCAGGACTACAGCACTGTTCCTCGACTTGAGCAGAGGGATCGAAGATCGCAACAGCAGGCGGTGGTCTTCATCCAACTCCTCTCCACCTCCAATTCCACTTGCTAGAGCATCACTACGGAAAACAGATCCAATTGAAGGAAGTGCTTCCCCCCTCACAGCTCCTCCTCCCAGCATAAAAGGTGACTGGCTTGAAAAAGAGCTCTGATTCTTCATGAAGCTCTTCTTCTCATCGTCTGAGTCAGATCCACTACCTTCATCGTCTGAGTAAAATCCCTTCCTGGTCTTTCTCTTAGGGAACATCTCCTTGTCCTTCTTGGTCTCTTCCTGGATCGGAGCCTGAAACTGTTCCCTGCAGTACCTGATCAGCACATTGAGCGTCACCGTTTGTCCCCACTCGTCAATATCCGCCAACAAGTGGCAGAGTTTCCTGAAAGGTCGATGCAACAAGTCCAAACGGTCCGGACACACTTCATTCAACGCTTGAACAGCACTTCCCAGCACCATCGTACTGGAATCATTGAGAAGAGTGCCAATAATCTCGGCCAACACGTCCTTTTGGTCCGGATCCACAATAAACACTTTGCTAATAGCGTTCGTCGCACATTTCCGGACATAGGCCGATTCATCCGCCGCACATTTGCGGATAGCAATGAGTTGGATCTGGAGAATATCCCGGACTCGAATACTAGTCATCACTCTAAGAGCTAAAGCCCTAATGAGTTGATTCTGGTCTGCCAAGTCCTTCTGGAAGCTGTTAATACTCAACAACGCTAACTCTCGACACTGAGAATTAGCATCAGCGTAATGTACCAAGTACATATACACCAGCTTCTTCACTTCGACACTAGCCACAATCACGTTCTTCACCACGTCCGCGAAGAACATGGACACGTCTTCACCCTTGGAAATGCTAGCAAGAAGCGCCTTCATCGCCTCTAGCTTCTCTGAATGGCCAGCAACACCCAACTTATTGTCCAATAGCTTGCGGATACGGTCCAGGTTCATGCTCTCCTCGAAGAAGTGCGCGTCGCCCGTGATACTCTTCATACCGATAGCCATCGCCATCTTGGGCTTAAGGGGGTCGGAATGCGGAATGGATCTAGAAAAGTGAAACGGTACCAGATTTATGGTACAGAGTCATATATTATGATTTAGAATCTGATATTAATAGTTTTTAGAATAGATACACACCGACGGAGATGTTGATATTGAGCACTGCGATGGCTGCGAGGAATACGGAGAGGAAAGCTTCGACGTTTTTGTCCATGGTGAATTCTACACCAGTAATTCCACAGCCACTTGAAAAGCTAAAATTTCGAGTTGAGACGATCGTTCCGAAGCATTTTCACTCATACCAATTCTTCGTAGAAGCGAATAGTGTGGATGATTGGCGAAGAAAACGAGGATAGATGCAGAACAGCCAATTGCAATGTACTCAGCGTACATATCCGAGATGATTTCGGCGACGTGGTAACCTTGAACCCGGCAACTCCATTGATTAAACTCAACGCTGGAAGCTCTCCGCGGTTTTGAGAGAATTCTTGAAGGAATACGCGGATGTGAAGAAATCAATTCTGTTGGTCGACCCTCGGAACGTTTGGCCTTGCGCTTGCGAATTTTTCGGTAGACAAAGTGAGCCTTCCCACCTCGTAGACAAATTTCTAGAAGTGCCATCCCCAGTGTTCCAAACGCTAAAAAGTTGGTACTTTGTGTTCCAAGAAGAATAATCCGTGCTTGAGTGTCGACTAGAACGGTTGAGCTACGCACATGACACGAATGCTGCGTATACGTTTCTTGAAAATGTAGTGCTTGATCACTTCTTGAATTGTGAATTTAAACACAAAACTAGCGATGATAAAGCTAGTAATAACTGCGTTGCTTCTGTCCATGATTCGCTGCTGACTTAGTACGTGAACGAAAATTCCAGCCACAGCTGCAGGTGCGGATTTAGGAAACTCCTTGAAGTATGCCCGCCAAAACGATACTTTTTGAGTTCTAATTGGAACAGGTCCACTTTGTTGCGCTAACACGAATCGATCTCGGCCTTGAACACTCTCATGATAGTAAATTTTCTTGGTTGTCAACGTAAGTCCCGTGAAAAAGCCGTGCGTGGCCAGTGTGTTAACGTAGCAATCAATTTTGTACTTAAAAAGTGTCGGGTTGGCTGTCGTGATGTACCCGACAAAGCAGCTCCAACCGAACATGATTGCCACTGTAAAAACAAAATACAAGGCCGAGTTACGCACAAGCTTCTTCAAGCAAAACCAGAATGTAGGTCGGCGATCAGGAGATTTCAGGAATTTGAGAGACAACAGCAGTGGGATCTGAGCCAGTAACGTTATCGTGGAAAATGAAATTGCAGCCCAAACAGAATTCGCAGCAATTAATTCACGTCTCGATTGATTTTGAGATGATTTTCCAGAAAATACATTCCCAGCTGAATAACAGGCATTGACAAGCCACGCACAGATGATACTTCCAATAGCGTTTCTGACCACCGTCAACTGTGCTCGTAATGGTTCAGTCCATTTAACCCGTTTAAAAGACCCCAAAGTAATACGGCTTCGCTTTACTGGAGATACAAAGTCAGCAGTTGGTCCAGCATTGCGTGAATCCACCGCTACAAGTACTCGTGGCATGACCGTCGTTAAAAACTCAAAAAAATATCGTCCCACATTGATCGAACTGTACTTACTATCAATAGCATTCAAACTACTAATTTTCTTTTAAAATAAATAAATGCCAGCTGAGATATTGATGTTCAGTACGGCAGTGACCATGAACAAGACCGTAAAAAAAGCTCCAAGATTCTTTACCAACTCGAATTCAATACCCACTGACATTTCCAACAGGGTGGATACAAAATCCACCAAAACTTCCACTAAAAGCTGAAATAAAAGCATTTTCAAATGAGCGAGCTGCTGGTTTCTTTGCCCGGTGGACTCTGACTGCCTCAACAGAGAGTAAAATGGATGTTCTCCGAAGAAATACAAAATGGAAGCCGAGCAGCCGATCGCGATATACTCAGCGAAGGTATCAGCATTAATTTCAGCAATGTGATAGGCTTGAAGTCGCCTCCGCCATAACTCGAACTCAATTCTGCCACCTACAGGTGAGTTAGGACTCATGCTTAATGCCGCTCGGCGTGATCCAGGAGCTGGCTTTATCTTTCGAGATCCGTAAGTATTGACTTCACGTGCTCGAATAGCTCTAATGACAGAAATCGCTTTAACCATCCGGAGAAAAACCTCAATAAACGCCATCCCGATGGTGCCCATGGCTACCATCTGCGTATTCTTTGTCCCAAGTAGAATAATTCTCGTCTGTGTGTCAATCAATACAGTCGGGAGAGCAACAGCGGCGCACATAAACTTAATGCTTCGTATTCTCTTCCTAAGAATATATTGTTTGGTGCTTTCTTGGATCGCGAGCTTGAACAACGTCGTGGCAATGACAAAACACGTAAGAATTAAACCACTTTGTTCCATGATTCGTTGTTGGCTGAGAATATTGTACGAACACTCCGGCAAATGCAGCAGGGATTGACTTGGGGAATTCCTTAACGTATGCACGCCAAAATTTAAATATCCGATGGCTATAGGATGTTCTAAAAGGTAGAACGACTTCTTTACTGGCTGCAAATTGCTGTAGGCGATCTCGGCCTTGGCAGGTTTCTCGATAGAAACTATTTCTTGCCGTTATAGAAAGCCCAGTAAAGAAGCCATGTGTTGATAAGGTACCAACGTAGCAATCGAGTTTGTACTTGAAAATGGACGGGTTGCGAGTAACCAGGTAAGCGAAAAAAATGCTGCATCCAAGCATAACAAGAAGAGTCACTAGGAAGTATCCAAAAGCTCCTTTAAGAAGCTTCTTCAGGCATAGCCACACTGTTGGTCTGGAGTCTGGGGTGCTGATAAATCGCAGTGATAACATGGAGGGGAGACGAGCGATGAGCATCACAATAGAAAAAGTAATTGTCGCCCAAAAGGAGTTGGCAATCATCAGCTCAGCTCGCGATTGATCTCGTGAAGGTTTTCCAGCAAAAATATTCCCGAGGGAGTAACATCCATTCGCAATCCAGGCACACAACATACTTCCAAAAGCATTTCGCAGGACAGATGCTTGGGCTTTTAAAGTACTCAACCATTTAGCCCGTTTCGTGAGATCTAATACGTATACAAGCAGATTCTGACGTGATTGATTTGAATTTATACTCATCCTTGTAGGTTGACGGGAAACACTAGCAGAATCATTCACATCAGCCATGAGTCTCGTAAAGATGGGAAATCGATAAACCCTATTCATAGAAAAATGTACTTCGAGTATATTCGGCTTAAATTTCAACAAAACACACAACTAAGTCAAATAAATTCCAATCGAGATAGTGAGGTTCGTCACAGCTGTCACCATGAAAAACACTGCAAGAAATGATCCGAGACTATTGACATGGTCAAACTCCAGCCCTGTAGCCATCTCAAGCGCAATCGAAATGTAATCAACCACGGCTTCCACTCCAAATTGAAGGCCTAAAATGTACAGTTGATTTAGTCGCCAAGTCGATAAATCGACTATTTCCTCGGCGCTGTACGACTGACGCAGTAGAGGATAGTGTGGATGAGTCCCAAAGAAGAACAGAATTGAACCCGAACACCCGATAGCGATATACTCTGCATACATATCTGCATTGAGCTCGACTATATGAAAAACGTGTAGCTGTTGCTTCCACATCTGAAACTCTACAGGCATTGATAAATTGTCACCTGTAGAATGCCCTTTGTTCGGGTGAAATATTGCATTTTGACGTTGTGTAATAGTTCGCTCTAACATTTTCGCCTTCACCAATCGAAACAATATTTCGATCAGTGCCATCCCGAGTACTCCTTTGACTGCCGTACGCGTATTGCTGCCTCCACTTAAAATTATTCTGGTTTGAGTATCAATTAACACGGTTGGAACACCCACCAAAATGCACATGACCCTGGTACTTTGAATGCGTTTCTTCACGACGTACAACTTTGATAGTTCTTGGATAGCCAACTTAAACGCAATTGCTCCGGTGAAAAATAAGCTAAACGTCACAGAACCCTGTTCAACTATTCGCAGACGACTCAGCACATGAACTGCTACTGTTGCCAACATTGGAGGAACAAAAGACGGAAGTTGCTTGACGTAAGATTTCCAAAATACTGGAGCTCGATACCGTACAGGGACAGAGAGTGCTTCAGTTTGAGGCGCGACTGAGCTACATCTATTTGACGAATTCCATATTTTTTTCTTTCTGATCATAAGTTTATCATGGCCTTGACAAGTTTCTTCGTAATAAATTCTCTTTACTTCACGAGCGATTCCAGTAAAATAAAAAATCAGCGAAAAGATATCCGCATAGCACTCCAGTCTGTAGATAAATGTTGTAGGTTCTATTTGAGCAAGATAAACCACGAAATAGCCAAAAGCAAACGTAGCAACGATAGTTGCGATAAAATAGATAATTGTAGCTCTTGCAAGTCGTATAAAGCAGTACCACAGAGTTGGTGGTTGGTCAGGTTCGTTGAGAAATCGGAGAGAGAGCATTAAAGGCGTGTATGAAGCTAAAACAATTGTACAGAATGCAACAGCAGACCACACCGAGTTTGCAACAATCAATTCGTCTCGAGACTGAAGATATGAAGGCTTTCCAGAGAAAATATTACCAAAGGAGTAGCAAACGCTAGTCAACCACGCACACGCGATACATCCGGCCGCATTTCGTACCACTACCAGCTGAATTTTCAGAGCTTTAGTGGATATTGAACAAATTCTGGAACGGATAGTTTGGTATCGGATAAACGGTTGCTTAGCACAGGTCGGTCTTCGTCGTTGTATAACGCTGATGCTGAATGGAGGAGCGCTGGACTTGTCATCGTTTGCTACAGTCACTCGAGTCATCCCTGTGTTCAAGTGCAAAAAACTTTATTTAGGCATTTGAGTTGAACGTTAAAACTGAAATGAGTTGCTTGACATCTTATCGCATCGCTTACTTTAATTTGCATTCCAGTACAAAGGAACTCAATATTTAAGAAAATAAAGTACATTTGCTTTAGGTTCTTGTCATTCAAATCCTGTATTTCCCGTGCAATTGTTCGACGCTCCTTGTTTATATAAACAACAACCGTTTTATGACTGTCTTTAACTTTTGTCTCTAGCTCAGAAAAAACTCCTATCGAGATAGTGAGGTTCGTCACAGCTGTCACCATGAAAAGCATTGCAAGAAATGATCCGAAGACTTTTGACATGATCAAATCCCAATTCTGTAGCCATCTCAAGCGCAATCGAAATGTAGTCAACTACAACTTCCACAAACATACGACTAACGCAGTAGAGGGTAGTGCGGATGCGTATCAAAGAAGAATAGAATCGAACCTGAACACTTGATAGCGATATACTCTGCGTACATATCAGCTCGACGGTATGACAAGTCTGAACCTGGCGTCGCCACGCCTGAAACTCCGTTGATGTCGGAGATAATGACGGCATAACACTGTCAGAATGCCCTTTGTTCGGGTGAAGCGTAACAATCGACCTTGTAGTTAAATGTGGCCGGCTCTACTCCAGCTAGATATGCCACAAAATATCCAAAAGCAAGAACAGCAACGATAGTGGTAACAAAATAGACAATGGTAGCTCTTGCAAGTCGAGTAAAACAATAACATAATGATGGTGGCTGGTCAGCATCAATCGGAGGGAAAGCAAAAATGGAATGTATAAAGTGAAAACAACCTTGCAGAACGTGATACCTGCCCATACTGAGTTTGCAACAGTCAATTCGTCTCGGGACTGGAAATTTGATGACTTTCCAGAGAAAATATTACCAAAAGAATAGCAAAAGCTGGTCAACCACGCACACGCGATACATCCAGCCGCATTCCGCACCACAATCAGTTGAATTTCTAGCGGTTTAGAGCAATTTGAAAATATCGTGGAACATGTTCTTTGCCAATGTTGATATATTGAGAGACATAGCTCGCTATCGGGTGTTGTGTTTCACTGAGTATAGACGGAGGAGCAGAAATACCATCCTTGCTTGCTACAGCAACTTTCGGCATGGTGTGGTCGAAACTTTATTGAGTTTTTTCCGCGCTCTAGCATGTAAAGTTCCCGGAGATCGGGTTTCAAAAGACTTCTTCACTCTATCCATTAATTCTGCAAAGATCACTCGGTACGCGTCTCTCTCCAAAATCCGTTTGCATCGATTCACCGGATGTGCTATGAGCGGGAACTTGTCCATAGTGAAATACGGAATTTCGCCTCCATCCACTTTAGGCATCTTCATCATCCTATCATCAGCGAAAAAGTCTTGTTCTCGACTGCACAAGTTTGCCTCGGAACTTGTACCAACACGTGAATATGACCCAATCCAGCAGCATTATCTCCCTCGCTCACTTCGCCCAAATCTTTACTAGCCAAGCCAACGTGTCGTAGCTACGCGCCAGGAAAAGATAGGAGAGTGTAGCCACTGGTGTCATGCACGCCGTTCTGTACCTCTTCTTCAGTCAGCCATTCTTTCTCACCATTTTCTTCTCCATTCTCTTTCGCCTCCACCTTCAAATGCTTTCTCTTCGCTAGGAAGAGTTTGATATTGATAACATCAACACCCTTCAACTTGTTTTGGTTCTTCGCTTTGATTGCTTTCTTTAAAACAGAAACAGACTTGGTGTCGTCGATATCCAAACCGAACGGACTCCCAGCTTTACCAACGATCGCACAAAAAAGCTTCATCACCACCTTCAAATTAATGTTCCCAAATGTGTAAATGGCATTTGGAATCCACGCACACGCTATACTACCTGCAGCATTTCGTACTACAACAGCTTGCATTTTCAGCACAGAAATCCACGTACTTGAAGAACATAATCTACGATGAATTCTACGCCACTCTTGATCATAAGTAGAGTGTTCATTTGTATCTCGAACTCGAACAAGCACTCGTGAAGGCTGACCAGTGCTAGTCTCGGCCTCCACAACATCACGACTGTGTGCACGTTGCATATTCTCTAAGGGTTTCGAAGTCACAGAGGTCAAAAATGTCCACAATTGCTCGTAAGTACCGTTATAGGAAATACCACTACGCAGTGAGTTTTGCAATCAAGAGTTGGGCTGCGTCTTCTTAAAAACCAGCCCGTTATATAACAAAAAATAGTTCTCTCCTACTCATTCGAGAATCTGCTTCGTCGAGGAAAGAAGGTGAAACTCTTCTGTGTGCTCGTTGGAGTGGCGGGGAGCGCCTTCCCTGTGAACATCAACGATTCTCTGGGAAAAATTCCACTGATCAGTCACGGAATGAGCTGCTCGTTTCCAATTCCGTGTATGCTGGAATTTCTTTCTGTGCGGTTGTATTCATCTCGTTCCTGCCTATGATGGTGACACTGCGATTCCGTAATGGACGACCAACTGTTTGGTTTTGTATCAAGAGATTATTTCAAGCGACTCGAGTTTCATTTATCGTCACGATGGTCATGATCTTTGGCTTTAGCTCATTTATTGCTTATAATTGAGAGTATAGCGAACGAGGCTTGATAGTGAAGTGAGTAGGAGGAAGTAAATCCAAAAGTGAGTTTATTGAGTTAGCCCGCATTCACTAATCTACCCTTGCTCTCCTTGAGCTCCCCTTGTAGACCTTTGTGAAACGGGAACGCTTGATGTAACGGGAACGCCTTGTGAAACGGGAACGCTTGATGTAACGGGAACGATTGATGTAACGGGAACGATTTGTGCACATCTTGAGATCAGCAAATTGAAGTTCTCGTCCAATCAGAATAGTGTATCCAAGGTAGACCGCCAATCGTATTGCAGCATCCACGCGTCTTCCACTGTTGTCCTCACTTGGCACGCGTTGTGCGCGTGAAAGCTGCGTGCTTCGAGGTAGGGACCCAGTATAGGAGACGGCGAAGTGCAATCTCAACACCCCCACTCAATTCGACGTCTCGAACTTGGGAATGACGTTGCTGCGTTCCATCAAGTAGCGCAACGTCTTGGAAGAGAGGCCCTTGGTCAAGTAAAGACTTGGATCCAGTGGCATCAGGCTTGGCTTCGCGTTTTCTTGACCGAATTTCTTGATGATCGACTCTGTATATGCGCGTTGAGAGATGGCCAATGTTTTATTGTCCATATCGTAGTCGATCTCAATCCCGAGAATAAATCGAGCGCGTCCGAGGTCCTTGATCCGGAATTTGTCCGCGATGCCAGCCTTCACTGACGCGATGACACCCTTGTCCTTTGAAGCAATCAGCATGTCGTCGACGTAAAGACACACGATACATTCATCGTCACCATCACCTCGGGTGTATACACAGGGATCAGCATCAGCTGCCTTAAAACCCATGTCTTTTAAGTGACCATCGATCGTCTCGTTCCAAACACGAGATGCTTGCTTCAGGCCATACAAACTTTGCAGGAGTAGGCAGACGACGTCTTCTTCACCTTCAGCATCGGCCATCGTCAGGAGCTCACGCAGACCTTCAGGCAATTCCATGTAAATCTCTTCGTCGAGCTTTCCATACAGGAACGCCGTATCCACGTCGCATTGCTCGATCTCAAATCCTTCAGCACAGCACTTAGCCAGCACAGCACGGATCGAATTCAGGTATGCCACTGGCGCGTACGTCTCTTCATAGTCAATCCCGTGACGCTGAGAGTACCCCTTGGCGACGAGACGAGCCTTGTGCCGGGTCACTTCTCCTTTCTCGTTGCGCTTCAACGCGAACACCCACCGACATCCGATCGGGCGCTGGTGAGCCGGTCTTGGTACCAGCTTCCATGTCTTGTTTGCAGTAAGTGACTCCAATTCACTTGCAATTGCCTTCTTCCATTCATCGCTGTCCTCGCCTGACGTCGCCTCTGTATACGTCTTGGGGACTTCCTCCGATGCAGCCATAGCTTGGCCACCTTCAAGTGCGAGCAGTTCGCCACTTGGTTTAACCCTTTCTTGTGTCATCTTCTGACGCTTGGTCCCCGTGGTTGACGGCAGGATAATCTGCTTCTTGGTTGCGCCAGCCTCTTCCAGGATCGTCAATTTCGTCGATGTTACGAGTACGCGAACGAGTAATCATGGGATGGAGTGGACTCGTAAGGGATGATTTGACTGTTCACGTCACGTTGAAGTGGAATGACGTCAGCACCTTCAACAACGACCGGAACAATCTCCATTGAACCCTTGGACGGTTGTCCACTCATGACAGGCACGTTGGTTGCTGGTTCATCTTCATCCTGTACCATGAGGTGCTGGGGATTGGTCGTTTCGATGAACTTCACAGTGCGAACGATTTGCACCTTACCCGTTAACACATTGAGGACTCGGTAGCCCTTCACACCATCCTCGTATCCAAGGAAACGACATGTGAACGCTTTGGCATCCAACTTGCGACGCTTCTCGTCGGGGATGTGAGCGTAGCCAAGAGCACCAAACACCTTGACGTTCCTGAGCTGTGGCTTCGATTTGTGCACAATCTCGAACGGTGTCTTCACAGTCACCGAGTTGGGGATCCGATTGATGATCCACGCAGCAGTGTTGACCGCCTCGGCCCACCACTTCTTGTTGACGCTCTCATGGTAGAGCAGACAACGAGCCATCTCCACGAGGCTCCGGTTCATGCGCTCAGCCAGACCGTTCTGCTGAGGCGTGTATGGCACCGTCTTCTCATGCTTGATGCCATGCTGGTTGAGGAACGCCTTGAACTGGCGACCGGTGTATTCACCACCATTGTCCGAACGCAGACGCTTGATACTCTTGCCCGTAGCGTTCTCCATCGCTGCCTTGTAGATTTTGAACTTGGACAGCACCTCCGACTTCGCTTTCATGAAGTGGACGGTCACGTGACGTGAGTAGTCGTCAATGAATGTCACAACGTACGTGCAACCACCAGGTGTCCTCGTCTGCATCGGACCCATCACGTCCGTATGCACCAGTTCAAGCACCTGCACTCTTGACGACCTTCTCCGGATGCCTTGGATAGTCGTCAGCTTTCATCTTGCCCATGCAGCAGCCAGCGCATACGTCGTCCCCAGGGACTCCATTTGTAATGCGAGGCACTCCTTCTGCCATGGTAAGTAGTTTCTCATAACGCTTGAACGGGATGTGGCCGAGTCGGGCGTGCACAACAGCCCATGGCTCCTTACGAGTGGTCGTTGCAGCATGACACACCTCGTCCCCCACTGTCTTCAGCTTGTAGACATTTCCACAGCGCTTAGCTTCCATCACAGTAGCGTCCCCGTAGCGAAAGGTACACTTGTCCTTGCTGAACTGGGCGACGACTCCTTTCTCGGCCAGCTTCGACACCGAGATGAGGCTTCCTTCAACTTCTGGGATGTACAGGACATCCGACAGCTTGACAGACTTCCCGTCCATCAGCTTCAACCCGACGGTGCCCTTTGCAACTGCGTCGATTTTCGAGCCATCCGCGATCGTGATGCGGACTGGCGTCTTCAGCTCCTTCATGGACACAAACTTGTCCCGGACGCTGGTCATGTGCGAACTTGCACCAGAGTCGACGAGCCATTCACTCTTGGTCATCGCACTCGTAGCCATGAACGAGAAGTCGTCGGACGCTTCCTCTTGCGCAGCTTGCCCTCGTTCTTGGTCGGCTTTCTTCTTGCGGCACTCGAACTCTCGGTGCCCTTGCTTCTGCAGTAGAAGCACTTGCCGTTGAAGCGACGCTTGCCCCGAAGTCCTTCTTCTTCGTAGCGAAAGCCTTCTCTTGAGCCGATGACGATTCATCCGAAGCTTGAACACCAGAGAGAGCTTGAATCGCGTCAGGCCAGCGACACGTTTGGCGTATTCTCGAGGACAGTACATATCATCTTGTACTCGTCCGTCAGACTGCCAAGGAGCAACACGAGCTGGCGAGTCTCATCCAGAGTCTCACCGATCGTCTCCATCTGGAGGACGATCTCCTTGAACTGATCGACGTGGGAAGCGAACTTGGTCCGGGCTCCATCTTGAAGTTGTTCAACTTCTTGGTGACGAGAAGCCGGTTCTTGAGCGTCTTCTTGTTGAAGTGCTCCTCGAGCATCGTCCACGCCTCAGCGGCAGTCAGTGCTCCACGGACGTAGACTTGGTACGTGAGACTCACGTCTCCAGCGATAACACCAGTGCCTTCCAGATCGTTGGTCTTCCATTCCGCCGTGGAGCGATCACTCACTTGGTCGAACTCGGGCTTGATGATCTGCGGTAGCAGTCCCTTCCGAAGCAAGCTTCATCCGCATGTTGAACTCCTAGTGGAAGTAGTTGTCTTCCACGAGCTTGTCGATGTTGTCGGCGTAGCTTGGGCTCATAACCAATTGAGAGTATAGCGAACGAGGCTTGATAGTGAAGTGAGTAGGAGGAAGTAAATCCAAAAGTGAGTTTATTGAGTTAGCCCGCATTCACTAATCTACCCTTGCTCTCCTTGAGCTCCCCTTGTAGACCTTTGTGAAACGGGAACGCTTGATGTAACGGGAACGCCTTGTGAAACGGGAACGCTTGATGTAACGGGAACGATTGATGTAACGGGAACGATTTGTGCACATCTTGAGATCAGCAAATTGAAGTTCTCGTCCAATCAGAATAGTGTATCCAAGGTAGACCGCCAATCGTATTGCAGCATCCACGCGTCTTCCACTGTTGTCCTCACTTGGCACGCGTTGTGCGCGTGAAAGCTGCGTGCTTCGAGGTAGGGACCCAGTATAGGAGACGGCGAAGTGCAATCTCAACACTTATATGATATCAATTGAGCCGATGCTTTTCACGTTTAAGATCGAATGTTACGCAGATAACCTCATTTTACTTGGATATTTTACCAGTATCACTCGATGTGTCAAACAGATTTTCTACAAAGAAACGTATGAAGGACGTGATCGACATTTGAAACAGCAAAAATCAAGAAGTTCCGAGATATTCCCGATTGAAGTTAAATCGACGACAAAACCCCTCCATCAACCGCCATTTTGGAAAGCTTACGTGAGAAAAATGAGAAACCTTCCTACAACATCCGCCTCGTTTCTCGCAGGTTTATTTGTCCACATTTTGAGCCAGCAACGGATCGTTGATGGCGGAAGTGCTGTCCTTACTAGCTTGTGGTATTGGGATTTTATTCAAACTTGCTATCCAAGAAATCGCGAAACATTATGTTTTCAGGAAACGAGTACGCAGTGCACGTGTCATGTGCGCCCTGGTGGGGATCCCGACTGTTCTCGTCGATACACAGACGAGAATCATTCTCTTAGGGAGCAATAACACAACAGCGGTACTGGGTACCATTGGGATGGCTTTGGTTGAGGTTTCGTTACGGGCAGGCAAGGCCATTCTTGTCATGTTGGAAATTCGACATCGTAAATCTTCGCGAGAGCGAACGACAGCTTTAACTAAACAGAGGCAGACTTTATTGCGAATGTTCGTTCGCTCCCCTCCAAATATTGTTCCTGAAGCTTCAAAACCTCGACGTAGAGCCACAACGACAGGTTTAACTGAGCAGGAAGTATGGCGTCGTCAAGTTCACGCTTTCCATACCGCTGAGATCAATGCTGACATGTATGCGGAGTATATTTCCATCGGATGTTCGGCTTCAATTCTCTTTTTTTACGGGAACCACCCGCACTATTGGTTATTGAGGCAATCTTCGGCAGCAGAAATGGACGTCATGGCTTGGCGTGTGGGGCAGTTAAAACTGCTGGGACTACAGATCGGAATAGAGATGATTGTGGACTATGTATCCATTGTACTGGAGATGGTGATCGGTATCGAGTTCGATCACATAAAGAATCTCGGATCATTTCTTGGCGCATTGTTCATGATAACTGCGGTGATGAACATTACCATCTCGAAGTGGAAACGATCTTGTGTAATCTTGTGGTACTTTTTGAGCTAAAACCTTTTTCAGTGCCGCATGATTGATTCCATGATTGTAGTACGTCCACGAGACGAAGACGGTAAACACACAGTTGGGGAAGCTGGCACTTCCGGTAACAAGTTCTTGCCGATTGTATTGCTTGCTTGGAAGCAAAAAGGAAAGTGTCTAAAGTCCTGTTCTGCTAAACTACTCGCTACTGCGAGCTAAACGGACGTCCTTATTAAGTCAGTCCTTGTTGCTGCAGTTGCAACTGCAACTGCAACCTGTACCAGCCGATCGTACTGCAACCGCATACACCGATCGATGTGCGAGAGGGTAAGGCTTTCAACCTGAGCCCCACGCTACAATTCCCCCCAAGACTTGCACACACTCGCACAGCGAACGCAGCACTTGGAAATGTTCAAGAGCCTTGACAATCAGTATGGTACACGGTACCAATTTAAAATGTACTGAACTTCAGTCATAATAATGTCAGTGACACCATCTGACTCAACAATTACGTCACAATTGTGTCATCACTTTTTCACCATACAGTGTATCCATGGCTACTGCCATAGTTGTACACAGGGAGTGATACTACCACAACCCAACGTTACCAAATAGCATTCGCTACATTAGCACCGAATCACACTGTGATTGTTGTCGCAACAGCACTGCTGTCGCAAACGGACGTGTATCCACTGGATACGTTGCCGGTAGGGCAGAAATGCTGCAACAGCAACGCTTCCACCACACCTGCACCCACACATTGTGCACTAGACCAATAGTTAAAAAGCAGCGGCCAACTTGTCATCCTTGACTGCAACAACGTAGTCACGGACCAGAGCAGGGACGTCCTTAGTCATCGCCTGAAGTGGTTCCCAAGAGTCCTCAATCTCTTCCAACCCACACCAGCTCACTAGCAACTCGAAGCTCCGGGTATCCTCATTCCATCGGTGCTTGATAAGCTGCTGGACCTTAAGCACGATGCCTTGGGCAGCAACATGCTCTAAAAGCTCTTCAGTCACTTCCAAGTCACTGTCTGCATAGAACTTTAGGCGTGAGGCGTGCACATCTTGTTCGGCGCCCGTAATGAGGTGGCGGACTCGAAATGAGTGAGAGTCTGCACGCGTGATAACGTACGGGCCAACCCATGTCACGAGCAACTTACTGTGTCGTCGCTCATCGACACGTGATCTTAGGACGTAATCACCGACAGAAAAGTTGACGACTTGTGCCCCTCTGGACTTTCTCTTGTTCAGAAGTGTTATCTTCTCACGCTTGTCGGTAACCTCACGGTGGATGTGCTCGATACTAGAGCGCAGTTTCTCGAGAGACTTCTCGATAGCATCACTAGAAACCGAGACTTCCTTAAGTTGCTGGTCGGGCAGGTACAACACGTACGCAGGAGCCGGACATGGCAAACCAGTGAACACTTCAACTGGAGCTCTGTTAGCAAGAGAAACCACGGGAGAATGGTTCATGTTGGCTTGGACCAGTGGGATTAAGTAGATCCAGTCGTTGTGCGAAATCTTGTACTCCATAATCATAGCACGTAAAACTTGCAAAATATCCCTGTTGGCGCGCTCCACTGAGCCATTGATCCAGGGACTGTATGCAACCACAAAATTCTGGTCACACTTCAACCGTCTGCATAATTCGGCCACTACCTGGTTCTTGAAATGTGATCCGTTATCACTGACCCATACAGGAGCAATGCCAAAGCGGCTATGCCAGTCTAGCAAGGCTTCAACTGTCACCTCACTAGTAGGCGTGTCACAAGGCACCAACTCACAAAAATGGCTGAAGTTGTCTTTCAGCACAAGTAGATACTGCGAACTTCCAAATCCCTCACCGAGGTAGAGAAAATCAAAATGGATGGCTCCATTGCGAATGTCAGCACGGTACAGCTCACCCCAAGGTCGCGGGACCACCCTACCTCCTTTTACATGCTGACACAGCAAACAGGAGCGGAGAAAACGCCTCACAAGTTGTGTGAGCTGACCAACCGAGAACAGTCGCTGTATGTGGTTCAAAACCACAGCCTCACCACGATGTCCTTGTGCACCACAGTGTGCAATGATTAAGAGACGCTGAATGAGATTCGAAGCTGCGGAGGGAATCCAGATTTTGTTGCCGACACAGCGCACACCACGTTGGTCAATTGCAGATGCTCGAGGAGCTGACCCTTTATGAGCCTTCTGGATCGTTGCAATTTCTGCCAAAGATGGCCAGATGAAGCCTTCTTGGTCAAGTGGACGCAAGACGGGTTGCTGTGCTCCACGTGTCTGCGAGCGTGTCACTCGTTTGAAATGGATTGTAGATGTACCTGATCCCGCACCACCCCAACGGCTCACCATATCAGCCTACAGGTTGCTTGCACCCTCAATATGCACGATAGTATAGCGGTATTCCATGAGCTTGACTGCCCAACGGAGCAGTTTACCTCGGATGTGCTTTTTGAGTTCATGTCCAGGCGCGAAAACGTGCACGAGATTGCGGTGATCACAGAATATTTTGAAACCACACGGTCGAAGAAGCAAGTAGTCCAAGTCATCACACGAAAAAATGATCGGGTACGCCTCCTTTTCAATAACGCTCCAATTCAACTGGGCACCACTGAAAGTACCTCCTTTGCATACCAGTAGTTCATGTGCTTGCTGAGTAATTGGCTTGTTTGCTTGCCAGGCCACCTGAGTTACGATCGAGGCCCACCCGTAGTCGCTTGCATCAGTGAACAAGCAGAACGTCGTGTCATTGTTGGGGTGCACCATGGTTGCGGAGCGTTGAAGTAGCTCTTTGACTTGTTCAAAGCACGACAGCTCGTCATTCGCCATCGAAATTGAGATACCCGACGCTACTCGCTTAGTCTTCCGCTTCCCAGTCAACACTTTGTCTAGTAGGGCTTGAAGCGGCCGGATCGTACGTGCGTAGTCAACGAGACTATCACGCATCCAATTTGTTGCGCAGATAAATTGCTGTAGCTGCCCCGCAGTAGTAGGCGGCGGCATTGTATAAAGACTCTCAATACGCTTGGGGTCATGGCGGACGCCGGCAGCGTCAATCACTTTTCCACACCACGTCACTGACGTTTGGTAAAGGACCGATTTCTTCAGACTCAGTTTCAACTGAAATTCATGAACGAGATCAAATAGCCGTTCTAGAGCAATCAAGTAGTAGTGGATCGTGTCAGAGTAGAACAGCAAGTCATCTATCCATATGAGCAAGTGCTCGTTCAATAGCTCAGCGAAGCAATCTTCCATCGAAACCTGGAAATGGAGCGCTGAATCACAACTGCCTTGCATGACTCGAGTTGGTGTGAACACACCTTCGTCGGTCATGTACGATAGCATCTCTCTGCTGTCGGGATGCACGCCAAGTTGCCAGAAACTGCGAATGAAATCAAAGAGACCATAGTGTTTCTTGCCTCTGAGCTGTTCCAACTTTGTCTTCAAGTTTGGCATCACACCAGCAATGGGCTCAGTCATCGAGTTAAGTGGCTTGTAGTCGACAGCTTGTCGAAATTCATCAGACTTCGGTTTGCGTACGGGCAAAGCAGCGCATGCCCAGCGGCTGCTTGGGTTCTTGTACACCCACCCAAGATCGACCAGCGTCTGGTTAAACTCGTGAAGGAATTTCGTTTGCAGTGGTGCGTACTGCCGAGCTCGGCATCTGTACGGCTGGGCGTCTGGCTTCAGGCGGAGTTTGTACGGTGGGACCTTCGCAGGGGGATCATCACATAGCACTACGCGCCAGATATCGTGTTTAGTAGTGATACGACTGAGTTCATCAAGTAATTCCTTCGGAAATCCATTTTCGAGAGCATTTGTTAGCAAGTTGTCGATGCCTTCCCGAATGGCTTCATCATTCAGGTGTCCAGGACGAAAATCGTCATCGCTCTTAAAGGGATCATCTTCTGAGTCGCGATTTTTACCCGCAAGTTGCTCAAGTTGGCGGTCTACATCGATACCCAGGGACACCAACACGTCGTTGCCAACAATGAATTCATCATCATCTTGGTCGATGATCAAGCAGGTCACAGGTTTAGCCGGTTCCACTGGACCGGCAGCGGTATGAAGTCGAAGTCGAACGTCAACTGACGCATAAGCCTGGACTTCGTGACCTCCAACAGTTTTTCCGATCACAGGCACATCCAACTGAACGCAAGTCACACTGGTATCCCGTTGCGTGAGCTCGTTGTAGTTGGTTCGACTGATTAGACATCGATCTGAACCCGTGTCGGCACAGTACTGAAGCTCCAGTACATCGTTCAGCATCACGCTGTTGATTCCACCCAAGCGCTCTTTGATTCGCTTCATACGGCTCTTCTCAGGCCGAGGCCGGTGGAATTTCTTTGGTAGCTCCTTTTTCTCTTCGTCTGTAGCGGCAGAACATGAAGAGATGTAGTGCGGTCCACCGCACTTCAAGCAGCCATCACGCGGCGCGGCAGATTTCTTTTTATCTGCAGCAGGTTTTGCCACCACACGATCAGCAGCACTGCTGCGTGAATCGTGTTCACCTTTCGCTCCACGTTGAGAACGGCCACGTTGGTCTTTTGCGCGAGGTTTACCTTGCACCCGTTGAGCTTTATCAGGCTTGGTAAATTGCTCGTCGTAGCGAGAGCGTTTGCGACGACGAAAGTCGCGGTCTTGCTCAAGCGCTTTTTCCAGTATCAAGTCGTGGAGTTTTTTCTCGTCGCTACGAGCGACGGGGATCTGAAACCGTATCGCGTTTTTCACCTCCGTTTTTAGCTCATTGGGAGCCAAAGATTCGAGTAGGAGCTTACATTTCTCCTTGGGACCATTGTCACCTTCAAAGCAGGTCTTCAAACCATGATCATCGATAATCTGGTTGCAGCTCATGAAGTACTTTAGCACTCTCTCATGAACATCAGTTTCCTTCATGTCAAACTGGAGTTCCTTCGCGAAAAGCTGGTCGATGTCGGGAAGAGTTTGATTCTTGACGCTCTTGATGATAGCATCAATCTCGGACATGATGTGAGCATCAGTCACGTCTTCCTTCGTTACGTTCCATCGATACGTGCAAAGTGCGTCCAGGAGCTTGTCGTCAAAAGTGCTCTTAACGCTCTCGAGCAGCCTGTCGTAGAGCGCTTGATCACCTTTACTACGAGCCTTCACACTCTCTTCATACTCAGCACGAGCCTTCTTCCACTTGATCAGCGCAGAGTGAGCGGTAGACGAAATTCGAGGCGCGACCACCGGAGAAAACAGAGGCACACTCATAGTCTTAATTTCTTTAGCGCTGACGTCGCTCGAAGTGGAGCCATCGCTCCGACTGGGGTTGTTTCGAGTGTTCATCGTGTGAACGTTGGTTCACTAAAGTCGACTTTGTAGTACGTCCACGAGACGAAGACGGTAAACACACAGTTGGGGAAACTGGCACTTCCGGTAACAAGTTCTTGCCGATTGTATTGCTTGCTTGGAAGCAAAAAGGAAAGTGTGTTCTGCTAAACTACTCGCTACTGCGAGCTAAACGGACGTCCTTATGAAGTCAGTCCTTGTTGCTGCAGTTGCAACTGCAACTGCAACCTGTACCAGCCGATCGTACTGCAACCGCATACACCGATCGATGTGCGAGAGGGTAAGGCTTTCAACCTGAGCCCCACGCTACAATGATCCAGGTTGATGGTCATCTGCAAATCAAAACACTCGTTCCCGACCACGATGAATGCATCCACAGCACCCAAGGTTTTTGGCGTCTTACGATAGTAGGTATTCTGTTGGAGCTTCGCGATATTTTTCACAGCGGAAAACCGTTCTGTCTTTACCTTCTTGATAGTTGATGGCGCTGAAGACAGCGGACGCAGGTTTAGCACGATCGGCTCGGAACGCACGGACAGTTTGATAGAGAACCATCTGTGGCACAGCATCTCGTATACTTTGCCCCGTAGCACACTTGTACATCCCGAGTCGTCAGCTGCTTGTTCGCTTGAACACTATCGTCAGACATCTTGAAAATGACTTTCTCAGCAATGTGTTCGGACAAAAAATCAAGATAGTACTTGTCAACGTAGTCGTCTGTGCTCGGCATCATCGCGATAACACGGTGGCTGTACATACCGTCTCTCACAGCCTGATCAAGTTTGACATACGACAAGATCTCCGACGCATCAAACGACCTAATTGCTGTTGTCAGTTGTACGTCCTCACTGCTTACCGAAAGCGCGAAGACGGATCCGGCAATACCACTAAATTTATCTAGAGATCAAAGCATTATCTGCGAGTTTAAGCTTCTCATCAAGGAGGGAGTTGTAGTCTTGCAGCACTTTCAAAGTCCACACTGGCATAATATACCCGCGAGAGTCAACTTTTAAGTAGTCGTTCATTCCATCCACACACGGGGGAAGCGAATAGGATGGAGACTCCTTTCCAACCAACAAGGTGCGTCGATTTCCCCTCGACGAGCCGAAGCACACGGTGTTGGCGACGCAGCACACGAACTTCACTTGCATTCAATTCAATGAACTTTTCATTTTTGAAATCGTACAACTAGTAATCATCGTCAAAATTCAGCACCAAATCAAAAGCAGGGAGCTCCTCCATTTCCTCTTGGTTCTCCAATTCTGGTCGAAAGATGCAGTAGAACTCTTCCCGTGCCGGAATTTCCCGTCACAACCAAATTGGCCGCGGATCGGGTTTCAAAAGACTCCTTCACCCTGCCTATTAATTGTTCATACATCACTCGCTACACGTCCCTCTCCATAATTTTGTTGTACCTCTCCACCGGATCATCCGGTCCGGATGTGCTATGAGCGGGAACTTGTCCATAGTAAATGGGGATTTTCACTGTGGAATGTGAAAATAGCTTTTGAGTCAAGGAGCGGAGATGAAACCAACGCTGGAGCCTTCACGAGAGGTCTCCCGAGTCTGTAGAAGCTGCTGTAGCGTTAGTTTCAGATTTTCTCACTCGTGTTTAAGTCTTTTCTTCCTATCGCATTGCTTCTAAGCATTCCAGAATGGTTCGCCTCACATCGCGCTCGTATTTGCATCTACTCCCTGAAGAAGCCGGAGCGCAGTTTGAGCATCCGTTTTACGCTCGGGTCACTCAGGTTGCACAAAACGAAGTGACATTTGCGAGTCTAGAAGGAGGTGAGGGAGCTATCTCGCGGGACATTGCACTGGCAAGCGTGGTGACGGCTAGAGAAGTAAACACTGCAGAACAATTATCGTACCTGCGTCGGCCAGTTTCCATCGAGGTGGGCCGACAGGTTCACTATGGACAAGTCATCGCGGTGGAAGACGAGCTTGCTACAGTCAGCTCGGCGGGTGACCGTTCAACTACTACATTGGACTGTCTATCACTTGTACCACCTGTGGTGGCCTTACTTTTGGAACGCGTTAAATTCAGTCGCGACGAATGGAGCTGGTCTGACATCGAACATGTACAGAATACACTCTTAGACCGTGTACTCCGGACGTAACAACGGGGTCGCAACGAACGATGTTGCAGAGATGTTCGAAGGATTAATTACCGAGGACAGCTTCCCTGCGCCCGATCAACCGTGTGAATGGGTTGAACCTAGTACCGGTAAGACGGTACAATTCCCACTTCAACATGCAGTCGATTTCACGTATTTCGTAGATGGTGGCCGCCGACCAGTGCCAGACCATGTAGGTCCGTCGTTCTGCATTGTGCCCATTGGCCATTCGAACCAAGATATTACGGCTGACATCCCAGGACCAGAGGAGGGTTTGGAACTATTTGATCCGTTTCTCGACGATGATTCGCGCCCTCAAGACGTAGAAGACACTGTAGCACCATTATCGGATCCTCGACCAGGTTCCAAGCGCCAAAGAGATGCTAGTTATCTCGGTACAGAAAGATATGTTGGAGTACAAGTGGAACAACAGCAACGTCGTCGCGTTCCTCCTCGATCTGCCCTCGATACAGACGCATTGATAGTTGAAAAGTTCGGAGATGATCCGGATCTGCTGGAAAGATTCTTAGATATTCGGAGAAACAATACCCAAACGGGGGTCACGGCAAGCAGAACTTCGGAACAAGCCATAGCAGTAGCGAGAAACCCACCTTCAGGCTGCAGAAAGCCCGAACACGCGTCGAAATACTCATTCACACCGCAACCAGATCAACAGTATGTCCATGAGCAGGTTACGTCGGAGAAGCATAGAGGTAAGACCCCGCATGTATTTATTTCTGGTTTGGTCCGGTCCGATGCTGTGAAGTTCAAAGCACTGCCAGGAATCTGCACTAGAGCTTTCGATATTCGCTTCGGGTCTAAAGGTCTCTCAATTCGGCATTTCGCGAAACTCTCGTCGGAGGAACGGGTGGCATGGCTACAGGGCGGAGGCTCCAACTTTGATAACTTATCCGCTACAGCGGAATTTGCTAAAGCTACCCCAGCTACGAGCATCGAAGACGTTGTAGACTCAATCAGAATTTTCCTGGTGTATGCCCGAGAATACTGCTGCAGTGAACTGATAGGTCTTACAGAGGCTATTCTACGATTCACGGAGGAAACACTTATGCGAGTGTCTTGGGACGAGACTGAGCTTCCTTCGGTTGTCTACTGGATAAATGATGTACTGGAAGATTTTCGAGAAGCTGTATTATCTGACAGCGACGTTACCCAAGTACAGCTTCGGTGCTCATCAGAAGATCGGTTGCTGCGAGATCTCATGTTCGTCAAACTTCACCGCCAGGTGGATGCACTGAAACAAAGCAGACCGATAGCTGCATCCTACCGGACAGAAGGCAAGCGCTCTACTACGAGGCAACCAGCACAGCCAATCCGTGACAATAGCAACCGACATGGGAGAATGCCAAAGAATGTGCTCAAGCGCCTCCCAGTCTACATTGACCCAGCCACTAACGAATCTCGGACATTGTGCATGAGGTTCCTTTCGAAAGCTGGATGTCAGGAGGACGAAGACGGTTGCTGTCCCAGCGATCGTGGTCATTTTGTCCCGAAATCGTTACCCGAGGTCGTCAAAGCAGAGATTAGGAAGCGTTTTGGAGGGCTGAAATCCGAGCTCAACCAATTATGACTACTTACAGGTGGGTCGGGCGCGTGTTTACCTGCAAAACAAACAACCGCGAGACATGATCAAGAATGTAAGCATCATACCATTCCTAGCAACAATGAAGATTGTGTCCGCATCAACTCGGGTCGAGTCGTCGACCACCAAGGACCAGACATCCGTTTTAGTACGACATGGACGAAGTCACACGTACCAACCGCGAAGGTGCTTGGAAATTCAATCACTGATCGTGGTCCTCGCCGTTCTTCTACCTTAAATCAACTGGGAAAGTTCTTAACAACGAAAACGGACGTTCTAAGGGTCTCCCCCATGTTGAATGATTCTGTCGTCGAGGTTTCGACGACAGATAATGTTCAAACTACGGGCCATGCGGACTGCGAGCGTCCCAGTGTCGTTCTCGACAAATGTAACAATGATGTACGTAAGTGCAACACTAGGGCCTTCCTCCATCAGCGCCTACCGGGTTCGATGCCGGATCTGGCGTCTGATGCGAGCCATGCGGGTCGTTGCAGATCAGGTACAACACGTTATGACAGCGGTCAATTTGTCGGACTCAAGGATGTATGTAAGTGCAACACTAGGGCCTTCCTCCATCAGCGCCAACCGGGTTCGATGCCGGATATGGCGTCTGATGCGAGCCATGCGGGTCGTTGCAGATCAGGTACATCACGTTATGACAGCGGTAAATTTGTCGGACTCTCACGACATTCGGCAAACAAGATCCAACAAGCTCTTGAAGAAGAGTTATTACTCGAGGAATGTCGGATATCAGCCTCACAGCGACAGCGAGGTTTCAAACGCGCCTTGGTAAAATCCGCATCAGCAGCTTACTCGATCGATGAACTCGCGTGCAAGTCGTTAACCGAAATCATCCGAACCAACAAAATGAGTGTAGCGGAAGCCACCGAATTTTGGCGTGGTGAGAGTTTACGGGACAGTCGACCAAACAAAGCCATTGATCCCGAGCGTCTGCAGCTAGTCCTCAAGGGATATCCGCACCTAGATCTGCTGGTGCAAATAGCAAAAACTGGAATTGATGTTGGATGGCGAGATGGTCCAGTCCCCAAGCGCCTGACGCCGAAGAATCATGGTTCATGTCGACGGTATCTGCGTGCCCTTACGAAAAGCCTTCGTGATGGACAAGATTCGGGTCAGTATATGATCGTCAGCTCTGATCTTCTCGATGAGTGGCCAAACGTTGTGTGCAGCCCTCTCGGTGCAGTAGAAAAGAAGGACACGAGTCCGGAAGACGAAGTTCGTACCATTCACGACTTATCGTTTCCCAAGGGAAGCTCTGTTAATGATGCTTTCGTTGTCGATTCCGTACCGAAAGTACGATATGATTCGGTAGTCATATTTGCTCGTCGTATCGAGAACTTGGCGAAACTTGGGTACGTAGGCCGTATTCGCGTGTTAAAAGGTGACGTGAAGGGTGCTTTCCGACATTTAAGAACTCGGTCAAATCAAGTTTTTCGGATGGCGGCATACATACCAGAACTTGGTATTCTCATCATTGACATGGCAGCGCCATTTGGCTGGTCTGGCTCGCCACCATGCTACGCTTTGTTTGGACGTGCAATTTCGTGGTTGTTGGGGAACAACACACCAGCTTCAGTGTCCGAATCTCTCGATGAAGAACCATTTTTCGCTTACGAATGGGTTGACGACCATATCTTGGTCGAGCCAGATGTGGACAACAGATAAGAACTAGCAGAAGCCACACTTCGACATGCTATGTTGGCCGTACTTGGACCTCGGTCTATCAATGAGGCAAAATTTTCACCCTGGTGTTCGGAGTTAGTGGCGTTGGGATTGAGCTGGAACACTGTTCGAAGGACAGTCTCAATACCACAGGATAAGATCAACAAGGCTCGAGCGCGTTGTCACAATGGCAAAACAGGGCACAGCCACAAAATCTGAGCTTTATAAGCTGTTGGGGTCACTTCGGCATGTGTCGAATTGTTTGCGTACGGCTAAGCCATTTTACCAGAGGCTACAGTCTCAATGTACGGCGGCACCAAGGTTTGGTAGAGTGGAGCTATCAGATGGAGCCAAGAGAGATCTCATTTGGTTCCAGCAAATTTTGAACCATGGTTGTCTTGCGGAATTACCTCTCTCCATGTTTAAGGGACCTTCCATCTCCACAAGTCGAGTTGTACATGGACGCATCTAACTTGGGGCTAGCTGTGCTGGATCCAGCGTGTGACTCATTTCTTCAAATTAAATTTAACGCAGAAGAAGCAGAACTCTTTGACCAGGTTTGCTCGGATGGTGCTGAATTTTCGATAAATGTTCGTGAACACTTGAGTATGGCTGTTGCTCTCTGGACATGGGGTGGAAAATGGCATCGGCAAGCTTTTAGTAGGGCCATCCACGTAAGATGCTGGACGGTTAACGTGTCTGCTGCATCGTGGTGCAATAGACTACACTCACGCAATACCTTCAGTCAGGAGATTAATTGAGCTATTGGTCTGGCCGAAGCGTACTTCAACTTACGCGTGTCGGCGGAGCATCTACCGGGACTAACTAATCGGATGGCGGACGCAGCTTCACGAGCATGGACTGAACCAGAATTAACACGGTGGACTAACTTTTCTACATGTTGGACACAGACACAAGTGCCGTCGGCTTGCAGAAAACTCTACACCAACTTTTCGAGTCACTTTAGTCCAATTCACTGGCCACTTCGTCGTCCAAACAATACGCGAGCACGTGGGCACAGTGGTCGAAGTGGTGCGAATGGTTGCGATTCTTTACGTGGTTGCCGGAAGAGCCGAAAAGTCATTCCTACCAACTTGCTCTCTTTGCTACCTACTGCTGGCGATACGGGTGGGGAAACACTAGAAGCGGAAATTCTGCCTCAACCGTGCTCTCGAAAATTAGCCATATCTCGTGGCATCATCGGCGATTGCTCGGTTACGGAGTCGGTCTTTTACCAGGACACCAGCTTGCAATCACCGGAATGCAGCGTTCCGGCTCACCAAGCAACCCAAAGTCCCCAATTACACCGGAAATTCTCAAATCACTACACAACTATCTCAACTTCAAAGATACCCAACACCGAGTCATCTGGGGGGCTACGGTACTGGGTTTCTTCTTTCTTCTAAGGAGATCTGAATACTTAGCACAGGGCTCAACCGTGCAAAGTACGCGATTCGCAGATCAGATGTGAAATTTATCGATCACAGTGGACGCCACGCTGTGCTATTTCAGAATGTTGCCGCGGTAGTGATACAATTCCGTGGAAGTAAGTCAGACCAATTTGGTGTTGGAGCTAGTCGAACAATGGCGAGGTCCGGCTGTAGCTGGTGCTGCCCTGTGTTAGCAGCTTGGTTCCTGACAAGCCACCACAAGTCTCTCGGGTCCGGGCCTAATACCTTACTGTGCAAGGTCGCTGCAAGCTGCAATCTGCAAGTTCGAGACTTAGTCAATGCGATTAAGCAGGCGGCTAAATTGGCAGGTCACGATCCGGCAAATTACAGTTCGCACTCTCTTCGGAGCGGCGGTGCGTCAGCACTTTTCAACACTGGATTCGATAGTTTAGCAGTAAGCTGTTTGGGCGATGGCGATCCGATGCAGTGGAGCGTTACACACGCATTAGCGGTGAATTGACTACCAGGATGGCACCAGCAATGATTCCGAAGTATACTATGCAGCCAAGGCAATGGGCATCCCCCACGCCACACCCTGGTCGTGGTGGGGCTACAATGTAAACTTCTTCATTGTGCCAGTTACAGCACGCCCCCACACCGAAAAGCGACAAGGACTGAAAATAACGCCAACAGCAGAGAGGTCCCTATTCTCACGAAGTATGATTTGTTCACATTTCGTTATCGTCCACTGCAACAATTTCACCTTCACAACTCGAAAAAGTATTTCAATTAGTGCCATGGTGATAACTCCTTTGGCTGCTGTCTGGATGTTGCTACTTCCAGTCAGAATGATTCTGGTCTGAGTATCAATTAGGACGGAAGGAACTCCCACCAGAACGCACATGATTCGAATACTCCGAGTACGTTTTTTCACGATGTACAACTTTGAGAGTTCTTGGATACCCAATTTATACGTAATTCCTCCAAAGAAAAATAGTCCAAGAGATGTAGGACCTCTTTCAACTATTCGCTGTCGACTGAGAACGTGAACAAAAGCAGTAGCCAAAATTGGAGGAGCTGAAGAAGGAAGCTGCTTGACCAAAATACAGGAGTAGGATGCCGTGTAGGAGCTGAAGGTTCCGATTGAGGAGTGACTACTCTGGTTCCATTGGAAATACGATTCCTTGATATTTTTCTCTTGTTCTGAAGTTTATCATGGCCTTGACAAGTTTCCTCGTAGTAAATTCTGTTCATTTCTCGTTATCAGCGTAGCTCTCGATCTTGAAGTTATATGTTGCAGGCTCCAGTTGAGCAAGATAAGCCACGAGATAGCCAAAACCAAATACACCGATGATAGCCGCGACGAAATAGATAATTGTAGCTCTTGCAAGTCGTATAAAATAAAACCACAATGATGGTGGCTGGTCAGGTGCGTTTAGAAATCGGAGTGAGAGCATGAACGGCGTATATGAAGCGAAAACAACTGTACAGAAGGCAATTCCAGCCCATACCGAATTTGCAACAATCAATTCGTCTTGAGACTGGAGATGGGACGACTTCCCAGAGAAAATATCACCAAAAGAGTAGCAGCCATGCACACGCGATGCTTCCGGTAGCATTCCCGACCACAATCAGTTGAATCGTCAGAGCTTTAGAGAAATTTGTGCGTATTCTGGACCGGATTCTTTGCCATGGTTGATATCTGGAAACAGGTTGCTGCACATAGTTCTTTCTTGGGTATTGTATCCCACTGAATCTGGATGAGAAACCTTGTCTTCGCCAGCTACAGCCACCCGTGGTATGATGTGATCAACCTTGAATGCGACACTGAAGTACTGGACAAATTAGTGTTTACCAGAATAACAACATGTACAGATTACGACGAGGGTCGGCACTGACCGCCCGATGGAAATGTATTCCGCGTATTAATACATGTCCGCATTGGTCTCATCAGTGTGTAAAGCTTTCATTCACATCTTGAAATCATTAGACCTAGTCGTTATGGGAGGTCGAGAAGAGTATAACGTTTGGTACTTGATGTTCATTTGTTCATTTGTACGAGGTTGACGAGCCATACAATCAGTGCATCGTCGCCTGCAGCCATACCGAACGTCCACTTTGTTGCAACGTTGCTCCTGTTCGTCCCCAGTAAAATAATTACCATCTGCGCGTCAATCAATCTTAAGGAAGACCAACAAGCAGACACATTATCCGAACACTACTTCACTTGAAGACATAAAGTTTTGCCAGTTCTTGAAACTCTTGTACGGTACGTTTCCCTGAAGGTGTTGTCCCGTGCCCGGGAATATGACGTTCGAACCTGCGTGTACGGCTGTGCCCCATGCCTCGGGGCCTTGTCATTCGTCACACTCGTCGTGTTGTGACCACTTGGCGTAGTGTTCCGTCCGAGGTCCACTCCGGGGTACGTCCCCGTTTACTACCGTTTGTGCCGTCTATCTACATCCTCCCGCGAGTGTCGTGCGGAGGGAGGACACTCTCAAGGACTCCCGCTCTAGTGTTTCGACGGGGAGTCACCCTTACAAGTGTGCATTGGAGCAGTGAGTTCCCGGCATAACTAGTCAGTCGTGATTTTACCTGCTAAGAAGAAGAACAACAACAAGACACTTACATTTGTTTCAGTTAAGTCTTCTGCCTCCCTGCCCGGACCTGCACTCACATAACAGCCCGCTAGTACCCGATCCTTATCAGGTCGCGACAAGTGGTGGAGAAGCAGGGTACTTGCCTGCTGGAGAAGGGTCCTCGGAGTGAGCACTAAAAGAAGACTACACCTACAAGATCTGCTACCGGAGAGAGAACTGCTCTCGCTCACTTAAGTGTGAAGAGTCTCTACACTGCT
The DNA here is from genome assembly GCA_018806915.1 of Phytophthora colocasiae. Taxonomy (NCBI): domain Eukaryota; phylum Oomycota; class Peronosporomycetes; order Peronosporales; family Peronosporaceae; genus Phytophthora; species Phytophthora colocasiae. Next base: position 469,443 of record JAGKQI010000045.1, read on the forward strand.
AGTTCGACAGGGGTCAACTAGGGAGGTGTCCTACTACTTCGCTAAAGGACGGGATCCGACCCGTTCCGGAGACGCAAATCAAGTCGGTGAAGTCCTTCGGAAGTGAACTTCGAGTGAACACCTTGGCTAAGAAGCGAAGTACTTCTGACTTAGGCTAGACCACTTGCTAGCCCCGTAACTACTCACGGCGGATTTACCTTACATGGAGTGACTCCTAGTACTGGACTCGCGGCAACGACTTCAGTGCCCCAGAGTGAGGCTCAATTCCAAACGTCGACTTCCATGACTAGTCAGTCTGCTACGAAGTCGATGACTTCTGGTGTTCTAATCCCCCCTACTCCATCTGCAGCTCAGTCGGAAGTAGCGACTATGGGAGTAGTCGATGCCACCAAACACTACTTGTACCCACCCCAACTGATGACTCAACCTGGTTACGCTCCTAGTGCTGTGACTGGCGTGAATGCAGCTACCAGTTCTACGGGGACCAATCCGACTGGATGGAGTAGTCAACTCCCAGGACAACCCCCTACTGCTCCTGTGATGACTCCTGCTACTAGTATACCTCAGTCTACTCGCTCGGCGATCCCGAGTTACCAGAATGTGACTCTTGGCGCGACCCCTGGTAACCCGAGCACCGGACTGAACAATTGTTTATTCAGCCAGTCGGATGGTCGGCAGCGGCCGGGTTCTCCTACGGCACTCCAGCTCCTATCTCTTATGCAGCTGCCTCCGCTCCGCCTCAAGTGACTCATGCCCCTGCGACTCAAGTACCCCCTGGCGGCGCACTTATGACTCCTATGAGTGTGGCTCCGCCGTTGACTTCGGTACCGGCGATGACGACTCCTGCCACTACTAGTCACCAACAAGCGACTACTGGGCAGGGTGCGTACTGGGGCCAACAGCAACCACTTGGGAATTCGGCTCCTGTGACTAGTCTACCTCCTCCGGTGACTGCTCCGAATATGGTGACTGCTGGACACCTCGCTACGGGCAGGAGTAGTCAACTATACACTCCAGTTCCCGGTCAACTTCTCGGTCAGTACACTCCGAACTACCAACAGTCTGCGAACCAAGTGACTCGGCCTCCACTGGGTATGCCGTCCAACATCACGAATGCGGTCCGGATGATTCAACCATTTTACTCTGATGGTGCCTCGGCAGACAAAGCTCGATCCTTCTGGAGTGCGTTCGAGAGAGCTACTGAAGGACTTGACGACTCCTTACGGTTGAGTGCCTTCAGGGAGTGTCTTAAGGGCAAAACTGGTGAAGAATGGTGGACTTACTCCCAGATTAACGACTTCAACACTCTGAGGACTCGCTTCCACAACCGGTTCGTGTGCCAGACTCCTCTGCAGATGATTGAGCGACTGAAGGTGACTAAACGGTCCAGAGGTATGTCGGCCGAAGTGTGGGGTGACTTGATTTCAAGCCTCTGTGACGCCGCTCAGTACTTCGACCCCGAGATGAGATACCAGTATTTCCTGTCAGGACTCCGTAACAAGCAGTGGCGGAACACACTAGACACTTCTTTGGTAAACTCAATACCTCAAGCCGTAGCAGTGCTCCTGTACAAGAACCAGCACCTACCAGTGGAAGACGACGCTGACTTCGAGGACGAGCCTCCTAAGTCAACGGCGAATGATGACTTGATGAAGCAAATGCTGGCTGTGATGCAACAGACTCAGAGTCTCTTAGCGCAACAGCAAGTACAGGCTGCCGCTCCGGCAACTAACCAAGGAGGAACTACTGCGGCTGCTATTCAGTACCAAACGATGCCTGCTACTAGTCAAGGAGTGTATGCGATCCAGCCAACTACTTCCCTACCGGTGACTCCGACTCGAGGTGTTCGACAGGGACCTGACTTATACACTCAGGAAGGACTCACCGTGTGTGGAAGGTGCCACACGTTTGGGTGTAGTCAGATTAACTGCCGACGGAACAACTCGACTTGCTCGAACTGCCAAGGAACTGGTCACGTCTACGTCGAGTGCGAGTTACCTCAGGGTACCAACGTCAACAGCAGTCAACGGGCCAGCGCCAGCAGCAAACAACAGTCGCCGAACACGAGCTCCAACTCTCGCTCTAACTACCAAACCAGTCGAGGCCCTAGGGCCTGCTTCCTGTGCGGAGGTGCGGACCACGTGGTGGCCAACTGCCCGTCGAGGGAGGCGCTGAACCAGCTAGTCCAGAAGGCTGGGGCGGCTTCTGGCTCGGGTCAACACTGAAGGGGGCTGGAGGAAGGGAAGGGTGAAGTCACTCCTTCCTCCTGCCAGCTAAGTGACTTGAGTGGAGTCACTTCCAAGTCCACTACTACTTGTTATGGAAATGGAGTGAGTTCAACTGAGACAGTAAAGAGAACAACGACTGAAAATGGAGTGAACATGATTGAGACTGATAAAATTGAGAGTGAGGATGTTGAAGCGAGTTGTCTGACTACGGCATACGTCGGGGACTCACTGAAGGACCCTCATGCCGGAGGGTATGAAGATGAGGTTCGGGTGAAGTCGAACCCGGTAAACTACTGGACAGCGCCCCGCGCAAAGAGTGGAGTTGTCCACTGCGAGTGGGTGACTAGTGGAACAAGTGTGAAAGAAGAAACTACTTCCCTCGGTGACTTGGGAGTCACTGAGTCGCAGCCGAAGGTGATGATGAAAGTGAAAGTGACTGTCCTGAGTTCGATGAGAGCATTTTCGACCCCGATACGAGCGTGAATAGAGATGAACCTGCGGAGAACCGTGAAGGGCTACTTGACGAGATGAGTGTGGAGACTGATTGCCAACTGCGAAATAACGAGGCCTATGCTAGTGAAGGTACTCCAGGAATAATTGCTGACAAGACCAGCAAAGTAGCGAACGAGACTGCAAGTGTGCCGTCTACCACCGATGCTGATGGTGGGGGTGAGGCGAACACTTCCGAAGTCGCTCCGGGACTAACTACTGGTGAACAGGTGACGGACCCAACTGAAGAAGAAGTCACGCAGACTGAGGTCGAGGCTGCGAATGTGACTCGGGAGGCTCAAAGTGTAGTTGAGCTGAGTGAAACCGTGAGCGAGCCGTCTGCCACCGATGCGAGGGGTGGGAGTGAGGCGAACGCTAGGAGTAACGCCGCGGAGGCGACTGCCGAACCTACAGGCGTGTTTTCCGAACGAGAACTGGACGAACTAACCGAAGGGGTAAACAAGGGAGTGCTAGAAGAAAAAGAAGAATACGATAAAGAGCTCGAGGAGCGACTCTTTCCGTTGGACGAAGTAGAACTCAAGAGGAGGGTGGAAAGGAATGTGTCTCAGTCGCAGAAGATGACTCTAACCGACTTAAGCACCGTATTAGGGATCCCTGAAGAAGTCATAAGCCGGACAAGGGAGTCGTCACCTGGAGTGCTAGCTACACCCGAATACTGGACTGACTGGTATCGAAAGACGCAGGCGGCTACTAATGCGGCTAAGCGAGCTAACCGCGACTTTAGCGACTTGAGGAAGTCGGAGGAAAACGACTACTTCCACGACCATGAGGGAGTCGCTGATTCGGACGGACGAGATGTGGGAGGTGGGGAGACCAGAGTTACTTCGGACTACAACCAAGCAGAAGTAAGTGACGACGCGCCCACCGACTCCAGTGTCGAGGAGACTGTGATCGCAAATGTGGCTATCGACTTGTCTGAAAACCACTGTAGTGCGGTCAATGCAGTGACTGTGTCCTCCCGACGAAGAAAACGCCTGGATCCTCTGGATCCTAAATGGAATGCTCTAGTCCGAAGAATGGTGTACTACTTAGTCAAGGAGGAAGAAAAGGTTAACCCCGTGTGTGTCGACTGTGGGTCGCCGCTCCTGAGTGACTTAGTTCTCCCGGAAGTCGATTGGGGAGATAATGATCTTGAGGAACGAGCTCTGGCGAAAGTAGCGCAGTTCTATCGAGCGATGAGTAGCTCCGTGATGAAACGCATCGTGAGTGTGATAATGGAGAAGTACTTGAGTGAAGGTCCACTCATCCGAGCTAAGTTGAAAGAGCGAGAAGACCGGTGTAGTGACTGCCTAAAGGCAGCTCTCCCGTCGCGAAAAACGCGGAGCCCGAAGCAAGTGCGCTTCGACTACTCCTCCTTGACTGGTCAGAAGATCGAAGAACTGGGGACTCGGTGTTCGCGTGAAGACTCGAACAGCGTGTATGAGTACGCGTACGTAGTGTCTGATCCTGTGCGAGTCTCTACTGAGGGAAAAAACCGTGACTCTCGAAAGGCTGGACTAGTCGAACGGGATGTGTTCGAAGAAAGTGAAGTCGCTGGTATAGTGCACGAAGGCAAGCGGGTGATTGGCTCAGTAGGTGGGGTGGAAGCTACTTCTCCAGGATATGTCGACTGTGTCCCTGTGGACATGCTCATCGACTCTGGTGCCGTTGTGAGCTTGATCGACCGTAAAGTACTTCGACGGATAGGACGAGGCAGTGACTCTCTGCGACCGTACTATGGGAACTTGAACGGAGTGTCGGGTCACCAACTTAAGATACGAGGTGTTGCCGACCTTCCTCTCAGACTTGGGTCGTTGGAGATTGTTCGACCTTTTGTGGTTGTCGACCACATGCATGTGGATGTGATACTTGGAACCGACTCACTTCGACAGTTCCGAGCTGTTGTCGACTTGGATACTAACTCAGTGACTCTGAAGGACACGGGTGAAGTGTTCTCACTGGGTACCTGAGAGTCGAAGAAGTACACTCTGCCCGAGTGAGTTCGACTGTTCGCATCTGCCCTGGTGGTCAAGCTCTGGTAGTGTCGGAAGTCCGTGGCCAAGCGAGCGATGGACAAACTGTGTTGGTTGAAGGAGTCCCCGGATTGGACGGGACCGTGCGAGTTGCCCGTACGCTCTGTACTGTGAACCAAGGGAAGTTATTGGTTGAAGTCTGCAATGCTTCTACCGAGGAACTGATCATCAAGAAAGGTACTCTGGTTGCTGCCGCCACGGTAGTGCCGGAGTCGGCTTTCGAGTTCGAGTCTCCGGTGACTCCGCTGTCGAACAGAGATTCGAGGCCTGTCGAGTCCCGGAAAACTACTGAGGAAGACTGGGTGCACTCTGTAGTGAGTGCTGCCGGCGCTACTACCGACTCGCCTCACCACTCCATGCCGAACCTCGAAAAGGAGCTAACTGAGGAGTTTGCAGTTGACTTCACCGATTCGAAGCTGAGTGAGGAACAGAAGAGGCTGTTCAGGCAGACACTTGGGTCCTTCCGAGACTTGTTTGTCGAGACCTCCATGAAACCCGGTCGAACTCACTTGCTCGGAGTTCGAGATAGACACTGGTGACCACCCCCCTATCAAACAGCGACCCTATCGCGTCTCCAAAGCTGAAGGTGATGTAATGGAGGCCGAAGTGCAGCAGTACCTGGACTTGGGACTCATTCGACCCTCGAGTAGTCCTTGGGCTAGTCCTGTACTGATGATACGCAAACCCGACGGAGGTATCCGCTTCTGTATCGACTACCGTCGACTCAATGCAGTGACTGTGAAGGACTGTTATCCGATGCCACTCATCGACGACATCCTGGACGTACTAGGAAATGCTAGCTCTTCTCTACAATGGATATTGCCTCGGGGTACTGGAATGTGCCGATGGCAGCGGGCAGTGTCGGGAAGACGGCCTTCGCCTGCAAATTTGGACTGTTCGAGTGGCTAGTTATGCCATTTGGACTGTGCAATGCAGTGCCTGCATTTGAGCGACTTATGGAAGGAGTGTTAGTCGGCTTGAAGTGGCGAACTTGTTTAGTCTACTTGGACGACTGTGTAGTGTTCAGTGACGACTTCCCAACTCACCTCGTGCGACTTCGGCAAGTACTCGAGCGCTTCAGGACTGCCGGTTTTAAACTCAAGATGAAGAAGTGCAAGTGGGGTCGTGACCAAGTGGCCTTCCTCGGTCACATAGTCACTCCCTCGGGTATACTTCCCAATCCTGAGAAGGTGAAGGCAGTCATGAATGTCGAGCGACCGAGTGACCTCCGTGCGGTTCGCGCGTTTCTAGGCCTGACTAGTTACTTCCGGAGGTACATACCGGGGTATGCCGCTATCTCCGCACCTATCGAGAGGCTGAAGGCCAAGGGTGTTCCCTTCGAGTGGAGTCCTGATTGCGAGTCCGCTTTCGTACAACTGAAGCGTAAGCTAGTGGAGCCTCCCATTCTAGTCTACCCGGACTTCAACAAGCGGTTTAAGCTCTATGTCGACTCCTCGAAGCTAGCAGTGGGTGCCTGTTTGATGCAAGAAGTCGCCGGTCGTGACCGAGCTATCGCCTACGCTAGTAAATTACTAGTTGGGTCAGAGAAGAACTGGGTGAACAACCAGAACGGCACTTCGGAGATCGAGTGCTGGGGAATCGTGTGGGCGACCCGCAAATTCAGGTGCTACCTCGACCGTTACGAGTTCGATCTCTTCACCGACCATAAGGCACTACTGTGGGTGTTCAGTGACGCTAATAGAACTAGCAACGCTAAACTAGCCAGGTGGGCGATGGAGCTGTCCCAGTTACGGTTCAAAGTGTATCACCGGCCTGGTACTTCCATGGGCCACGTGGACGGACTCTCTAGACTACGTGCAGTGACTGTCAGTGCTGTTACTATGGCCGAGCTACTGAACGAAGCTAACGAGGATGAACCGGCTTCTGCTCTGGTCGGGGAGAGTGAGACTGAAGTCGCGGCGGAAGAAGTCGCTAGAACGACTCCTACTAACACCGGAGGAAGTGATCAAGTCGTGGTCGGGGAGCGACTCCCTGACGAAGAGCATACTGTCGAATCTACTACTCCGACCTCGACGCCTGACGAGGCTTCTCTTGACGAAGAACAACTACTAGTATCACCCATCGACGTGTTCGGCCTGGATCAAGCCCGTTTTAAAGAAGAACAGAAACGCACCCCTTGGATACTGGCGATGATTGCTTTCCTAGAGAGTGGCGCACTGGCCCTCGACGCTCAAATGCGAGCGAAGGTGTTGTCCTTGGCCCCCCACTACACTATGAAGAACGGTATCCTGATGCGACGAGTACACTTGAAAGCTCGAGCCGGCCCAGCTCGATCACTAGAAGTGCCAGTGATTCCGATCACTTACATCGCTACTGTGCTACACCACTGTCACTCCGATGTCTTCGCTGCTCACGTGGGAGTCACTAAAACTATGGACAAAGTGCGAAAGCACACCTACTGGCACGGTTGGAAGAAGGATGTCGCTGAGTATGTCCGCGAGTGTACTGTTTGTGGAAGTGGCAAAGGCTACCGCCCGTGGCGAAATGGACTCATGCAGAAAATGCCGATACAAGAACTGTCTGGTCCTTTTTCACTTCTAGTGGTGGATGCTGTTGGCCCTCTCGTGACTACTCCTAGAGGCAACAAATTTATCCTGGTGTTTGCGGACTACTTCACCCGGTGGGTAGAAGCGTTTGCAGTTGAGCGTTTGGATTCTGTGACTTTTGTGGAAATCATGGTGAACGAAGTGATATCACGACATGGAGTGCCTGAAAGCTACTAAGTGACCAAGGGTCCAACTTTATCTCCGAGTTGGCAAGGTCGCTGTACGAGACTCTAGGGATTAAAAAGTTGTTTGGGGCGGCTTATCATCCACAAACTCAGGGACTCGTCGAACGCTTCAACGGAACTCTAATTGGAATGCTACGCATGTATGTGAGTGAGTCCCAAGATGACTGGGACTTGTATCTACCTAGAGTACTCTTCGCCTATCGGACTTCCTTTCACGAAGCCCTGGGTGACTCTCCGTTCTTCAGTCTGTATGGTCGTGACCCGGTGCTACCTCTCGACTTGGCTTTCTTGAACACTTCCTCGCAGTGGAAGAGTAATGAGGTCGCGACTTACCGACGTCGACTCTACCTGTCTCTACGCGATACTCGTCGACTGGTCGAAAGGCAACTACTCAAGGCACAGAGTCGCCATGGACAGCGACTCCACAGTCAAGTGTCTGTGAAGTTTGAGGAAGGTGATGCTGTCTGGGTCTACCAGTATTTCAGGGCTCGCCGAGGAGAAAAGACTTCGAAGAAGTTAGCTTTCTCCTGGCATGGTCCTTACCGAATAGTTGGTACTGTCGGTGAGAACGCCTACCGCGTCGCAATCCCTACTCACCCTAACAGAGTAGTCACCATCAATGTGAATCGTCTCAAACCCTTCCGGGGTCGCTGGAGTCGACCTTTTCCTACCGAAGTACCTGAAGGCATTACTACTACTCCGGGCGAGGACGACGAGGGTCCACTCGCTGAGGAGGACTTACCCTCGACGAGCTATATCGAGCGACTTGTCATTGGATCTGAAGAGACTGCTTTCGCTGGAGCGAGTCTACCGGTGGTCGACATACTTGCTCGAAGAAAGAAGGCTGGTGAGTTGCAGTATCTAGTGCTACTTGCTACCTACGAGACGAGTTGGTTGCCTGCGACTTCACTCCGCCCCGATTTTGACGTGTTGATCACAGCATTTGAGGGTACTAGGCGAAAGGAGCGGGGACTCCCTCAACTCCGCCGTAGTGCTCGGCTGGTTGACGCCAACGCGGCTGTCGACGAGGATGAATTACTCTTTTAAGTGATGAGTCGGACTAGTCAAGACAGTGACGACTCCTCTTGACGATAAGTCCTGCGATGCGAGTGTTCGAGCGGAACACTCTTCTCTACATTTTCGACTACGTTTGGACGGTCTAATGACTGTCCCTGCATAATCCTGTGAACTTTCAACGACTGCCTTGCTGAGGATACTCTCAACTGTGCCGTGACTGCCGACTACTACGAGACGATGAAATGGACTTCACTTGGCGGCAACTACTACTTGATGATTTACTACTACTGGATGACCACTGCTTATTTGGGGACTATCGACTACTCGGTGACTTTGGTGGTCCGGTGACTCCTCTTCTCCTGGTGATCATCGACGGAGTGGAGCTGTCTTGTGACTCCGGGTGTCACAAGACTAGGGAGATACTCCACCGCGAGGAAGAGCGACGGTTTTGACTGGAAATAATGGAGGTGAAACGAGAAGGCGACTTGAGATTACGCGGTTAAAATTTGGTGACTACACGAAGCGATATAAACTGCCATCCTACTCCTGCGTCGAAGCCCTTCCACTCGTTCGCGCTAACTTTGTTAAGTTGGCACTGGCGGCTTCTCCTCGTCAAGGTCGTCCTCCTCGAAGTCGCTTTCGTCTTCGGACCCGCTCTCCTCTGATCCCCTTTTTCCTCGGAACCCCTTTAGCGGCGTGGCTATCTCGGCCGTGGGGCTGCCGTCCGGGCGAAAGCAGAGAGTGAATCCTGGCACGCTCTCCTCTTTAACACTGAACGCTGGAATGGGAGAGGGCTGATAGTTGCCGGCTTTCACCTTCTCCTTGATCTCCTTCTCCTTCTTCTCGATGCGACCACTGTGAGTCAACTTGTACCAAACACCGGAGAGTCGATCGCCCACCCAACGTTCCTTGTCGGGATCCTCCTTCGAACAGACATCCCTACGGACTAAGGCCAGAGCTTCGTCCGTCAGCCGGTACTCAGGCTTTTGATCTGGATCCAAAGCGTTGGTAGACACCAGCAAGGATGTAATGTTGCGAAACCCTCCCTGGTCCAATTGGAAGGGCTTCAAAGCCCCTTTGACGCGAGCGTGATACGCCTCTCGATCCTGCGAGTATAAGCTCGTGAGATTCATCATCGTGGGACCCTCGTACTTGTTCGCGTCCGGGGCGTTCTTGCCTGGCTGTCCGCCCATCCACATCAATCGTCGATCCGGTTCGACACCTTCGAAGAGCCGCAGGAATCCGTAGTAACCCCAACTTTCGATACAGCGACTTAGGAACTTGAGCCGCTCGGTGCACGCCAACTGTTTCCAGCGGCGACGCTGACCCCGAGCAGTAGTACTCCTTAGAGGAGCGTTGAGCTGCCACTCAAAGAAGCGACTTCGATTCGCCATCCAGAAGCGCCAGTGAGCGATGTGTAGATCCCTGTTCTCGAGAGGGTCGTACCACACTTTAGAGTGTTCCCATGGATACGCGAGCTCGAAACAAAACTTGTTCATGTTAGCCGCTCGACGGTAGATGGCTTCGACGTCGGCCGAGATTCTGACCGGAGTGTTGTCGGCCAACACTAGAGGACTAAAGTCGGTCTCGGGTGGAGTCGCTGTCGCGTCTTCTGATTCTCTCGCCTTCTTGGACTCCTGGGGGCTCTTAGACGACGACTTTCGCTTGCCCAACACCGAAGGAGACTGATCCTTGCCGAGGGCCAGGAGGGCTGCACTCGTAGCCGCCTCGGATGCCGTCGTTTTCCCCTTCTTCTTGGGAACCTTTTGCCTAGGAGTTATCTTCGCGACGGAGGAGCCTTGCCGTGGATTACAGGTGCCGAGCTAACTTCTGGGTTTGGGAGGTCGTGGGTGTTCGAGAATCGCTCATGGACATACGCATTAGTGGCTTCACGTTGTGCCGAAGGTTTAGGCAGCAACATCACTGGGTCCGTGAAGGCCAAGTCCTTGTCGTCCGTGTCGTCGAGGATGGACAGAGCAATCTGGTCCAAGACAAATAGTCCGGAAGAGCCTTCGTTTCACAGATAATTTCTCCCTCATGGCCGTCCAGAATTCTCGTTGTGCTTGCTTCTTGACCCTCTCCTCGGACGAAGTTACTCCGGGTGCGATAATTGCGGTGATCTGCTTGACTATTTCGTCGTTCAGAGATGCTGTGGCTGGTGCCGAGGAGGACGGCGAAGCTGGACGTGGCGTGCCTGGGGCGGACTTAGTCGCTCCCATCGTTCACAGGAAGGCGGTGACTGGAATCTGTGGTCTTGGTGCCGGAGCCGTAGCGAATTGAAGAATGAGAGCCACTCGTTGGCTGTAAGGTTGACTATACGGTCCCCTGAGTACTCCTCTGAGAACTCTGCCTTCAGATCCCCTTGTACCCTGGGACGAGAGGTGCGTGTTTCCGGGTAATTCCCGCGAAAGACTTCGGGGATTGATGAGAACGGCTCAGTGGAATTTCTTGAATATTTCTTCATACAACGGTCAAGTGTAAGCTCCTCGACCTCCTATCGAGTCGGACCCTTTGCTTGACCGGGCTTGGCGCTGAGTGAACACTCCTGCCATTTTCTCTTTCGACTCCTCCGAATTAAGTGACTCTCGTGACTCCTACCTGCGACTTCTACCTGACTCCACCATGTACGAGCTGCTACTGTCCGCGTACGAGAACTACTTCAGTCTCGAGCTACTCCTGCTTACCTAACTACTGTGCTGCTCTGGGTACTGACGTCTTCGGTCCGTGGAGTAGCCTGGTCATTGACGACTCAAGCCTGGATGGTGGTGTCTGTGAACTCGTCGATACTATTCAATTTTGTGACTCGATACCAGGAAGTGCTTAGCGACCCCGAGCTCAACCAACTCGCTGGACCGTCGTACGTGTTCGCTCTGTGGAACGCTTTCTTTGCCGTCCCTGTCCAAGTACTGGAGGAGGGTGAAGATGAATATGGTCCGTACGGGGTAATGTTACGGAGTTGGTGGGCCGCCTTATTGGTCACTTTGGCGACTACCTCCCGGATTTGAGCATGCGTTCGGGATATTCCTACTTGGCTTACTCTCGCGCTACGTGGGAGGCTTGGGCAACCGTTGGTCAGCGAGTCCTGGCCATCGTCAAGGGTTGCTGCTGGTTCATTCTACTAGTACTCTCGCTGGTCATTCACGTGCCTATGATGCTGTACGACCTGTTGGAGTTCGTGACTCTGGGAACTGCTGGTTTAGCCGTGGTGCTCGTGGTGACGAATTTATTCAACCTAGTGTTCGCGTGGACTCGCTGGCTAACTCCCACTACAGGCGTCATTGTTGCTGTCGGAATTGTGACCCATGGTTGGCGATTTGGCCAAGGAAGTAGCCGTCTGAAGAGTGCTGCTCCCCGATTTGTGGTGAAGAAGGCGCTAAAATCTGTGCGCCGCGAAGTGAATCGATGCAACCGTCGAGAGGCTGCTTGCCTTGCTAGTCTCAGAAGTTCCGTAGTTCCCGTCGAAACCGTCCGCCCTACAGTTACTCTCTCTGAAGGGAGGAGCTCCGTCCTTCCGAGCGAAACTCCGAACGAGGTTTCGACTACTACTCCTTCGCTGACTACTTACCGTCCTGAGGTCGAGTCTGGCTTTGTTCTCAGTAGCGATGAGCAACGCGTCGTGCAGTGCCTCTGCGACATGGGGCACGGCCGTGCCGATCGCGGACGCTCGGCTCTTGGTCGGGGAGTTTGTCCCGTGCCCGGGAATATGACGTTCGAACCTGCGTGTACGGCTGTGCCCCATGCCTCGGGGCCTTGTCATTCGTCACACTCGTCGTGTTGTGACCACTTGGCGTAGTGTTCCGTCCGAGGTCCACTCCGGGTACGTCCCCGTTTACTACCGTCTGTGCCGTCTATCTACATCCTCCCGCGAGTGTCGTGCGGAGGAGGACACTCTCAAGGACTCCCGCTCTAGTGTTTCGACGAAGTCACCCTTACAAGTGTGCATTGGAGCAGTGAGTTCCCGGCATAACTAGTCAGTCGTGATTTTACCTGCTAAGAAGAAGAACAACAACAAGACACTTACATTTGTTTCAGTTAAGTCTTCTGCCTCCCTGCCCGGACCTGCACTCACATAACAGCCCGCTAGTACCCGATCCTTATCAGGTCGCGACAGTGTTAACGAAAAGGGGTGGTAAATCTCGAAAGTAGTCCAAGCCAAACTCGACTTCTTCATTCATTCCAGAATTTGCCAACTTGAAGGAACGATGAAGCTCTTTTGTGCGATCGTTGACGAAGCTGGAAGCCCGTTCGATTTCGATATCGACGACACCGTGTCGGTTTCTGCTTTAAATAAAGCAATCAAAGCGAAGAACCAAAACAAGTTGAAGGGTGCTGATGCGGTTGATCTGAAACTCTAGGAGAAAGAGAAGAAGGAAGAGAATGGCGAGGAGAAATGGCTGACTGAAGATGAAGTGGAGAAAGTTGTGCATGACACCAGTGGCTACACTCAGCTACCAGTTCCTTACGCGGAGTTACGAGACGGTGGCTTGGCTAGTGAAGATTTGGGAGAAGTGAGCGAAGGAGATAATGCAGCTGGATTGGGTCATATTCACGTGTTGGTGCAACAAAGTCCAAGGCAAACTTCTACCGGCAAACGCACTCGAGGGTTCGTTGATGATAGGACTCTAGTTTGAGTATCGATTATGACCGTAGGAACGCCCTCCAGAACGCACATGACCCTTGTACCATGAATATGTTTCTTCTCGACGTACAAGTTTGATAGCTCTTGGACAACCAACTTAACCAAAATCGCTCCGATGAAAAAATCAAACGTGACGGAACCGTTAGCAACTATCATCTGCCCCTCCTATTTTCGATAATGCGGCTCAGTAGGAATCTGCTTGACGAAAGCTTTCCAAGTACCGGAGAACAGTACTCGGAAAGTTCACGTCAAGCAGATTTTTTCATCCTGTAGTAAAATTGCTCGGTTTGAAGTAAAAAACAAATCAGCAAAAAATAAAAATATCAGCATAACACTCGATCATGTAGTTAAATGTTGCAGGCTCAACCTGAGCCAGATATGTATGAATGTAAACGCGTTTCGCTTGCCTCCGGGTTCCTCAGATATGCCACAAGATAATCAAAACCAAGAACCACAATGATGGTGGGCATTTTTTTAACCGCCGGTACTTATTTTACTTTCCGTAATTTACCGCTGACGTGCATCTTCGTGAGACATAATGACCCGCTACAAAAAGTTCTCATTCGAGAATCTGAGGAAAGATGGTGAAACTCTTCTGTGTGTTCGTTGGAGTGGCGGGAAACGCGTTCGAGGTGGACATCGACGACAGTGAGTCGGTGGGGGGCCTGAAGAACGTGATATGGAATAATATCAAAGAAAAGTTTGTAAACGACGAGAGATTCAAGGGTGTCGTTGCAATGGATCTACAGCTCTTCCTGGCGAAGAGAAAGCATTTGAAGGTGGAGGCGAAAGAGAATGGAGAAGAAAATGGTGAGAAAGAATGGCTGACTGAAGAAGAGGTACAGAACGGCGTGCATGACACCAGTGGCTACACTCTCCTATCTTATCCTGGCGCGGAGCTACGAGACGTTGGCTTGGCTAGTAAAGATTTGGGCGAAGTGAGCGAAGGAGGTAATGCTGCTGGATTGGGCCATATTCACGTGATGGTGCAAGTTCCGAGGCAAACTTTTACAGGCAAACGCACTCGAGAACAAGAATGGTTCGTTGATGATAGGATGATAAAGAAGGCTAAAGTGGATGGAGATGAAATTCAGTATTTTACTATGGACCAGTTCCCGCTCATAGCACATCCGGTGGAGAGGTACAACAAAATTATGGAGAGGGACGCGTACCGAGTGATCTTTGCAGAATTAATGGATAGAGTGAAGAAGTCTTTTGAAACCCGATCTCCGGCCAATTTGGTTGTGACAGGAAATTCCGGCACGGGGAAGAGTTGGTTCTACCTCTACTGCATCTTTCAGCTAATATTGGGGAACAAAGAAGGAGTGGAGGAGTTCCCTGCGTTCGATTTGGTGCTGAATTTCGACAATGATTATCAATTGTACGATGACGAAACGAAGGAGTTCGTTAGATTAAACGAAGAGGAAGTGCATGAACGGCGTAACCAATACCGTGTGCTTCGGCTTGTGGAGAGTAAATCATCGCATCTTATGGGTTGGAAAGGAGTCTCCATTCTATTTGCTTCCCCCGGACTGGATGGGATGAATAACTACTTAAAAGTCGACTCGTTTAGATATATTATGCCAGTGTGGAGTTTGGAAGAGCTGCAAGACTGCAACTCGCTCCTTGACGACAAGCTCAAAGTACGAGAAGATGTTTTGATTACGAGGTACAACAAGTTTGGTGGGATTCCACGATTCATTTTCTGTTATTCGGATCCCCGAAACGAGCAAGAACTGAAGGCGGCGCTTAGCGGACACAGTGCGATGGATATCATTTCTTACATCCGACGGCAATGTACGGTGACAGATGAAAATGATCGCGTATTTGCAATGGTACCGAGCCGACCAGATTTTCGCGACGCCGGTCATCTCGATGTTTTGTCCAACTACGTCACTGAGAAAGTCGTTTCCAAAGCATTCGACGATGGAATTCAAGCGGTATCGGACTTTGCGCTAGAAGCTGTTGACGACTCTCGATATGGATCCGTTCGAGAGAAAATGTACGAAGTGTTGTGCCACAAATGGTTCGAACTACCTAGAAAGCGCATATTACAAATACGCTCGTTGACTTCACAGAGGGTGAAGGAAGTCACTTTGAGGGAGATGCAAACGATCCGGTTCTCGTCTCTCAACGACATTAAAGTTTTCCAGCCGTATACTTACTACTGGCCGTCGTCGAAAGTATTTTGTGCGCTGGATGCATTCTTTACGACCGGGAATGACTGTTTCGGCTTGAAGATGACTAGAAACCTGGATCACGGCATCAAGGCTGCACCGCTGAATACGCTTTTGACGTGGCTGAAAGATGTTGGAATTGATCAAGAGAATTTCCACTTTGTGTTCGTGGTTCCAAGCCACCTGGCTGGGTCTTTCAAGATGCAAAGGATTTGCAATACAGCAGTCTGTGAAGTCGTTACCCAGACGTCAGGCGTTTCTACCGTAAACCAGTACGTCGGTGCATTGGACGTGGTCGTGGGAAATCGTTCCCGACGCTAGCAGCTTTAACCTAGACTGGTATTGATGCGCATGATATACCTGCAATCGGTGCGTTGGATCGAAGAATAGAAATTCTTCCGTCTAACTTTTTTTTGTGTAGGTTAGTCACGAGTGGTTTGACGCATGTGGAAGCTTCATACCGTGGCGCTTGTAAATTGGTGGACGGTTGTCTGGGGACGATGGAGAAAGTGGCTAAATACCCAAGACGAGGTGTTTTGCGCTGATGGAGATGTTATACGTACAGGCCTCGATAACAAGATAAATCCATTTACTAGCGAAGCTTGGTTCTTTTTTTTATAAAATTCTTTTTAACCCCGCTACTATCCTAAGAATTTGGAGATGCTAAAGCTACAGAACGCAATTTCAACTATTTACTCTGAACACTAGGAAAAATACTCCGCGTTAACAATGCGTGGTGCCAGTCCAAGCAATCCTCTACAAAATAGTTTTGAAGAAAGAAACAAAGAAATGCATGGATCTAACTCAGATAGTAGCCGATGGAGATGGTAATGTTCATTACCGCAGCTATCATGAACAATGCGCCAAGAAATGATCCGAGATTCTTTATGTGATCGAACTCGATACCGATCACCATCTCCAGTACGATGGATACATAGTCCACAATCATCTCTATTCCGATCTGTAGTCCCAGCAGTTTTAACTAGCAGAATCCTGATCTCGAGGTGGCTACATTCCGAGATGGCTACACTACGAGTGTAAAGATGTCGCTTGAGCTGGAGCCTAGAAGGATGAGGGACAAGACGATCAGCGCGCTATTGAAGGTGGACGCGTATGACCAAAAAGGGGTTTTACTGTTGAAGGTGCTTGCGAGGCATGTCCAACGGGTTTTCCCTCCTCGCTGTATGACACTTAGGCGTGGGTAACCATGCGATAGTTAATGGACTAACGTCACTGTGAGTTTTGTTTTGTGGACAAGAATCTATTGCTTCTCGTCTTGCTGTTCGATCAAGTAGGCACTTACCCGACCTGTGCATTGCTGAGTGAGCTACCAACTACGAGCGAACTTGCTGCTGGGTTATGAGCCCAAGGTTAGCTCAAGGACGGAAGTAAGATGAGCAGTAATACAAGTCAAGCACCTACAAGTCAACAAAATGCGAGCCAGAGTACGACTGGTTCAAGCTCGGGTACATCTGCAAATACCGCAGTACAGTCTGTAATGACACCATCGTCTACTGGAGTGGCTGGAGGACACTTCTTCGGTAGTGAGCGGCAGGAATTTCTAGTCAACCTGGTGGAGGAACAAATGCACTGTGATGCAAGTACCGAAACCGATGGGTATTAGCAAGCCACCCAAATTCGATGATACCTTTGAAGTGTACCAGATGCGACTTAAGTTGTATTTGGAGCAAAGAGATTCATGGGGTGTGGTGACTGGAGCTGAAACCCGACACGCGACGGATCCTGTGTTGCAACGTCATTTTGATGATCGAAATCAGTTTAGCCATGGAGACTATAATTCGTGGAGTAAAGGGACCTGATGCGCAAAAGTGTAGCCAATTTCGACACTGCCAAAGAGATGTGGGAAACTCTAACAGCGGAGAAGACCCAGAGAGATTTTTCTTATGCAGTTCACTTGAAGCGCGAGCTGTATACGCACTCGTATACACCAGGAAGGAAGATGGCCAGATTATATTCAAGAGATGAACTCTCTTCGTCAGCGACTGCAGCACATGGGAACTAGTTTCGTAATTCAAGACACGAGATGTCCCAGTTGCTGTTGATGGGGGGTTTGTGCGGTAACATCGGAAGTAGTGACTCAATTTGATTTCTCTTTCGACAAGTGGGATTCGTCCTAGTCTACAGCAAGTGAAGAACGCATTACTTTCACGGGACCGAAATGGAAAAGATGGCTACGGATTCTGCGGTAGTGGCGCACCGAATGGAAACAATGGAGTGGCTATGCATATGGGACAGCAGTTTCAAAGCCGAAACTCAGGTCAAGGGTCAACTTGGTCTAACCAAGGCCAGAAGGAGCAGATGCAGTCTACTGGCGCAGGAAAACGACGTGCAGTTCGTTGTTATCATTGTCATAAGTTAGGGACATATGCGACGAGACTGTTGGCATTTTAAGAATAAGCAGACAAAAACTCAGCAGTCGAAGACCAATTACGCAGAATAAGGAGAAGAAGAAGGCCAAAGAAGGACAAAGGTGGAAACAATGAAGCTCAACCGAATAATTCACCGACTACTGGTACAGCTATTTGCTACATGCGATTTGTGGAGACTGTGAAGAATGAAGAGGAGAGCAGTAGTTGGCAGTAGTTCGGAAGGTGAAGGCTTCGTTGGAATGGCGATACGTAAAGACAGACACGGCTCCAGAGGTGACTGGATGTTAGATTCGGGCACTACGTCGCACGTTTGCACGGAGCGTGAGCATATTCACGAGTTTGAAAAAGTCAAAGCCTCTTTCAAAGTGTGGAATGGAGGTGTTACACCAGGGAAATTTGTGGCCTGGCACTGTGGTAATTGATGCAGTGGATGCACGGAGTCATACTGAATTGTCATTTGAGCTGAATAACGTGGAATTTTCTCCATCTGGACCTGTAAATTTACTTAGTCTTGGTCTCTTGTTGGAATCAGGCTGGGTGTTGACCACAAGCAATCCAAATGAACTACCACGGAAGATGTTCCTGGCTTGTGAAGGACAATGTTTGGAATTTATTTTCATGGACAGCATTACTGGTTAAACAATGGAAATTTCGAAGACAATGAAGCAGTTGTGATGTCAGCCGTCAGTTCTGATGCAAGTCCTTTGATGCGATGGCACGAGCGCTTAGCTCATTTGAATGAAGCTTCATTGAAGTACATGGCCAGAACAACGTCGTGAAGGAATGTCTCTCTCGTCAGTGCAGATGAGAACAAAACTGAAGTGTTTAAGTTGTATGGCAGCAAAGCGGAGACGAATGACGTTTGGAGACGCTACTGACAAGCGAACGAAAGTCAACTTCGAGCGTTTGACGTCTGACGTTTGCGATATGAGCAAATACTTGCCTGGCCTCGAGCAACACGATACTTTCAGCTAATACACGATGAGGGATCGCGGTACGTGTGGTGCTACATCCTGAAGAACAAAAGTGAAGCAGCAGGAAATACACGGCGGTTAATTGCTGAATTTTTGGCTGATGGTAAGAAGATAACGACGTTCACAAGTGACGGTGGAGGTGAATATATGACTAGTGAGCTGAAACATTTCTTGGAAGAGAAGGGAATTGTTTTTATTCCGACGCATCCGTATACGCCACAAGAGAACTGTCTCGTAGAAAAGATGAATGGAGTTCTCGTGAATAAGATGCGAGCAGTCATGCATGCTGCTAATTTACCGCTGGTGTTGTGGAATGAAGTCCTATGGTATGTCGTGGAAGTGTACAATCTGACGCCTACGAAAGCTTTGAATGGAATTACGCCCACTGAAGTATTGACAGGCTTGAAACCGGACATCAGTCCACTGAAAGTATGTGGCTGTATAGGTTATGTGTTCGTACCGAAAGAGAAGCGAAAGAACAAGCTCTCGTCGAAAGCTGAGCCGGCACTATTCCTCAGATTTCCAACAGACCAAGCATGGCTATCGGTTGCTGGATCTGCGTACGGGGAGGATAGTGGAAGCCCGCGACGTCAAGTTCCGTGAGGATGTGGACTGTCGAGCGCACATATCTTAATGCGTTGTTAAAAGGCAGACAGCATTATTACCCCAAATCCCGTTTGTTCCGCTTCCAGTGGAATATGTTGCAGAGCAGTCGGTGAGAATGAATGCTATTAAAGATGCACGAGAGACTGTTAATCATGATTTGAGTGGCGATACTGACCAACAAGTGAACTACTCACGAAAGCCCCGATGATGGTAGAGATTCAGTGGGAGCGCATGAAGAGCGAGATGCCTGTGAAAATTCAGTGTTGACGGATGAAGACGAGTCTGTAGACGAGGCTGATGTAAGTGATTCTCCGCAATGTACTCAACCGCGGCGTAGCTCTAAAATACAACGAGGTTTGCGTCGTTCACAACAGAAAAGACAAGCAAATGTACGTCTACAAGACTACATCCTTGCTGGTGTGGAAGCAATGGAGTCACTTACAGGGAATCATGTAAGTACTGTTGAAGAAGCATTGAATTCTCGAGATCGTGATGGCTGGTTGCGAGCAATGCAAAAGTAGATGGAGGCACATGAAATCAACGGCACATGGAGATTGGTCGATAGACCAAAACATCGACCAATATACTAAGTCTATCTGGTGCTACGGCCAAAGCACAATGAAAAAGGGAAAGTTGAGCGACTCAAGGCTCAGCTGGCTGTAAAGGCTGTGGACAGAAAGTATGGAGTTGATTATCTGGAGACATACTCTCCGGTGGTACGAATTGAAACAGTGCGCTTGCTTCTTATCCTGTCATTTCTATTGAGTCTCGAGTGCTATCATGTTGACTTTGTCACGGCATTTTGAATGGAGTGCTGAATGGGGTTCAGATTTTTATGGAGCAACCAGAATGCTTCAAGGATGGCACGGATCGTGTGTGTGAGCTCCTAAAAGGACTCTATGGACTCAAGCAAGCATCGAGGCTCTGGTACCAAACACTACATGACTATTTATTGAGATTGGCTTTACACAGTGTGATTTCGATGTGGGTTTGTACCAGAGACGGAAGAATGGAAATATGGTATATCTTACGGTGTACGTGGATGACTTGCTCATTTTTTGGAGACAAGGTGAACATTGAGTTAGTGGATCGACGAGTTGGCTGCAAAGTTTATGCTCTGAAGAATCTTTGGAAGAGTGAAGACATTCTTTCCATGAGGTGAAGTACATTCCAGGAAACTATTGTGTCTTTCACAGACAGCTTACATTGATCGGTTGCTGGAGCGCTTTGAATGCGCGAAGCTCACTCAGTTGGATCGCCTGATGCAGAATGAAGAATTACCTCCGATTGAAAGAGATGAAAGTAAAATTAATGATCCGAGTATACCTTTTCGAGGTGGTGGGAGCGTTGCAGTATTTGGTAGGTTGTACAAGACCTGACTTAGCAAATGCAGTGCGAAGCCTCGCAAAGTATTCCAGCTCCTATACTAAGGGGAATTATGAGTGCGCAAAGCGATTGTTGCGGTATTTACGTGGCACGCGGACGTACGGCCTGGTATATCGATGTGGAGGAAGTACAAAACCGATGCGAATTGATGCATTCTGCGATGCTGATCACGCCAATTGTCCGGAAAGCGAGTCGGTCTGTGTACAGGCTATTTGCTGTGTTTGAACAATTGCCCCTTTCTGTTCAAGAGCAAGCAGCAAACGAAGGTGACCACTGCTACATGCAGCTCGGAGCCTGTTAGCGAGCATGTGTTGAAGACTTAATTTAGGCTAGAAAACTACTGAAAGAGATCCAGAATGAATCTCTGCCGTGCTCTATCCTGAACATGGACAACCAAAGCACCATTAAGGTGGTCACGGAGCCTGGAAATTATAAGAAGATGAAGAACTCTGCTAAGAAGAGTCGCCAAATCGCTGAGTTCGTGAAGAAGAAAAAGCTAAAAGTGGAATACGTCTCGAGTTCAGAGAACGTAGCTGATATTTTCACGAAAGCGTTGGGACCACAGCGGTTCCAGAGTCTCCGTCAAGCGCTGCACGTTGAAGACGTGGCAGCAGCAATTCTGGTCCAGCATTAAGCGAGGTGGGAGTAGCAGAATCCTGATCTCGAGGTGGCTACATTCCGAGATGGCTGCACTACGAGTGTAAAGATGTCAACTTGAGCTGGAGCCTAGAAGGATGAGGGACAAGACGATCTGCGCGCTGTTGAAGGGAGACGCGTATGACCAAAGGGGGTTTTACTGTTGAAGGTGCTTGTGAGGCATGTCCAACGGGTTTTCCCTCCTCGTGTATGACACGTAGGCGTGGGCGACCATGCGATAGTTAATGGACTAATGTCACGGTGAGTTTTGCTTTGTGGACAAGAATCTATTGCTTCTCGTCTTGCTGTTCGATCAAGTAGGCACTTACGCGACCTGTGCAGTGCTGAGTGAGCTACCAACTACGAGCGAACTTGCTGCTATTAACTGCCCCACACGCCAAGCCATGACGTCCATTTCTGCTGCCGAAGATTGCCTCAATAACCAATAGTGTGGGTGGTTCCCGTAAAAAAAGAGAATTGAAGCCGAACATCCAATGGAAATATACTCCGCATACATGTCAGCATTGATCTCAGCGGTATGGAAAGCGTGAACTTGACGACGCCATAACTCCTGCTCAGTTAAACCTGTCGTTGTGGCTCTACGTCGAGGTTTTGAAGCTTCAGGAACAATATTTGGAGGGGAGCGAACGAACATTCGCAATAAAGTCCGCCTCTGTTTAGTTAAAGCTGTCGTTCGCTCTCGCGAAGATTTACGATGTCGAATTTCCAACGTGACAAGAATGGCCTTGCCTGCCCGTAACGAAACTTCAACCAAAGCCATCCCAATGGTACCCAGTACCGCTGTTGTGTTATTGCTCCCTAAGAGAATGATTCTCGTCTGTGTATCGACGAGAACAGTCGGGATCCCCACCAGGCGCACATGACACGTGCACTGCGTACTCGTTTCCTGAAAATATAATGTTTCGCGATTTCTTGGTAGCAAGTTTGAATAAAATCCCAATAACCACAAAGCCCGTAAGGACAGCACTTCCACCGTCAACGATCCGTTGCTAGCTCAAAATGTGAACAAATAAACCTGCGAGAAACGAGGCGGATGTTGTAGGAAGATTTCTCACGTAAGCTTTCCAAAATGGCGGTTGATGGAGGGGTTTTGTCGTCGATTTAACTTCAGTCGGGAATATCTCGGAACTTCTTGATTTTTGCTGTTTCAAATGTCGGTCACGCCCTTCACACGTTTCTTCGTAGAAAATCTGTTTGACACAACGAGTGATACTGGTAAAATATCCAAGTAAAATGAGGTTGTCTGCGTAACATTCGATCTTAAACGTGAAAAGCATCGGCTCAATTGATATCATATAAGCAATAAATGAGCTAAAGCCAAAGATCATGACCATCGTGACGATAAATGAAACTCGAGTCGCTTGAAATAATCTCTTGATACAAAACCACATAGTTGGTCGTCCATTACGGAATCGCAGTGCCATCATGAAATATTTTTTCGAGTTGTAAAGGTGAAAGACGTCAACAGAGTCTAGAAATGCAATATTCATTCGTAGATATTTTACCTGGAGCATTCCGCTGTAGGCATTTCCTATCACTCAATTCAATAATCACTCTTCATCTGTAAAGTGATCAGATACATGAACAGTTCTATAACTTTCTACATCCTGTTGCCATTATCTAAAACCTTCTATCTGTTCGTTGTACTCCTGTACCCCCCCCATTTCATTTCAGAATCCTCCGCCGAAAGAAGAAATGGCTGAGATATCGCTGGAGTGTGCGATTGTTCGTTGCCGTGGCACATTTAACGTGACTATCGACAATGACACGAAGATCTCAAAGATGAAGGAAGTCATTAAGGGCATGAATGAGGACATCAAGTGTCCTACACGTGATCTGCAGCTCTTCCTGGCGAAGAAGGGCAACGCCTGGCTGTCAACTCAAACCGAAGCTGCGCGCAGTCTAAAGAAAGGAGAACTTCATGAAGACATTCGTTCGATGATTGATAAAGAGGATTTGGATCCGGATACGTTGGAGGAATGGCTTGAAAGCAACACAATGGAGGAGATATCCAGGAAACAGATCCACATACTGGTGGTGGTTCCAGATATCCTGACTACCAAGCTCCAAGAAGGAACCAACGTGGACAAGCTGACTCTGTTTTGCGGCCTGGTTGGTGCTCAAGGGTCCCTGTTTTCTGTCAAGATTGGTGCGAATAAGACTGTGGACGACTTAAAGGAGGCGATCAAGGAAAAGAACGGTGTGACGATCACGTGCGATGCCAAGGACCTGCAGCTCTTCCTGGCGAAGACGGAGGGCGGCGCGTGCCTGCCAGACGACGACCCTGCTGCCCTGGAGCTGGAGATAGGGAAAACTCACCAAAACATTCAAAAGGTGATTGATGGAGAGCAGATTAAGTCCGCGTGGCGAATTAAGGACGTGTTGAAAGCCAACAAGATGACTGGAGAGCGTACTCCAAAGGCGAGACAGACAGATATCCTGAAAACTATTGTGGTGAACGAGCGTCGAGATAAATTGTTTACAGACGAGCTGGTGTATTACCAAAGACTGGGTCTAGAG
Organism: Phytophthora colocasiae; assembly: GCA_018806915.1. Classification (NCBI taxonomy): domain Eukaryota; phylum Oomycota; class Peronosporomycetes; order Peronosporales; family Peronosporaceae; genus Phytophthora; species Phytophthora colocasiae. The sequence goes on from JAGKQI010000045.1 coordinate 493,311, forward strand.
ATTCAGAACAACTGCCCGAAGCACTGCAGGGAGATTCTCGACAAGATCGACGAAATTTATGACGAGGGGCCACATCCAAAGCCTTTTATTTGCGTGGAAGCGTCGTCTGGAATGGGGAAGTCGCAACTGGCATTTGCTTTGGGAGGCGAAGGACGTGATCACCCACGGCCATGGTTTTACTGGCCTCTTGCCGATTCAGGACAATGTGTCAATCAAAATGTCTACCAGAACTTCTCATCGATCGCGCAAGCCTTCGACAAAGTTGTAAACGAGGACCTGAAAACTATCGACACATTCTCTGATGCTGAAATTTTGGGCTGCAACATCTCTCTTTACCAGGAGAAGAAGCTGTGGACGTATGGACTCATTATCGCACTGCTGAGGTACTGTTATCGTGCAAACGTTGGTGCGCAGATGGTTCGCATTGAAGAAGAAACGTTTAAAGTGATCAAGAGCAGTGGGGCAGATGTCGTTGATGTGTGCACTCGCATGAAGGCGGAAGGAAAAGTGTTGCCGTTCTTCATTTTGGACGAAATGACTGTAAACGTTCCAAAGTTGAAGAGAAAAGTAGCGTTTCAACAGAATGTTTTTCGGGCCTGCGGGCTAGTCGTGGTTGTTATGGGCACTGACGCAACGATCACGAGCTTGGTTAGCCAGTCATCTCATAGTCGTCAGGCTGCTCATTGGTGGATGACTGTTGTGCCTTGCTTCCCACCGTATCAGTTTATCTCCTTCGGGGTTCCTGCGAAGGATAATGCATGGAAGACGGCGAAGCAATTGGACGGGGTCGTGGAGCTCATTGCTAAGAACTCACGTGGTCTGTTTTCTCGGTACTTTGTCGACGCCGTGGTAGAATTTGTTCTCGAGAGAGTTGCTCGGAATGAGGAACTGGAGTTGACTAAGTTGCTTGACGCAGCCTTCGAGAAAGTAAGTGGGAATGCTCAGCGTGCGAAAGGTTTCATCAGAGGGAATAGATGCACAGCTTAAGGCGCTCTCGTACACTCATGCCACCGATGTAATTCCTCATCACACGATTCTTGATACCGACACACGTGAACCTCCTTCGAAAAAGAGGAAAGTTTTTTCGGTCGCGAAGATGCAAGTGCATTTTGCCAACTTGGAAGATGAAGATATAACTGATGTGGATGTACAATCGAGCAGATTCTACCGTAGAAATACTGTCTGGAGTCCAGAATGTCATTTTCCAGTCATTGACAAAGATGTATTGCTGTATCTCGCGGTGTGTAGTGGGGCGAAGGTCTTCAGGACCTGACCACGCACTGTGCTGGTGGTCGAGGACGACCTCAGCTAAGGCTGGCGTAGGGTAAGACTCCGAGGTTGGTAGACTAGAGCAGGTGTGGATGCAATAGCGTGTATGAGTATCTGTCGAGTGGTTTAGCCAACCTCATTCTGGAATTTGCAGAGTACAATACAAGCAAGGTTTCTAAGGAAGCGCCAGCTTCCCTCGTGAGTGTGTTCATTCGGATCCCACTACAAAGTTAACTTTAGTGTCGACGGAAACGACATGGACAACGCAAGTGCACCGACGGACGCGACTGCTGACGCTGGTGCTACAACCAATGTGGCACAGCCTGCTGCAGGAACCGGACGTGTATTGCGGTCAGGAACAACGGTGGCAACACCATCAGCGAATGCGGGCCAAGCCACGCGAACTCGAAGCAAGGGTAAGAAACCCGCTCGCAAGGAAACCCAAGGAAGATCTCGACGAGTCGAAGCTCCTTCAGCTCCGGCCGGACCAAGGAGCGGCTCGACGTCGAGGCCTGTCAACCAGGAAGTAGATTTCCCCACCGTGGCCCATCCGATCTTTGCGGTCACGGCGGCACCGAAGGTGGAAGACACGTCGCACGAAGCGCTTACCCGATGGGTGGACCTTCGTATGGAATACGAAGAGATCATGAGGGCGCGCTGCGAAGCATCTGGTGAAGATCTGAAGTCGGTGATGAGGTCGATACGAAACTCTTTCGACGACAGCTTTCTCGAAACACTTTGTGAGACCAAGTGGGACAAGAGGAAGGACGAAGTCACGGATGAGTTCATTTGGGAGTGGATAATGAAGACTGTGCAGAGCTTCAAGAACAATGTCCTGCCGAACATCGACGAGCTCTTCCAAGAGCAACTAGTGATGACCACGGCGAAGACGGACGTCGACGCCAGAGTCATGGATTACTTCCATCTGTGCAATACGATTGTCAAGAACAACGGTTTGGCTGGTTTGTTTGCGGATGAAGACGGAACAAAGAAGAAATGCAAAGTCCTGTTGAACTGCTTACCTGACGAGCTGAAGTTGAGAGTGAAGAACGAGATCGACTTCCGCTTGCCGGCAGCAAAGTCAAGCATCGCTGAACTCTTCAAGATCGTAAGTGAGAAGGCTCTCGAGATTGAACGAGAGGACAAAGCCTTGTCACGGAGCAAAAAACGATCCATCGGACAGGAGTTGAAGTCAACTGCGGCGACACCACGCCCCCCTAAGCGTTCAAGGACGGCAACGAACAACGGAAAATCTCAGGGAGCTCAGTCACAGACTGCTCCCCGGCAGATATTTCGGACAGTGTCAAATCAGGCACATCCAGGACCGAAAGGAGGTTGCTGGACGTGTGGCGGTCAGCACCGCCAATCTGACTGCCCCGACAAATCCGACGACAACACCACGGCGACGCGAAAACCGAAACCGGGGAGGCACCGCAAAGCTAAAAAGGATTAGCATGTGCCTTCCTGACCAACCAGGTCAACCACGTATGCTGCGTGTTGGTGGCGTGGTGGATGTTGAATACTGTCCGGATTCGGGGGCGGAGATGTCGTGCATCAGCTCTACGACCCTGAGAAAGATCGTTGAGCAAGGTGTGAATTGTGATGTGACGGAGCTAGCAGCTCCAATAGCGTGTGAGCTTCCAGGTGGGAAGAAGACGTGGGCACGAGAGTCAACAACGCTGCGTCTTTCTCTAATGACAGCAGCAGGCCCTGTCAATATCTTCAAACCTGTGAAGTGTTTGGTGTTAAACAATGAAGGAGACGAGTTCCTCCTTGGTGATGACGTACTGAAGATGCTCGGCATTGATATCGAACGACAATTGGAGTTGTTGGCAGCCCCAAGCGGGGATGACGGAGATGATGATGAGGCTTTACCGGACGTGGCAACAGGTGACAAGGATGAAGTCGCCATTCGACTAGCTGTGGAATTGATGATTGAGCAAGCACTGTCTGAGGGTTTTCCTGTGGACCGAGTCGAGCGGCTACGCACTATTGTGTATGCCTACGATGTCTGGAGGATTGTGCTCGGTGACGACCCTCCTGCCAAAGTAGAGCCGATGCGTGTGAAGATGAAGACGGGCTGCAGGCCTTTCAAGGCTAAAGCTCGCAAGTATGCACCAGAGTACCAGGCATTTCTGGAGTCATTCAATGAGATGCTGGTCAAACTGGGTTGGGTGTACGAAAACCCATCAAGTCGATGGGCTTGTGCAGCATTGCCTGTGCGCAAGCGAGGCGGTGTTGAGTTCCGGCAAACAGTGGACTACAAGCCGTTCAATGCGCAGACAGAGCCAATGGCTGGACTGATGCCGAACTTGCATGTGGACTTGGAGAACGTGAGAGGTTGTAGCCACTTCGGGCTTTTTGATTTCATAAAGGGCTACTGGCAACTCCCTCTTGCGAAAGAGTGCCAGGAGCTGTTGTCTTACATGACACACAGGAAGATCTACACACCTCGTCGAGTACCTCAAGGCAGTGCAGACGCAGCTTTGTATTTCCAGTCGACGATTGAACGTTGCTACGCCGAGCTGTTGTACAGGCATTTATTAGTCTGGATCGACGACTTACTGCTGTACGCTGTCGATGTAAACACGTACCTCGATAAATTGCAACAGCTACTGGAGCTTACAGCAAAATTTGGGTTTAAGCTGAGTGCTGCGAAGTCCTGTCTGTACAAGCGAAAGGTGAAATGGTGTGGTAAAGTGATCAATGGAGAAGGTGTCAAACATGACGCCGAGCGAATCAGAGCACTGACAAGCATGCCATACCCTACCAACGCTGGTGAACTGCAACAGTTTTTGTGTTCGACAAACTGGATGAGGGACAGCATCGTTGACTATGCACGAATGGCTCGTCCTCTGCAGGACGCCCTCGATCGAGCGATGTCGACAGCGTCGAGGAGAACGAAGCGAGTGGCAGCGGGAATTCAAGTCGCACTCACCGAGCAAGAATGCGAGGCGTACGACAAACTGAAGCAGGCACTGGCAGATGCAGCCACCCTAGCTTTCCCAAAGCCCGACGCTGACATGATCCTACTCACAGACGTTTCTGACGTTGGCTGGTCAGTTATAGTATCTCAGGTGGCAAACTGGAAAAGTGATGCAGACATCCAGGACCAACAGCATGAGCTGTTGATCTGTCTCGGTGGTACGTTCACTGGGGCCCAAAGAAACTGGAGTGTCATTGAAAAGGAAGCATACCCGATCATCGTGGCATGTGATAAACTCAGCTATCTACTTCTCCGACCGCGTGGCTTTCGCATGTACTGCGACCACCGCAACTTGATACATGTATTTGCACCCGGACATGAGGTCAAGAAGCACGTTAGAGGTAAACTTTTGCGGTGGTCCATGAAACTGATGGAGTATCGGTACACTATCGAGCATATCGACGGCACGCACAACGTTTGGGTGGACATGGTGTCCAGGTGGGGTGGTGCCCCTAGCGTAGCGAGCGTGGCAGTGAAGCGAGTCAACCTTCGACGAGGACGTGATACCGAAGTCACTCAGCGTACCAACGCTAGTACCCGTGTACCGATCCGGCCGTTCCGTGACGGCAATTTCGTATGGCCAACTACAGATGAACTTCTTAGAGCTCAACAGCGGCACATTGTGGAGCGTCCCCAAGGCTTGATGAGAAGAGCGGATGGTCTACTATGCAGTAATGAGCGGATTTGGATTCCTACGGAGGAGTCGAGTCTACTGCAAAGGCTACTAGTGATTGGTCACTGCGGAGCGCAGGGTCACAGAGGCCGCGAAGCATTGATGAATGTGATCAATCGACGGTTTTTCGTGCGGAATCTCTCAGCCGTGGTCAAGGCTTTCCTTGCTGGCTGCCTCATGTGCCAGCATGTAAAAGGGGGGAAGGTAGTGAACCGACCATGGGCAGAGACATTCCGATGCAACGAAAGAAATGGAGCACTTCACTGGGATTTTCTACATCTCGGTGAATCGTACGGCAACTACAAGTATCTACTCGTACTTAAGGACGATGCAACTCACTTCTGTGAGCTCGTGCCTTGTGCCTCACCGACCGCAGAGGTGGCCGCTGCATCAATATTGGACTGGCACAGTCGCTACGGAACTCCGCGTGTGTGGATGAGCGACCAAGGCAGTCATTTTAAGAACCGTGTGGTAGCGGAAGTGGCGAGACGCCTCGACAGCTATCAACGCTTCACTGTGGCGTACAGTCCCTGGATTAATGGCTCCATAGAAAGGCTGAACAGGGATATCGTGCAAGTCCTGCGAGTTTTGTGCCTTGAAGGCAAGGTGGACATCCGAGATTGGGTACATTTTGTGCCGGTGGTCCAGGCGAGTTTGAACCACACGCCCGTCCCGTCACTTGCCAATAAGGCGCCAGTGGAGCTATTCTGCGTTCTGCCTGCTGCATCCCCCCTTGACTTTGGAATCGACAGCGAGGCAGAACTCGTCACGATTGACGTGACCTCGGGCAACATCGACCGAAAGCTGGCCACTCTACGCACGCATGTCCAGGCGATGCACAGGAAAGTGCAGGTAGCAAGGTCGGAACAAACACAACGGAATCAGAACATGCAGAGAGGGGCCAGGAAGGCAAACTTTGATGTTGGTGATTACGTCCTACGATCGAGTGGATCAAAAACACAATGACAAGCTTCTTGTCACATGGACCGGGCCGTACCAAGTGGTGGGGACGGACGAACACTCATTTCGTGTGCAGCACCTAGTGACTGGCGCGGAATCAGACGTGCACGCTTCACGCTTGAAGTTCTACGCGGATGAATCTTTTGAGGTAACGGAGGAAATCCTTGAGCACGTAGCTGCTCAAGGTATTGTCCTGACCGTTGCAGAGCTCAAAGATCATCGGTGGAGCTCAGCTAAGCGGTGCTACGAGATACTGGTAGGGTGGAAAGGTCTGGAGCCAATTGAGGACTCTTGGGAGTCGCTCAAGTCACTGTACAAGGACATCCCAGTAATGGTGAAGCAGTATGTGGCAGCAAAGGACGATGCTCAGCTAAGTGCAACATTGGAGCAACTTTAGAACTTCATGTTGAAGCGCGAGCTGTTGTGTACCCATGTACCATCAACATGGTACAATGTCGGAAATATTACATTCGAGCAACATCCAAGGCGGATCGGCATTGAAATGCGTGGTCAAGTCTTGGAAGGGCAGTGTAGTGGGGCGAAGGTCTTCAGGACCTGACCACGCACTGTGCTGGTGGTCGAGGACGACCTCAGCTAAGGCTGGCGTAGGGTAAGACTCCGAGGTTGGTAGACTAGAGCAGGTGTGGATGCAATAGCGTGTATGAGTATCTGTCGAGTGGTTTAGCCAACCTCATTCTGGAATTTGCAGAGTACAATACAAGCAAGGTTTCTAAGGAAGCGCCAGCTTCCCTCGTGAGTGTGTTCATTCGGATCCCACTACACGGTGCTCGGTGGGAAACAGTCAGCGTACTGCAACGGCAAGGTGGAATATTCGGTACTTTACGCGTTTGAGAAGCTGCGCAGAGAGACCGTTCGACCACATGACAACCCAAATGCTCTCAGCAATGATGGCGATGAACTCGAGAACTTAGCTGTTCATGCGCTTTTCTGTGCGTCTAGAAGAAGTGGTGTGGGAGGAATCCCTTTTGGTGAATTCTTCCCTGCTTTGCTTGGTGAATTTAAAGAAGAACGCTTCGAGCTCGTAGATTTTGATGCCATTGAATTGTTGCGCCAATACGGTGGCCTACGGCGAAAGTTTGAAGGTATGAAGATTCCGTTTTTGGCTCCTCCTAACGCGGAATGGCCGGCTTATATCCTTAACGCCGGCGGCAACTGCAACTTCGGACATCTTTTTCGCGCTAAGGACGAAGAGAGAGTGGATTTGTACGTGACGGCTCCTAGGCTCAGCGTCCCGCGCCCGGGAATCCTCAACGAACCACTGTTCATTTGCGAGTGCAAGAATTGGAACAGAAAACTAGACAGTGGTCAGATGAGAGAGATCATCAAGGGTTGGAATGATCCTGAAACATCACATGGAAATCCAAAGTGGAATGCCTGGGATCTTGCGCTCGTCTTTTGCCGTGAAATCACCGCGTTCCAGTCGAATGTAACTAGTAATTGGGAGTTTCCGGGTACTGGTATCGTCACGGTCGATTGCAAGACGCTGGAGAAGCATTGGATCGTCGGGGAAAATGGCCGGCAGAAATTGGTCATTGTATTTCTAACAGGGAAGGTGCTTTCAAATGACGCGGGTGAAATCGATGACTGCCGGTCTGAATTCTGAGTGGTCATCTACTATTGGAACCTCAATGCACGTGTGGATGATTTTATGAACTGAAAGACAAAAAATACAATAAAAAAAGCTGAGCAAAAGCGAGGTAACAAAACAGCTACTGTAGTGGGGTTTCAGTTCTCGGTTTTCTGCGTTAATGGTTGGTCTGTTTTCTTGGCTAAATTGAAGTAGTTCTCTCCTTCTCATTCGAGAAATTTGTCGAGGAAGTGTGCTCACGGACCAACTAGTTGAACTGTATACTACGAGTAGTATTTGGTATCATTAGAATAATAAATTATGAAGATTACTTAAATGTTTCTTAAAGTTAATACCTAACCTGTATCAATTAGTAAAACATTTAGAAGGTATTTACTAAGACCATCCATTGGACGTGGGTAGAGGAGGCCACCAAGTTGCTGGTCATTGGGCATTCCTCAACCTTCGACGATGGTGGTGGCTAGTGACGTTTACCCTCTTGTACATGCGCTTCTGATTGGCTCTGGACTGAAGAAAGCTGCGGCTGCTTTGGCTAAGGAGGCCAAGCTCCAGCCCAAAGCTTTCAAGAATGAACACGATTTACTGGAAGTGTACAACTTTTATTTGACGCATAACGTTAAAGTTATGAAGAAGGGCAAGGTGCCGGCTGCTTCGGTGGTTGACGCAGCTAAGAAGAAGAAGAAGACGGAGAGCTCCAGCTCTAGTTCTAGCTCCAGTGACAGCAGTGATGAAGAGAAGAGCAAGAAGAAAACAGTGAAGAAGGAGTCGAGTTCGAGTTCCGACTCAGATTCAGATGATGAATCGGAGGAAGAGAAACCGGTGAAGAAGACTGTGAACAACAAGAAGGAGGAATCTTCCAGCTCTAGTTCTGATTCTTCTTCAGATGAGGAAGAGAAGAAGCCGGAGATTAAAAAGACTGCTAAAAAGGAGGAGTCAAGCTCCGATTCATCTGATTCATCCGACTCAGATGATTCATCGGATGAGGAGAAGCCTGCAGCTAAGGCTAAGGCTGCTCCTGCTAAGAAGGCCAAGGCTGAGGAGAGTTCGTCCAGTTCTGATGATTTGTCAGACTCAGACTCTTCGGACTCAGATTCTTCCGATGAGGAGAAACCCAAGTCCAACAAGCGGAAGGCAGAAACTCCCGCTGCTATCAAGAACAAAAAGGCAAAGCGTGAAGCTGACTCGAGCTCTGACTGTTCTTCGGACTCAGACTCTTCGGATTCATCGGATTCGGATTCGGACTCTTCAGACTCAGACTCGGAGGAAGATGAAGAGGCTCAGAAGAAGGAAGCTGCACGTCGTGATCAGGCTGCCAAGGCTGCTCTGGAGTGGCAACCCAAGAAGATCGAGAAGGTGGCTACAAAGTCCAAGGCCGCTGGTACCCCGTTCCAGCGTGTTGATGGCGAGTTCTGGTCTCAGAAAATCGTCGATGATACGCTACGTGACAACAGCTACGAGGGAACTTTTGGTGCGGACGGTGTGGGCGTCAAGGCTAACAACAAACTGCTGAAGACACGCGGTAAGGACTTCACCAAGGGCAAGAACAAACTCAAGCGTTCGACGTACATGTGCGGAGCCATCAGTATGGCTTCGAACTCGTTCAAGTTTGAGGAGTAGATTTCTCCATTTCGACTTGGAGCCTCTTACTTGCGATAGTACAACCTATAGAATAAATTTCTCTCTTTCATCTAGCTGTCCAAACTGGTGATGAGCGTTTGCAGTTCCTTTAATCCTCGAGTTGACGGTTGCCAAGTGTTTAAACTCGGAAAATCCTCGCTTGAAGACGAATTTCCATCGGAGTTTTTTAGTAAGCTGAGTGACATGGCGTTCACATCTGAATTACGAAGTCCTGGGGTGTATCTGCCAGTAAGTTCCTTAGGTTTATCTTGGCCAAACATCGCAGCTGACACTTGTTTCGATCGCAGTTTGTACGCGAGCATTTTGGTCTGCAGCAGCTTCTTCTCTTGCATCAATAGAGAATCAGCTGATTGAGTCTTTTCGCCAGATTTTGAATGTTCAATAGCCTGAGAAATATCTTTCTGTGCGAGGTCGAACTCGTCCTTGAGTCTGTAAGCTTGGGCTCGACGATACAGAGCTTTGACATTTTCAGGATCAATTTCCAGAGCTTGGTTAACGTGGTGCACTGCATCATCCAGATGCAACGTTTTGAGTCGACAGGCTGCAAAGTTCAATAGCAGCTTCAGCTTCAACGCATCCGCTTCAGCTTCTTCTTCGTCGGTATCAGTGAACACGTACTCGAAGTATACCAGTGCTTTGTGGTAATGAAAAGCTGCTCTCTGATATTGTCCATGTCTGAAAAAGAGGTTTCCCAACACTCTGAACTCGTCACAGGCCGTGAGTTTCTCCTTTGTTGTCATGTCCATCAACATTTGCTCCTGTGTCGAATATTACCACAAATCAGAAATAAAAAAACATAAATTACCTCACGTTTAATATCTTACCGCCGAGTGATCGTGGTTACAGCCCATCTGAGCCTTGGTCGCTCTCTCACTGCGCTCTCGAGCCTCTTGTTCCTGTCTTGCCAACTCCTCCGGATCCTCCCACGCTTCCCACTTCTCGTACGTCCTTGTCCAGTCGTAGCCATTTTCCTGTTGTTGTTTATCTGCCACTTTTTCCACTTTCAACTTGACTCGTGCAGCGTTCTTCTCCGCCTCCACTAAACTCTGTTTGGCATCAACGGCATGGCGCTCCTTCTCCACAGCCATTTGCTCCAGCATCCGCGCCAGGTCGGGCGTGAATCCGCAAGACATATCTTCCCCAAAAAACTGTTTAGATTACCTATGGAAAACAAAAATGTGGTAAAATAAAACCGAAACAACAATTGAATTTTGATTAAAAAAGCTGCTACACACAGAGATTGTACCGACTTCCTCTGTTCATTACTGACGCCTGCTTATAACTGACATTGCCGCTAGCCCAATCAAATCACAGAACTGCATTCCTTCATTCATTACTGACAGCATTTTCGCTTTGCGTGCTTGTCTTCAGAATTAAATTGGCGCCATGCCTCGCAAGCGCCAAGCATTCTCGGCAGGTGAGAAGCTGAAAATGCTATCCGCCTGGGTGGAATGTGGCGATATAAATGTTGTTATTGCCACATTCTTCCCAGGGCTGGATTCCTTTGCCCACGAGCAGCGACGCAAGCTTCTCTACCAGTGGCGCAAACGACTTGGCCACATCGAGGCCGCATGCAAATCCGTCAAATGCCGCCGCAAGAAGAAGGCCCGACGTCGCGGTACTGGGACCACCCTCCCCTTGGAGGCTGAGAAAGAGCTAGTAGTGTGGATTAATGACTTGCGAGAGGAGGGCGTTCCAATTTCTACTGTTATGCTGCATTTGCAGGCGTTAGATGTTGCTGCTGCCATGATGTACCTAATTTCCGCGCTTCATGGTCATGGATGAAGGCATTCAAAGCGCGTCACAAACTCTCTATGCGTTCAAGGACTCGCCAAGGTCAGCAGTCACCGGAAGATCTCGCCAGCATTGCAGCCACTTTCAGCAAGACGGTGGCTGCCAAGGTTCAAGACCTCGACATTTCAAAACTTTATAACGCCGACCAAACTGGTACGATGATACGTTTTGCTATGTTAATCTGTAAAACTAACTCCTGCGTGAATAGCTGCCTTTTTCGAGTATCTTCCTACAAGAACCATTACCAAGAAAGGCCCGAAAACGGTATGGGTGCGCTGTGCTGGCAAGGAGAAGGAGCGCGCCACTGTCATGCTTTTGGCGGACTCAGATGGAGTCAAGTTGCCACCTTTCGTGGTTTTCAAGACTAACCCGTCCAAGGTTCCAGCAACGCGAGACCAGAACACGCGACTTCGCCATGGGTTCAGGTAAGACTGTGGAAAATCATCAGTGACATTCAGAAGAAGACGTCGCTTAAAGTCTACGGTAACAAGAAAGGTAATGCCCGAATTGTTTTATTATGAAAATATTTTTTTCTAACTCTTTTTTTTTAACAGGGTGGTGGAACAGCGAACTATCAGTAGAGTTCCTCAAATTTCATTTTGCTAGGCGTGCAAATATCGCTGAACCTGTATTGCTAATTTGGGATGACTTCTCTGGCCACTGGACCGAAGAAGTCATCGCATACGCTGCATCAATCAACGTGGTGCTGATGAAGGTGCCTCCGAGTGCAACCGCAGTTTCGCAACCGGCAGATGTGGCTTGGAATAAGCCGCTCAAGGACAAAATGCGTGGCTACTGGGTTGAAGATCTACGTAAGCAGCTCAGGAATCGAGTGCCTGGCGAGCCCTTCAAGATGACCGCCCCCGATCGAACCACCGTCGCAAGGTGGATCGACACGGCGTGGAACGAGCTCAGCGCAAACACAATCACTGCTGGCTATTCAAAGGCTGGACTCGACGTGACCGAGGTCGATCTAGTCGCCAGTGATTTGGTGGACGAGCTGGCGCGCCTAAATCTTATTGATCGCTCTGTAGGACAGGTAGTTGACGATAGAGACTTCGAGAGTTGTGAGAACTGCGATAGTATTCTTAATGAAGCTTGAGCAGCAAACATTGCATTTGTTTCGTCTTTTTTATGCATTCTTACAGATCAACATCGCTGTCAGCAATGAACAGAGGAAGTCGGTAGGTCATTTATTGCGGGATCCCGCCGTCCAGGAGTATATCGTGCTGTTTTTTTGTTGATACCCGATAATGAACAAACATAACGATACCAGCCACAGCTGCAATACCCAGAATGAACATACTGACCAATCCCAACGTCGATACACCTTGTTGGGCTGCCCCTGCTTCTCCAGTGTTAGTCGTCAGCGATTCCGTTTTCTGCGTAGTTGTACCTTCAGACGAATCAGCGTTCTGTGTTGCAGGCGATTTCGCTTCGTTCTGGAATGTTGAACCGGTTTCCGAACTTGCTTTCACTGTTCCTGGGGCTTGCTCACTGTCTTTTTGCGTTGCCGGCGAGGGAGATTCAGGTAGTTTTGCAGGTTTAGTTTCCTTTGGCACTTCCAGTTCCGAAGAAGAACTACCAGAACTCGATTGTGGCGTAGTTTTCGGTGTCTTTTTGTCTGTTGATGGGGGTGGAGTAGCTTTAGACTCTGGTGTCGTGGAACTCGAGTTATTTGATTGAGTTGTCGGAGGAATGGAACCATTGGCGATATCGCGAGCTGAATTCAGTAGAATCGATTGAACATCTGCGACGAAAGTCGGATATACCTGGTATGTGTGCTCTCCGGCCGGGATCGGCGCGATCTGGTTGTTCGCGTCGTTTCCGTCGTCGATACACAATCCGTTCGATGCTGTCGTTCCTTCAGGGCATTCCGAAGCTTGCGATGCGTGGTTATACCAAGCCGATTTCCCGTCATTTCCTGCTGGGGAGTACTCACACACCACCAATTGTCCGCCTGAACAGCTTGCTGTAGCACAACCGACACTGTCCGTTTTAGCCCAAACTACCTGTGAATACGAGTTGTAGACCCCCTTGCCTACATCTAATCCACTGAAACCTGGTTGTGCCATGGTTTTAATTGTTGTCACTCCCGTTTCCACGACCCACTGCTGAATAGCTTCATCGATAGCTGACGACGAATTCGCATTCGAAGACTGGAAAGCATTCACACCTGTCGCTGTAGTGGCCGAACATTTAGCTGCAGTAGAGGCAGCTTTAGTCGCCAACTTAGCATCCCATCCAATTCGACGCATGTCACCGGCCGACCATGGTAGCCCCGTAGTGCGAAAGTAGTTATGACGGTCGATCCAGATAGCTTGATCCGGTTCGTTGAAGCTCTCAGCAGTGACAACAACACTTAAAGCCGAAAAGGTAAGCACTGTTGATATTTTCATGGCTATTAGAACTTCTCGGTGTGAACCTTGAGGTGTGCTGAACACGAGGAAACGGAGTGTGAACTTGACGGTGAAGCTTTCGGGGCGTCGAAAACACTTCCTTGGTTGTTTTCCTGTCCGTTTTTAGGCACATCAAATCCTGCGACTTTGCCGTGGGGCAAACCGGATCAACGAATCCAGTGCCAGTGCTTGGCCTTGAATACGCAGCGTGAAGATCTGTTCGTCGTGACGATCTCGTATTAATAGCGTGATGTTCTCATGAGAATCTCAAACTGTATTTTACCATTTTTGGCTTGACAACCAGCGTCTCTCAAAGGTATCCGGTGTAAAGGTTGTTCGAACGAACGCTAAAGACATTTGACATCATTTGCTGCGATGCTATCGACTCACTTTACAGAACTTGGCTACATGTACGAAGCAAAGTCTTTCAGATTCAGCTGCACAACTCCTACAGATTCTCGTCAACTCGGATCGTTTAGAAAGAGAAGATCTACAAGTTTTACGATGAACGAGTTGTACCTCGGTTGCAGAGATAAAAAACATGAACAAAATTGCATTGACTGCACTGGACTAGACTGCACCACAGCCGTGTCGACTACAGCTTCGCTGAAGTTCTCATCAAGACTGGAATTACATTTGACTGCTCTAGCTTAAATGATCCGGATGCCGCCGTCGCGCATGATCTCACGCTGTCGCTGCTGGTTCCTCTTGTAGCTCCAAACCACACCGACTGCAGCAATACCGACGATGGCCAATACGATCATACCGGCCATACCGGCAGCAGAGAGGCCGCCACCAGCCGCTGTGGCCGACTGGTTGTTAATGCTGCTCGCAGCAGCACCGCTGGACGTCGTAGTGGAAGCTGTAGTACTGGGGGTGCTTGCTGTGCTGCTTGAAGTCTGTTGCGCCGGCGATTCCGTCGCCGTCGGCGCTTGATTCGTGAACGTCGAGCCGGTGTCCGAACTTGCTTTGACAGTTCCAGGGGCCGATTCGTCCGAAGTCGACTTCTGCGAGCTCTGTTTCGTCTCCGAGGAGTCCGTACTGGATGATGATGTTGTCTTGGAACTCTGCTTGGTCGACGAGCCGGAAGAAGAGCTGGACGTCGTCGTCGTGCTCGTCTTAGTAGCAGTTGAATCTGAACTTGAGCTGGAGGAGGACGAGGTCGTAGTCTTGTTTGTCGAACTGGTCTTTTCAGCAGTGTCTTCCTTGGTGCTGGTTTTAGTAGCAGCACTGCCTTCTGTCGAGCTGCTTGAAGACGTTTCCGACGTCGGAGCCTTTGTTGCAGTAGGAGCTGCTGGAGCTGCTGTGGTCGCAGTAGGAGCCGCAGTAGTCGCAGAAGGAGTCGACTGAGTAACTGATCCCGTCGAGTTGTCTGATCCACTAGCAATTGCACGAGCAGCTTCGATCAACACCGTCTGCATATTTGCCACGTAGGCCGGGTACACCTCGTACGTGAGTTTCCCCGCCGGAATGGCCGCGATCTGGTTGTTCGCTGCGTCTCCTTCGACAATACAAAGTCCCTGCGACGCCGTCGTACCGGACGGACAGTCCGAAGCTGTATCAGCATGAACATACCAAGGTGACGAGCCGTCATTACCTGCAGGTGAGTACTGACACACGACCAAATCGCCGCCGGTACAACTAGCCGTGGCACAACCGACACTGGTCGTCGAATCCCACAGAACCTGCGAGTAGGAATTGTACGTCCCCGTTCCTACATCAACACCGGACGCACCAGGTTGAGCGAGTGTCTTGAGCGTCGTCATAGACGTCTCAACGACCCATTGCTGAATTGCTTCGTCGATAATAGACGACGAATTGGTGGACGTCGATTGGAACGCGTTGATTCCTGCTGCGGTAGTAGCCGAACACTTTGCAGCAGTGGAGGCAGCAGTTGCGGCTAATTCGGAGCTCCATCCAATACGACGCATATCACCGGCAGACCAGGGCAAACCGGTAGTACGGAAGTAGTTGTGCCGGTCGATCCAGATAGCCTGATCCTCGGCGGTGAAGTCGGCATGGACGACCACGACTGCCGCGGTTAGGAACGAGATCACCGATGACACCTGCATTTCCTGAATTAATTATCGACCAGTGCAAGTCTGACGTTCTCCTGGTCGAATTTGAGTGTGGCGGCGTATGCAGAGGCTTGGACGGCACTGACTCCTGTTGGGGGACCTGGTCTCCGATACAGACGTTCGCCGTGACTTTCCCCTGCACCAGATGCCTCAACGCCTCTACAGCCACTGCTGATGATAATCAGATTCAATATCCTGTGTTAAACGATAATATCTGTTTTAATTTCTTTAGAGAACTTAGGCTAAATTGTTATGAATTACATTTTAATATATTATGTAATCTGTATATGTTGTTTTAGTTTGTAGATTATACGGTACTTGACATGAGCCTGGCGACTACCATTTCAAAGATATCCGACGCCAGTTCATGGCGATGGATTCCATCGCCATCAAAACGCAGAAGCGTTCCATCATGGAACGCTTCTGCGTTTTGATCGAGGGGCCGTAGGAATCGGAAGGGGATTAATTCCGAGTACCAGTGGCCGGATCCCGAGTACACCAACCGACTTTGAGAGGTTTTGCAAAACGAATTGAGGTCAGTTCGTACCGGTACTTTTGCGGTTTTACTAGCTCACAACGACTCGAGAACAAGCGCGGCGGAGCACGCGGGCTTAGCAACGCTGCCAAAGGATCAAGCGAAGGCGAAGCCGGAGCGGGCTTAGGGTCTGCACTCGCGAGCGTAGCGAGCCGCTAGGGGTGGCTGGGATCGCGCGCAGCGCGCAGGTGGGTTGTAAAGGGCAGCAGAGAGAGGACAAGCGCGGTGGAGAACGCTGGCTGGTGGTTTAATGCTCCGTGTGCGAAGCACACGGGCTTAAACCCCAGCGCTGTCGACGGATCAAGCGCAGGCGAAGCCGGAGCGGGCTTAGGCTGGCGGTTTAACGCTCCGTGTGCGGAGCACGCGGGCTTAAACCCCAGTAATACGGACAATAAATGAGTTAAATTAATGAATGCTTCGTTATGGCTGACTAACGTTAGTTCTTTGCGGCAAACCCGCCCTGCACTCGCCATTCTGCCAGGTTTCCCTTGTACTTTTTTCCCGCCAATTTTTTGCACTCGGAATTCTGCCATTGTACTTGGAATTCTACCGATGTGAACTCGGGTTTCGGCCGGCGCTGGCGGTATTGTCGGTAACCGGTATGTGTACTCGATTTCCGGCTTCCAGTACCGACTTCCCTTTGTCTAAGGCGTCACCGCATACAGGCGACACAGGGTTTCAACCAATCATAGCGATACGAATCACTACCTCTGTCAAAGGCGACATTGAACTTGGCGCTTCTATTTTTGTGGCGTGCTGCCATTCAAGATTCAGCCCGCATGGCTGGAGGTGAAGCCGAAGCCCGCGCAACAACAGCAGAGCCGCTCCAGGAGAAGCACAAGCCTGTCGGGCGCCTACGTCTCCGTGAAGATGGCGGTAGTACGGAAAGCACGGGAATGAGAGAGGCGTTCACGAACGCGATTAAGCTACGTGCAGCTAAGCGTTATCGCAGTACTGACAACGCCAGGCAGACAATCGAGGAATTCTGGCCTAATCTACACCCAGCGGAATACAGCAACCGTCGCAAGCTTTTAAGTAAATGGAAGAAGAAGGTGACTAAGCTAGAGCAGGCCTGTGCAACTACCAAGGGCATGCTGCGAAAGAGAGAGCGTTTGGTAGGAACAGGAGTAAAGATGCTGAAGGCGAGATCGTCGACTGGATCAACGACCTGAGGCAAGAAGGCGTACCAGTTTTGGCGCTCATGCTTAGCCTAAAAGCCACTGAAGTTGCTACAAGCTACAACGTCCAAGCTCACAAAGACCGAGACTGCAATGCGAACGAGCTGCCGAGCTTGCTGGCTTGCACGTTCTGGACGAACAGATCGGCGAAATCGACTCCGATACCGATACCGTATTGGCAACGACGAGTGAATCTTTGCGTAGGCATTCTGCTAATCGATACCACGGTTTTGACTGCTCATCTCCGAAGATCAACTTTTTGGAGACCTGCTCATCACCCGAAGATAGGGTGCGCCTTAGACAAAGGGAAGTCGGTACTCGGGATTAGTCCGCACCCCGTAGGAATCAAGCAACAAGTTCCTTCATCGCAATTCTGAACGTTCAGGGAAACCAATAACGCGTTTCAGCTAGGTTTTCGTGGAGAATACCTCAACTCTATCGTTCTCAAAACGCATCGAAATTAGCGGTGCCGTAGGTATCCACCGAGCTGTGCCACTCGCTGCTTCCTCGTCGTTGTCTGCTTTGCCTCTCTTGACCTCGATCCTGACGAGGTTTTGTAATCTAAAGGATCAGATAAAACTAAACCGGACTCGATTGACTTTATGCTCACTGCTCACTGTTGGTGGCTTCGCCGCGCTATTGTATCACTCTGTTCTTCTCCTGCAACGACGCACACCGCGTACGTTTCATCACGTTGTTCCTCGGTCTCTAATGGATCGACGGACTTACTTAAATGACTTGGATGCCGCCATCGCGCATAATGTCGCGCTGTCGCTGCTGGTTCTTGCGGTAGCTCACAAACACGGCCAAAGCGGCCACAGCCACGACACCGAGTACGATGATACCGGCAATTCCTGCCGGGGAAATCGCAGTTCCGGCCGCAGCGGCAGCGTCCGACGCGTTCTTGGCCGACACTGTAGTCGTCGAACCTGCAGTGGAAGCTGCCGGACCGGTGGCTTCCTGCTTAGTAGAGTCTTCCTGCTTGGTCGATTCCGTGCTGGGGGTCGTCGCTGTTCCCGATGACGGCGACGATTCCTGGTTCTTGAAAGATGAGCCGGTAGCAGAGCTGGGCTTCACTGTGCCGGGCTTTTCGTCTCCGGCTCCTGACGTAGTGGCCGAGCTTGAACTCGTTTCAGTGGAGGAACCAGTTCCAGACGACGGAGAACTCTCGATAGATGAGGTCGCACCTCCAAGGAGCGACGAACTGGTCTCAGCGGATGAACCAGAAGTAGAGCTCAAGTCACCACCTTCAAGCGAGGAAGAACTGGTGGTAGCGGCTGATCCCGAACTGGAAGCGACAGCGCCGAGCTCGGATGAGCTAGATTCACCTGACGACGCAGTGGCGGACGATCCAGAGCAAGACTCAACCTCCAAAGGTGACGAAGCGCTACCGTACGCCTCCGACGATGAGCCAGATACGGCCTCCAAAGACGAACCCGACGTTTCTCCGAGCGAAGAACCCGAAGTTTCTCCAAGCGAAGAAGACATCGTCTCGCCAGAGGATTCAGTCAGATAGCCTTCATCTGAAGCAACACCCCAGCTACCCCCAAGTAGTGACGAACTCGTTTCAGCCGAACCTGAGGCAGTCTCTGTCTCGAGTGAGCTTGCAGTCTGCTCAGTCTCTCCGCTGGACTCCTCCGAGCTAACTGGGGACGATTGGTATGCCGCTGATCCATCGGGGGAGCTCGTGCTTGACGGTGCAGCTCCAGGAGCGTCTCTAGCCTTGGCCGCTGCTAGAATCGTCGCCATGATGCTAGGAATGTACGACGGGTACGTCTGGTATGACCATTTTCCGTCCGGGATCGGTGCAATGAGCTCGTTCTTCGGGTCTCCTTCCACAACACAAAGGCCAAGTTGAGCCGTCGTTCCGGTCGGACACTGCGTCGCCTGAGCCGCGTGGACAAACCAAGCGGACTTGCCATCATTTCCAGCCGGGGAGTACTCGCAAGCTACCATCGCTCCTCCTTCGCAACTGGCCATGGCACAACCAACGCCAGTCGTCGAAGCCCACACCACCTGCGAGTACGAGTTGTACAGTCCAGCACCTACAGAGTCCCCATCCTTCGCAGGGGCTACAACGTTGCCGATGTTAGCGAGTGACGGCTCGATGATCCACGCGGTAATCGCTTCCTCCAGCACCGCATCCGGATCCGTCGAGGAAGACTGGTAAACGTTGAGGCCAGTCGTCGTACTAGCTGCACAACTAGCAGCAGCAGAGGCGGCGTCCTTCGCGAGATCATCGTCCCAGTTCATTCGCTGCATGTTACCTGCTGCCCAGGGCAAAGCCGTCACTCGGAAGTAGTTGTGCCGCTCAATCCAGATCGATTTCTGCTCGTTCGTGAAGCCATCGGACGAGGTCTCCGTCGAACCTGTAGAACTGCTCTCAGTAGACGAAGCCGTTGTTTCGCCCGATGATTCAGTCGAGGCGGTCGTTGTTTCGCCCGAAGATTCAGTCGAGGCGGCCGTGGTTTCCCCGGATGACTCAGTCGAGGCCGCCGTTGTTTCTCCCGAGGATTCAGTCGAGGCGATTGCAGAACCTGAGGAAGGTTCTGCTGAAGAGCCTGAAGTTGTGGAGAGAGAGGAGTCGGTCGTCGCTCCTGACGCTTCCGTAGAGCCCTCGGCTGGTAAGCTTCCCACCGACGAACCGCTTGTGGTCGCGGTTGCGGAACCTGACGACGATAGTGTTTGTTCCGTAGGGTCCGACGACCCGGTCGACGACTCCGTCTCGGCGGTTGTGCTCCCACTTGCAGCCGCGGTTTCTTCAGTACCACTGGACGCTGTGCTTTCAGCTGTACTGGTGGCGGCACCACTGCTAGCCGTCGAGCTGGAGGCACACTTGGTGCCCTCTGTGCTTGGCTCGCTCAACTTGAAATCGGGTTCACCTGACGTCCATGTGCAGCACGGGTCGCCTAACGCTTCACCGCACGTGATCGAACTGCCAGGCCACTTTTCCGAACAGACCTTGGACCACGATGTTCCTCCGTTCGAGAAGAGCGTGCCGAAATCTGTGTAGGCCGTGGCTGTGTGGCCCAGGGACTTTCCGATGTTTTCTCCATTCGGGATGAGCTCCATGTACTTGGCGTAAGCGGACGCGGTGTGCACGAAGGCGGCCGCGACTACAGCGAGCTGCACGGTGTGCACCATAATTCTGTTGTGCTTTACGGAGTGAGACGCAGCCAAAGCAACGACCAAACTTGTCGGCAATCTAGAATTCTTGACAGTGAGGGGAGTTGACGGCGAGAATATTCGTCCATCGTCGATGCACAGCAGCACGAACTATCGAGAGGCGTCGTTTATACGGACGGGCAGATCCTTTGATGTGCCTGGGGGACGGGCACAGACCAAGACGTTTATTAATACCTGGAAATGTATGGAGGTGTGCCCCGTCCGTGGTGGAAGCAGCCGGCGGACCGGAAGCTAATGGTGTGGCAAAGGGTTCTGTCGATTGGAATCGAGAACGGTTTATTACACTTTGGTCAATGGCCAACGAGTTGTCGAAAAACGCTGGCTCTGAACCCGGGGGGAACGTCCTGAGTCAGGAGCAAAATGGACTGGAGCTGTTGATGCTCGTCGCAATTGGTGTCCAACGTGATGGAAATGCTTCGGTGGTAGACAAGAGTCAGAGACCATGTGTGGAGTTCGGAAAATCTTACGATGGGGTCAGGCCGATGTGACAAAGGACGTCTTGGAAGCTGTCGTTTTGACGAACGTTTGAAATCGGTTGACTCCTTTGACTGGGATGGCGAGCACAATCCACCAGCAGCCTAGACGCACAATGCTTTAACATCAACTGTTTTGATTTGGGGCAACCACGACTGCAACTTGCTGTACCTATGTGTCCCAACCGTTCTGGAGCTGCTTATAAATCCTGGATTTTCTCGAGATCTTGACGTCCAACAACTACTAGTACTATGGTACTCAATAACCTTAGTACCGGTATCTCTGATCCCAATTGCGAGCAGCATTGCGTGCCGAGCGATCCGCCTTGTCGTTCCATTCGTACTCCCATTCCTGACGTCCAGTGTGAGCTTTCACATGGCGATACATCATGGTTCGGCCATCCGCAGTATCTAGGATCGCCTCAATGAGGTCACGGTTCTGAACGGGTCCTCCCGCTGAAGTGATCCACCCGTTGCTTTGCCACTTGTGGATATACGTGTACATGGTGTTGATCAGCAGCTCACTGTCCGTGAAGATGATAACCGGACGATTTCCGTACGGGTCCTCCTCGGCCGCTCGCTCCATGACTGCAAGAGCAGCCGAGTACTCTGCGCGGTTGGAGGTGACGTGGTCGTCCGTCATCACTCGAACCTCGTTCCATTCTGTGTTATGGGGGAACAAAGCTGCATAGGCTGCAGTTGCGTCTCTACGTCCGTTACGGAGAGCGCTTCCGTCACAGAAGGCTACAAATGCATTGACGTTCGATTCCATCACGTCGTATGCAGGCCACGTCGTCTCTCCGAAGTGGGTAACTCCTCCGCGGCTCACGATAACCCCGTTCTCACGTAGGAACTCCTCTGCGTCGTCGAAATCGGAAAACTTTTTCCAGTTCGAGTACGAATAGTTAAGCGTACTCTCCAGTGCGTCATCCAGATCCGTGAAGATGCCGAGGGTGTGGCCATTAGCTACAGCGTAATACCAAGGCTCATACTCTTCCGAAGAACTCATGGCGAGGAGGGATTTCTCGATATGGCTCGAAAAAGTGCACAGTGGGAAAAGTGTAGTCTTCAAAACGTGATATATATGTTACTAACGTATATTTATTTTAAAAGTTCATTTTTGAGCATAAATTAAACTTAACTTTCATAGAGTATTTAAGGATATTCGTTTCCTGTTTTCTTCAGGGTAAATTGAAACAAAGTTGAGGGTGCTTTGCCGATCAGTGGGATTTCGCCCTGGCCCAGGTTCTTGACGAATGTTTCCTGCCATTGGCATACACGGAATTGGCATACGTACTACATGAACTTTTTTCTCTTTACAAAATGCAATCAAAATCTGCTTTACAAGTCCACATTCATGCAGCTACAGCCTGCTTTACAAATTGGGTCAACGTCTGTAGTTGCCTGTGAAAATCATCCAGCCCAATTGCAGCTCCAGTTTTCACTAGCACAGACTTTACAATGCTGTACGGCGCATCTGAATGTAGAGTGGACATCGCTGCAACATCAATTTTTGTAGCACACAGTGCGAACACGTCAAGTCTCCCTGACGTTGGGTTTGCTGCATCATTGGCACTCACATCAGCAAAAACACGCTCAAGAACCATCGTTCGCAGAAGATTGACCTTCCACAGGTTTAGCTGCGTATCGGGGGTGCCAACGACATAAATTCCAGTAGTGGTGCTACGCAGAGCAGCAGTCAACTGCGGGAAGAACAAATAGCAAACGAACTCGATGTAGGCCGTCGGATACTCGCTGACAATGAACACGGGTCCATTGACCGATCGCAGCGTCACCGTCAACATCTCCAGGATCTCGTCTTCAATTGCTGCAAAAGTGCTAGGAAGTTCTGCTAAGCACTGACTTTGCAATTGAATATCGTTCATATTGATCGTCGATGTGGACGTCCCAAGCCCCAAGTGGGTCATCATCCAACCCAGCGGTACAAGTACGTTTTCCCAGTTGATAACGGCCATTTGTCTGTTCGTCACAGTTGCTGAAGCCTTACTCTTCGAGTTTTTGCTCTTTGAAGAGTAAGCTGCAACAATGCGCTGTCTTGAGGACGAAGT
This sequence comes from Phytophthora colocasiae, assembly GCA_018806915.1. Taxonomy (NCBI): domain Eukaryota; phylum Oomycota; class Peronosporomycetes; order Peronosporales; family Peronosporaceae; genus Phytophthora; species Phytophthora colocasiae. Next base: position 516,158 of record JAGKQI010000045.1, read on the forward strand.
GGCACGAGCTCGTAGGGTCATGGCAGGACTTTCAACACTAAAGAAGTGATGGGTAGGTGGTAAGTTTGAGAATGAGGCAAGCTAGCAACATGGCAATGGTGAAATGACGTGCACTCTGCAACTTCAACCCACCTTCAACCTAGATGATCACTCACACTCTTCTGTTGCAATGATTTAAGATACATAGCTAGTGTTCATGTCTTCATTATTAAGAGGTAATTTATGCTGCAAGCACGTCAAATGTCGTGCACTAGTTGTCTTTATGAAATACCCCCCCCCATTTATAGGTAATGCAGACAATAATTGCCCCAAGACGGCTCCTTCACAGCGAAAATATTGTAGTCGAATCAAATAAAAAAAACAATACTATGCATGTACTTCTACTTAGCACTTGGTAGACCTAACAACTCTCGAAAGCAATCTCTTTTCAGTTGGCGCTCTGTCGAACAAAATGAGCCATTTTCTCGAGTTGGGCGTAAAAATCGTCTAATGAGACTGGAGTTTGAGGTGAGCGCACATATCCACCACTTCCTTGGACTTTGAGACGTTTAATAATGGCATTCGGAGCCATTAAATGAATTGCAGACGTCGCTGTCACATCAGCTTGGCTGGCACACAAAGCCACGACCTTAATTCTTCCCGTTGCTGCCCGTGCAAGCGCATTCATAGTAGCATCGATGCTCATTCCAGTAAATAGGTGCTCGTGAATGGCCGTATGCAACAGATTGACCTTCCACTGCTGCATCTCCTGCATACTCAACTGCGTATCCGGAGTACCAACAACGTAGATGCCAGCAGTAGCGTTGCGCAGAGCAGCCGTGAGACGTGGAAAGAATAAACTGCTGATGAGCTCGACATACATCGTAGTGAATTCACTGACAATGAACACCGGTCCGTCAATGACTCGCATCGTTTCCGACAACAGTCTCATGATTCGATCTTCAATCGTATTCAGGCTTTGAATCAGCTCTGAGGAGCTTTGATATAGCGTGACAGCTGCTTGGATTGCTTCCGTAGATATCCCTAAGCCGAGATACACTGCCAACCAGTCCAGAGGTACAAGAACATTCTCCCAATTGATCACCGCCATTTGTTTCTTGTTAGGCGTAGCTTTGACTGTCTTGTTGCCTCGTCCAGTGTATGGAGCTGCAACACGCTGCGTTGAAAATGATGAAGCACGAGAACGAGAGGCCATAGTGATGTAGTTGCTGGTAAGTTGATCAATGACGTTGCATTAGTATGGGCAGATCCTACAGACCATCATTCTATTTTCCACTTCAACATGAACATCACTCACTTCAATTTACCGCAAAAACAACTTTTCAACCAATCATATTCCATAGTTTTTATTGCCATTCATTCGCAACAATGGCACCGCTAGAAGACGCGTCTGTAGTGGGCGCCACCACACTTGACGCCTTCTCCGTGTCTTTCCCTGACCAAGTGGAGAAGGAACTCGGTGCTGCATACGGAGAACCGCACTGGACGAATATTAAGCGAGCTCTCGTGCGACCGTACGTGCATCCGTTCAATTTTAATGTCATTTTTCCACTAATTCTCTTCATTTTCAGACCTGCGTTCACTGCTGTCCGTGTGAATACGTTAAAACTATCAAGAAATGAAGCACTAGACGCTCTGAAGCCTCATCTCGACGGGTTTAGTGCCCAATTAGCTGCTTTAGACGCCAGTCGCCGACCTATTGAAGCTTTCGCCCATGCGTCTCTGCCTGACGTGCTGATGATCCCGTCGTCACCTAGCGGTGACGCTATGGTCGAGTTTAACCCAGAGCTTAAGAGCATCGTGGTGGACAGACTTTGTGGCGAGGCAGTGCTGCGTGGTAGCGACATCTTCGCTCGAGGCGTCATGAGCGCCAGTGCCGGCATCAACGCTGAAGATCAAGTCAATGTGTTCGTGGATCTGGACCACAACCACACTAGAGGCAGTGATTTTGCAACGCACAATGGACGGAAGTTGCTAATTGCTCGTGGTGTGACCAAAATGGCCAGGACAGAGATTTTTCGCGCTGTCAGAGGACTGGCGGTGACGCAATTGGTGCGGGTTTGCGCGGATGCACCGCCGATGAACGGAGTATTGCGTGGACAGATTTACGTGCAGAATTTGCCGTGCTCAGTGGTGGCTCACGTATTGGATCCTCAGGAAGGCGATGTGATTCTGGATATGTGTGCTGCTCCTGGAGGTAAAACTTCTCATGTGGCGACGTTGATGAAGAATAAGGGCACGCTGGTAGCATGTGATCGGTCGAAAAGGAAAGCTCTTGAGCTGCGTACGTTGTGTGAGGATCTTCACCTTGAGTGTGTTGAGCCGCTGAAGATGGATTCTACTCACGCTTTGCTGTTCAAGGAAAAAGTGGATTCAGCGCCACTAGACATCGACTTCAGGAGCGTAGCTCAGGTTCTAGCACGCGCAAAGGAGAAAACCCCGAGTCAAGCGCGATTGCTGCAAGTGGAAGGATTTTTTCCCGAGACTTTCGATCGAATTCTGCTGGACCCGCCTTGCTCGGCGCTTGGCTTGCGTCCGCGATTGCTACACGCTGGCGATGCTGACAATCTGGCGGAGTACACCAACATGCAGCGCAACTTCTTGTGGGTCGCTGCGTTCCTACTGAAACCTGGTGGTACGCTCGTGTACTCGACTTGCACGATCAACCCCAAAGAGAACGAGCAGATGGTACACCACGCGTTACAAAACTACCCGCTCAAGCTTGTTTCTCAAGGTGAATGCCACATCGGAGACCATGGTCTACCAGGCCAAGGCCTCAGCGAAAATGAAGCGTCCCTAGTGCAACGTTTCGACCCAGCCAACACGGAGCTAGACACCATGGGCTTCTTTTGTGCCAAGTTCATCAAGACTGGACCGATTCGGCAAGAACCTTAGAGCTGTTGTCCATTCATCTCAATAGACAATAGACAGTTGTTGTTCGTACACTTTTCAAAGAAAATAGACGCTTGGAATCATATCAACCAGGTTATTAATGAGGTTCATTGCCTTAACGCTCCTCCGCCCCTACTTTTTACTTAGTCTCTTCTTCGGGGGCCTCGATCGACTTGACAGCCATCTCCAAAGCGCCTTCGAACGTGCGGTTGCCACCGATAAAGCCAGCATTGTGCACGAACGTGCAGCCCTCGATGCCAGACACGCGAGACAACTCCTCATCGCGCAGACTGCGCCAAGCCGGTAGCAGTCCCTTCCGTAGTGCGAACGATCCAGGTTCGACATTAAGCGCTTGGACGCGGGTCATGTTGCCCGTGGCGTCGTTGTACAGCACGAACTTGATCTGTCCAGGGATCATCAGCTTCTCCTCCAGGTCGTGCAGGTGAGACTTCCACGGACAGTAGTCAGGGAAGTGTACAATTTCACCTGACTTGTGGGTCTGGAAACGCTTGGACACAGCCTTCTCCACGATCTCACGGGCGGGCAGCCACGAATGCACCAGGTCATGAATGGCATCGGTGAATTCAGTGATGGTCATGTACATGGCCTGCTGGAACTGCTCGTTCACACGGTCTTCACTCTGCTCTTCGTTCCAGCGAGGGTTCAAGTATCCCACACGGTTGCTCAGACTCGTGGACACCTGGTAGTTGTAGGTCAATTTCGCTCCACCCTCCGCAGTGGCCACTTCAACACCATTGTCGATGCCGTCAATGTGCTCAATGAAGTTCTTGTATGCTTTTTGGTGCAAAATATCCAACGTAGCATCGTCCAGAGCTGTTGGGGCAGCCAAGTGCTGGATGATCTCGCGACCAAAGTGCTTGTACACCAGACCAGCACTCGACAACTTGGTGTTCCGCTGGTCGAAATTACCGGTAAAACTGCGCTGGTGGTGGTCGAAACGCAGCGTCTCCGGGTCGTAGATGCCGCCTACATCCACAACCGCTTCGCATTGGGCCAGTTTCGCCTCGTCGCGGGTGCGCAACACGTCGTGGGCTGCGAATTTCGGCAAAAGCTTGAGCATGGACACAGCCAACGCCTCGTCGCAATGGAAAGTGCCATTGTGGGTGCCAATGTACTTCTTTTCCGCTAGAGACGACGTCACTTGCGCGCTGCGGAAGGCGGCGAAGCACGGGGACGAAGCCACGAAGGCTGCAGCTTTGGTCGGGATGGCCATGATGAAAAATGACAATTGGTGCTCACCACTGGAATGGAATGACTGGAGTTCAGTATGGAGTGGGAAAATGTCAATTTCCACTGTGATATTTTGAGACCAACCGGTACTTCAGCTTTTTTTACCGGTATAATAAAGTTGATATCTAGAGAAAACATTTTGCAAATTTCAGCCAAGTGAAGGAAAGAACTGTTTCAAATTGCGAGCGTTCGCTGGATGCCATGTCGGACGAAGGGGTCACAGCAGCCAGCATCGGTACGACGTTATATCCATACTAAATGATGAATTAGGTAGGCTGCATGCCACACAGGTGGGTGTAGTACTGAATAAGTTTACACAGCGGCGATTCTACCTTGTGCAATAATTCTGGACTGTTCTAGTTACAGAGCGGTATGTGTATCATTTCCTAATTTAATCTTTTTAATGCTTCTAGACCGATCACAGACACCACAGCAGAAGCCAATAGTGCGGGGCAGATACGCCAAATTCAACGGTACAATGGACGTGTTGCTGCTGGAAGCACTGCAGCTTAACAATCCATTTACTGCTAAGCACGGTACAAGACTTCAGATGTGGCAGAATGTGGCTGAAGATGTGGGAATGCAAGTGTTTAAGAACGCGAATGCATTTTCATGGCACACGTGTCGGTGAGTCAATTTTATGAATTCATGAAGTGTTAGTTGGACGTACTCAACTTTTTATGTTTTTTTTTATATTTGTAGTGATCGAGTGACGGCACTGATGAAGATGTACACTGATGGCAAACACGACAAGTTATTTAAGCACGGGACGATGGAGGAAAATGCTCGAAAGGAGGCAATTCTGCGGGAAATCAACGAAACTCTAGTCCGGAAGAACCACAAAATGGCAGCACAGACGGTGGTGGACGGCAACGGCAAGGAACGAATCATCGCCCCGAAAAACGAGAGCGTTGGATTTAATGTGTCGACTTCAGCACCTCCGACACTGCCACAGAAGCGACGAAAAGTTGATGTCGGCATGAGTGCCAAGCTGCCTGCTGCCTCCGACGTACAAGACGCTAGTAGTAGCGAAAACTTCCGTGTACGAATTCTGGAGCTCATTGAGAGCAAAATCCAGTTTGATATGGATCAGCGACAGAAGGAGACGGAGCTTCGGGAGCAGGAGTTTGAGTTGCAGAAGCGGTTCCTGGAGTATTTACAGTCGAAATAGGGCGGTGGACATAGCAGAAAGGTGCTGAGTCTGTCGAGCTCAGCCTAAGTCAGCAGGTTGGTGTATGTAGGATTCATTTGCTGACAGTTTTCCATGATAATGCGTCTTACGTCCCTTCCTCCATTACTGTAGGTTTAACCTGCAATTTTACAGTCTGTCTGGTTCTCATCGAGCGCTTTGGCTTCCTTTTGCATCCCTGCCAGCAGCTTGGCGATGGTCTGTTTCAGTTCACACAGCTCCTCCTTCTCTTCTTGCGAGTCCCAGTCCTCTTTCTCCTCTCTGCCCTTCGTTTCTGGTCGGTCTTCGCCGTCACTATCCAGCGGGTAATACTCGTCTTCATCTTCATGTTGGGGTTTGGCCTTGAATTCATTCGATCTCCTCCTTCTACTGCTCTTACACTTTGGAGAAGCTGAATCTGAATCCATTCGCTGTCTTCCATAGTGCTTTTCGATTGATTCTTCTTCAATATGATCAAAATCTTCCGTGATCTCTTCCTCGTCATCGTCCAAGTCCTGTTTGAACCGGCCTTGCATGTTCTCCTCGAAGTTTTTCACTCTCAATGCTAAATCATGCAATGCACAGGATAATTCCAGCTCTGCATCTTCATCTACACTCCCAGTGCTGCTGGTGTAGCCATCTCCATCCACAGTTAAATCCATCTTTTTAAATACAAGAAAATGCGTCGTTTCAAGATCACAAAAGTGATGTGGTGCACATTAAAGTATTTTATTACTGGACGTGCAGGAATCATGGCGGAACTCCCGGAGATTGACATGGCCTACGACTGCGACGTGTACGAGCCAGCAGAAGACACCTATCTCTTTGTGGACGCATTGCAAGATGAATTACCGTACTTAAAGGCTCTTAACCCAGCAATTTGCGTGGAAATTGGGTCAGTAGAAGTTGAATTGGAAGTATTTGAGACTTTTTGTGGTCTAAAATCGTTCCTGTAGATGTGGAAGTGGTGCTGTGTTTGTGTACTTGGCTACACAATTGCAGAAAATCGGGACGAGAGCGATGTTCTTGGCGACGGATATTAACCCATTGGCAGCGAGTGTGGGGCAGCAAACAGCCAAGCGCAATGGCGTCGAAACGTTTGACATTGCGCGCACCGACTTGCTTCAATGCTACGAGCCACGGATACAAGGGAAAGTGGATGTTCTGTTGTTTAATCCACCCTACGTGCCCACTCCGTCAGAAGAAGTTGGTTCATTGTACGTTTGCTTACTTTGCATTGATTTAGTTTTGGGACTTTGGTAACCAATTCCTTATTTACAGAGGAATTGAAGCTGCGTGGGCGGGTGGAATCCATGGACGTGAAGTGATCGACCGATTGCTGCCCAAAATCAACGCCCTACTGTCACCTCGAGGGGTTTTCTACATGGTTGTCGTAGTGGAAAATAAGCCCAAGGAGATTGCTGCTATTCTCGAAAAGGATGGCTTTGAAATGACGGTACGCCCGGCTGCTTGATCTGGTGCGTTGCAGCTCACGATTGCTTACATTTATTGTGCTCTAACCTTATACCAGGCTATTCGCTCCACTAAGGCGAAGAACGAACGACTATCCATTCTCAAGTTTTCTCGGAGATCGTCGTAAGTTTTAACCCCGTGTTATAGAAACAGAACTGCATCTGCTTCGACGGATACAGAGGGATCCCTACCGTATAGAACAACTCATATTGTGATGAATTGCCCTGTGCTGGTTTTCCTTATTATCGCAGGGTGTTCATACTTCATGCTTAGCAGTTCATCGCTCAACATTTTTGTTGCCATTAAAAGTAGGCGTCCGTCCGTACATGTACGAAGTTTTGCTGGGTATCGAAGATGAAAATGGTGCTTCAAACGTGGTGGACTATGGTAAAAAAAAGCTTTTAAAGTATTGTACTTAAAAATATTGTTTTTTGCAATACAGTCCTCAAACAGCACTGCGACGTATTTCGGTTCCGGTAAACCACCCGTTCGATCGTAAACAAACTCAGTTCATTAAGTCCATGCTGGCTTATCATTCCTTCCGAGTTGACTCCTTTCCCAGAACGCACCCGTCTCATGTCGTGGAGCCAACGGCGTTGATCAATAAAGTCTGGTCAAGAGGACCTACCATCTGCGTTGAGATTCAGGGCGATGATAGTGCATACTACACGTAGTACTAGTATTTAAGTAAGTGCACAGTAGCAGTGTACATCGGGTCTGGCGAGCATAGGTTATGAACCAAACTATCCGGTGAAATTGCTCATCATCCATGATGATCAAGCAAATCTACACAAAATTTCGAGAAGTTGTGTCATAAACTACGTGACCGTTGTCTGTCGCTTTCTCCCGAGTATTGTTTTTTGTCAATATTTATTCCCTAAAATCTTGTAAAATGAATTGCATCTCAACATTCACTGATGATCGTGTGAATACAGCGACATGTACAGGGATCGATTGGTGTGTGCCAGGCGATCCAGAGAACAGTAGAAAACTACTCTGTTGCCAGGACACGAGCACCGGAAACCGGCCTACAACCACCAGATCCTGCAAAACCTCAAACGTTCTCCCAGCTGGATACGGATCGTACAATGTAAACGCACATCCGAGGATCTATAAACGTTTTGCTTCGACACCGCGATGCTAATCCGCTACTGGCAAGGCATGCGAGGTCAAGCCTATTGTCTTTTATTTTCACTTTTCAACTCACACGCCAGCCCCCAAGACATTCCAAGCCAATGCGTGTCCTGTTGCTTGTAGCTCTCGCTGTTTTCGCTTCCACAAATAGTGGAGTAGCTGCTAGGAGATCTCTGCGTCAACACGACTTTAACTCGTTGGAAGTGGTGAACTCCGAGGAGGAAGAGAGGACGATGATTGACAAACTGGACGACATTGCTAAGATGACCGATGATTTCGTCGCGAAAGTGAAAATTCCCACTAACATGAACGCTGCAGTGGAGAAGGTAACGACATTAGCGGATGACGCAGCAGCAGTGGCGAAAACGATTGCGAAAAAGTACCCGGAAGGCTTGAGCAAGGCAACTTTGGCTCAGATTAATGAGGTGGAACAGTTGCGTTTGAAGGATATCGCGACGTACACCAAGAAAACGGGAGATGGAATGAGAAGGAAGATTACCCCTTTTAAAGGCATGGAAATTGCCCCAAAAAAGTCGAGTCTCACGTGGGGCGCAACATGCAGCTCTATGGTGACGATGGGAGTCGGTTGATGTCTTCTGCTGTGGTCTCGAGGTCTGCCAAGGACGGAGGTGGAGACGTTCTCCTCATTTCCAGCTCAAATCCGCAGAAGAACGACTGGCTTCTACTTAAGGGGGGTTGGGATAAAGGAGAGGATATCCAGAGCGCAGCTTTGCGTGAGGTTGTCGAGGAAGGAGGAGTACGTTTGTACATTTGTAAATCATTTGGGTGTTTACTTACTTACTGGTACTTTTTTGTAGGTTAATGCGAAACTTCTCCACAGTTTGGGCGACTATAAGTTTACGCAAGGAGATAAAGCGTACACTTACTACGCTTACAAGATGAAGGCTAGTACGGTTTACGACGACTGGGCCGAGAGCGTGCGCTACCGTCTCTGGGTACGTGGCTTCAAAAGTGCTGCTATTTAATTCATTCAAAAACTTACACAATAGTTTTTAGGTTTCGTATGAAGACGCGCTCAAGTTGCTTGCTAAACGCCCGCACATGGTTGATGTGGTGAAGAAAGCGCAAGAGACGGATGAACTGATCAAACTTGGTAAATTACCCAAGAGAGATCCTACACTTGCGACTTACAAGATCGAATAGATTTTTTTTTACAAACAGTCATGTATTCATGTAGCTATGGTCTACTTCTTCTGATGGTTGATGAATCGCAGTGCCAACGCAGCCCAAATACGGAACAAGACGATGATTCCAATGGTGATGCCGAAGTTACGCGCGATCTGGTGGTGCTTCATGCCGAAATAGTCTTCCGTGTAGCCCTTGATGGTGATGTGGCCAACGGTTTCCGGAGAGTCCGCCATAGATTGACACCCGAGCTGTGAGTTGACGTTCTCATACGCCTGCGTCGTCTCATTCCACGTCGGTTCCGTGTCGCAATCAGCAAAGACCAACGCGATGAGGATGGCAATTGGGAACTTGAGCGGACAAATGTCGTACAACCAAGTATAACCGGACGGAATGGCGTAGGCTGGAGGACTGAAGCCGATGAACATCATGAAGATCGAGTTGAAGAGGATACCGACGATCTGAGCCACTTCCTCTGACGGCATCGCGTAGGCGAAGAACTGGCCCAAGTACACAAACATCAACACTAGAAGTGCAGATGCCAGCCAGAAAACCACAGCCGTAGTGAAACCGGTAAAGCCCACGAACCAGTAGAAGATGGCAGTGAAGATCAATGAACTCGCGAAACAATACGGGATTTCAGCCAAAGTTGAAGCCATGAAGTACCAGAAGGCGTTGTAAGTCTGCGATGCACGTTCACGGTAGAATGACTCACGTTCGAGACACGTTAGCGGCATGACACTCTGGAAAACGGCCATGGAGCTGAAGAAACCCGACATGAAGACCATTCCCACTCCGGAGTTTAAGCCTGAGTATGAAGCGTAGTCGTCATTGGTAACGAAGATCAACCCAAACAGAACCGCCAAGAAGATGGACAGGTACATCCGCGTCAAGCTGTAGCTTGGAGTGCGCCAGTACATCTGGAAGAACCTCCAGATCACGAATCTCGCTTGCGTCATGGAATTGGCAGCACGTTTCTTGCCGAAAACCATCTCCGGGAGGTCTGGGGACGGCGTCATAATACCTTCCATGGCCATATTCGTCTCCAGTTGCTGGTTGTACGCGCTGTGCTTGAAGTAGCTCACAAAGTCCATCAAGTCTTCCGTTCCGTGACCAACACCAGCTCCGATGCACTCTAACATCCAAGTGGCAGGGTTGTAGCCCACAGGTAGAGGTGCTACCCCTGGGATATTCTCGAAGTAGTCGATGAGGTTACGGCAGTCGACTCCTAAGTCGCCGTAGAACGCTGTCTGACCTCCACGTTGAAGTAGAAGCAGTCGATCGAATAGGTAGAACACTTCAGCCGACGGCTGGTGGATCGTACAGATAATCGTACGACCAGAATCAGCAACCTTACGAACACCGTCCATGATGATCTTAGCGGAGCGTGCGTCCAAACCACTGGTCGGTTCATCCAGGAAGATAACACTAGGTTGTGCAGCCAATTCCACTCCGATAGTTAAGCGCTTCATCTGCTCCACTGAGCTGCCACGGATGATCTGGTCGGCGATTTCTTCAAGCCCCAAGAGCTCAATACATTCGTTCACGGAGTCGTACTTCTTGGCATCTGAGACGGATGCGTCTTGACGTAGGAATGAGCTGAAAGTCAGAGCTTCACGGATCGTAGCAGCTTCCGAATGCACGTCCATCTGCTCGCAGTAACCAGTGCATCGACGGATAGCGAGGTCGGTAGCTTCGTAGCCGTTCAGCATGATTTTACCAGTGATTTTACCGCCAGTTTTCCGGCCAGCAATAACATCCATCAACGTCGTTTTACCAGCACCAGTGGAGCCCATGAGAGCTGTAATGGAGCCAGGAACAGCGAAACCATCGATACCTTTAAGCAGCTCCAGTTGATCCTTCGGGTTCTTCGGGTCAGGCACGAAATAGTGCAGATCTTGGAACGCAACCGTCACGGGGACAAAGTTCTTCTCACGAGCAGTAACCGGGAGGTCAATGACGGTATTGGCGGCGCTTTTACCCTTGGGAGTCTCGGTAAGGACGTACGAATTGTCGTCCTCAATCGATTTGACAGACACGTCGACGTTCTCGGGTGTCTCGTAGCGGATGAATTCCAACGCTAAGTACGAGAGGAACATGAAGAAGACGTAGACAGCCACCAGATAGATGATTGCATAGGCGATCCACTCCTTCTCCGTGGCAATACCGAAGAGATTGAGGTAGTATTCGCCCATCTTGAGTCCGTCATACTTAGCACAGTAGTCCACTTCATCGTACACACACACGTCGAAGTCACTTGAACGATACTGATTGATCGCCAGAGCCTTGAGAGCCCATGCAATGGGACTGATCCAATGGGCCCAGATGAGGTAGTCCGGGATTTGGCTCTTGGTCACGATAAAACCCGCAAAGATGATGAAGATCAGGATGGACGACATACCCACCGGCATCACCACATTAGCGTCCGGTAGGGCACCAGCCAGGAAGAAGAACCACATTCCCATCGCCAAATTGGAGACGAACAGTACAAGTTCGAAGATGATGAAGAGCTTGACGTCCGAGGCGAAACCACAAACCCAGTACACGATGGAACCGAAGATGATGGTTTCCGTCAAAGCCAATGGAATCTGACTCACCGTCGTCGCTAGGACATACGAACCAGTACGGAAGAAGTTAGCACGGCGGTGTTTGTAGAAAATATCACGACCGGCAATGTACACGGGGATCATGGAGCCTTGACCCATTGACAGGAACATGACAGTAGCGAAGATAACCCCCATCACGACAGAAATCTGCGTCGGGTCGAACTGGTAGAAGATGGAACAGTAGAGCAGACCCATAATGATCACCATCATCAATCTACCCATGACGAACGCCTTGTTCCGGTAGGTAATGAGCAGTGCACGCCATTGAAGAGCCAAAACACTGGCGAAAACCGATTGGTGAAATTCAGGCATCGGATCGATAATATCCTTCACACTGTCCACCAATCTCTGGTCGTACGGAGCATCAAGAGCTTCCAATGTCTTGTGGTAGATTCGAGATTGACTGAAAGCTTCCGAGAACTCCGAAGGACTACGTGGTTGCTTGGACGGGTGGTTTGCCTCCTGATACCGATATTGTTGTTTGGTACCGAGATCGAGTAGGTAATCAGCAATGTCACGTCCAGGTGGACACTTGAAGCCCAGACCTTCGAAATACGTCTCGACTTCACTGCATGGTCCGTGGTACATGAGTTCACCTTCATTCAGGATCATGACGTCGTCAAAGAGGGAGAAAACCTCTGGGGATGGTTGGAGAAGAGCGATAACCACCGTCTTCTTGAGTCTGTGAGCCACACTACGTTGCGTATTGATGATATCGTAAGTAGCAGCACTGTCGAGTCCCGTACTGATCTCGTCCATGAGTGAGATGTATTTCATGCCGAACTCCATCTCACCAGTCGTGACACGCTTCCGTTCACCGCCTGAGACTCCTCTCAGCATATTGTCACCAACCACAGTATCCTGACAAATCTGCAGTCCCAACTGTTGGATCACAACCTCCGGGTAATGAGCGAAGATGTTCTTGGTCGCTTCTAGAGCTTCTGCGTCTGTAGATCGTTGCGGCCCCATCTCCAGCATCCCCTTGCCTTGTTCCAACAACTTCCCACCACAGAAAGTATGAGCGAATTCCAGAGTCTCCTTCACCGTTAAAGTGGGGAAATGCTTGTCTCTCTGGTTCACATACGAGACGAATTGAGCAAGACGGCTCTCAATATTCTTGTGTGGTACACTGTTGAATGAGATATCTCCTTCCATCGTGATGTTCTTGCTGAATGGGAATCGTCCACTCAATACCTTCATCAAGGCGGATTTACCGGAGCCTGGTTGACCCAATAGTAAAGTAATTTTACCAGGAGTGAACCGTCCACTGACGTTCTTGAGGATCTCCTTACGTACTGTGAGCTTCTTAGGCCCCATCAATGTCTTCTTGAGTTCATTGGGGATCGTAGGTAGCTCGTACTTAGTCGCGTGGTCATCCGCCACCACAATGTCGGCAGATAGTGACAGGTTACTGAAGCGAACTTCCATCTCCGGTAGTGGACGACCAGTAGCAGCAGGAAGCTTCTCGGCCATCAGATCATGAAGAACTTGAGGACCTTTGGCCATCAACGTCTTGCCCGACTCATAACTGAGCTCGGGTGAAGCAGCAACGGGTGAATCCATTGTAGATCCCTCTCGGAGTGGCTGGACGACAGGAAATTCAGGAATGAAGAGCACTGGACGGTGGCCAAGTTATGTCGGGTACATGTACGTGTGTGCTACAAAGACCTCGCGGTACCTTGTGTCTGTACGTTGAAGTGATTCAGCTAGCTGAATGGCATCATCAGCACCCAGAATAGCAATCGGAAGATACCCAAAACTAGAAGCTTTTATGGTCCTATAGTGAAAGAAGGTGAGATAGCAGAGCCGGGCCATGATGACTTTTGCTTAGATTGGGCTCAAGCCCAAAGACATCGACTTGATGATGGCAGCGGTACACTGTACCATGAATTAAAGGCATCAACGGATCAGCGATCAATCAAGTCCATTGACGACCTTCATTCCTGCAGTGATGGTGCATGTTCCAAGGCATCGCTGCGAGGAAGATAGGAAAACCCCATCATAGGTACTAGTGGTACACTGTAAGATCCTGCAAGAGGTTCATTTAGACGCATATCGTCCTCGAAATGCTATCCTTTCAACGCCACACACGCAGGTCCCACCATGAAAAGTGACTGGCAGTACCAGAGGATAACCGATTAACCAGCCACGGAGAGTTAACAGAGCATTTCAGACTCTGCAACTCACACAAGTTGTTCCATGTATTGGTAACGAGCTCGGATAATAGGCATAATGAGCCTCCGCAATTGTAAGTCAATACAAGTACAATGCAGTCGTACGTAAAATAAAGTTTTTGACGGTAGTTCCCAGGTCACGAATGGGACAAGCTTAGCGCGTGGTTGCAGTTGACCCGAAATGGCTCCTCTTGGACGACGCAACCGAGGAGAGCATGACTTACAACATGCAAGACTAAACAATTGCAGCGTTTTGAACCAGGCTCAAATTCGCCGCATGCAGACACCTAATGGTAGAACCAAGACATTTTTCCTAGTGTGTACATGTATTTACCAGGAGATCGCATCACAGCCAGAGTGTTGATGCGTCAGAAATGCAGGTTGTTAAATGAGCGGGGAATCGACTCTGATCCGTTGATGCCTCGTTGACGCCTTCCATCTATGGTACAGGATACCGCTGCCATCATCAATGCCGACGGCCAGACATTTGCAGCACTTTAACCGTTGCACCAGTGCTGGTGGCCACTGGCAACGTTAAACATGTAAGCTTAGCTGAATAGTACAGCACTTCGAAGTCGCACATAAGTCACTACTGTATGTCTTCTGAAGTATGTCGTTGTGATTCGTACAGATACTCCCGAAGAAATACCACATATTGTTGTGTTACATGTAATACGTCTCCTTTCGCTTCAACTTGCCGAGCTGGATTCCCCAATCCTTTTCCTCCCACGGAGCCTCTGACGGAACGACAAAATCAATTGGAACATCACGATGGCCATGCAGCTCGTCAAACGTAGCAAGAAGCGGCTCAACCCGTTGCTTCCACTTCTTTGGAACAATCTGAAACTTGAAGCCTATCGACGCCAGGCGATCAACACTTCGAGCGATCTGGTCAAAGTAGATGGAGTAACAGCGGATGTTGCTGACGAGGACTCCTATTTGAAGACCGTGCGATTTCTCAGGCCACGGCGTCGTACAGGGCACCACGAAGAATTTTGTGATTCTGTCATTGCCTTTTTCCAGTTTGAACGTCTCCAATGCTGGGAAAACACGGTCGTTCCATTCTGCCCATTGATGATCCCATACAAAACCCAGTTCCTTCAACTCAACAGCGTCGCGGGCGAACTGTTTCGCATATATCTCCAGGGACCGAATATTTTTCACTACGATGCCCAAACGCAATCCTGCTGCAGCCTTTGGCCACGGAAGGCAATCGGGCACTTCGAATTTACTTGGGACGTTGCAGTTGCCAAACTCCTGCCAGTAGATCCGCAGCGACGGAAGAACACGTGTGTCCCATTCACGGTCGGCAACATCGAAGCAAAACTTGACCTTCTCCAACTTGTTCTTGTCCTTCTTGATCTGATCTTTAAAGATCCCTTTCGAGCGGATAGCGCTGACTTGAGCACCCAAAGGAAACCCCCAAAGCTTCTCCACCCATTCAACATCTCCAATTTCGATGCGAAATTTTGCATGTACATCTGAATTTCCATAGAGCTCGAAGTAGCGGACCAACGCAGGCATAAAATAGTGGTCCCACTTGTACTGGAACGCCTCGAAGGCGAAACCCATTTCCTTGAGGTCTTGTGTAGCAAAGGCTGGTAGTTTTCCCTTTTTCCCAAAATGACGCAGCAATACTACGTGCTTGCCCAAAGGGTAGCCCCATGTATCTTCAGGCCAGTTGTCATCTCCTATAGGTACAACGAATCTATATGGAACTAGGGGATCATTATTCAGCTTGATGTATGTCCGTAGTGCTGGATTCACAGTCTTTTGCCACACGAGGGCGTTCTTGGAGCGTACGCCTGAAGGCACCTGATACGGCTCTGATTCCTGATGGCGACGCGGTGTACGCGCGAGGGAAGACGTGAGGTGGCTTGGAACAGGTGCGAGCTGCAGAGAGCGCAGGGGTTGATGGCATCGCCACACAAGCCTCAGCATTGCGTTCCAAAATGAATTTCCGGTAGACTGTATACTGTGATATCGCTGTATACACTCCGCGCCAGGATAGATCGGCCACCCACGTTGCTGGCCGTAACTCAGTCAATTTTAGGAGTTGGAGCCTGCTATTTAGATATGTTTTGCAGCTATTTTTGACTAAAGCGGTGTTTGTGCTAACGAGCTGGATATTGCAATTTATTGGGTGGCTAGCATACAGAGGAGCACTTTTGGCACCACGACAGGTTAGATCGGCCGCCAACACAATACAAATCTCAAATCAAATGTGACTAAATGATTGCATATCAAAAGAGTCGATAAAGACGAGTGGTCTGTATTGGTGCTTACTTGGCAAGATACCACGCAAGAAAAAGCCCCACCAACCCCAGAAGAAGCCCCGCCTCACTGATAATGAGCGGGGTAGAATTCAAGGCCTTCGGGAAGCGGGTGTGAGCGCTCGTAACACTGCACTGCTGACCTCCCGCAGTCGAGACACCGTCGCCCGTGTTGTTGCCCCAGCTCCCACTGCGAAACAAAAGCGCCCAGGCCCCCCACCTTATCTAACGGATCGTGAAACGCGGCGCCTAGTGCGCGAAGCGTCCAAGGGCAACCTCTCTGCCGCCAAGCTCAAGGCCGAGCTGAAACTCTCCGTCTCCGTGCGCACCATACAGCGTACCCTTTCCAGGGTAGACTGGATGGTGTACACAAAGATGGAGAACACGTTGCCATTGAAACCGGAGGACATGGCCGCTCGTAAGGCGTGGGCTCGCACCATGCTAGTGCGGAAAGATAACTCAAGCATTCACGTCTCCAAGCAAACTAAGGTTTTTTTACGGAGCAAGCTGTAGATGTTCTAGATTGGCCATCAAAGTCACCGGATTTTAATCCCATAGAAAATCTGTGGTCTATTATGAGTAGGACGGTCTATAATAATGGAAAACAGTATGAGGGTGTAGCAGATTTAACTGTTGCGCTCTTTGAGGCATGGGAATCAATCCCATTAGCTCTACTAAAGTCCCTTATCGAGTCGTTGCCACGTCGATGCGTAGAAGTAGTTGATAGGAACGGAAACAGGACTCACTATTGATATGCAATCATTTAGTCACATTTGATTTGAGATTTGTATTGTGTTGGCGGCCGATCTAACCTGTCGTGGTGCCAAAAGTGCTCCTCTGTATGCTAGCCACCCGATGAATTGCAATATCCAGCTCGTTAGCACAAACACCGCTTTAGTCAAAAATAGCTGCAAAACATATCTAAATAGCAGGCTCCAACTCCTAAAATTGACTGAGTTACGGCCAGCAACGTGGGTGGCCGATCTATCCTGGCGCGGAGTGTACAGGTCCTGTGAGGCGGCTGCGGAAAGGGTTAACACCTTCGGTAGCCTCAGACGGTTATAAGATACGCCATAACTAGATGTTTGGAAGACTCATCTGTTTGGCTGGGGAAGATGTATAAATTGTCAACAGGATTTTCAGTCAATGTAGTAACTCAAACAGCATTAGACCTACTGACCAGAAACACAGCAGCAAGCGAGTTCCTTTGTCCTCAACTTAACAACTTGCACAGATAGTACTTCGGCTGGTTGCTTCCACAAGATGATCGAGTTTCAAACTTTCTAGAGCTAATGTACATGCCCTGGGTCTACTAGACTTTGGACGGCTACAAGAGGTTCCTCGCTTGAGAAACAACGACCTGGATTCGGTGGATGAACGGTCGGTTCCGAATTCACTTCGCAATTACCAAGCTCTACAAACTCCCAGCCCGTTCGCCAAAAAGGTCACTCGCAACCCTCGCTCCACTCGTGCAGCCGAGCAAAAACACCACCAAGAAGCGCTAGAAATGTTCGCATCTCGCGAAATTGAGCGGCGTGATCTACTAAATGGCTTCTCTCGCCAAGTCGCCGAGACCGAAGACATTGCTCCTGAATCTCGTGTCCAATTTTCAAGGGTTGGTTTGCTGATGGCGGCGCCGACGGCATCAGAAGGCTGACCAACTTCGCGCCACGCGAAATCAATCTGCTCTGGTCGACGCTGCGGTCGCATGTGGCTCGCTACTGGATCGTAGGAAGAGGACGTCGCTCCCTGTTCTCGGGAAAAGACGACTTCTTTATGATGCTAGCTGTGCTCAAGCACGGTGGTGGGACTTGGGATATGAACGCCCATGTGTTCTACATCAAGACCCCACTTTCATCAAGGCGATTACATCGTTTTTGAAGGTGCTAGCCCCTCGCATTTACGACGACTGGGTGGTGATCAAGGTGGAGGAGACGATGATGCGAAAGCTAGTGACGTCTGGGAACACATTTTGTCACTAACCATGCGACCTTTACGCAACGAATGTGACGTTCCAGCAGGCGAATCGGCCCGCTGGAAACATGGCCGAAGCCATGCCCTACTACAGCGCAAAGAACAAGCTCTACGGGCTGAAAGTCGAAGTCTCCGTCAACCCACGCGGCTTTGCAATTCATCCAGCCTGCCAAAGGTGCTCATCTGCCGCTATCGGTGCAGCGGTGCAACGTGAACATCTCCAGTGACCGAGTTCTGGTTGAGAACTTTTTCGGCCGCCATT
This sequence comes from Phytophthora colocasiae, assembly GCA_018806915.1. Taxonomy (NCBI): domain Eukaryota; phylum Oomycota; class Peronosporomycetes; order Peronosporales; family Peronosporaceae; genus Phytophthora; species Phytophthora colocasiae. The sequence continues at coordinate 534,511 of JAGKQI010000045.1, forward strand.
GCAGTTTGTGACGTGTAGTGACGGAGAAATATCGCTGGAGCAAGGATCTGTACGACAACATTTTCAGATTTGCGCGAGCTTGACCAACTTTCACATCGAGAAAAATCCGCTTCGCGATGCTAACGGAGAGCAGTACGCTCAGCGGGAGAACAGGCTCCTCGCGAACGGGAACGACATCAAGAAGAAGCGCCGACTTTCTCAAAAGAAGTACCACAGCCGCAATAAACTGCGCTATCGTATGACGTTCGAAGATCTTCCCGATCACGACGAGTTTAGTGAATTCACTAGCTTCTGAAGTACTTCTTGACCGACGAGATCCCACCCTACACGGAGATCGGGCACATTCGTGTACTGTTTCTTGTCATTTAAGGTAGACTATACGTGGCAAAATGGCCCACAAATTCTCAATCGGGTTTAGATCCGGGGAACGTGCAGGCCATTACATCACAGTAATATCTTGCTCCTCGAAGAATTCGGTGGTGAGCTCGGACGTATGGATAGAAGCATTGTTTTGTTGAAAGATATACTCGGTCCATAGTGCTTGTGGGCGTAAGGTAATATATACTCAGAGACTGTGTATACGTAGTGGTTAGTGTTTTGTTTCCCAATAAGAACAGCCAACCCAGACTTACCACCACGGCTAAAGCTTTCCCACACCATTAGTGAGCCCCCCACCATTCTGTCACCGCACGGTTTATCGCTTAGGAAGCCGTAGGTCTTGCCAGTACTTCTGGTATCCATCTGGACCATTGAGGTTCCATTTTTCGTCCGAAAATATGACATTTGGCCAAACATTACTGGGGTAGAGTAGCCACGTCTTAGCGTACTACAAACGGGCTCGCTTGTGCTCTGGTGTCAGGTCTAGCGTATTGTCCATTTTGGTATACTTCAGCCAGTCCACACGCTCCAATACCCTCTGAATAGTACGCACATGCACAGACGTCTTGGTCTCCTCTTTAAGTTGCGCGGCAGAGAAATTGCCGGTTGCCACCTTCCGGACTAACCGCCCCGTCTCTCTGCCTGATAGTGCCGCCGGTCGTCCAAGCTTTTTAGGCTACTTTGGATGAGGCGGATGGATCGCCCGAGCAACAGTTTGGCTCCCCACCCAACGCGCAATAGCGCGGTTAGACCATCCTGCTTCATGCAGCCCCTTAATCCGCCCGCGTTCTTCGTCTTCAACGTGTGGCCTAGGTAGCGTCTTCGTGAATGCCTACACAAAATTTTATAGCAAAAATAACCATCATTCTGAACATATGAAATTTTGTATGTGGATTAGCGCATGATAATTCTGTTGCAGTGGTAACTTTACTAACTTCTATGGGATCCCCACGAGCGCTAACAATATCTCGCCCGCTAGCACAAGTGCAGAGTCGGTTGCAGCAACAGGAAACTCGTATCTAAATAGCATAGCGTAACTCGAAAACTTGACTGAGCTACAGATACAAACTGGGGTGCATGAACACTTTTGTCGCAGAGTGTAGTTAGCAGATGCAACGAGGTTACATTGAAGAGTGACCTTAGTCACTCTTCCGAAGTGGACACATTTGGTGTGTCAACATCGTGGTGACACGTGGTGGCAGCCACCAATCACCTTCTATATAGGCTTCACTAAAGATATCTTTTAGTTTGTATTGCAGGCCAAGCTAATATAATATATTAAGTCTTTATTCTACCTAAACGTTAGTTAGTCTGCTTTGGGGAGCTGGAGTGTATGCGTCAGGCGGACGGGTGTTCGTCTGCATTTCTGGCTGGAAGTAGCTGGAGTAGCTTGAACCCCAGCGAAGTCCTCGGCCTTGAGCTGCAAGAGCTGGTTCTGAAGAGCCGCAAACCGCTCCGACCTTTGCATTGCGACCGTGTCTTTGATCTCGCAGCCTCTTTGTGGATGAGGATCGCGCGTTCACGAGCGCAAGGTCCAAGAACCCCAAGGCTTGTAGTACTTAGTGAAGCGCGTGGACATTTGCAACGAATAACTCTGGAGGCGGGGAACGCTGGCCGGACGCGTTTTGCGCTTGGGCTGGAGTGCCTTGTTGAACCCAAGCGATTCGTCTGAACAGTACCCACCACGTACCCGTTCTTCTTCAGAAGCTCCACAGCGAGGAGGACGGAGGAATAGAACCTGTCTATCACGACCGCATGCCACTCATGGCCCGATTCAGGAGTAAAAAGCCGTCAGATTCCGAAGTACGGCAGCTGCACCAGTCTTGAAGTCAATTGGGTTGTCCCCTCCTTCACGCTTTCCCACATAAACTTCGAATCTAGTACAATTTCGACATAGAGATCTGGTAGTATGTGTTACAACGCGTAAGTTATGACATAGCAAAATTTTCAAAAAAATACCTGTGGCAGTACGCAGTCTTTGCGTCACACAGAATAAAAAGTTTGGAGCCGTATCGGTGAGGCTTGTCCGACATGAACATTCGCGTGGGGTTGTGCCTAGATGTTGCAGGTAGGACTCCTTCATCGAAGGAGAAGATGGCTGGATGAGACCAGCCTGACACTAATCGTTCTCGGATCTTGTCCGCTACAGGACGAAGCTTCCACATCTTATCGCGGCCGTGGTCTACGGAATTGTCAACAAAGTGAAGATCACGTAGGATATTGTCGCAGCGGTCACGACTCATGTACCGTCCACCTTTGACCAATGCACAGCGAAGCGCTATTTCTGGGGGCACAGCATTCGTTCCACCAGTAGTCCAACCACATGAAGAATCTCGTGTGCACCGTAGGCTTGTGTTACCCTCCGATCTCACGCTGGCGTCCGGACTGCCGCGCAGCCATTTTTCTGCTCGTTTATCCAGTTGCTGCAAGTAGTAGCGGTTGGTCTCGGTGGTGATTAAGACCCAGAGGAATTTCGGCACGAAGTAGAATAGTGTTAGTAGTGGCGACCGCGACGCAAGTAGTTCACCCACAGGTATAGATTGGTCTTTTTATAGGGAAAAAATAAATGAAAAAAAAAGTTTATAATTTATGTTTTATGGCGATTCCTTTTTTTTTAACCATTAGAGCAATTCAATAACCAACGTCCAGTTTCAATATGTGGTAGTGCATTAAGAACGAAGACCTTATGGTGCTAAGCTAAAGGAACTAGCTCCTAAAACACTTCGGACCAGCTGAAGGTGAAGCCATATCCACACAAAAAAATGTGGATATGGCTTCGCCTTCAGCTGGTCCAAAATGGTTGGTGTGATATCGCGCGTTGCACTGTAGTCATCCAGTGATTCCGCGAGACGCCCAATAGAACGCGTTATCTTCGGACAAGAAGCCAAATGGGAGGTCATATTCTTCGCACTTGCCGATATCGTTTCCCCACAATATGTACACGCCGCTCGTGCTGTTTTGAACAGCGTTCCATGTCAGACAATACACAGTACCTCTCGCACTACAGTAAGCCCATTTCTACAGCGACGTAAGACTAGGATGTTCGAGCTCGCCGGTGAGTCAATAAAAATCGCATCATATTTTTAAAATTGACTATTCCGTTTTTATTTATTTTTTAAAACAAATTTGCATAAAAAACATTCCATACCCACAGGTCTCGCCTCTTCATCGCCCAATCCAGGGTACGAAGGAGTTTCCGATGGTTCACTCCACTCCATCACCCGCAGAGTGTTCTCGCGCTCCTGAAGAGCTGCTGTCCAAAGCAGTATTAGCAACATGCTGCGACGCAAGGAAAGCTTGATCGATTTCATCAGCGTCACTGTCAGAGAGATCATCACCCTTCTCCTCATGTTCACCAACACGAGAGTCCCAGTTGTCGTCAGCGACAGCAGCACCATCGCTCTCGTCACCGGGGCTGAAGTCCTCACTCACTACTGCTCCCCCCGGCCTGCAAAACGTTTACGCCAGCGTTCAGTCTCGCCGGGATCCTAATTCACCGAGAAGGAGCAGCGGATGGAGTGATAGCACGTTCCTCCTCCTCCTCGCTCTCCAACCCTGATGCCTCAGACAGTAAAAATGCAAACTGGCTGCCGCATCTCGTTGCTCCTCGTCCGAGGGAGATTTCTTTGCGAGAGATCAGGCTGTGATGCATCAGAGTCTCGACCAAACAACTCGTTGACAGGGTTTTGCGACAGCTGAACACTAGTGTCGATCTGCGACGGCCGAATGGTGATGTCGTCTGTACTACCACCTTCTAACTCCTCTCTTATTCAACTACATCCGAAGAGGCCTCTTCGGTGTACTCTTATCCGACCTCGGACGAACAGTTCTCGTCCTCCACCAGCAAGCCGGACTGGAATGCGTACTCAACTGCAGCACGCTCACCAATCAGTACATTCCCATCCTTTGGACAGATAGATATATGCCCACTCAGTCTGGATACCGACGGCCGTTTCGACGTCCACTCTGCAGCTCTGAGCTGTCGCCATAGGTGCCCGAAGCCGAAGTCGTGGATGGGGGCGGTGGGGTCGGTTGGTTTCTCTCGGCGACTGGACGTCATGTACGTTGAGCTGCTAAATCAGGAATGAGTGGTCTGGACCACAATCTGTATCCACCACTCATCCCCTGACTTGGTCATGTGAACTTGTCACAGAGACCTCTAGCAACTTATGTGTTGCGGTACACTTGATTAAAGCATTGTAATTTCGTTTCTGAGCCATTTTCTAATATAAATCGAGATCTATTGTATAATACGACATACAAAAATAGCTACGTCATATGACGTCCAGAAGGAAGGTGCTAATAACTTTATTATGTCGGTAAAGTGTAAAACAGGGTATAAAAAAGGGTTAGACCCCGTGAAAAAAAAAAACCGGTTGAGATGAGGCCAGCTGGCAACGATGCCCGGCTGAATGGTTGGCAGAGCGATGAACCGGTTGTTACCGGTTGCGACGATATGGCCGTCTTGAAGTTGCTGCGCTTGACACGCCCATAGCTTGGAGAGATGTGAATCTGGCACCATTGTCCTTTCTTGAGAGGGGCTACGGCGTAGAAGGTAAATGATGAATGACTTTATAGGTCAGAATGCTCGTGCGCTAGCCTACTTCATGCTAGTTCCTACTCTGACCACCTGTGACATTTACATGTATCCAGGAGTCTTCCAAAGAAGTAGATACTCCCGCAATTCCACTACCTACAAGGAGCGTTGCTCCCACCTGCCAAGGGTGATGTTCCCACCCGTGTCATGCTCTCCCCATGTTGTGCTAGCTAGCACGGGAAGATGCGGCGCAAGCTGACTTGTTGCAGCGACGCCCCCTCGTTTAAGGTCACAGTACCGTTGTTGTTCACGGTCTTGATCGGGAACGGGCCGTCAGCAACACGCTTGAGCTTGGCCCGAAAATGTTTAGGAATCCGCAGCATTTCTTGATCGCCGGGCTTGTAGAAGTGCTCGAGACACTTATCGTCCTCGTGATCGTTGTCGGCGAGAATTGCATTGAACCTTGGCTTGGATATGTAGCTCCAGTTAGCGTCGTACAATTGGTGTGAGATCATGTCTTGTCAGAATACGAGCTGGCCAGTCGAAGCATTGAGAATACTGTGGTAGCTTGCTCGTACAGCAAACGCTGCATAATAAATCTCCTTCCCCGAGTATGCTCCTTCGTGACAGCGTAGGATGTTTCCAATCTCGTGGTGTACTCCTTCGCAGACCGCGCTTGAGTGTGGGTCTTTGCAGTAATTGGCTTGGCTGTACTTCCGTAGCTTCGAAGCAGCTCTTGAAACTCTTCGCCGGTAAACTCTGGCCCCTGATCATGTACATCCTTGGGAAGGTCTCGGGTATCGACAGAGCCATTCACGGTCGAAGCTTTCAGCCGGACTAGTGCTGCAGGAGACGAAGATCCTTGCGTGTTATTCAAGAACGCTGAACAATAACCAGGTCAGCTATACTATGATGGAACTGAAACTACTCTCGATAGTCGAGCTCCTACACGTACGTGAGTATCGGACGATGCTACTCGGCTTTCCGGTGGTGGTGCATATTGATCACAAGAATCCTACCGAGACGAGTCTTCGAGTCAAACGCTGGAAGCTGCTTCTGTCTGAATATCGTCTTTCTCTCCAGCGTGAAAAACGTAGGCGCTAATGCCTTCTCACGCATGCGCTTCGCGATGGATGAGTGCAACTCATTGTACCAGGAGATCTGCGCAGTGATAAGCCATTTAGTGCGTAATGCATGGACCTGTAATCCGACAGCACCAAGACGCTGATGAGATGATCGCGAAAATCAAAGCTGCGTGCCTTGCCGGCAACAACAATCCGAATTACCAGCTCATACCGCTGTAAGGGTGCACATGGTGGCGTACCAGAAGCGAGTGATTACCCCAGAGAGCCGATGTGACGACCTCATCTCGTGGTACCATCAGAACCTCGGACATCCTGTGAGTGAAAGGCAGTTCACGACAATGAGGCACACGATCTACTGGCCTAGTATGGAGACCACCATATCCCAGTTCGTACGGAAGTGCATCGTCTGCAAGTGTACCAAGTCGCACCGCGGAACACAAGATTACGGACTACTGCCACCGAGAAAATGAAAACCGTGAACTCATTTGACGTCGTTCCCGTCGGCCTTTTTGGAACATAAGAAGGAAACGACTACGAGTCGACCAGGCGACCCGTTGGCTGGAAGTTTTTAAGCGATTCTTTGTCGGGTTGGACGCCGCTTGTCAAAGTCTGGGAAAGACAACAGCACATCTTCTGCAAAGGCTCGCCGTATAGCTCTAAAAGCCTCGGTTTCGCTGGGTAACCACGTGAACGGCACCTTGCTGCTCGTGAACCAGTGCAGCGGCTTGCACAGCGTAGTTTTGTCCGGTACCATTTCCCTATAGTAGTTGATCATGCCCAGGAAGCGTCGCAACTCCTTGGCGGTTGCGCGGCACCGCAATCTGCTGAATCTTAGCCGGTGCTTAACACCCTCCACTGAGAGCGTGTAGCCCAAATAGTCCACTTCTGCTCGAAAAATGTGGCACTTCTTTCCATTTAGACCGACATTGTCGAATACAATGCGCAAGTGCTCCAGGTGCTCTTCTTTGTCCTTCGAGAAAACCAAGATGTCATCCAAGTAGACGACGACGAACTCTAAGTCACAACGGATCCTATCTATACACGCATGGTACTCCTCCGAGGTCGTCGATATGCCCTTGTACTGGAACTGGCCAAACGGCAGATAGAATGCAGTTAAGGGGCGACTCTGTCTCACAAGTTTCCTCGCGTAATACCCGAGGTTTGCATCGGTCGTTGAGATGCACTTTGCGTTAGCAAGCTGCATCAAAATCTCGCGGATACGCGGCACGTAATATGAAATCCTGCATCAAGTAGTCGTCAAAACGCATGCGTCCCAAGTGCGCATCGTATAGCTTCTGGTACTTTACCAGCTGTTCTGAGCAAGATCAAGATTGTGGAGTTCCGGCAGCAGTTGCTCGGGCTGGACAGCACCGTCAGCGATCTCTTTCGTTTCATCCGTGTACAAGGCCTCTTGTTGTTCATCTTGCTCGCTGGTTTCATATCCCTTTGATCCACCACGACCCGTATTTAAACGATAACTGCTCTCGTTCCACTGAACCACCTTGTCTTTGAAATTGCGTATTAGACCAAGGACATTCATAATGTCACGGCCGATCACTATTGCATCATGACTGTCTTCGATAACCTCGAAACGGCGAGTGATAACTGAGTCTGGCTTCAGTGTCGGGTGGATGAACTGCACCATCGTTGTCCACTACAGGTTACTGAACCGCTCATCGTATCGAAGACAGTCAGGGATGCAGGGATAAAATTCCTTCCCAGGTACATTGGCTGCGAGCGTTGTGCCGTTGATGATGCTTTTGGATGCACCACTGTCCAGCCGCCCTTTAGCTTTACTGGAATGCGAAATGGAGCACTTGCTGGTCATCCCTTCTCCTTCACTAGACCAATAAATTTGAACACTTTACTTGCATCTGAGTCTGAGTCCGATTCCGAGTCCTTGCGGATGCGGAAGTACCGAGTTTTGCGTTTTCCTGAAGAGGATGGCTTCGCCTCAATGCGCTTTTACCCCTCCGTTTTTTTGACAGTGTAGCAGTCGCTGGTATTGTGGAAACTCGATTTGTGGAATGAACACCACTTCTTGCTCTTTGCCTTCCACTCCGAGCGATCACTGGTTTCTTACCGTCTTTACTCTGGCTTTTGGAGTTGTGCTTATCTCCCTGTAGATCCTTGGTTCGATCATTATGCTGTTTCCCATTCTTCTTCTCACGTGTCACTAGCTGCTGTTCAGCCTTCTTAATGCGCGAAAAATAGAGCACACGCTTGCCGAACCGGCGTGCACGATGCCTGCAGCAGCCAACTTCTCTTGCCAAAACCGCGGCATTCCTCGCTTGAGGTAACGGCACTGCTATACCTCCGGCACTTCTTCGGCGTTCAGCGGTAGCTCGTAGAACATCCTAACGTTCTCCTTTAAACTCTGGGAGAACTTGACGACAGTCTTGTCGAGCTGTTTCTTCATGGCCTGGAGCTCATTGTCCAAGTCTCTCTGAAGTTAGCCGTGGTGACAGCAGACCGACATCCGAGAAGGACTCCTCAAGGCTCCTTCCCGTATTGACAGTGTCAATGACAGCTTGCTCTACATCAGACTCTAACTCTCCGTCGAACAGTGCGACCAAGTTGTGAGCCTTCGGCTCGTCCGTCCACTGCTTTTTGCGAGCCAGATTGTGGAATTAACTGCTCCATTTAAGCCACTGACGAGCACTTCCTCCTTGAAACTTCGGGATCTTGATGGATGGTTGCCGTCTCCGTATGAACTTCAGCAGTAGCGGGCGTGATCACCAAAGTGTATGTTATAAACTCAGCCTTGTTCGATCGGATGGTTGATTCCTATATATCCGATTTCCAAAATTCAAGTTTGGTATATCAAAATGACACGTCCGTGGCTTGCAGAGAGGCGAATCTGGCACCGTACGCCTTTCTTAACGGGGGCTGCGGTGTAGAAGGTAAATGATGAATGACTTTATAGGTCAGAATGCTCGTGCGCTAGCCTACTTCATGCTAGTTCCTACTCTGACCACCTGTGACATTTACATGTATCCAGGAGTCTTCCAAAGAAGTAGATACTCCCGCAATTCCACTACCTACAAGGAGCGTTGCTCCCACCTGCCAAGGGTGATGTTCCCACCCGTGTCACGCTGCAGTTCGAGAATGGCGTGTGCCTGCACTTCGACCAGGGTGGTTCAGGCGAAGTGTTTTGCGTCGTTCTCGTATTTGCTGATCTTGGAGAAGATCTGCAGCCGTAACTTCCTCCCTTGCCGCTTGTCGCCCGTCTTCAAGCACATCGATGAACTTCTGGTACATAGCCGCTAGTGAGTTACCTGTTCGATCGGTGAACACGAGTTTGAACTGCTCATCAAACGGACGAGAGTTCCCGTTTCCGATGGCATGCCATCGTGCGCGCACTCTCCGTCTCTCTAGGTAGTTCCATAGAGCTTGCTCCATTCTCCTTAGCATGTAACCGGGGATCCTGATGATAGCCATCTCGAACACCAGAACCATATCATGTTGACTAGGGAAGTTCCGATCACGAACATCGTTTTCGAACTCAGCGAACCGGTCGCGAGCTCTCACTGTGGTGAAGCCGTATTTCCTCAAATAAATCCCTTCGTAGGAAGCCGGAGCTTGGGGTTTTGCTATGGGCATCTGACTCCCAGTAGCAGTCCAGCGGATGTAGAGGAGCTCTTGGCCTTATTAAGTGCATAGTTATAAGCATTCACGAACCTCCTCAGTCATTTCGCGAGCATCCATGTGTACACGAGCCTCAATATTTGTTGTGTCCGTTACAGCGCAAGTTTGGTTGTGAGGACATCTTTAGGCTAAGACTCTTAGCCCATGAACATTATCTTGGCTGCCGCGAGCCAGTTGCGAAGAGAAGTTCAACCGCTCGTCATCGTGGCGTCGTGACAAGACATTCATTCTCGCTCCTGAGACATTCTGGGGTAGGGTAGGATAAGGATATCTGTATTCCGACTGTATACTCGTAGTCAAAGGCGATATTCAGCCAAAAAATCTGTATTATACCCATGTGGCGATTGCTATTTAGCTTTCAAAAAGATAAAATGCGTGCGTACCACATTCCGCCTTTGAACTGCTGCTAAGCTATGGGTCGTCCGCACACTACTGCTAAAGGAAGACAACGGAAGCAATAAAAGCGAGTTTCGTACAGTGAGAAGAAGGACTGGCTCGACTATCTTGACAAGTGGCACACAGTGAAGAAGTGCATCACACACTTTTGCAGCACTACCACGGAATGAGCATCAAGCTAAGAAAAACGCGTGCCAAGTAAGAACGCTGAAGACAAGATACTACTGTGGATTAAAGGATTACGGCAGGAGGGAGTGGCGGTTTCGCGTTTTATGCTGAAAACAGCAGCCAAGCAAGTTGCTGCTAGGTTCAATACTCCTACGAATCACGGGTAGGCTTGCTGATGAATACTCGCGTGGTTACCGCCGATGAGGCGATAAAAGTGGATACAGAAAACGTCATTCAGCTTCTAGAGAGGTGCAATCAAACTGAGGAAGAAGTTGAGTCCGATGACGACATCGAAAGTACAGCAAGCTACAGTGATAGTGAAGATTAATTAAAAGTAGCTAATATACTGATATTTCTTTGTACTTTAATAGCATATGGCGACAAATCCTGTTGTTGGGATGTCGCCTTTGACTACGAGTATACGGTACATCTCCCAAAAATGATAACAGTGCAACCGAATATCTCGAATTTTTCTGGATTTGTGATCATCATTCTCGCTGCTGAGACAAACAGGGTACGGGTTGGCAAGATGTCCACCAATCACAGACCAAAAGCTATTCTCAGACTCCGGTTCTAAATTTTCTCAGACTCAGCCTCGAATAGTATCAGATAATCTTATATTCTCAGACAAAATTATCAGACTCAGTACTCAGGCTTGAAGAGAGTACTCGCCATCCTTCGATGCTGCAGCGAGCTCAACCTCGTCTCGGTAGATACGGAAGACTTCCAAAAGAGGCCAGTTGCGCATTAGTATGTAGATACTGTCTTCTAGCTGCTCGTCCAGAAACCCAAGCCCTTCCTGAATCTCTTCCGGGCCAAATCTCCTCCAGCAACAAGAAAGCGCTCTTGCTCTTGGCGGTTGCGTGTACGTAGAGTTTCCGTCGCCCTGTCGATGGCCATCGCTCGACTGAGGTCCGCCCTCTTGATGCGCGTTCGCGCAATGTCACGAGCAAGGTTGCCGCAAGAGACTGGAAAACGTTAAAGGGCCTGTTGGAAAAAAATCGTTTGAATGAACTCCCATGTTTCTTAGGCTCTTGTCTTGTTTCCTAGAAGGTTTACGTCATTTGTTGATGTAGTCGTAATCCCGCCCGACACAGCTCATTTCGAAGATCATGTTCTATCTGCAGTAACGTAGAGTCGTCGTTAGGTATGCCATCTAGGGAAAAGGCGTACCATACGCCCAGATCGCCAAGGTCAAATGCTCTGTCCGTGTAGGAATTCACCACTTCAGCCAGCCTAGTTAGACAGCTACGTGTCGTGTTGCCGAATTTGGCTAGATAGAGATGTTCATAGTCTGCAATGTTAGCATCCTGAAATCCCGGCTACCTAACCATCCCGACATTAAGGCGCCAGTGGATACGTAATGGTACCGCCTCGACGGAACGAGAAACCGTTGATATTCGAGTTTGGCGTCCGACATATTGCTGCTGTTGGAACATTTGATGGCTCTGCCGATACTGCAGATGATATTGTGTATCAGCAAGCATTGCTTGTGCGGCCACATGCTCAATTGCCATGCCGAGCGTATGGGGTGAATGTGACCTTGAACATCAAATCCATTTTGAAAATAGTTCCAGAGCGACTATCTCCGTCGATCCTTCGGTGTTCTCCTCATCCTGAGACTCCACGCAAACTTTATGAGGCGTAATTTGTAGTGAGACTAGTAAAACCAATCCTCAATTCTACTGGCGATAATGCTAACAAATGGTCGTGTGCGAGCGGGAGCCGCTCGAAACCACCGCCTCGGCTAGGAGCGGTTCCTGTGAATTTTATGAAGCCACTAACTGCCGTGGAACCAGCCCCCCCCTAGTTCGTCTCCTTTTTGAGAGAGAGGGGGGGGGGCTGGTTTGTCAATGGAAACTATGGACCCCCTGCGAGAGCTGGAGCGTGCAATCATGCATCTCACCAATCTGGCTAACTTAGATGGAGCAATGGAAGCAACTCACAAGCGTGGTCCATCAGGACCATCCAGAGATTGATAATCCTCGAAGCGACCAAGAATGACAGATGGTAGCGCCCATACGGCTGCAACTGACGGCTCTCGAAGCAAGATGATCGAGCGGAAGGAAAGATAGCGCGACGGGTCACTAATTCTTCTCCAGGGCAGGATGGTAATCGATTTGCTAACTACACCTGCGCTATCTGTAAAGACGCAGGTCTTCCTGAAATACAAAATGCTATGTACCATCAACGGCATCCCGAGCTCTTCGAGAAACAGAAACCCACATAGATGGTCGACAAGATGCCTTGGCAGAAGGTGGACACTATGTGTGACTCGCAGGATACAAGAGCCAATCGCTTGCCGGTGCCGTACCAGCGCCAGGGTTGCAGCATTTGATGGCGGCCACCAGGTCATGCCCCTAGTGGACTCTGGTGCGTCACACCACATGACTGCCAATCGAGAAGCACTGACGAACTTGCACGCTGCCATTCCACTATAGGTTACAATCGCCGACGGCTCACTGGTACATGCGGACTTAGCTGGATGGCTAGTGGAACGTACGGAAGCGTGCTACGACGGTGGTACAGTGGTCAAAGGGTCGCTGAAACTGGAGAATTTATATTTGGTGCCTGGCTTACCTTTCCGCCAGTAAGCTCGATGAAGAAGGCATGAACTTGCATATCAGTAAACGAGACGTACTTACTTCAAAGGAAGAGAACGGAGTAGGCGACAAGCAAGATGGCTGATTGTATAAGCTACATTGAGCGACATCAGCAAGTGAACGATCAGAAGCTGCGTGATGTCCGCTCGAATGGAGGCGGAGAGTTCATTGACAGACGCTTCCGCAAGATGTGCCGTATAAGAGGGCAGCGACTACAGTTGAGCAATGCTGACTCACCGTTTGAGAACGGTGTTGAGTTGTTCATGTTCGGATCGGCAACGCTCTAAGGCACTGCGACTTACCCCAAAAGGCGTCAAGGCTCAATTCCTGTGCTATCACACCCACAGCAAGGCCATCATCGCGTACTCAAGAAAGATGACTCCGCATGTATCGGGGACTATAAGTTTGTGATTCTCGCAGGATCCACGCGATCGCAAGCCCTTTTTGTCGGGAAGTGCAAAGATACTTAAGGTCAAGCTGCTGAGATGAATCGATCAAAGGAGGCAAATAGTATCCAGCTTACTCCCTCCGGCGTACAAGATAGTACAATGGCTGCTCAACCTTCCCTACTCGACGTCCCAGAGGTAGCCAACGATGTGCAAGCCACTCAACTCGAAGCTCCAGTCGAAGAAAATGACGTTTAATCAGCGCAGGTTGTTGTTGAAGACAGTGAACCAACAGAAGGCCATGGCACAGGGCCTGCCCTACAGGAGGATAATATCCCTCATCAGATCGTGGAGGAAATTAATGGCGGCAATGACATGACAAGCCGCAGACGTTCCGAGAGAATATCGGCTCGAGGTATTGGTGGCGGTCTAATGGCTGTAGCAGACGTGGTGCGAGAGCCGCTGAACATAAGCGAGGCGAAACGATCAAAGTAGTGGAGAGAAGCAATCAAGAAAGAGCCAGTTGCCTTAGACGAAAATGACTAGTACGCTAATGCCATTGCCTCCAGGTGCCAAGGCACTCGACAACTCCGTACAGTTCTGACTGAAACGGGATCGCGAGCTTGATGACAGGAAGGGAATTAGCTGGATTGGGCGTGGATAGAGGTGATACTGACATGCCACACATCGCACGGATGCCCCATCCCATTTTTTCCATCGTATGATAACGTCCATGCGCGTGTTGATTTCTTGGAGTGGCTCAAGTTACGAAATGACTACGTGGGGTACACCAAAGAGCGTTGTACGAACGGCAAAGAAGATATATCTACAGCGTTGAAGAGGTGTTGGAGACGTTGTTTGGGGTCTGTTGGGGAGTTGCTAAGGAGAGCCTCTCGGACGAGTTCCTGTTAACGAAGATTCATGAGGTTACTGATAACTTGCTGAATCAAGAACTGACGGACGTGAAAGAGATCTTTCGTACCGAACTTTCCATGGACCGGGACAACAGTGACATCGACGCGCGCGTGATCGACTACTTTCATTTGTGTAACTATTTGATAAAGAAATATGGTTTTTTGAGTATCTTTGAAACGAATCGTAGCAAAAAGGAAAAACTGTAAGGTAATAGTCCACTCGCTACCTAAGGTGCTAAAGAGTATGTCAGGATCCCCAAGGAGTCTCAAGAGATGGGTGCTTTCATTGCGGCGGAGAGCAGTACGTGTCTGACTGCCCTAAGGCAAAACCTGTTGATCGTGCAAAGGCACTCATCGACAACGTCAAAACAGCTTCGACAGAGAACAAGAAGCGAGAAAAGAAGGTCGAAACCTCTAACAAAGGAAGGCAACGCTAAGTTCAATCGAATTCAAGCGTGCTTTCGCAAGGAGAAGAGGATGAAGTGGAAGTACCGCTTTGTTTGGATAGTGGAGCGGATCGATGCTGTTTGGATGAAAGATGTTTCGAGAAATTGGTGAATGTGCGACCAGATATCGTACGTGTGAGATTGGATGTGTCGATTGAGGGTGCGATGGCCGGTAGAACATCGAGTTTTGTGGATTGGATGGTAAACTGAAAGTGAGGTTGCGGACTTTCGCTGGTATTGTACAAATTGCTGAGCCAGGTGAGTGTATAATCATACTCAGTGGCTCCGGAGAGTTCCTACTCGGTAACGACTTACTGCTGAGATTGGGAATCGACGTTGAGATGCAAGTTGATTTACTGGCGGTGACATTTGTGGCCGAAACGACGGAAGATGAATTTGACAGAGCAGACGAACCCATTGTTGGGAATGAAGTACTGCATGATGAGGAAGTGAAAACCAGCGTGTTGGAGCTGGATGAGAAGGCAAACACGGAAGGGTTTCCACGTGAACACAAAAAAGAATTGATACATATCGCGTTGAGATTCGATCTGTGGAGTGCAGACCTTCCTGCACGAGTTCCCCCGACGCGAGTTCGCTTCAAACCGGGGCGAAACCGTACCGATGTAAGGCTCAGGAATATCAGCCTGTAGTTCTTCGCTTCATGAAGGACTTTAACGATAAACTTGTGCAACTGGGTTGGGTGTACGAGAATCAGGAGAGTTGGTGGGCGTGTCCAGCCGTTCCTGTTCGGAAAGGGTGTGGCGAATATTGACAAACAGCCGACTTCAAACCCGTCAATGCACTAGTTGAGGTGATCGTGGGTCTAATGCCTGACTTGCCTATTGACCTCGAAGCCGTTAAGGATGCGAAATGTTTCGGTTTGTTTGACTTCATCAAAGGATATTGGCAGCTCGCGGTAGCCGAAGAGTGTCAAGAGATGTCATACATGACCCACGAAAAAATATGAACATCAAAGCGGGTTGGTCTAGTCACCCTAATGTAATCGACAAGGGTTTCGCGCATCCAATTCGTCGCGCAAAGAAATTGCTGTAATTAGCCGTCTTCAGGTACGGTATCTCCTTCAAGGCACGGATTCTCTCTGGGTTATGTTTGATGCCAGAACCCGAGATTATGTTTCCACACCAACGTACTTCGCGTTTGAACAAACAGGATTTCTTCACACTTAACTGAATGCCGAAAAAATCTAACAGTTCAAACAATCTCTCCATTTCACCAAGTAAGTCTTAATGTCAGCCGCGAAAAGGAGTAGAACATCAATCCAAACGAGAAAATGGCGATGCATAAGGTCCTATAGAAACTTCTGTATTGTTGATTGAAAGAACAGTGCAGCGTCTATACAGCCCTGTGGATTGCAAAACGCGTTTGATAACACGATGACTAGTACATCCAAGCGCACCAAGAGGGTGGTATAACCCTTTTCCGTAGTGTCATTTGCCGAAAATGTGTCGATGGCTGGTGGTTTCCAGCCCACCAGGACACCATGTCACCCCACATATTATTTACCCCGTCAATGTGTTCAGTAACGTAGCGATATTCTGATAGCTTCGTTTCCCACCTCAGTAGTTTACCCCTGATATGCTTTTTCACTTCTGTGACAGGGACGAATATGAAGATGACGTTTCGGTGATCACAGTAGAGCCGAAAGCCTTGTTGTCGCAACAGCAAGTAGCTAAGTCGCTCACACAGAGATAATTGGGTAGGTTTCTTTTTCCAATCGCCCTGGGAACCAGTGAACATACCACTCGAGCAAGTGAGCATTTCATGTTGCTGCTGGTGGACTCGGACATCATTCTCCCATTTGAGCACTTGAGTCACCATAATGCACCAACCGACGTCGATAGCGTCCGACATAACGCACATCGTTGCGTCTGCCCGTGGGAACGCAAGCTTAACACTCGTGGCCAACAGCTTTTTCACATTATCATACGCAGCTAGCAGTGGTCAAACTAATGGCGATGCGCAACAGACAGCAGGGTGAGCAGACTGAAAAAGAGGACACGTCGGAAGCGAAGGAAATTGGCACCAACACATGAATAGCGCACGTAATACCCGGATAATATCTCTGATGGCTCGTTCAATACTACTGTTTATCCATGAGCAATAGCCCATTATGAACTCTTGACGTGATTTCAATCGCCTGCATACTTCATCCACGACTGCACTTTTGAAATGTGAGCCGTGGTCGCTGGTCCATAGTGGTGGCATGCCGTAGCGGCCGTGCTGGTTTGGGTGGAGCATGGAGTCAGCTCACAAAAATGAGTCGCTTCATCTTTCAGTACCAGTAGATATTGATCACCACCAAAACTTTCCCCTAAAAACAGGAAATCCCAGTGTAGAGCACCGTTTCGCTCGTTTGTCCGATATGTTTCAACCCATGGGATTTGTATGATCCTACTCCCTTGACGTGATGACACAACAGGTACGTCGCTAAAACAAAAGCTTCCACCCGCGCTCTAAGGCGGACCAGGTAAACAAACCGTCTTATCCTCTCAATTGTAGCGTACCTGCCACGGTGTCCTGTCCTCCACAATGGGCCACAACTAGTATTCGTTGCACTAGATATTCATCTTTACCAGGAATCTACAATTTCTCGTCCATGTACCATCCAGAGTCATTATCACCAGTAGCGTTGGGTGGGCGGTCTTTGCTGTACTTTGGCTGTGACTCTATTACCGCACGCTGACCTGGCCACTCAAAATTTGGATCGCCTAGAGGACGGATTGATAGTGACAATTGAGTTGAAGATGTCTCGAATATCAAGTGGATATACATGATTGGACCTATTTCGTGCCAGTACTATAAGGAAACTTTTGAATCACACACCAGTACCATCTCTGGGGAACAAAGCTTCCGTTGAGCGTTTTTGTTGCCATCTCCATTGGATTTATGTGTGGATTCGAAACAATGCAAAGTATTGACGCTACCAGAACAACCGGGTGACATCGAGCCCTGTCTTTCTACTAGCATAAGGGTTATGCACAAGCCGATGATTACTGCACGCATAGAAAATACGAAGCACAGCCAAAAACGCCATACTCACGCGAATACTGGTTACATGGATAGGCCCTTACCAAATCACAAGCGAGGACACACACTCGTTTAAAAAAGGCATGTGGTTACAGGTGAGGAGACGGACGTCTACTCTTTGAGGTTGAAGTTTTACGCTGACAGCTCGTTGCAATCACCGAGGAAATTCGTGAACATGTGGCAGTTCAAGGCCAGATCTTAGCGGTTGAAGAGCTCTTGGACTACACTTGGAATGCACAAAGAAGGGCTACGATATCCTAATGAGCTGGAATGGTTTAGAGGCTATTGAGGACTCCATTGAAGCAGCCAAGTCACTGGCAAAGAACATTCCAGTGCTGCTAAAGCAATTTGCTGCAGCTCGAGTTAATTGGAGGTTCGAAAAATACGTTAGGGCACTAACGCAGCGACGTCGGGTCGTTGAGTGATCCGTCTGGTGAATACTGTGGAATGTAGCCATATCGACCAATTGGTAAATGCACCAAGTCTTTTTTCGACATTTCGCAATTTCGACAAATGTATTTTCGACAGGTAATCAATATTGGCGATCACAATCATGGTAGGTCACGTCGCTAAAAACATGTTAGATCACATGACCAAATCGCTTGGTCATGTAGAGAGTCAATGAACTTTATTGTGAAGTTAAGCTCCAATGATACTACCGGATCAATCGCATTTTTCCTCTTCTTCATAGTCAAGTGAAGTGTCGTAAAGCATACCGAGGTCATCATCATCAGAGCGATCCGAGTTGCTATCGTCAGCAGATCCATCGTTATCAGAAAAAATGTCTGAATCACTATCAGAGGCTTCGTTTTCTTCTGTATCGGGTAAGGTAACTGCCCTTGGAAAACGTAAATTGGACCGCACAGGAGCCGTAGCATCTCCAGTGATAATACTTCTACGTAGTACCACGTTTTCACGTGCTATTTCCTCAATTACGCGAACAAATCGATCGAGGTTTGGATGCGGTTTCATTCTTGCGTTCAATTCACGGTGAAATCGTTCCAGGGGATTGTTGGTTCGATTTACTATTTGCCTCTGCACTCCGTGGATGTTCCAGAGATCCGGTGGATACATGTCCACTCAAGTCCTCAAAAAATATCCCCAAAACTGTTTCCACTTCTTTCGAGAGTATGGTAGATCCTTCGCGTCCAATCTAGACTTGATCTTCGCTTTTACCCACGCAACACCTTGTCCAACAATCTTACCGGGAGAGATAACTGTGAGCATATCCAGAACCCCAAAAGCCATAGCCACACCTACTTCGCCGTCTGGAAGAGCGTACTCCTTCATCCTCCGT
Organism: Phytophthora colocasiae; assembly: GCA_018806915.1. Taxonomy (NCBI): domain Eukaryota; phylum Oomycota; class Peronosporomycetes; order Peronosporales; family Peronosporaceae; genus Phytophthora; species Phytophthora colocasiae. The sequence continues at coordinate 553,417 of JAGKQI010000045.1, forward strand.
CTACACGCCTGTTTAAAATGAAACAAGCATCCAATAAGGCGTGTAGACGGATAATGCCCCTGGATGGCGTTGATAAGAGCGGATTCAAAGTCACAAACCACGTCCACAGGTTTAGGCTGCTTTCCCAACGCGAACTCAATGCACTTAAACATTTTCACGTACAATCCTTCCGTTTTGTTCGTTGCTAGCGTGAAAAATATTGGCAAAAACAAATCGGTCAGCGGATCGTACATCATCAGCGTGACGAACTGGTGATACGTTTTCGGAACGCACCGAAAGGTGCCGTCAACAAACAAGTGAACTCTGTCGTAACAAAGTAAGTTGCGTAATTCTGGATGTGACCATCCTATCAGCCGTTCGATTCCTGACTTCCCTGCCTTTGCCTTGTTGTCATCATGCCAAGTGTAGTGGAATTGCAGAAATCCAACCAAATCATTCTTGACTTTAGCTAGTGCAGGGCTTTCCAGTTAAAGCAAAAATGTTAGAGCCGTAGGCTGATGCTCTGGCGTTGGAGACACGGTTGAGTACTTGCTTGTGTGAAAGCCCGCGTACGACACGCGTGGAAGCCGAATAAAACTTTGTGTAGGTTGCAGACCATATCGCCTTAGCCGCCATGTCCTCTTCAATCAAACCATCGACGAAAGCCTTCATCTCCTCTGTTACATCGACACAGTCGGATGCGTCATTGGCTTGGATACCAGGCGCGCCACTACGACAAGTATGTGGAACCATATTGTCGACATCAAATGACATTGTCTCCGCGTAGAAAACAAGGGATCCGGGACATTTTTTTGGCGCTATGTAAAAACTACATCGGTACTTGATTTTGACCGATGAGGTGTTTGCGCGTGTGTATTCGTAGCCTTGGTAGTACCGCTTTGTGGCTCCGTCCCGTGCACTTGACTCGCGTTCAGTCCCGCCGGTAGAACTCCCAACAGCAGTCTGCAAACTCACAGGAGCCAACGTAGTCGTCCCAAGTCCCTCTGGATCGAGTTCATGGTCTATGCGAGCTGGTTGGCTGTGTTGCAATTGATTGTGTGGGGCTCTGGCTAGTGTTTGGCTGGTCTCCGAGTTAACAGCAACAACTTCAGCTAAATCCACCCCTTCGTCGCGCTCCCGTACAGTTCGACGGCTGGTTGGGGAAAACCTTCGCTTAGAACGGTCTCTCCGAGGCCGCGTTGAAGGTCTAGCCATAGTTGGGCCTGACCACTGGTGTTCTAGTTGTCGAATGGGCACATGTACACGGAAGATCGATGAGCCTTGAACCCTGGGTGTTTCACTCGCTACAACTCGAAAAGGCGCCATCTCACAACGTCCGTTAAAAACCTACAAAAAAAATAAATAACCACCGGGAGGAATCGGACCTCCATCACCCCTTTCGGGAGCTTTTCCATTAAGCTACGGTGGTGGGCTGGAATAGTTTAAAAAACAACAACGTAGAAGTTAGTTAATTGAGCTCAAACTACAAACTCGAAAGTAAACAGGCGCGACCGTTCATTGTCTGACGGGGAATTAACGGAATACCGCGACAACCCTCTTAGGACAAAAGTGTCCCCGCTCAATTTGCCCTTCGGCAGTCAATCAGACAATGAGCACGACGCAGGAACGAATGACTGTGTATCTTTCATTTTAAATTTTCATTGACTTGATGGACATTGACTGGAATGATGGAATAGATAGACTAGAATGATGTTTATTCTACAAGATAGATCGATGTGCTAGGCAAGAACTTTCTTCTTAAACCATCGGCATGACCAATGCCATTTGGTCATGTGCCAAGCACATGAACATGGAATTTGCACACGTGACCAAACGGGAGTTACACGACGTGACCAAAGACGATTATGATCGCCAATATGTTCTTCGTTTTCGACAGACGATTTCGACGTGCGAATTCGACAGTGGAAAAAAAATCCGAACTGATTGGAGGGCAGTGTAGTAGTGGGTTTGAAGGAGCAAGCCCAGCCCATTCACTGGGCGACGACGACAGACAGTCATCACCAATCTGGAAGTATAATACAGATTACGTTAGGAGCGATAGGGCCAGTAAGTCATCAAAGAGACCGCTGGCAGAGACACTTCAAGATTAGCTCTGAACCATCATCTCTGAACGCTTCCTGTGAAAGTTTATTTGCCTGCCATGTGCCTGAAATGTAAACGGATATGCGCTGGACAACTACGGGAAAGCAACGCAGCGCTCGTCATACTTGATTTCCGTCAACGACTAGTTTCATGCCGTTCAATAGACATGTGTACGCAGCTACAAAATGCCCAACTAAATATTTTGTTTGTTTTTATGTATGAGGGATCCGTTTTTGGGTATCGATACAACCTCATTATCCTCGAGACTTTAAAAACGCAAAGTGTCTGTTTGTTCGTGGTCCGCACACCCAGGCACAAAATTTGCACTGGACAAAATTATACTAAGTACGATTTCGCTTGCCGACTCGTTTTGATTGCATGTCATTTCAAGAAACAGCGCCCGAGGAAGCAGGACAGCGAAGAGGACTTGCGATGTTGGTAATACGAAGGCGGAGGCCTGAACTACTGCGCTACGAGGCACTGGGAGGTTGGTCATGCTCTCGCGGAGAGAGCCTCTGAAACCGCACTGTCAAACATCATAACATTCCATTAGGCAGGATTTGAGAGGGACACACGGAAATTCTTTTCCACCAATGATACATCGTCTTATAGGCAAACCGCGTCACTGTGCGCTCTTTAACCCTAATCTCATTAGCTCATTTATTTAGATTTATTTATATAAACTTAGTATTAAAAAAAATTTTCGGCTCCACGCTCCGTGTTCTATGGTTAGGAGCTAATACTCAACTGAGTCGTTAGCCACGGCATCCAAAAACTGTCGTCAATACCAACTATCACATAAACAGCATTATACCAAAAAATACAAACAATTGCTGGTGGTTTAAAATAAATAAAAGTAGCCTTAATTGTTATGGTGTGATCCACAGTAATAGTGAACGGTATACTTAAAATAGCTAGGACCTGGAAACCTGATTTGTGTGCCGTGTAGCCCATGGTACACGGAGGAAGGTGGATGCCTAGAGAAGTAAGACTTGATCAATCATCCGTGCTGCCCGCGGTTGATAGAGGAAAGTAGATGCTTCGTTGGTTCGTAACGGCTTGCGGGGAGACAAACAAGGACACTAAATTAAAAGAAGCATTAAAAGAGGCTGTGAAATTAATACAAAGGTTTGTAGAAGATTCTAAATAGATAGTTATTGGATCTGAGCCAAAGAGAAATAGTAACGGGTGAAGCTTTAAGAAGAAAGTTGACTTGGTAGACGTGTATGACTGTGTATCCTCTTTCAACCTTCCGCCTAAGTTTCGACTATCTGTGGTTCTGTGTTATTACGTGGATATTACGTGGATATATAGCTACACGATGGGATGGAAATGAAAGTACAACACAGCAATGGAAATCGATAACGCGTTCCGCGCCCCGGAGGGAGGGGAAACTGAGCCAGCCTGGAAGTGGAGGATTAAAAGCAAGAATGCAGCGTTAACTCGACTTCGCAAGGGAGAAGGAGCTAACCTGGAAATAGTACGTAATGCGACAGGAATGGAGAATGGAGAACTTGGTATCGCGACAACAGTGGATGGAGATGTACGTAACCAGAGATGGAAAACAATGGAAGTATAGCTGTTGTGGATGCAATAGTACGACTCAATGACCCGTCTAGACGAGTGTACGACTCTATATAACGTCGGCAACCCCGGCCCGGCGTAGAGCAGACAGGAGTGCCTCCCAGTTAGCAGAGGTTCGGCGAAAAGACCAGTAACGAAAAGCAGCTAAACGAAGAAATGAGAATGCCCAACGACTTCATTGTCAACGCGAACAGGAGCGATGGAAGAGAGGTTGTTCGAGCAATCACGTAATTCCGCTGTTCGAAGTTTACAACGACTGGAACTGACTGACAATGAGCGAAGTGCTATTCGGGAACGCGACACCGCAGCCCGATCTTCGCAACGACGGGAACTGGACGAGGAGGCGCGGCAGGAACTTCAAGTACGTGACACTGCATCTCGAGGTGCAACACGGGAACGGATGTCCGATGATGAGCGATTACTACAGCGCGAAGCTCAACGGTTTCAAAATAGATCCCGTAAATACAAGAAAGGATACGCGAACCATGAAGATTTTGTTTCCAGTATTATTTGAGGGTGGGACACGTTACACAGGAGACACTATTTTTCGCGTTTTCTAAATGGCCATGACGGTGAGGAACGCGTGTGTCCTCATTGCAAGGCGTGGAAATTCCCAGGCGAAACTGATAATTGTTATTGCAAGGAAGGAAAAGTCAATTTGCCACCGCGCAGGGAAGCCCCGCGGAAGCTAAGACTGCTCTTCGACAATCCAGCTTTTATGAAGTCTATTTGAGCAAACAACAACGTCTTTGCTTTCACGTCAATGGGTGCGTCAACGTGTGAATCACTTCACGTGGACGAGAGTGTTACGCGTCGAGGTGTTTACAACTTTCAAGTAATGGGGACAGTTTGCCACCGAAAGGGATCACTTCTTCCGCCTTCAGGAGGAAACCCTATGTTTGCTCAAATTTACATCAACGACCCAGACAGTACTGCACGTGTGTTAAGCCGGATTCGTATGACCGATGGACTAAGCGATGAGTTCGTCAGTGACATTGATACTGTGATGGAAGAGCATAATCCGTATGCACAACAATTTTTACATGCACGGGAAATCCTCATTGAGCGAAGTAGACCTGCACTAGAAGCAGCAAGAGCAGAACGGGCCAGACGACGCGAAGATGAGGGGAAACAGGAGGTAGATATGCATGAACCCCTCATTGATCCGGATATTGACTCTGTACTTCGTCTGCATGTTAATCGTGGCGGTAACCCTGAGACTCATAATACGCCCACCACATCGGAGGTTGCTGCGATTATTATTGATGCTAACGCCTCTGAGCCTCGCGATATTGTCCTCTACACCAGACAAGGAGGTTTCAATCGAATTTACGAGACCAATTCAAACTACGATCCTTTACATCACCCCCTTTTGCACCCGTACGGCGAGAAGAGTTGGACGTATAAAATGACTTACGCTGGTGTAAACCAGAATCATCATGCCGATGGGGAAGAGGACGTTGGTCGGCGAGGTGGAGGAGGACGATAAGATCAAAACATGGAGGAAGAACTGGATGAGTGGGGGTATGTCGTGCAATTCGAGGATGGCACTGAGGAAAGGCGCAAAACGACAATGTCTCTGCGAGAATTCGTCGCGTATTTGTTGTATGACCGCACAGGATGTCATTCCCTCTTACTGCTCGGTGGGCGACTAACCCAACAATACTGCGTGGATCAGTGGGCAAAAGCAGAACAAGAACGCCTTCGGCACATCGAGAACAATCAACTCAAATTCGACTCGAATCGATACAAGGTCTTACAGATGCGAATAGACACGAGGGTACAGAAGCTCAAAGAGGCGCCGAAATAAATGAACTACTACAGGTGGCTGCTAACCCAGCGGTCAATCGGCGACGTCAAAATGAATCTGGTGATGCTGCGGAGGTAGACGCGGGCGATGTTGGCAGACGATTAATTCTGCCGCCTTCATTATTGTAGCCGACATTGAACATCGGACTAGGAATTCTAACATCCACATAATTAATTGTTACTAGACTAATACTGCTCTGTTTTGGGCACAAAAGCGCTCTATATATAGCTTAGCGTCTTGTGAAGACGACAGTTACCTTAATAGAGAAAACTACGCTCCTCGCCGACTTCAAAATGGCGACCAAGCACTAGTATTCTTCGGGAGAAAAGGTGATGATTGTGAACTGCTACGAGTATTTCAAAACCCTGAAGGCGCAGAAACTTTTGAAAGGTACCAGGACACGCCAACTGGTTGCGGATTGCTTGGGGTGTGCCCCCAGTACCGTAGCAAGCGTGGTCGACGAAAAAAAGCGGAATCCCGACACCAACTTTGAGGTCCGTAAGCTCTATCATGATTAACTGACATGTTAACAATTACCTTTATAACTTAATATTCGTACAAAGCCTGCTGTTAGCGACCGAGGCAGAAAACGAGAATATGAATTGTCTGAAATTGAACCAACAATTCGTCATTTCAGTGAAAGAGAAAACAAGGCTGTTCGTCCTACGACTGCTACTCACATCAGTATTCATCTTCACGAAAAAACGGGTATTCTGCTTGAGGAACGAACTATGCAGCGAGTTCTAAATGAGCTGAATTTTCGATACGTGAAAGGAGAGAAACGCTATATGTATGCTGACTCAGAAGCCAATATCTCTTTCCGAAACGAGTACTTGAAAAAGAAAACTGCGAATCGCGTAGGCACTGCAGTTGATCGACCAGAAGTGTATCTTGATGAATCATTTTGCAACGCGAATCACGTGCGGGGCCAGACCTGGCTTTCTTCGGACAACATTCGGTACAACAAAAGTGGGAAGGGAGATCGGTAAATGTTTTTACAATTATTTTATTATTTTATTTTAACATTTCGTACAGTGCGTGTATTATAGCAGCAGGTATAGTTGCAAGTCGTGGTCGTACAACCTATTCAAAGTTTGTTGAAGGATCTATTAAAGTTTGGAACGCGTCCAAGAAGAGGAAGAAAGATGAATCCGATGATTATCATGGTAACTTCAACGCTGAGCTGTTTAAGAAATGGTTTGAGAAATTTTGCATTACACTGAGGGATAATTATGGCGGTTGCAACATCCACATGGATGGCGCTGGATATCATAAGTGCTTGACAAACAAGATGCCAACAACTAAATCGACGCGCAGTTGGTTGGAATATCACCTGAATAAAGTCGGTAAGTTTTTCTTTTTATAAAAATTATCGTATAAATCGTAACATTTGTGGGTGTGGTTAGCCAAGCTTGTTTACAACAGAGCTGCGAACAGGGACGTTCTCCTCAGTCTGGCCAAGCTCAACAAGCCGACGGCTATCTACGCTGCCAACACTATTGCCACCAAGTACAAGCACATACTGTATTATACGCCGCCCTACCACCCAACACTACAACCTATTGAGCTCATTTGGGGGTTAGTGAAAAATAGAATTGCTGCGGACCCTCCCAAAAGTGGTGGCGATGCGGTCGCAAAGGTGTTGGCTGGCATAAACGCAATCAAACCTCAAGAATGGCTCGACCGCTTCAGACACGTGCAGAAGATTGAGGACGATTTCATGCTATTGCAGCAAGAGTTAGAAAATTCTTTATAAATTGATTTACAATCCCTCTGGCACACGTTCAAGTTCCAATTGCAAACACGAGATGAGACGTGGCAACATAGCTTCTTCGTTGCAACCACATGTTCTTCCGTCTACACCAATCGTATCTCGTCAATTGGTGCGCCTTTCCCCCGAATATTAGAGCGTTTTGAGTGGCCATTTTGAAGCACCGGTAGCTTCAAAACAACACGGAATTGGCTGAAAATAAGCACAAAATCAGAATCTAAACACACGATTGCACCCTATATCTAAATGCTGCTATAGGTTTTCTTAGATTTAGTACCTGTTATGCCCCCCTAGATTCTGGTCTGATGTTCAATGTCGGCTACAATAACAGGTGGACCTCGCTACATGTATCAAAGGTTTCAAGATGCCATGGCCATCGGTCGCGAATTAGCTCCCAACCTGTTCATTACCATGACTTGTAACCCAAAATGGGTGGAGATCAAGGAGAATATTCGGCCGGGACAGACAGCATCAGATAGACTTGACATCGTGGCTCGGATTTTATGCGGAAATGGAAAAGTCTTTGTAAGGATCTCGATGAAGGCATGTTGGGAATTCAGACGGCTCGGATTCACGTCGTCGAATACCAAAAGCGCGGACTGTCTCATGCACACATTTTGATGATTTTACGACCGGAGGATAAGCCCGTTACGGCAGAAGACATCGACCGTTTGGTTTCGGCGGAGTTACCTGACCTAGACGAAAACCCTGATCTTTACGAGACTGTGTTGTCGTGTATGATGCATGGTCCATGTGGAGATCAGAATAAAACGTGCCCGTGTATGAAGAATGGGAAATGCTCTAAGAAGTTCCCTAAGCCGTTCGCGGAAGCAACGACAATGGCAGTGGATAAGTATCCAGTATACAGACGACGTCGACGAAGAGGGTGGGAATTTGCATGGTGGGGACAAAGTGTGGGATAATGCCACGATCAACCAATGGATCGTCCCGTACAATCCGTACCTTTTACACAAGTACAACTTTCACATCAATGTGGAGGTTTGTGCGACGAAAAGGGCGATCAAGTACGTCTACAAGTACGTGTACAAAGGAGCGGATATGACCACCATAATGATCGAAGGTCAGCTCGAAGAGCAACCCCTTAACGAAATCCTGCAGTATTTACTGGCTAGATATATATTTCCAGTCGAAGCATGTATGCGCCTTTTCAGGCATCCAACCCAAGGATCAACGCACAACGTAGTTAAACTCGCTGTCCATTTGCCTGGGCAGAGCTCAGCAGTGTATCGGGCAAGTGCAACAAACGATCAGATTCGCCGGATGATTCGTCGGGGTAATAGGACGACACTGACCGCGTTTTTCTTGCTGTGTATTATGAAGCCAAACGTAGCTGGGAGAATGTTGTACAAGGATATCCCACGGTATACCAGTGGAACAAGAGAAATAGAGAGTGGGACAGACACACCTTCTGCACGATCTGCGTGAGGCCACTAATCGGTACCACTTGAGCTGATCGCACCACATTGCCCTGAGATGGCGTTTCATTAACAGCTCCAGGCCAACATGATGACAGTCAAAGCTGGGAGCGAAAAGCGAAACGTCTCGCAGTCGCAAAGTACAAGAATGATGTTTGGTCTGCCACCTCCCATTCCCGATACGACGCAGTGCTGCAGGGTATGGATTTTGAAGACTTCTTTCTTCATACCGAGGTGGTCTCAGGTCTGGGGATTCCAGGCAGCTAACAGGACTGGGTGACGGGCTCGAGTGTGCAGAGAGCAGTTTGATACAGTTGCTCGGCCAGAACATGTCCAATCTAGTGAATGAAGGCAAAGCAAGACCCGCACTGATCTCTTTCCTGCCTGGCATCCTCGTGCTCTTGTCTGACATATGTTCAACTCTGCCAGATCAGACTGCATCCACAAGCCCAAATACGTGGACTCGACGATGAAGCCCTGACGATAGCAAGGGAGGCTGTTAAAAATAGGCTCCTGCGGGCTTATGTGACAACTCACTTTAGTGCATATTATGTACTACAGGTTTTCACAAAAAAAAGTTTCGGTGAAATGGTTGGTGAAGACGATTCTTCACTGAGTTTTTAGCTGTGACATACAACAAACTAATGAGTACACATGCTCTAATCTCACTTCTTCTATTTCAGTATTTCTACAACGTCCTTCTACCAAGCGCTAAAGTCTGCCCCTGCAACAAATATCAAACCAGTTACCGGCATATATTATTATTTGGTTTTTGACTTAACTGGTAAAACCTAACCGGTCCTGTTGGCAAACTTGCACTGAGGACAGTCTGCACTGTTTCCCATTCAGTTTAGCAGAGCCAACACCACCAACACTTCAGAAGCAGCACGTTTTAAGTAGTTTTTGTTCGATCTTTATTTTCCATTTCGCATGGTCTCCAACAAGCAACTGGCAGGGTATTTTTCGCCCTCGAGGCTTGGCTCCTTCAAGTGCCGCTACTGCAGCAAGATTCGCAAGCAGGCGGCTAGCAACGGCTTTACCAACCTCATAATCCACCTCACCGACAAGCACCTCGTACATGCGTTGCATCCGATGCTTGAGCGCGATGTTCATCATTGAACAAAATCGCTGTTCCAGGCGGAACGAAGACTTCTAACACTCTGAATATCCAGAGATCAGGTCGAGTGGTGACCGGTATGTACATCGACAGCACTAGAGGAGAGTCCTCGTTCGCGTCCCAAAGTGCTGGGGGCCATGGAGTCGCGGCCATCGTAGATTAGCGAAGCTAAGGATTGATTAATGAAGGATTGACACCCCATCACACAGCCAATACTGCTGCAATCCGCTGTCCTCCGGTGCTAGTGCGCATTGCGCATCCGGTTTCATCAGAAGCACGTGTCACCTCATGTAACACTGTCATTCCTTCGACTGAAGGTGCTGTGCCCCGGAAAAATGGCACTGAGCCGCATCATCAACTCGTGGAGTCTGTCGTGGCTGTCAGGCGGAGTAGTCGTGTTCGGACCGCAACCAAGAACGTTGTACCAGACTTTTAAGAGCGTTCATCCCGCGTCAGTAGACGCAAGAAAGTGCGTAGCGGTCCGCAAAAGGTGATGACATGGAAGGTGGCGTACATAAAAACAGGGTCACTACTGCTCACAGAAAGCCGCTTTACAGGGTCTTGTGGCGCAAGAAGGTTGGCCGACACCCCAGGACGTGGGAGCCCCGAGAAATGTTGGTGGAGGATGGATTTAGTGGTGAGCTGGATGTGGTCGATGAATGGGTTAACACCGGGAGACAACAAGATTTTTTCCAGTTCGTCTCCGAAAAGTACCCATCAGTAGCTGGTGGAAATATCCTACTGGTACCTGCCTCTTCCTTGTTCTTCAGTAGGCGTTGGGGCTGCTAAGTGACGTGCAAGGAGTGCAAGACTCACACATTCAGGGGTTTGTCGGGCGATCTGAGGCACTTCACCAGACATTTTCTCTTGGATTTCCGTGGAGGGGTTTTCGTGCATTCATTGCTCAAGTTCACTTGCGTGGAATTAAGCTACCTCTGCATGATATTACCATCAATCGTCATCAATCGTGGCACCGTGGTGTTGTGGCAATTGTGAGGTTTCCTATTGAGGAGGGCTTCTATTTGGTTGCTGCCGGTAATTCTATGGCTGTCGGACATGCATTTGTCCTGCACGTTGCTGGTAGTTGATATACAGCGTACGATGACAACCATTAAGCGGTCTCTGCGATCTTACGGCGAATAGATCGATCGATTAATGGATTAATGTTTGTCCGAAGGGTTGCCATTGAGACTTAAATTTATATTTTAAAAACAAATATTTTATACCTCTCATTTCACATATTATTTAATCATTGTATATTTGGTGGCTGTATACCGGGGAAACCTCAGTGAGGGTAGAATCTATTGGATGCAATGAGTAAACCTTATTTTAAAGGGAAACCTCACGCTATCCTGTGCCTCATCGGTAATGTGGAAAGGTATACGCATACGTGACACACTTGTTGTTTATTTATCTTTATGCTAGTTCAGTTATGGAATGCATTCCTAGTTTTCTTCTCAAGCTAAGGAATTGGTGTTTATCAAGTGACTTGGTGCAGATATCTGCTACCATAAATTTGGTATTACTGAATACGACGCTGAATTCGTGTCGCTCTACTACAAAATGATATCGGATATCAATGTGTTTCAATTGTCCGTGTAGTTCCGGGTTGCTAGCAATTTTGATGCAGCTTTGATTGTCCTCTATGATGACAGTTGGTTTGCTTGTCCCGAACCCAAGCTCTTTGAGTAATAGTCTGAGGAAGATTATCTCTTGCATGCAATGGAACAATGCTATATACTCAGCCTCTGTAGTCGGGAGCACAACCGCATGGTGTTTCCTTGAAAGCCATGAGATAGGACTTGTCCCGATCATTGTAGCATATCCGATAACTGACCTTCAGGTGACATGATGTTAATTCCGATTTTCGAGCGACAGGTGGATATTACGTTACGATGTGATTGGTTATACTATGGGTTATAAGCGAAAGGGACTTTGGGACGCGGCCGCACCCGTGCGACATCTGTGGAAGATTGTGGATAAACCTTCGCCTGACTGTAAAGGGGCCCAAAGGACCAGAAGTGTACTTCAGAGTGTGCACAACTCTGAAGATCAACTACACTCTGTCTGGTCACCGGACTTTCCCCGACGATGAGTGCCTAAGTTCTGGCGGAAAGTCTCTCAGAAGAACGTATCTCTGAGAGACCTCATCCCGTTACCGTCCAGCGCGACGATGAATGGTTCAAGGATTCACAACATATACCCGCAGAGACCAAGTATCGCGCGCCGGACGCCGCGCACCCGCGCAACCCTCAAGATCTTCATGTACGTTGTAGCATTGGTGCTCCGTACTCTGGTTACTTACTCAAAACTCTGGTATCTCTAACTCTGAGTGACTAAGACTCTGAAAACCAAGTGATATCAGACTCTGAAACCACCGAAGATTCAAGACCATACTGAAACCAAGTGAACCCAAGTTCAAGTCACGCATTCAAGTGATTACTGACCTGCACATCCCCCGTAATGACGTCTCTACCTGTCAACCCATCGAGATCGGCTGCACAGACTGCATACTGAGACCAAGTTAAAGTACCAGATGTATACAAAGACCAAGAGTACCTGAGATATGACGACTGACTGCATAAAGGACGCAAAGACGACAAGAAGAAGAGAGTTACCAGAGATATATGATAGTTATGAGGAAGATAAACGATAAACAGAGTTCAATTTGCTTGCTACTGCACAAGTCCGCTTGAGAGGTATTCAAGCCACTACGTCATCACGTACGTCGTGTGATCTCCACCAAATTCAATCCCCTTAGGTGGAGATCAGGTAACGTAGAGACCTGAAAGGACCCGCCTATTCCATATCCTAGTTGGGTCGTTTGTTTTGTCTCTAGCGGTAGCCCATTTCATATTGATCGTTTGGACAGGCTCTGGAAACTAGACAGTCGTTTTCAGAGTGCAAGGTAGACTGTTATATAGCCGATTGTATTGGTTTATATTTTCCCTCTATATTAGAGGGTGGTGCGCGAACGTAAAGGGATACCAGACAGACCAGGTGTCTGGTAGTAAGTCCCTAGTTGACCTGGAGTGTTAGCCCACCGTTCAAGGGCCTAGAAAGAATAAGAACGGCTGTATATATTTGTATATTTTCGAACTCTGTATATTGGTTGTTTATCTCTGAGAGTCAGGTATCTCGGTTCTGGATTTGTGATATTCAGACACCGAATTCAGACTTTCTCTGGTATATTAACCTCTTTTCGACCGCCGACTTCCTGGAAAACACTTTGGTTTCCAGAGATTCCGACTCCCGAACGCTCCTGGAAGGATTTTCCTGAATACCGACACCAGACTCCAAGGGAACCCCAACCTCTCTTCACAACACATTCTCAGACTCCGGCGAGGGTCATATTTCCGAAGACAACGAACCCACGAGGATACCGCAAGGTACCACACGCCAACCTACCGTTGTACGGCTCTAAAAAACCCTTTTTCAGTAGTCGTATAACTAGGGTTCACTATACGCCCCCTGCTCCGCGACCAAAGTTTCACCGACTTCGCGACAACTGGTGCGCGTGCCCGGATCTTTGGAATCGTGATATCACCGGATTTGAGAGTACAAGAAGAGAAAGTTTCCTGTCAAGCGTCTATATTCAAGATGGCTACGCCAGGATCTACGAGAGGAGGACGCCGTGGTCGTGGTCGGAGCATTCCGACACGTCAATCCAAGCGTCTACAAGGTTTGTCGCCTGAAGAGCAACCAGACTTGGATGCTATCCAGAAGGCGGCCCGCGAGAAGAGGAAAGCTGCGCGAGAGAAGAAGGCAGCTGAGAATGTGAGCGTCCCAGAACCGGCGGTCGAAGACCAGCCTGCTGAGGAACCAGAAGCTCAAGAGACACCTGCTGTCCCTGGTGAACAAGGTTCTGAAGGCCCGTCAGAAGTCGAAGCTTCTGGTGACGAGGCGACCACTGCCCGCGAGGGTGGTGATGAGGCGTCTGAGGGAGGCGCCGATATGGTTGAGTCCCCGGAAGTGATCGATCTGTGTTCAGATTCGGCAACTTCCGGCCAGTCTGTGGATGAAGTGAAACCAGAACCCGGACTCTCTGAAGAACATGTTCCACGGTCCCCAAAGTCTGAAGACGCACCAATGTCTGATGACATGGCGATCAAGTCTGAAGAGTCTCTGAAGACACCGTCTGATGAGTCTGGGAGGGCTGATTCGCTTGACGGGGAACGAGCTCTGAGGTATGTGCGCCGTGAGCTTCGCCGTTGGAGAGATATGGACACAGGCAAGGTCGTCCCGCCCAGTATCGAGTATATGTGGCCGACGATGAAGCCTAGTGCTGATGCTTTCCAGAAGGCTGCTGCAGCGACCGGCGACTACATCAAGTGGCGATGTTCCTCCGTTTTCCCCGAGGATATGTGGATCTCCGAGTTTCACGCGAGGCGTCATGGTTTTGGTTGGATCCAAGACCTATCTTATGTTGAGATTCCGATGAGCACGTTGACAGCACCGGAGTGTGTGGCTGTTCTTCAGACAATGTTGTACGAGGCAGGATTCGAATTCCAGAATCTCCTCCCAACCTGGCCCCAGACGCAGGCGTCAGCCGTCGTTGGGTCTCAAGTACGCAGTGTGGCGTCCGAACTTCAGAGTCGACTCGCAGTAGAATTGGTTGAGTGGGCCACAGTGACCGCCAGGTTACAAGTTTGCCGACTCCCAGACAGCATGAAGCAAGAAGACACAACTGGCAAGAACGAAGCAGACAGTGTATTACCTGACGAAGATGCTGACCTACAAGGACGACGGCTGATCATGCGACTCCGGGTGACCGGACTCCGAGTGACGCACAGCTCTGATGGTTCCAGCAGTGACGAGCCGCCGCAGTCCAAGCGCCTTCAGCAGAGACCGCCGCGCCCACAAATCCCGTCAACACCGTCAGCTTTATCGACGCCATCGCTGTCTTCACTGCCGCAGTACGAGAGTCGCTCTGATAACACGCGACCGGAGTCTGAAAATCCAATGTCCGAAGATCACAGCATCTCTCAGACTCGGATGTCGGATGTGCCAATTCCCAGTGTCATTGGGACCTCAGACGACCAGTCGTCGGGATTCCAGACTTCACGCGGAAGCTCTACGGACTCGTCCTTGATGTCCATGAGTCGAGGGGCGGCATCACATATGCCGCCGCCCACAGGAAGTCTGGCGTTAATCGCTCAAGGCGCTGATGTAGGAGGAACAGTCTCTGAAGGCATGGGGATCCAAGTGACGCGAACGCTGTTGCCAGTGAAACCAGAGTCCGAAGATGTCGACATGCCGGAAGAGAGACCAGAAGTGCCGGGCGCGGAGTCTGGAAACCAGGTGTCTGTCGGAAGTTCTTCACGGGATTTCAAACAATTGTCTCCGGAGATCCTGCCTGTATCTGCCTCCACCCAAAGCGAAAGTCACCAGAGCCACCGCCAAAGTGTGAAGAGTGAAGACCTTCCGAGACCACCGTCCCGACGTTTGAGTTCCATCGCGTCGAGTCGTACGAAGTCTGAAGCTCGAAGCTCTCAGAGATCAGGGCCTGCCCAGATCGAGTTGAACATCATGAGGCAACAGCAGGAGTGGCAAAACCGGATGGAGCAGGCGCAGATGGAGTTCTTGGCCCGAGAACGCTTGGAGACCATGGAACGCGATCGTCGTCGAGAGCAACGTGACTTGGAGGCAAGGCGCGAAATTCAGACGCTCACCGAGCGCTTGTTGAAGTCAGAAAACGCGAGGCTGGAGGCTGAGAGACGCGCCGACGATGCTGAAGAACGTAGAAGTCTGGTTTCTGAAAACAAGCTCAGGAATCGCAGCGCGGCAGAGTTGGAAACTCTGAAAACGGAGCTCCAGAACTCTGAAAATCAACGGCTGGAATCAGTGTTTGCTGAACGCTGGCGACAAAGAGAGGCTGAGATTGAAGCCGAACGTGCGCGTGCGACTGACGAGATGAAACGGGACTGGATTTCTCAAATGGAAGCCTTACAACAGCGAATGAAAGTCATGGAAGCCGAGCGCGACAGGGAGAAAGAAAGTTCTCAGAACATGCAACGGTTCCAAGCCGGTCAGTTGAGAAACCTTCGGGCGACATTATCCCAAGTTCAAGAAGCGCGAAGGGTCGGTCACCCTGATTCGGCAACTTCAAACCAAGTGTTACATACAGGCAACCCTGAAGTTGCAACTATGTATCCAGTATCCGGGTCAGAAATCAGAAGTGACGCAAGAAGGGTTGGGGTTGAACCCATGTCACATTCACCGGCTCTCAAGACGGAATCTCGAGAGGTTGCAACCTTCCAGCAAGGCACCCCTGCACGAAGCACGGGGACGAAGCGAGTGAAGCTTGAGAGGAATGGCGGCGCTACTGCTGCTACGGCCACCCACGTGGTTCAAGCGACCTCGGTGACAGAGACCAAGGGCGATACTAGACGCGCGCCTACTCCGAGACGAGATCCGCCGCAGAAAACTGAAGATAGACGGCCTAATGGAGATCGAAGAGCGTCTCGCAGAGCGAAGCGTCATGATAGAGCACCAGACTCTGGTGGAGACTCTGACAATTCAAGCTCAGACTCTGCGAGCTCGCCATCGGAAGACTCAGAGCCAGGTGAAGTGGTGAATCTGACGGCAGCAACTCAAGCACAAGCCGGAACCACACTTCTGACGCTAAGGCCGTTCATGAACTCGAACAACTTTGGGGAATTCGACCCCAGAGCTACCCTCAGGGAACGTGTCCACTGGTGGGAGCGGTTTACGAATATGGCTTCTCAAGGAGGTTGGTCGACTAAGACGCGCATCCAGGAACTTAAGTTGAAGCTCCCTGTGTCTGCGCGAGACTGGTTTAACCAGCTACCCAAAAGTGTGTCCCGTGACTGGAAAGAACTGTCTTCAGAGTTCAAGAAACGTTATTGCAAAGCTCGGTCATCGTATTCTGAGAGATACTTCACTATGGCTATGAAAGACTCTGAGACTCCGCTTGAATTTTTCTACCGACTTAATTCTGCCGCTGGAAAAGCTGACATCGATTTCCGGAAGTCGTCCAAGCGTCTTGAGAAGCATGTACTGCGATTCATCACGAAGCTTAAGGATGCGCGCCTGAAAACGTCGCTGCAAGGTCAGAGATTTCGGCGAATTTCAGACTTGGAATATGCGTTGCAGCAAGATGAAGATGTGTGGCGAACTGGTGACCAAGAAATGACCCCTGCCAAGTCTCGAGACTTCCGGGCTGACAATATTCCGCGAGGACAGTTCAAGCCCAAGCGTGTGCATCGGACTTATGTCGCAAGAGATATGGATTCTGAAGACTATGACTCTGAAGACTCAGAAAATCATAAGGAAGCTCTGAAATCCAATCAGGATACCAGAGATCAGACGGGTGATTCCAAAACTCCAAGTGCGACTTCAGAGTCTACCCGTGATGAAAGTACTGCGCAGGCATCTTCGAACAATTCCAAGGCTCCACCAAGTGCAGATTGGACGCAGACTCTGACGAATGAGGTATATCGAGTGATGGATAACATGGGATGGCGTCCGCCGCCCCAGTCCCCGTCTGGATCGTCAGGTCAGGGGTTCCATCAAAGGCGTCATGAGAATGGTGGTTACTGGAACAAGTTCTGTGAAAAATGGCAACGCTCAGGACACTCAGAAGAAGATTGCTGGAGAGACGTCACGTGTGACCGATGTCAGGAAAAGGGACACCCGAGTCGAATGTGTCGGATGCCACCCTGTGAAGTATGTGGAAGAGTACACCCTGGAAAACCCTGTGAAGATTTGAAAACTCTGGAAGCACTCAAGCAACTCGCTCGACAAGGTGCACTCAAGGACATGCCGAACCACCTACGGGAGAAACTCCTGAGTGATGAGGCGGACTCTGGGAAGCCGTTAAACTAATATGCCCGTCGGATGGGGATCCGAAACGCGCCGGGCATGGCGTTACCCCAGAGTTGTGTGTTCTAGTGTGTGTAGGGCCAGAGCTGAGAAAGATTCACGATAACACTCAACAATGCATGACTACTTTTGCCCAAGAATCGACCATACCCTCTGGAAACTCAGGGAACGAGCTACCTGAGATCGCCGACGACGCCGACCCGACACCAGACGACTCAGTGTCGTTCAGGTTGAAGGATGGCGAGTGTTATGGCTGGTGGGAAGATAACTACCCTGATCGGTCAAAGAGGGATGTGGTGATGGTGTATGGTGCTGTGAATGACCATCGGACCAAGATTCTCTTGGATACTGGTGCGACCATAAATATTCTGAGTTACGACTTTGCGCGTAAGCTCGGACTCAGACTCAAGTCGCACAAGCAGACCAAAGTGTCGGGGATGGGTGGTGTTCCAACCTATATCGGTGCCAGCGCTGAGATCAAGTTGACGCTTGGGCCAAGAGTGGTATATATTGTGGATGTTTGGGTCGCGAATATCGGTGAAGGAATTGACGTGCTTCTGGGAATGGGTTTTATGTTTGCTGCTGGAGTGAGAATTAGTGCTCGTGAAGGTCTGGTGTCGTTACCAGACGAGGTAGTGGTGATGATTGGTAATTGGGAACCTG
Source organism: Phytophthora colocasiae (assembly GCA_018806915.1). Taxonomy (NCBI): domain Eukaryota; phylum Oomycota; class Peronosporomycetes; order Peronosporales; family Peronosporaceae; genus Phytophthora; species Phytophthora colocasiae. Next base: position 571,725 of record JAGKQI010000045.1, read on the forward strand.
GTGATCACATTGGTCGTAACAGGTCGGTTAGACCAAGCGAGGCTGTCCTTCTGAGTCCGGGCGAGGAGTTCATTGTCCGAATTGACTATGGGCCAACGAACCCCCAGAGGGAAGTCGTGTGGGCCGGACGCGGTGACCGCTGGGTTACCCAGCTGATCTATGCGGCCCGATCTTGGCCCGTGGCCGTTCGCGTGGTAAACATCTCTGATAAAAACACGTGGGTCAATGAACTTTCTGATGTCGCGAGGATCGTGGAATATGGTTTCTTCCCAAGGCATGGACGTTTCGTGCGTCCAGGTTCCGCTGCCTATCGTGATTGGGAAGTTCTGATTCTGGAAAGCACCCCGTCACCAGAGACTAAGAAACGTATGAAGAGAGAGGCGGAGGTGGAGGCTTTGATGCCGCAGCCCCCGTGTGTAGATCGCCCGGACTACCCATGGCCGACTGAAATACTGCAACGTCCAAGGTTTGACAACGCTCGAGTGCAGTTCGTGAAACCAGAGTCACCACCGACCGTGAAACGAGTACGCTTCGCCCTGGATGCATTCACCCAGACGGAGAATGGTTGCTCCGGCGAGTCAACGGGAAGTGCGGACATTAGTACAGATACCAGAGATTTGGAAACATCCTCTGAAAGTACTCCACATACAGACCCTGGTGACTCGTCCGTTGTTATTGCCGGAGACGGCCTTGACTCAAAGCCCCTGAGTGTATATTAGGTGACGCTCAGACCCCTGAGTTACCCGCGGACGATTTCGACCTAATGGATGAATCCTGGGATATTCCTATTCAGGGGATGCCTGGAACGCCTGTGGAAAAATTACGAGTGGAATACGAGCGGTGCATGAATGTTACGAATGAAGAATTGGACTTGGAGCCGGGTGTATATATGCGAGAAGGCACGGAACTCCTCGCTCAATTACGCGACCAACTGGTCATGTTGCCTGAGCTGGAAGAATTGACACCAGAGTGTGATATCGACAGCGCTGATGTTGGAGAACCAGGAAAGACGACCCCAGAAATGGAGAAGAAACTGCGTGATATTCTGAGGTACCACAGGAAAATATTCCTGGGAGATGGTAATGCAGCACCCGCACCGGCAAGGGGTGTGGTCTGTGATCTGGATGTGGGAGATGCCAAACCGGTAGCTCAACGTCCGAGATCCGTCGCCCCTCATCTCATGCTGAAGGTATACGAGCTTCTAAAGAAACTCCTGGAAACTGGTTTGATTGAGTACTCTAACTCCCCGTGGGCATCTCCTATTGTGATCGTTCTCACGAAGAATGGTGTTGACATACGAATGTGCATCGACTATCGCATCGTGAATGGCTTCATTCAACTGTCACGTTACCCTCTACCTCTTATTGACGATCTCTTAATTGGTTTTGAGGCTGCCATGTGGTTCATGAGCCAGGATATGGCTAGTGGTTTCTGGGCGATCAGGATGACGGAGCGCGCACGACTGATATCAGCTTTCATCTGCCCGTTTGGACATTTTCAGTGGGTAAGGATGCCGTTTGGTCTGAAGAACGCCCCTCTTGTGTATCAGGCTATGTTGGACAATTGCCTGTGGGGATTCGTGAGACTGTCACCAGAAGAAGAAGCTGAAGTTGATGCGGAGGTTCTGGAATTCCTACAACTCCAGCCTCAGGACTCTGAGAAGCATCTTTCAGACTCTGAGAACCATACTCCGATTTCAGAGATGCCAGCACTCACAAGTCAGATGACCGTCTTTCAGAGGAATATTCCCGTCCCCACATGCATGGGCCCAGTCCTGGGGAGGAGTTCATACATCGACGACATCGCACATGGAGCACCGACTTGGGACCAATTATGTGACGACTTGAACGCCCTGCTTTTCAGACTTCGCTATTGGAATATTTCTGTGAGTTTGCCCAAGAGCGAGTTCGGGAAGTTGTCGATACCGTACCTATCCCGCGAAATCAGTGCCGAGGGTCTGAGGGCAACACCCAAGATTGTCAAAGGAGTTGAAGAACTGCCATTTCCGTCTACGTTGAAGGGAGTACAGAGTTTCATGGGAAGCCTCAACTATTACAACAAGTTTATTGAGGATTTACCGGTGATCGCTGCTACTCTCTATGAGTTGACAGACGAGCAGATTCGCGCTGGACGAGACCTGACTCGTGCGAAAGAGGCATTCGAAATTCTGAAACGCAAGATAGTCTCTACTCCACTACTCAGACATCCAGACCGAACCAGACCGTTTGTTGTCATTCCGCATGCGAACCCTTGGGCTGCTTCAGCAGTCTTGGGACAAGAATATGAGGGAATAATACACCCGGTCCGGTTCACGGGTCGTGTCCTGAACGATGCCGAACTCAGGTATCATATCGCTGAGAAAGAGGTGATTGCGATCCTCAGAGTTTTAGAAAACTTCAGAGCTCTGGTGGAGTCAAGTCCGGTGATTGTGGTTTATACCAGATACTCTGTCCTGAAATGGTTGCTGACATCGAGTTCCACCGACGGCAGAAACGTCAAGTGGGGTCTGAAGTTGTCGCAGTGGAACTTGGAGATCCGCCGGGTTTAGCGACGAAGATGGACTCCCAGCTATACTCGGTGCGGGCATTACCCCCAGGGAGCATCTGGACGAAGTCTCTGAAAATCTGATCCCAGTCAAGGGGCGAGTCAAGCCGCCAGTTCCTATCAGTGTGGAAATGCTGGAAGCAGATTATCAGGGCTATGTTCTGAGTTTTGATGGTGCCGCAAAGACGTCTACCCGTCTGGGAAGCTGTGGGTGTATACTCTGGGAACTCCCGGGGTGGAGCGTTCTGGAAGCCCGAGGGTTTCCCCTGACGGATGTCACGGTGAATGACTCCGAATACTGTGGCCTGAATTACGGTCTGAAGATGGCACTCGACTACGGAATACAGGAGTTGGTGGTTGTGGGAGATTCGCGCATCGCGATACAACAGTCTCAGGGACTGATCAACTGCAATCAGCCTAACTTGCAACGGAGGTTGGCCGAATTTGAGTCTCTGAAAACGAAGTTTCGGACTCTGAAGTTGGTGCATGTGAAGCGCGAGTTTAACCAAGCAGCGGATTACCTGACCTCGAAGACTTTGACTCTTGGGGAAGCTTGGCAGGTGCAGGACGAGGATGAACTCATACACCTGCAACTGGTATCCAAAGTTCATGAGAAACTGATGAAGCCTTGCTCAGCCCCGGACCTGGAAGCTCGAGAGTCAAAAATATCAGACTCTGAAGAACGTAATGCGTCACCAGATTCTGAGAATGTTTTTGATCCGGAATCCGCACCCCTATCTCGATCGGCCAGAGTGTTGATTGCTGTAACCCGTGCCCAAGCTCCGCCTGACGCTAATCTGCCTGAGGGTGATGACGAACGAGAACCTTTGGGGCCTTTGGAGTTCCAGGCAGAACGCTGGCGACGGATCAAGGCGCATCAGAGCCAGGACCCGTACTTGGTTGAACTCATGAAGTTTCTGAAAGGTGACGTGGGAGATTTACCACGACCCCGAGTCAGGAAGCTTGCCAGAGTTGCTGAGGATTTCGTTCTGGATTCTAGAGATGTACTATATCGCCTGAGTCGCGCTACTCGAGAGCGGCCCCGGGACAATGTTGACGAACTCAGACTGGTGGTTCCCAGAGACTTGTATCCAGATTTGTTACACTATGCTCATGAAGACTACCAAGGTGGGCATCAAGGAATCAGGAGAACCTTTGAGAAGTTGAGTTCGGAATTTTACTGGTTGGGTATGTATGCCGATGTGGAAAGATTTGTGAAGGAATGCGTAGACTGTGCCAGTGGCAAGGGGCGACCCCCAAATCCTGGACCGTCCCCTGGAAATATTGAGCCCAGCCGGCCATTTGAAGTGATATCTATGGATTTTGTGACTCACATGCCGAAATCCGCACGTGGAAACACATTTCTCTTGCTGTTCCAGGATATGTTTTCGGGATATGTAATGTGCAAGCCAATGAGCGTCACCACTGCTCAGGATGTAGCAGAGGCTTATGAGGAACGCGTTTTCAGAAACTTTGGTGCTAGCTCTCTGATTCGTCATGATCAAGATCCTCGCTTTATGAGTGAGGTCTTCAAGTGTTTCAGAGAACTTTTGGGTAGCAGGCAACGAGCTACTCTAGGGTACCGGCCTCAAGCCAACGGCCAGCAGGAGAGATCAGTACAGACTGTGGTGCGCGCGATTAAGGCATATATCTCTGAAGCTGATCAAAGTGACTGGGATGATCATGCCGAACGTCTGATGTTTGCCCTGAACACATCATTCGATGCCACCCGTCTGGAAACGCCTTTCTACCTGGTACATGGTTGGGATGCTAATGGGACGGTGTCCGCTATGCTTGGACCCAAGCCATCAACGACTCAGGAGCGAACTGCGTACGAATGGAGACGGAAGATGCAACGAGACTATAGCTATGCTCTGGCATGTGCCGAAGATCTCCAGAAGAAGGCAAAGCGTGACCGGTCTGAAGAACAGACCAGGAAATGGAACGAGTTGTCAGAGCGTCTGAAGTCAGGTTTCGCTATAGGCGACGCTGTATGGCTCTACATCCCTAAGGTACAAACGGGATTGAGCAGGAAACTAGCACACATGTGGCACGGACCCTTCAGGATCGAGGAGATGCTGGACGATTTCAGAGTACGACTCAAGGTTGAAGATACCGGCTACCGCGTGAACCCCTGGGTCCATGTGAGCCGTCTGAAGCCAAGGGCTCTGTTCCCCAGACGACCCACGGCGGAACTCCAGATTTCAGAAGATGATGATTTTGACGCCGCCCTGTTACCAGAAGATAGTTGGGAACCTGATACTGAAAACGGCGAGTATGAAGTGGAGAAGATTCTGGATACCCGTTGGAACAAGCGTACCAGGACGTCCAGACGCCTACGCGAATATTTGATTAAGTGGAAAAGTTACGATGAAACTGAGTGGTTGCCGTTATCGAAGTTGAATTGTGGAGCATTACTTTACGAATTCAATCAGAGTGCACGAGCACGAGCCCGTTTTCAGGCGATGCAGGCTGGAGACGATCATCCCAGAGTCTAATAACTCTGAAAACACATCTGGAAGTCTGATATCTGAAGGATTTCAGATATTGACCTTTAGAGTGTGGTAATCTGAGTGCGTGTTTTCAGAGACTTATTTCTGAAATTCATGTGTTTGGATATGTGATCGACCATGTTGCTGCTTATATAAAACGACTGTGTGAATGTGAATATGGAAGTGAGTTTGTGGAGAATTAAGTACTGGAGGATACGAAGTTATGAATGATGAGATGATGAGAAGGAGTGTGATTATGTGGAGTGATATTGAAAGATTAACGGATTAGGGAGCTACACTGAGGCCGGGGATTTACGTCACAAATGCAGACAACTATTTGGCTTCTCGAAGATGCAGCCTTCCCGTGGGCACCATGGTGGACGCCTGAGCTTCAGTAGTGAAGGGAGATCGGGTTCTCGGAACGCTCCGCAGGTGTCAATTGATCCTTCTTGATGTCAGCAGGGACATACTGGAGCCACTCTTCGTCCGCATTCACCGTGGCCCATTGCATCCGAGCAGGCTCAATAGCGTCCAAGTCACCCAGTTGCGTCTCCAGACTCAGACACTTGGGACCCCCCAGCTCTGTGACTCTGGGATCTTGCCAGATCCAAGGGCAGGACTTGTCTGGGACAACCCAGATGCCAGGCTCTGAAAGCAGCGACTCTGGGAAATCTTTGTGCCCCAGGACCTTTCGGATGAGGGCGTTGTGCTGACGAATCATGGCGGCTCGACGCATGGACCGGTACTTTTGAAGCTCCGCAGACTTTTCGTCAGCCTCAACATCCATGGTCACCCAATGCGTACGCTCCCAGAAGGCTTGAGCATGCTTCTTCATGCTGCGCACGATGTCTTCCACGTCAGCCAACACCATGGGCCCCAGTTCTTCCCGCTTGTGGAAGTAAAACTCTGAGAATCGGTTGTCGAACATGACTTTCCAAGGGGCACGCTTCTTGCGGAGGACTGCACAGTACCGCTCAGAGTCCCAGCGCTTCTTGAGGATGGCACATGAGTGCTTGTGCACCTCGTAGTCTGGAAAACCCAATGTCTGGCCAGTGGTGGTCTTGGTAGAGCTCACTCGTTGTACCCTGATACCATAGTACAACCAGGAGGATGCTTCACAGTCTGGTGTTTCCACCACCTGGAGCTCCTTGACCGTCAGAGAATTGTAGGGCTTGGATACCAGACTACATGCCTTCCCAGAAGAACTCTTGGGCTTCGATCCACTTCCACTGGTGGACTTCGGACGGGACTTGGGACTGGTATAGGTTTTTATGGACGCAAGGCTTCTCTTGGGCTTCTTGATAGGGATGATAGGCCCATCGTCAGAGTCCGAGTCGTCATCAGAGTCCCGGGGACGCTTAGAGCCAGGACGCACAGCGATTCCGAGAGCGACAAGTCTGAAGACAAGAAGTCTCAGGACAAGAAGTCGGGGAGCAAGAGGTCTGGGAGCAAGAAGTCTGGGGACAAGAGGTCCGGGAGCAAGAAGTCCGATGACCACCCCGTCAGACTCACCATCATCAGAGCTCTCGTCGTCATCTTCGTCTTCAGACTCGATCACACCAGAATCCTTGTAATCCGGATCGTCCTTGGGGTTGTCGGCGGTGGACTCGACATCACTTTCTGGATAATTTACGTGACCATCCAGATCACCCCAGGCTGCAGGCTCGGTACCAGCTGAGATGTGACGATCCACCACCTCGTCGGCCATCTGGTAATACACTTCAGGGACGTACTTGGCCCAAAGAGTAGCATCCAGGCGACGAGAGAATACCAGGCTCACCAACATCTGAATGAGAGCCGGACTGCTGAAGAGACTGTGAGCCGCTTTATCCGATGCCAACCACTCCATGGCTTTATCATACTTGATCCCAGATAGCAGGGCTTGGCGGAGGTCGGGTCGAACTTCCTTCCAGACCACGTCACCAGGGAGTCTCTTGTGGACTTCAGACTTTGCCACCTTAGAATCTGCATTCGCCGGAAGCGCCGATTCTTCAACGGGCTTGTGTCCGGACGGGCGACGCTGCAAATTCTTGGAGACAAAGAGTTGCAGCTACGCTACGCTCTGAAAACCGTCTATCAGAATGTTTGATAGGCCTGGCCATGATACACAGCTTGGAGAAAGTTCCGCACTGATGGATCGTGACCAGGAGGGGCGGTTGACATGATGTTAATTCCGATTTTCGAGCGACAGGTGGATATTACGTTACGATGTGATTGGTTATACTATGGGTTATAAGCGAAAGGGACTTTGGGACGCGGCCGCACCCGTGCGACATCTGTGGAAGATTGTGGATAAACCTTCGCCTGACTGTAAAGGGGCCCAAAGGACCAGAAGTGTACTTCAGAGTGTGCACAACTCTGAAGATCAACTACACTCTGTCTGGTCACCGGACTTTCCCCGACGATGAGTGCCTAAGTTCTGGCGGAAAGTCTCTCAGAAGAACGTATCTCTGAGAGACCTCATCCCGTTACCGTCCAGCGCGACGATGGATGGTTCAAGGATTCACAACATATACCCGCAGAGACCAAGTATCGCGCGCCGGACGCCGCGCACCCGCGCAACCCTCAAGATCTTCATGTACGTTGTAGCATTGGTGCTCCGTACTCTGGTTACTTACTCAAAACTCTGGTATCTCTAACTCTGAGTGACTAAGACTCTGAAAACCAAGTGATATCAGACTCTGAAACCACCGAAGATTCAAGACCATACTGAAACCAAGTGAACCCAAGTTCAAGTCACGCATTCAAGTGATTACTGACCTGCACATCCCCCGTAATGACGTCTCTACCTGTCAACCCATCGAGATCGGCTGCACAGACTGCATACTGAGACCAAGTTAAAGTACCAGATGTATACAAAGACCAAGAGTACCTGAGATATGACGACTGACTGCATAAAGGACGCAAAAGACGACAAGAAGAAGAGAGTTACCAGAGATATATGATAGTTATGAGGAAGATAAACGATAAACAGAGTTCAATTTGCTTGCTACTGCACAAGTCCGCTTGAGAGGTATTCAAGCCACTACGTCATCACGTACGTCGTGTGATCTCCACCAAATTCAATCCCCTTAGGTGGAGATCAGGTAACGTAGAGATCTGAAAGGACCCGCCTATTCCATATCCTAGTTGGGTCGTTTGTTTTGTCTCTAGCGGTAGCCCATTTCATATTGATCGTTTGGACAGGCTCTGGAAACTAGACAGTCGTTTTCAGAGTGCAAGGTAGACTGTTATATAGCCGATTGTATTGGTTTATATTTTCCCTCTATATTAGAGGGTGGTGCGCGAACGTAAAGGGATACCAGACAGACCAGGTGTCTGGTAGTAAGTCCCTAGTTGACCTGGAGTGTTAGCCCACCGTTCAAGGGCCTAGAAAGAATAAGAACGGCTGTATATATTTGTATATTTTCGAACTCTGTATATTGGTTGTTTATCTCTGAGAGTCAGGTATCTCGGTTCTGGATTTGTGATATTCAGACACCGAATTCAGACTTTCTCTGGTATATTAACCTCTTTTCGACCGCCGACTTCCTGGAAAACACTTTGGTTTCCAGAGATTCCGACTCCCGAACGCTCCTGGAAGGATTTTCCTGAATACCGACACCAGACTCCAAGGGAACCCCAACCTCTCTTCACAACACATTCTCAGACTCCGGCGAGGGTCATATTTCCGAAGACAACGAACCCACGAGGATACCGCAAGGTACCACACGCCAACCTACCGTTGTACGGCTCTAAAAAACCCTTTTTCAGTAGTCGTATAACTAGGGTTCACTATACGCCCCCTGCTCCGCGACCAAAGTTTCACCGACTTCGCGACACAGGTGTCAGGACAATTGGCATAGTCGGAGTCTGTGTAGGCTATCAAATGGTCAGCTAGACTGCTAGCTTCAACCAACATTGATCCACCAAGCAGCAGACCTAGGTCAGTTGTACCAGCTAGATATTTTAGACCTTTCACCACTGCTTTCCAGTGTAACACGCTAGGCCGGGGCGAGTGCCGACCATAAGGTACATTAGACTGCCTACAACTTCTCTGTATGGAAAATTGTTCATAGCCTTCCTCTCTTCTTGGGTCTGAGGCTCCATGGTTGAAGCTGCGGTCCGAGGGCGTCGCGTGGGGTATGAGACAAGATCTTTGAACTTATCGAGGACATTTGTGGCATACGTTTGATGGTGAATGAATATTGTTCGGACTTCACGTTCCGTTCAATGGACCAGCCGAGAATGTACTTTACCTCCCCTAAATCAGTCATTGAAAATCTGTGTTTCAGGGCCGATTTAATACGGCCGAGAGTGGGTGCAATGATAAGCCGATCGTCCACGTAGACAGCAATGTAGCATACTTGGCCATCAAAAGTTGCCATAAAGACGCAGCTATCTTTAATCAATTTGTAAAAGCCGAGACTGTCAAGGAAGGCGCACAGTACAGTGTCTGATACCAAATACGGGGTGCTTGTTTAAGGCCGTAAAGGCTCTTGAGGAGTTTGCTCTTGGCCAGCAGCAGCGAAACATTCGGGCTGGGCCATGTATTTTTCTTCCGAGAGGTAGCCATTTAAGAAGGCTGTCTTCACATCCATCTGATGAACCTCGTAGTCTAGTAATGCTGCTGTGACCAGGAGGAGGCGTAGGACCTCCATCCTGATAATAGGAGAGAAGATCTCGTTGTAGCCAATGCCATATTGCTGTAGAAAGCCTTTAATAAGTAGGCGTGCCTTAAACCGGTCGATTTCACCCGGGCCGGTGTACTTCACAACGAAGACCCACCGGTTTTGGAGAACACGGCGGCATTTGGGTGGAGGAACCAGAGCACGTTTCAATGTTCATGAGTGACGCAAATTCAGATTCCGCAGCAGTTCTCCATTGTTTAGCATACGGGGGATTTCATTGCGGATTTATAGGACTTTGGCTCAGCCACATACCGAATAGCAAGCAGACTAAGAGTTTGAGTTGTACGTTCATTTTTTTCTTGAGTATCCTCCTCTGACGTCAGCTCTGTAAGGTTGACTGCTTCCTCGTATCGAGGTCGTTTAGCAGAGGACTGTGGAGGTGTCGAAGGCGATTCCGTTACAAAAGAATAGATGATTTCGCCGCGGTCATTAGCATCAGTGGCATCGTTCAGCGGAGTCAAAATCGCTGCAGGTGTTATATGGGTGGGACATCAGGTCCGACCTTCGGGGGACTGCTTGTTCCGACCCATGGGGTTGGCTGGTTTGGATATTCGACATGGGACTATCACCAGACGAGGCAGTATCAATCAGATGAGCCGGTAGCGGCAATGTGACGGGTGCGTCGTCGACATCCTCAAGGGTTGGAAAGCTGTCTTCCTGAAAGACGACGTCACGGCTGTAAACGATGGCCTTCGTCGAAACGTCCATGTGGCGATACCCCTTTTTGTGACTAGAAATGTCTAGATATAGACAGAGCTTTGATCGTGCGTCTAGCTTATCCCTGTAGATATCATTGATGTGTGCATATGCAGCACACCCAAACACCTTCAGGTACTGCACACTCAGTTTGCGATAGTACCATAGCTCATAGGGGCTGCAAGTGTAGTCGGTGCATGTTAAGTAGTGTAGTCACGTGACTGACACATTCTGCACAGAGCGTTTTGAGGAGTTTGGCATCAAGTTGGAGGGCACGTACACGTTCCACAATCGTGAGCGTGCGTCGCTCAGCGACGCCGTTTTGCTGTGGTGTGTATGCGGTAAATTGCGCATGAGTTCCGTATCGTTTAAAGACTATGCGGTCTAGCTTCTCGTACTTCTTTGCATTATTATAGCTTGAAGGACCTGAACATCCAAGTCCGAAGTAGGACCTGGATATTCTAGGATGTGCACATCAGAGCGGAAGATGTTTAAGGTTTTCATTCTGAAGTCTTCGTAGCAAGAGTAAAAATGGCAACGGGTTTTAATAGGGTACGCAAACAGTAACGTCATCAATGAAGACGACAAAGTAGCGGCAACCGCTGAGACTAGAAGCGGTAGTGGCCCACAGATATCAGAATGAACTTTTTGCAACGGCATTGAAGCACATTCAACACGTCGCAAGTCGCAGCGTCGGGCTGCTAAAGAGAAGCTCGTGCCACTGTCTTCCTGCCACCTCCGTCGCATGGAGGCGCAGACCAAGTCATTCCTGATGAAGGCGATGGACAACACGCACATACGTCTGGCCAAGAACCTCACCACGACATACGACACCTTCCAAGCTATCTGCAAGAAGTACGAGGGTGCCGCGTTCCATGGCGACACGTACTATATTCTACACTTCCTCACGGAAACAAAGTACGATGAAGGAAGTGACGTGAATGAGTTCTTTCTCATCCTCGAAGACATGATGCGAGCCGCGTCTAACGCGACCGAATCGGTCCTTGCCGACTGCGAAAACGAGCGTATCGGGGAGGGTGGCTTGGGCTTCGCGCTGTTCTTGGCATCTTCTTCGCCGCCGGACGCGTCTTCGTCAGAGATTTGCTCGTAGTCGACGGGTTGCGAGTCATAGTCGGCTGGTGAGGAGACCGTAGCGCCACCATCGGCAGAGTCTACGGACGAGTCTTTGTCATCGTCGTCGCTGCTTAACGCGTCGTTGTCCTTCTTCGTGACGAAACCGAGCAGGTGCTTGCCATCAAGCGATGCCATCACTCAGGTCTTCCACATGTCGTAGTTCCTTGAGCCAGAATGTCGAGGGAAGTCGTCACTTGAGGCTCGGCTGGGACTCTTAACCTGTTGCGGGGGCAGACTTTAGCGGGACGTTGTAGAAATATTGAAAAAGAAGAAGTGATATTAGGAGCTTGTGTGCCCATTAGTTTGTTGTATGTCATAGCTAAAAAGTCAGTGAAGAATCGTCTTTACCAACCATTTCACCGAAACTTTTTTTTGTGAAAACCTGTAGTACATAATATGCACTAACGTGAGTCGTCAGAGCCATTGTTTCCTGGACCGCTTCTACTCGAGTTTTTGCGTCACTGCTTTTTGGTGACGCACGGTACAATAGGACCCCCAAGCTGAACATGAAAATTGCATGGACAGCAGCGTCTAGTGTCGCTGCTATCCACCCACCAACGCAGCGATGTCGTTTCCGGAATAGTTCTCTATAGCATTGGCAATTGGCCTGCGTCGTTGCGACACTTAAACTCAATTGAGCTGGACACTTTTGAGTGATCTCTTGGCCTTGTGATCTGCTTTCATTGTTCATTTTACCGCAAAGAGCTCAAAGCAGCCCAACTCCATTAGATTTATTTACGCAGAACACAATGTCCAAAGACACAGCAGTCCTGATCTTCCGGATTCTATCCGGTATCGCCACAACTTGCATGGTCTCCAGTCCGTCGCTGCTCATGTACAAGATCCACAAGCAAAAGCACGTCGGTGTCGCGTCAGTCTTCCCACTCGCAGCTCTTCTCGCCAACTCACACGTCTGGTACATCAATCCCTTAACGTTATCTGCATACAGGTTACTTGCCTACCCTACTGTGTTGTTAGGATGATGTATGGCTACCTTGAGGATATGTGGTTCCCTGTATTCTCCTGCTTCCTGTACGGAGAGTTCTGCGCTGTTATTTTCTTAACCGTGTACACCTACTACTGTGCCGACAAATGCTACGTGATCCGAACTCTGTCTGTATTCCTTACGGTGCTCGGTCTCATCACAATCTACGCTGTGGTGGGTGGTCTGGGCTACACTAGCCAGTCAACCAAGAGCGTCAGTACTGTACTCGGTATCTTTGCTGACTGCGCTGGTATCAGCTTGTACGGTGCTCCTATGGAGAAGCTTTTCCAGGTTCTGAAGCACAAAACTGCAGTCTTCATCAATGTACACATGGTGTACGCTGGCATCGCGAACAACATTGTGTGGCTGACCTACGGCATCCTCATCACGAACTGGTTCATCATGTTCATCAACATCCTCTTCATAACGGTCAACACGTTCACCATGTGCCTGTATGTCAAGTATGACCCCAAGACACACCCGTTACAGGACGGTTGGGACGCGGACAATGACGAGAACGAGCAACAGATCTCCGTTACCATCGAGGTGGCACCGCATCTGGAGGCTAAGGCGTCCAAGAAGTCACTTACGAATATGCCCAGTCCAGAGTATTCGTGTTTGTCATCGCCACTTGAAGATGTACGAGGCAGTAAACTAGAGAACTAACAAAAAGTGCGTCTTTGTTCATATGTATGTTTTGGACGTCTACGCCACAAATGCCGATGCGAAATGGTGCCAGTCCGAGCACGCACTTGTCCGTTGCAAAAACAGCGGATGCATCAGGAAGAAACGCAGCCAGGAGACTCGCATGTAAAACTGGGCTTTGCTGGCGAGCTTTGTTCGCGAGGCGACTTCGTATGTATGTCTTCGAGGTTAACTGCGGCAAATCGAACGACCTGCAGAAATTCTGACTGTTTTACATGGTCGCAGCACTGCAATTCGTGCTAGGCTAGCACGCTGCTAGCATATTTGAAAAGGCACGCAATGTAGCGGTTTGACCGCGTTTCTTGCGTGTTCTTCGCCTCTGTGCTGCTTCGACTTCAGCTGGGCCTAGACACGCACGAGCACCATTCCTCATTTGACATCCGTTGTTGTCAGGCAAAAGCGCTCAATTGACACAGTTTGAGTGCTCATGTGACGAGCCGCTGCTTGGTGCGACAGCTACGCTAATTTGTTGTGCTTGACTTGCGATGGATTTCTCAACCAGTCACAATGGTGTACACTTATGCAGCCCTCGCCATTTCTGTAGTCCAAACTCGTTGCTCATTATCACATTCGCTGCTTAGGCCTCACAACCAAAGCATTAGACCGAACCGTTTCCTGAAAAGCGGTATCACTTCAAGTACTTTACCATACAAGATGTCCCACGCAGTGGCGGTGCTCGTATTCCGCATCCTCGCCGGTTGCTCGTATCTGGTTATGCTTACCAGTCCGTCTCTGAATATCTACCGGGTCTACAAAGCCAAGAGCGTCGGCGTACAGTCCATCTTTCCACTCGTTTCATTGCTCGCAAACTCGCATATCTGGTGCGTACAACTTGCTCTGCAATCTAGAATTTCGGTTGGACTAACTTATTTTACTGCATCTACAGGATGATGTACGGTTATCTTGCCAAGATTTACTTCCCCGTCTTTTCTTGCTTCCTCGTCGGAGACTTCGCCGCTATCATCTACCTGTCCATTTACTACCGCTATTCAGACAACCGTGGCTACGTCGTTCGCTCCATCGCGACCACAGTCGTTATTATCGCGATCCTGAGCGCGTACGCTATCGTCGGCGGTCTAGGTTACACAAACCAGTCTCGTCACGGCGTCAGCACTGTACTCGGCTTCTTCGCTGACGTTGCCAGTCTGTGTCTATACTGCGCGCCAATGGAGAAGCTATTCCAAGTTCTCAAGCACAAGTCTGCGGCGTTCATCAACCTGCCCATGGTGCTTGCTGGCTATGCCAACAACATGATCTGGTTGACTTATGGCTCTCTGATCCAGAACTGGTTCATGATTTCCATCAACATTTTCTTCTTCTCCATGAGTACCTTCACGCTCGTGTTGTACCACATATACGACCCTAAGACGCATCCGCTAAAGGATGGCTGGGATACAAACACGAACGACAACTCGGAGGACGACGACGTCAGATTCAAATCTCTGTGGACGCTTCGGACAAGAGCAACAAAAACTTCAACCTGCCCAGTCCTCAATACGAGGCAATGCGTTCCCCCATTGCACCTGTCCGCACAGATTAGAGAAAATATACGTACTTCGACTAGCGTTGGGCAGAATAAATGGCTGGTTAAAACCCGAATTGGTTATAAGTTATAACTTATAACCAGGAAAAAACCAGCCGGATTGGTGCCGAAAACTGCCGAAAACATAAAACGGCCTAATTCGGAGCGATGTTTTATTTATTCTTTACCTCGCAGCGGCCATCTTTTAGGAGGCCTTGGAGGTCATGACCGACGACGGCCCACTAGGGCGAAATGATGAGGCCCGGACTCTCACTTTCCAGAAGAGCACTCGTTCCAGTCCACACCATGGCTCGACCGCAAAAGTCAGTATGGAGACTTTACGGCACCATCGTAGCGAAAGGTCCTGGCAAGGCATACCCTGACGTCAGGTGCAAGAACTGCGACGTCGACATAAAGAATGGTCATAGGAAGGTAATGCACGTCCTAGTATCGCATGTAGCTGCCAGCCATATGAGTCATGTGCCTTCGTCTTCCGGCGCGGCGCTTGAGACTCTTGGTCTCTCTCTGCACGAGGCTGCTCCCTGAGCCCGCGCTAAGGGTCGGTCTTAGCAAAACAATAACGGTGGATTTGCCTCCTGGGGCCCAATAGAATCTCGTCCTTGCAGATGTTGGTGGACGCCACATGTGCCCGCTTGTTGGAATCAGATCCACGTCCACAGCGCAAAATTAGGGGTAGTGGACGTGGACGGAGAGTGGCCGGAGGGATGACCCACCTCATGAGGTGTGCCACTTGAACGGTATAGCTATCGATGGGATAGAATCGTATCTTTAGCAAGACAAGGACGAGCTCCCATGATCATTCTGATTTTCTCTCAACAGGTCTCACCTGTCCCAGTCACAGCTCAACCACCTGCGTCTGCCAGAATGTCTGCCGATCGCTCTACACCCTCTACAACAAGGACGGTCGTCAAAAGAACAGTTGAAGCTCATCCTACCCCAGCTATGAGTATCGGAGATCTTCTCTATTGCGACGCGATGTCAGCAGAGGAGACGGAATCAAGATTGGCGACACTTGGCGCCAAGCAATTGCGAACGGAATGCTACTTGCGGCATCTTCGCATCATCAAGAAAGGACCAGACGCCAATGATCACAAGCTTGGTTACATTGCGCTTCTGATGCAACAGAAGTGCGCTTTTGCTGAAATGCAGCGGCTAGCAGTTGAAGAAGGACCGAGCAAGGCTTTGGCTTTACCAGTGGAAGGTGCTAGGCGTCGCACTCGTCATTGCATGCTGCGACTGTTGAATGTCATGTTTTCCGACGAGTTCGTCAGTCGAATAGACGAAATCGATCGCAGACCGACTCGTGCAGAGCTAGATTCCAACGAAATCCATGCTAACTCCTCCTTCTGGACGGACTTTCACGCCACTTTCGTGAAGCCAAGAGCGGATCTAGATAAACTAGCGTCGAATCTCGCTGCTTTCTCGAAGTGCAATCCAGGGTTCATTGTTCGCCATGACGCCTCCAAGCTTCGCGAAATGTGGAAGGACGTTTCAGCTCGATATGCTCTTGCCCTCGCAAATTCTCGCGTATCTGGAATGCACGATAACGACTTCTTCGCTTACTGTTCTGGAAAGATCGATGTATTGTACATGCAAGAGTGGCTGGAGACCAAACCAGGTCTCTTAGAGGCTGTCGAAGGGAAACTACCAAAACGAGCACGGCTAAATACCATGCAGACAGAAAGCGACAGCGAAAGTGACGCCCAGCCGAAATCTAAGAAGCATCGCTCTACGAAGAACCCTACCAAGGTCGACCGCGAGTTAATTGACGGTATTTTGGATACCCTCCGTTCGAACAACTCCACAGCCGAAGCACTCGAACAGGATTGCCGATTTGCACAGCTTGTTGCTTCGTTAAGCTCGCTGATGGCACTACGAGAGCGAATGTTATCTGCCCTCCAAGGCATCTACACTGCAGCAGATCTGGAGGAAGTTAACGCAGACATTGCTCACGTGCGAGCTAAAAAGAAAGCTATGTTAAGCACTAGTGGGTCCTGAATGACTTAAGATCAAGAAATCTACAGTTGATTGCGTCTAAGGTTTGATTGTGGTCTCAAAGTGTTGTTAGCACGGAGTAGTTGAACGATGTAGTCTCTTGTATAGCTTTGGCCATGTTCGACACCAATGTCGCTGGACATATAACCCATAAGATTGGCCACGTCGTTGACGTGTCGAGATTGCTCGCCTACGCGGAGCGGGCGAATACGCTCATCAAAAATGCTGAAGTCGTTGTCGGTAATCATGCGCCTATTGATGACAAAGTTATGAAGTATCATAGCGGTGTATATAGTCTTCGACGTATTCATCAGGTTACGTTCAAGCGGGGCACGGAAAATTCTCCACTTAGTCGTTAGGAGCCCAAAGGCCATCTCAATCCTTATACGAAGTTGACTCGCGTGAAAGTTGAAGGAGTCATGATACTCATCAACAATTTGGTTGCGAGTGAATGGAGTGAGTAGGTGTTCGCCTACCGGATACGCATTGTCACCTATGATGTACATGCCTGTCGGAAGCGAATCAAGCATCCGAGCCACTCCAGTATCGCGAAAAGCGCGCGCATCATTTGTGCTGCCGGGAAAACTCGCATCGACCGCTGTGAACCGACAGTGTGCATCGCACACGGCCTGAACATTAATACCGGGACACGCGTAGTGCCCGCTGTAGTAGCGTCCGGTACCCACGTCTCCCGCGTCGTCGGCACTTGGAGACTTGATAACACATAGCCAACCGTCCACGCAACCAATACACCCCCGTATCACCCCACCAGAACTGATGTCTCTAAAATCCTTCATTGCTATCTCGCGATCTGTGTCGTTGCTAGGGAACTCAATCTGCAGTTCACGAATACCGAGAATGACATTCATTGTAGCGTCGATGACTCGATAGTACGAGGACCTACTAATTCCAACGGTACGGCGGATATCAAGGTATGATCCTCCGGCGAGATAGCGCAGGGTAGTCATGAGCATAATTGGAGCTGAGATGGGATCTTCTCCACTCGAGTTGGTTGAACGAAGCTCGTCTACCTCAAGCTGTGACAACAGAATACCCAGCAAGCACGAAAAGCTCTCGGCATTCATCCGAAACGTTCGCTCGAACATGTTTTCGTTGAGCAACATCTCGATTTCAGCATCAACGTCGACACGTCGACGTGAAACACGTGCTCTTCGAGATCGCTGAAGAAGTGCAACTAGAAGCACTCCGAGCTGTGCGTTGTGTCGAGCACGGTTGCGTCGTGCGATGCGGATTAGATCACGGGTCGATAGCATGAGCACTTTGTGGAGCGAAAGCAAAGTGGGTCCTAGTTGCTATAAAAAACTCGCTGGCGATAGAGATTTCCCCCCTCCCGCCTCTTGACTGATCCACTCGAGCTGTCCACTAACTTCAAACTTGTTCCTAGCAAAACCAAGCAGAAAAGGTGCTGTCCACCGATAGGGGCATCCACTAGAACAAATTCCGCTAAGACCGGCCCTAATTTGCTGGGTGCAGCGGCCTATTTCGTTTTTGGCAGAAATGGTTATAACCAGCCGAAAACTTGCCATTTATGGTTAAAACCATAAATGGCAGTAAATGGCAGCCATTTTGCCAACGCTAACTTCGACTTTGCTGTTTATTGAGTAGTTTGTGTAGATTCAACCTTTCACTCCTTCCTCCAATCTGGTTATTGTGCTTCCGTCGCACTGTTCGAGCGAGCATAGTTAACATCTGAAGGCGAGATTTCATCGACATAAATTCCTCCAAGAACGATGCATCCGATACAGATTGTTTTTCTTTGTCATTTGTTGGTTGCCCGTTTGAGGGCACGCATGAAGAGCGCCCACGATCCATGCTCAGCTCGTCCTACATTCACGCAAACTCAAACTACTCGATCAAGCTACCTGGTGACTGCTGTTTCTCCCTTCGATCGTCGTTTCCTTCTCCGTCCCTCATTCAAGTATCAGGGGGGTATTCTCCACTCGCCAGGGCGCAGTTTCGCTGGCTGCCTTCCTTGGGCAGACCCTCACGATGTCATGGGGCGTCTAGATGCTGTACTCATCCGTCTCGAGCAAAGCCGGCGGCGGCAGGTTCTTAAAACTGTTCTGCTGCAGTGCGAGCTGCTCGAACTGCTTCGCTTCATTGTCCAGCTGTAACTCTGGCGTGAAATCGAAGTCCTTGAATAGACGCTTGTCGTCCTTGTGGCCGTTCGGGTTCGGGCGCTGCACCTGGGCTGCGTTCGGGTCCATTAGGTCAAAGCCACGCTCCATCTCAGAGATCTCCTGATCCGTGAAAGCTTGCGGGAAGTTCGACGTGTCAGGAACCCCAGATGGGTCCTTCTTGATCTTAGGCTGGAACGGAGGTGGTAGTTCACGAGCCTTGAGCTTCTCCCAATTAACACTAGCGAAGAATGGGTGGTCGAAGATCTCGCGGTCGCCCGTGGGGCCAGAGCCCAATCGCTGCTTCGGGTCGCGGTGCAGTAATCTCTGAATAAGATCGCGGGCATTAGGCGACAGGTACTCTGGGATCACTAAATGGCCACGGAGGATGTTGTGGAAGAGCTGCTTCTTGTCGTTCGTGTAGAATGGCGGCAGGCCAGTCAGCAATTCGAACAGCAGCGCACCCACCGAGTACCAATCCAAAGCGAAACCGTGGCCAGAACGGGACAACATTTCGGGTGCGAGGTACATGGGAGACCCGCAGAACGTGTTAGCGGACGTGTGGTCCTTGATGCCTTCCTTCGAAATACCGAAATCCGTGAGCAAACAGTGGCCGTCCAAGTCCATCACAACGTTCTCCGGTTTCAGATCACGGAACACGATGTTCTTCGAGTGCAGGTGCGACAGAGCAAGCGCGATTTCTCCAATGTAGAAAGCAGCTTCGCTCTCGGTGAAAGCCTTCCGTCGAGTAAGCGCCGAGAGCAAATCACCACCACCGCAGTACTCCATGACAAGGAACAGGCGATCCTGCGACTGGAACGCGAAATACAATGTCACAATGTACGGGTGGTCCGAGCATGCCTGCAGCGCTGCCTTCTCTGTGTGGATGTACTGTGCCTGGTTCTTCTGCACGATAGCCTGCTTGTTGTACGCTTTCAGAGCATACCACTTGTCCCGGTTCGAACCCTTTCCACGCACTAGGTACACCTTGGCAAAAGCACCGCGACCAAGCACCTTAACGAATTCGAAATCACGAGGGCCCAGAGCAAGATCCTGCTGGTACTTGTTCTTGAAAGCCAAGTGACTAACTTGTGTAGCGTTACCCTCACGCGCAGACATCTCATTACGCGGCTTAGGCGGCTGAGACGGGTTGGTAGCCGCCAAGTTTGAGCCGCTGCCAAGAAGCACACGAATTGGGTGGCCAATTGGGGACAAATGAACGGGGAGACTGCCGCTAGCGTTAGGCGCATCAATACGAGCGCCACGTGCCACCAATAGCTTTGCCGTAGGGATATCACCCGACTCAGCGGCCATGTGAATGGCAGCGTTGCCCTGGTAATCCGTGACGTTAGGGTCAGCACCTGCATCTAGAATTTCCTTTACGCAACTGTACACCACAAAGCCACGATATCATAAAAACGTCAGTACAACATCGTAAAAGATCCAATCCGAAAAGATACTTACTCGACGTTGCCAGCCTGTACAGCGATGTGCAGCGCCGTGTAGCTGTCACCAGTACGAGCCGACGGGTCTGCGCCACGTGCCAAGAGCTCCTTCACAGCGTTCGGGTGGTTGTTGCGCGCAGCTAAATGCAGCGCCGACGTCTGGTTAATTCCCACGCCATTCACATCCACGACGTTATCACGTAGCAACGTAGCAATGAGGTGCCAGTTGCCCACTTCCGCAGCATCGAAAAGTTGGAACTGTTTTTTCTTCACATCTCGTAGATCCAGGATCATCTGAGGTGCCGTAGATCTCAATTTGCCTGCTCCAACTGATGGAGCATCGACAGATCGTCCTCCATTCGTCTCTAGCTCATGGATCACCTGGTCTTTCATAGTCAATTGCTCACGTAGCGATCGGTTCTCTTCCAGCAACTGCTTGATGACAATATCTTTGGGATCCGAGCTTTTATCCGCTCCACGGACAATCTCGTGGTCCTCCAGCATACTGGGACGGGAGTAGTCCGTCTCCATAGAGCTGCCGGACATCATAGCTCCCATACCTGCCGTAACTCCAGGACCTCCAGAAGCAGCGAGATTCACACCTCCTCCAGGGGCGGGATCATGGAAACTTCCTCTCATTTGGCTCTTCTTGAGTGCATTGATATGAACTCGCACAGACTTGACCCAGTCCTCCATCTCCCTGGCTGTACTGGCTTGACAGAACATTTTCTTGGTAGGAGTCACAACTTCGAAGCAATTGGCCTTGTCGTCAATGTTGCTCTTGCGGACGATAGTATCCGGCGTGAGTTCCAGCTCTCCCTTCAAGTGGACGATGTCTTCTTTACCGGTATTGAAGAAGCCTCCCCCCTGTTTGTAGTAGGACAAATGGCCTTCTGCCAGCACGAAGAACCGTTCCTTCCAATTGGCAAAAGCGTCCATACTGGACATCGCGCGCTTCGTGAGGAAGCCAGTCTTACTAGACACGAAGCCCGACGCGTCATCCTTCAGGGAGTTCATGTGCTGGCCTGGAGTCGTCGCTGGGGACGACGAGAGCGCGGCACTGGCAGATTTCCCGAAGCTGATGGTGTTGCGTGAACTAAGGCCGTTATTACCGAAGCTGCCGACGGGACTCATCCCCCCGAAGCCGCCACTACCGCTACCGCTAGAAAGAGCTTCTCCCTGGCTATTGCCGCGTCTTCGCGCCTTGTTGAAGCGCTTGCTAATGGCGCCGCCTTGGCCAGGACTTCGCATGCTTCCACTGCTGGACATAGCGCGAGTTCGAGGCTGAAAAAAACGTGGGAGGGTGCCTGAGCGCGTCGAGAAGACGTAGAGACCTGAGGTGGCGCTGGGAACGAGCTGGAAGCGGCGGAAACAAGGCACTTGCCTGCCCCAAAGCTTTAGCTTCCGTGCGTTCCTTCTTTCGCTTTGTGCCTTATCCCCCTTCCCCGCTTTTTGCTCTGTGCATATTGTACCGTACACAAGTTAAAATTCTAAAGTA
Organism: Phytophthora colocasiae; assembly: GCA_018806915.1. Classification (NCBI taxonomy): domain Eukaryota; phylum Oomycota; class Peronosporomycetes; order Peronosporales; family Peronosporaceae; genus Phytophthora; species Phytophthora colocasiae. The sequence goes on from JAGKQI010000045.1 coordinate 593,570, forward strand.
TTATGATCATGATAGATAATAGGTATATTTATTTAAAGAAATAATTTTTTGTTTTGTGTTGAGTTTTTATTATGCTAAAAGATAGGCTATTGGTTTTGAGATCGTGTCGAAGATTGTATTCAAATTTTTGAGCTCAGCCAACGTTGGATTCTTTTGGGTTGCCGAGGGGTTTTGACCAATCAATGTTGAATAAATTTCGACAATTCGCCAATAGAAGTTCGTGGCGCTGACCATATGGTGTCTGGATTTCAGTATGGAGACGCCTTTTGCTTCAACTACGCGTTGCTAACTTTTACTAAAAGTTTCGAGCTCTCCGTGGGTGAATAACATTCATATGCAAGACAACTCGTTCCACTTTGGGTAAAATGCCGCCGTAAAACACACCATCTTATTCGTTGTGGTCGCATCGTGAGGTTGTCAACATTCCACCCCTGGAAGGTGTCTCCAGCACTCGGCCACACGCAAAATTCTAGTTTTATGGCCCACAATATCCTGCTCTAAGACGATGGTCTTTACAGATTCAGTTTTTTTATGCTGGTGTGACGTGGAAACCTGCAGTAGGCTCGGAATGGTGAGACGTTCTACGAAGGATACTTTGCATCGTGGTCCTGTATCCATATTGTAAAATCTCCGACCTCCGACCGGCTCCGACGGTAACAGAAAAAAGGTAGATTAAAATAAATTATTTTTATTTTGATATATTGTGGGCCACACTATATTTTGATTCCATTTGTTGCAGGTGAGTGCGGCGGCCGCGCCGTGAAAGGGTGGTGGCGGAGCGTTAGACCAGCAGGGGAGCAGACAGCGACCAGAGCTGCTGGAGGACAAGGAGCGGGGGGAGGAGGCTGTAGGGCAAGGAGCGAAAGGCGGAGGCTGGCTAGCAGACAAGGCCAGGTGCAGAGGGCAAGGGCGGGAGTGAAAGGAGCAAGGGGCAAGGTGCGGAGAGCAGGAGCGGCGACAGGACGGATGAACGGCGCGAGGTTGGAGGTGGTGGTGACTCGCGGGCGAGCAGGCGGAGCTCGGCGCCCATGATGGCTTACCCGGCAGGGCGGCCGGCAGGCTGCCCGTTGGGTGAGCACTTTGGCTTGCGCCCCCAGCCTCCTCTCGCGATAGAAGTTACAGGGCGTCGTAGAGACAGCCGCAGCTGTCTCTACGACGCCAAGAACTCGTTATCTACCCGGTAGGGCGTGTGGCGGCATGCCCCACGCCCTGCACAAGCGGGTAGCTGCTGTATATTTATATACAGTATATGTGAAGTATATTAATTTAAGTAGAATCTAAAAAGCTGTACTACGTAATTCGTTCCTGTTTCGTTATTGCTTTCCTACCAGCATGCTTCGGCCATGGCTGGACGTAATGATAACTCTACGAGCATGTACGCAGCAGGACAGAAGGCTGCATGTGTACTGTACCGTCATGAAGGTACAGGTCGGAAAAGGTCGGAGAAACGACAATATGCTTGTGATATGTAAATATCTTGAAATTTGTAAAAGCATGTACATATTTTTCGTGCAGCTCCGACAGATATGTCGGAGCTGCTTACATTGCCGACCCACTTAGCCCTATCGATATCTATTGGTCAAAATGCATAATTGGTCGTTCTAGGATTGGCTAAAACAATTTTAAATGATGTGATTGGTTGTTGATGGACATACACAATTTAAGTAAGGTCGGAGATTTAATGATATTCATCCATATCAGTCAGCAACGCTGACACCTTTAAAGATATATTATATGTGCATGTAGTTAATTTTCTGCTGCTATCCACGCGTTGCCACTGCCGGTGAGCGAATACCTTCAAGACTTGGCACTTCGATTTTCTTGGAAGTCGGGGAATCGGACACTTGAATGACAACGAACTCCTCGTCCTGGTCGTCTTCATTGAGGAAAGTTTCACCCTCCTTCAATGGGCACTTCTCGGTGTTTTCGTTCTCGCCCATGACCTTTTTGTCCCAACCTTCTTCGAGCGGGTGAGTCTTGGGGTCGTAGATGTGATACACAACCAGTGTATTGTCAATTCCGGCCAAATGTGCCGAATTAGCTCGGTTAAACCGAGTCGTTTGACAATATCCAGGTCTAGATACCTGGGTGGAGACTTTCTCATCTCCACGATTCTCTCTATCTACTTCCGCACGAAGGGCTCCATCCGTCCGAGTCCTAGTATCTCACTCTTGAGCAGTTCCACCATGTTGATAGTCGCGTTTACGTCGCGGTCCCAGTACAAAGCAGAGCAGCTGCCTTCATCACAGCGCAGCACACCGTGGCAAACTTTCTCTTCAAACTGCACTTGGGCTCGGTTGCGGACAAGCACCACACCCTTGCATTTCCTACGTTTAGGTAGCTTCGTGTCCACGGTATATCGGACGGGTGAAAGAGACTGGTGGCACTGCGAGCAGAGCTTGCTCGTCCTGAACTCGTCCATGGAGACCACTGTTGCGCGCTTACGTAACGCCTCTTTTAAACCCTTCACCGGACTCGATGCGTGGCCCTTAATGCCACTGCGCTTACTCCAGTCCCCGTACGCCACGCATACATCCTTGCCTGCGGTTGGAATGATGCGCTTGGCAATCGCGTCTACAGCAACGCGTGACATCCTCTTTCGAAAAAACTTCCACTTGAGGAATGGCCGGTCTGAGCAGAACTGCAGTAGGAATGCCACATTCTGCCAGAAGTACTCCAGTCTTGACATGTATGTCGCGAAGCAAGCCGTTTTAAACGACGGCATGTTCGCGATGGTCGCTTGGTACTGAGGGTGACGTTTTCTCAGGCCATCGTTCCACGCCCTGAACCGGTTGAATCCAGCCAAATGCCTGTACTCACGTGTCGTAACTTGCACAATATCGCGGCCGTTGCGATGGCGCGGTATTTTCGCCCTTCTAATCCAACGCGGCCGGTTTGCCTTCTTACGCTTGCGCTTCTTGTCTCCGTGACGTCCGCGGTGTCGCGTCTTACGTCTCTGTGGACGAACTCTAGTCCCAACGTCTTCTCGCACCGCAGTGACTAAAGCTCGCATCCCTGGATCCAGCCCGATCACGACGTTGGGGACATACCCCACAGGAACCACGGGGTCATCAGACATCTTGTGCGAAACTCGCTTTGGTCCGAACAGCAAAACAGAAGCGGAGTAGCCGTCGGTAGTCACCTGGTTTGCGAAAAGGTGACTCGCGTGGGCGTATTTTTCCTCCACGGACAGTTGAGCGAACTCAACCTTCGTCAGCGGACTTCCTTCCTTCATGGTTTCAAAGCGGGTGATGTCGAATGCATGCCTCAAGACCTCCCATCTGCTGGCTCTGAACGAAGCCGCTGTGACCGGAATATGGGGGAGATCGAAACGGTGGTCCGGGATACGTGAATAAAACCCTGCAAGCGTTGACCCGTTGAGCGTTATGTGGGCGCTCGAGAAAGTCGAGGACACTGGGAACAGCGTAAACTCTCGCACGCCCTTTTCGTTAGGATCCGTTTCCATCCTGCGCTCTACAACGTCCAGGAACTCCCAAAGCAGTCGAACATAAAAACCCATTCCATTCTCCTTGATGTGGTTCGGCCACGGAATCCACTGTTCCTGCCACTCGGAACCGTCCGGAGTCAGAACGTCTCGCATCTCCAGCGCTTCCACAAGTTCCGTTTCCTCGGTGTTGTAGCATGCGCGGAGGATGGCGTTAACGAGATTCTTCTTCTCCGCTTTCTGCTTTTTGGTCATGGTATCGTCGATCTGTCCGAATCTTAGTTGTATGTACAGTCGTAGGCGCTTCCGGAAGTGCTCGCGAATCATCACACCAGCGTTCACGACCATTTGCTCGCGCATTTCGCTTTTCAACTCGCCGTATCCGACCTTGTGCTCAACTTCTGCGAGGCCAGCTCGCTCCCGTTGCGACCGGTACACAACGATGGACTTCCATAGATCCGGGTTCTTTTGGGCGATGAGATTGGTTTTGGAGGTAGACGCCACGCCTGAGAAACAATGGTCGAAGAAGGTCTTGTCGGCAAAGTCTGGGAGCGCAAGTCCGCTTTCGAGGCATCGTAGAGTATGCAAATTAACCAAGTGCCAGACTTCCAACTGGATCTGCTTTATCTCAAGAGCGGTTCGCTGGATTTCCTCACAGAGGCGCGAGTCGTGGCATATTGTCTGGAGGCGACAGACAACGCTGGAGTAACTCTTGCCCTTCTTGAAGTTCTTCTCCAGTATAGTACCGGTAGATTTCTTTCTCTTGGATGACTGTGGTGGCATTGACGCGCCCGCGTCTTGCAGAAGGGAGCTTCGGCTCAGTTGGTCGTGTTTGGTTTGATCTACGGGGTTGCAGGTAAAACTGGGAATGAATTGTCGAGTTGAAGAATGTACGACCCCGGACAACATTTCTACGTCAATCTAGGAGCTTCCGGGCCTAAGTCTACGCACCTTCTTGTATCCAACCCAGTGATGACACTAGACGTTCGATATAACTTCTATGGAAGCTCATTGGGGCAAGAAGAACAATTATACGCCTTGAATTTCGGTACAAGTATAGGAAATTCGATCCACGACAGACGACAAGAGCAAAGTCACTGCTCCTGAAGGTTTCCAGCCTTCGTAAACGGTCACATTCACGTGGTAATATCACGCACTTGTTGTTGACGTCTGCAAGACATCGTCGATGGCGAGTTCGCGCCGAGATCTGTGAGGGATCTTTGAATATATTTGTGAGGCCGCCTCACCCAAAAACACTGAGACGTCGTCCAGCATGTGCCCAACCAACTATCAGCATAAATAATGCCAAAACAGAGTTTACGCGATTGCTTCTCGGTTGGATCAAAGAACTGCGCACGGAGATTAATAAACGCTGCGGGTTTGTGTTTTAGCACCATGTAGAGTTTTTCCATTGGAGCGCAATACAAGCAAACACTGGCGAAATCTGCGAAGAATCCAAGTACCGTGCTCACTTCGTGTCGAGTTTGATTCGTTTCTCCATAACCTCCCAAAATCACGTAAAAGGTCAAGATGAAGAGGATGGTGGTCACTGTAGTGATGGATCGGACAACGTATCGACGATTGTCGGAGAACCGGTAATATATTGCTAGGTATTATAGATGATAGCAGCAAAGTCGCCCACGAGGAAAACACTGGAAAATAAATTTTAGCCAATCATCCTGTAAATTCGACAAAGGTTAGGTTTCGTTGTGCACGGTATGTTAGAGATGAGAGTTGGCTACTGTAGTAGAGCAACCAGAGGGAAGATGGATTGGACTCCCACACTCCGAGCTTGATGCACACGGTAGATATTGAGCGATGGACTGCTGAGCATAACGAGGTAGGAACATCCCGCGAGGATACGGAAGACCAACACAGCAGTAGCGTGTGACATCTTAAATGCAAAGGAGCTTGTTCAGTGTTGTTGAATTGGCTGGGCTGGTAGTAAATTAGACAATGAAGATGTTTCCTGTGTCCATGCCATGATAGAGACCGTGTGCTACTTTGACTAACAAATCCGTTTGACGTCCTCGAAGTTGGCCATGAATAGCAAATTCCTTTTGGCTGTTGATGCATTTTGGTCCTACCCTGCAAAACAAGCACAAGAACGCATTGGATGCACTACATAATTTTCTCTTCGATGCTTTCGATCTATCCGAGAAATGCTGCTTCGAAGTAAACTTTCGCGTACGATGTGATGAAGTACTAGATTATGTAGTATCTTGTTGTCAAAATGAAGAGGTAGCATGAACTCCACAGTATTTGCGCCATATCTTTTACGTTGAAGTACGTTGTCGATTTCACCACTTCGAACCTGTCATTTCCTCATGCTCCGAGTCGCCAATCCAGTACAGAGCGGGGGTAAAACCGAACGAAGAGAACCTGGTGTTTAGCAGTGGGGTTATCAGCAAAATAACCAAATTAGGACGTTTATTGTTCCTCGTAGTCTGCATCTTTTCGTCAGCAACGCCTTTATCACCTCCAAGCTGCAAAACCCCTAAAGAACCTGCGAGTACCCAGCAGTCAAAGACCCGGTCTTCCTCGTTGTCGCTTAGTTGGCCTTGCGGGCAGCAGCAACGGCCTTCTTGACCAGAGAGCTCTTCTGCTTACGGGCGATCATAGCCTTGAAGCGGTCGAAGTCGTTCAGCTCAGCGCGGGTCTTCTTGTTGGCAAGCTTCTTCGCCCACGTGGAGCTCTCCCACTTGGCGAGGGTGTCGGCCTTAGCCAGAGCCTTCTTCAGGGTCTTCTCACGGGCCTGGAGGGGGATGTCCACAGTCAGGTCCGTAAGCGAGATGCGCTTGAAGTTGATCACGTGACGGTTAACACCCGTGACGCTGAAGGGGCCGTCCACGAGAGCCTTGTTCTCGTCCACCACGTCGATGATCGTGGCGATCTTGCCGGCGTCCGGGCCGTAGTTGATGAGCACCACACGGCCGATAGAAACGAAGCGAGTGAAAGTCTAAGTATTGCCATCATATAGAAAGGTAAGTTTTCGGTAAGTAATCTATGCCATGAGCCTTCCTGCCTGCCGCACCATTGTTGCTGAGAGGAAAAACGCCAAACGAACTAATAAGCTTTGGCGTTGGGCACTGGAGCTTTTTGCCCCGTCATTTAGAACCAGTCATCCCAACCCTAGTCATCGCATTGGTCTCTCCACCAATCATTGCGTCTGTAAGTTGTTTTCAAGCTGTATCATTGGTAGAAAACAATATTCATGTACACCACATAATGAATAATAAATACGATACTTCCCATCGTAATGTTCTCCGCATGTTGCAATCTGTATGTCGGAAGGCGGCGACAGCGACCAACCAAACCAGCTGTTACTCGCTGTCATTTTTCACCTTTGCCAGTTTGGAAACTTTCATCGAGGAACAATGGGGTTCGTCAAGGTCCTTAAGAACAAGGCGTACTTTAAGCGCTACCAGGTCAAGTACCGTCGTCGCCGTGAGGGCAAGACGGACTACCGTGCCCGTAAGCGTCTTATCACCCAGGACAAGAACAAGTACAACTCGCCCAAGTACCGTCTTGTTGTGCGCATCACCAACAAGCAGGTGATCTGCCAGATCGCGTACGCCGAGATTGATGGCGACAAGATCCTGGCTCAGGCTACGTCGGCTGAGCTGCCCCGTTACGGTCTGACCGTCGGCCTCAAGAACTACGCCGCCGCTTACGCCACTGGTCTCCTGGTTGGCCGTCGTGTGCTGCAGAAGCTTGGCCTGGACGAGGACTACGAGGGCAACACGGAGGTGGACGGTGAGATCGTCAAGACCGAGAGCAACGGCCGCACCTACTTCGTGGATGAGGTTGCTGACGAGAAGCGTCCCTTCCGTTGCTACCTGGACTGCGGTCTGCGTACCACCACCACCGGTAACCGTGTGTTCGGTGCCCTCAAGGGTGCTGCTGACGCTGGTCTGGACATCCCCCACAGCGAGAAGCGTTTCCCTGGCTACAGCCGTGACGACAAGAGCTACGACGCTGAGGTCCACCGTGACCGTATCTTCGCTATCCACGTGTCGGAGCACATGAAGGAGCTCGAGGAGGATGACCCGGAGATGCTTGCTGCTCACTACGCTGAGTACGTCAAGGCCGGTGTTGACCCTGATGAGCTGGAGGACCTGATCACCAAGGTGCACGAGGCCATCCGCGCGGACCCGTCCCCGGCTGCCAAGAAGGACCACACCTTCGACAAGAAGTACAAGAAGCAGGCCAAGCGTTCGCGCCAGCAGCGCCAGGCTCGTGTTGCTCAGAAGAAGGCTCACGCCGCTTCCAAGCAGTAAATCTTGTCCTAGGACGTATTGTAGCTGGTTGTCAGTCATGACGAGCAGCTTCGTCTGCAGTAATGCACCAATAACACGATGAAAGTTCAAACACCTTCCATTATTGTCACCATTATTGTTCTTTACGTTTGTCGTTTTAAATAATCGTACTTAATTGAGACCTTAAATACTAGTAGTTTACCCTTTCGTTACCCATTTTCCGTATTTTATCATGGCGTTCTCAATGAAGCTGCCGACCAGTAAAGGCAAGAAGAAGCCTCTCGCTGCGTCATTCACGGCGAAAGGAAAGCAGTACGGTCTCGTTCTTCCGGAAAAGGACTCGAAGAAGAAGGTATTCCCGCAACTTTCACGCTCTAACGCTACTGGTTCTTATCGCAATCTCACTCTAAAGACGTTGTATCATTCTGGCCAGGTGCACTCCAGTGGTTTCAATGTTTTCGCTGCTGCAGCTGAGAAAAGCAGCAAGGAAAAAGCCAAAGACAATGATAAAAATGCTAGACGTCGAGTGGGGGAGGAAGCAGCTCGTAGTCTGCAGCAGAGCCAAGTAGACAAAGTACGAGCACAAGCTCTGGCTGAAGACGCTTCAGTGTTTGACTATGATGCAGTGTATGACGACATGAAAAGCGTCAGGGAAACAGAAGCAGAGAAACGTGCAGCTAAACGAGAAGAAGAGAAGAAGAAATCAAAGTACATCAGCACTTTATTGCAGCAAGCCAAGATTCGAGAAGTTGAGAATGAGCGTATTCGAGAACGAAGACTTCTCAACGAACGCAAAGCTGACGATGCAATGTATGGAGACAAGGAGAAACTCGTGTCAGCTTCTTACAAGCGAAAATTACAGGAGATGCAGCGTTGGGATGCAGAGGATGCGCGACTTGCAGCTCTCGAAGAGAACGAAGACGTCACCAAGCAGGGCGAACATGCGATGGCTGGATTTTACGCTAATCTCAACAAGAACATCGCGATGGGTGGCTCTACTGCCAATGCACGAAGTGCGTACACGGCTAAAGAAGCACGACAAGGAGCGGAAACTAGCGAGAAACCGGCTAGAAATGAGCAGGGCCATCGTGAAAGAGTGGAGAGTCCCCGTAACGAATCTGCGACCAAAAAGCCAAGAAGTGATCAACCAGACGAAGACAAACAACGGTCTAGCGAAGTCTCGCCCGAACGTGAGGCTGTCCGCACTAATACAGACGCTTCAGCACCACGCGACGAGGCGAAACCGAGCAAGGAGGACGCGATCGCTGCTGCTAGAGCACGGTTCTTGGCTCGTAAGGCTCAACGTAAAGCTTAGTTCGAGAAGAATATCAGCAGAAGACATGAAAAGAATTGAGCTTGTTGAAGATACTTGAATGAAGATACTTTTTGTTTCTAGGCGTACTTCCACTTCAACAGCGTACATATGAGTAAAATAAATATCAAACGTATCGAATTTAATGCACCGACTGAGTCAAATGCTGCAGTCCCAGCAATGAAGTGGCAGCCAGAAGCTCAAGGTCCTGAAGTTGCGGGATGGGATTCTCATCATTGGATCTTGAACTTTGCTTGGAGCGTTTGCGAGTAGAATTCTTCCGCGGGCGCTTGTTCTCGTCCAGAGAAGTTGTAGATGACGTTGAAGGCGAGAAACTCTCGTCCATAGCCGACCACGAGCGCTTACGAGGCGAACTCGACGGACTTGGCACAGGTGACGTCGATACCAGTTGATGCAAATTGGCTGGCACTTCCAATTTGTTACCACGAGGGCCTCCACGTCCAGTGGACAAGAAATTCTTGACTTCAACTCCAGATTGACGCAGTACAGGCTGCCACAGCCGTTTGCGAGCGTTCGTGAACCAATTGGACAGCTGTTTGACCTCGATGCCAGCTTCATTGGCCAATTCCTCCTTCTCTTCTTCACTTGGGTATGGGTGTGCAAAGTGTTCCGGTGAGAACATCCAAGCCTTCAGTACGTTCTTCGCTTCAGGATGGAGCGTGCCTCGACGTGTCCCTTTCTTACGTCTATTAGCTGCAGTCTTCTCCATGGGCTGCTCCATTTCCTCTTCATCTCCGTTACTTTCCAGCTCGTACGAAGCGCTGGAGAACGACGGGAGACGTAACTCACGACTGGGAGCACGTTGAGCAGAAATGGCGAATTGCAGACCAGGCAGAGCGTTTTTCGCTGGGTTGGGCGACGTCACAGGTACTGATTTCCCCGTGAGCACTGGAGAAGCCATAGCTAAAGCCATCGCAGAGTCCTCACTGGGGTCCGTAGGCGACAAACAAAGCTGTGCCGACTTCTTGGCTACATGTTGCTTCTCGGGTGTGTTGGATGCAGTCAGCAGGCGCATGGCCACAAGACGCGCGTGGCTTGGTGGCTCCATTCTCGGTGGGTTTTTTTACTGCAAAGGATTGAGATTCGCTTGCGGGTGACGCGGCAGTTTGGAGAATGAGAGTGACTACGTCAGGACGGCAACTTGCCTTTTTTGTATGGACTTGACTATTGACGACACGCGGAAGTTGCGCGGACCAATCAGCGCGCTGCGTGCGACGCGGCGTTAAAATGCGGGACAGATGGGTGTAGATGTCGCCTCTCCTGTCGTCGAGGCTACAGTGAGTTCAAGGCTGAAATTGGGAGGGATGACCTGTAGTAATGAGTCGGTCGTGACGTCGTGGATACTTTTTTTCCCCTTTCAAATAATTTGAAATGGATGTGACTTGATGGGCTTCGCTTGGGTCGAAGTAGTTTTCGGAGTGTGTTTTTTTTTGTTGCTTGGAGTCTGCGGATTGCAAAGTGAAAGGCGAGGGCTAAGGCCCAAGCATGAGCTGGTCGGTTTCTCTCCTGGCGCCACCTCTGAAAGGCGAGGGCGACCACCTGGGCCGATCTGCACGTCTCTTGGCAATGCCGCGACAAGAAGACGCTTGAAAACCCGGCCTTTTTATATTCGTAACGGCTCGAAATGAGAACGTTACCCATTTTAGCTTGGCTTTTTTAAACTGCAATTGTATCGAGACGACCTGGATCAATATGGGTACTATAACCCAGATCGCCTAAAAACTGGGTCTGATCCAATGATGGTCATCAGAAAGCGGCTGGATGGAAATCTGCAACGTGCGTCAAGTCTTTCAAACTGGCGAGCTCGTTTCTCAGCGAGAGTCGAGCATTGCGCTTTGCCCCAGGCGTGTCAAAGCTGCGAGTCAGCGGCACGACGCGACGAAGCGACGGAAATCTTTCCACACGCCTGGGGCGGAGACTCACTGTGGGCGGACGTGCTGACAAGCAACTCCCAAGGTTATCACCTCGCTGCTGGCTCTGGAGCCGTTACGCTCTTTCAGCCGTCAACGAGCGGTTGAAATGCACATCAAAAAAGGCTGCATACGCCGCCCCTCTAGCCCGAAACGGACGTCTAGTGAAAGGGCGGCGACGACTAGCTAGCATTTGGTGTTGATCCTATTGACGGGCTGTTACACAGCGCTTCAACATGCAGACGAGAAGGATTGACCTGGGTCTTGTCACTGTCTTAGATAGCAACAAAAGTTGAGAACATTAGTTCAAAGTGCTCCGTGACGGAGAGAAGTTGACCGCCAGGCAAAGCTCGATTTGCATATCTCGGAGTGACATGTCCCGAAGTGTATCCGATCCTCTTTCCTCGCAGTTATCGACGAACGCGCGGCGCATTCCTCATCGAGAACACGGCAATCCCTCCCTCCACCTAAACAGCAACTTGTCACTGGCGAAGTATCATGCCTGCGTTTCAATTGCCCCGTTGTGATAAAATTTAGGACCGACAGTGTGCACCTTGACTTCAACCCCTACACAGCTCGTGATTCAGATCTGCATCGACTTCAACGATCAACATTGCTGCCTGCTGTCGCACCCAAACTTCTGGCACTCAGCCACAAGTCACAGCAGCATAAAGGTTAGGATAAACCCAACGGGATAAACCTGGATTTTCAACTCAGACTGAGGCGGTACGAATGCACACAGCACTTAGAGCCAGAAATTTTCCACGCCACGTGTACCAACGACGATGATTCAACGCCAGCCATGGCCTCCACTGGAAACAAGCAGTCGCAAATTGCGATGGTGCGGTGTGCTTGTTTGCATGAAGAGATGTAGCGTCTGGAGCATTGCTCCTGCAGGACTTCCGAGATATGTTGCAGTTGAAGTAGTACTTTAGTGATGCGGAGCATGGTTTCCTTCATATTTGATATCCTAAATGAGGTGCTCAAGAAACGAGAAGATAGTTTAAAAAAATGGATATAATTCAGCAGATCATTCTCACTACAACAAGTGAAATGGGAAATGGGGGCGTGATGTTGCACGATACAGTCACCTCCTCGTGGCTTACACAGTTTTGTCCGTCGGTGGTTGCTCTCGCAGAAGCTGCAGGGCGTCTTCCAACGAAATTGAGGGGTCCCCAGCAACGATGCGCTTGATGATATTCGTAGCCGCAAGTACATCGTGCACTCGGCTCTTAGCGTTGCAGATACCGAAGCGCACCTTGCGCACTTGCAGCTTCTCCTGTGTATCCGACATGACTTGGATCGTCGTGGCGTCCATGTCGTTCATGTTCCGTGCATCCACCAACACTCCACGCGTCACGATACCCAATGCTTTCAGACGAACCATTTCATGCTCAATGGCCAGGGCAATGCGCTCGCAGTTAGCGAAGTACAGCGAGCTGTTGACACGGACGACGATGATATCGTGCAGGTCGTGAGCTTCGGGGAAAAGCTCGCGATCCACATAATTTCCGTTGTCAAGTTCTCCCAGAAAAGCTACCGGGGACACCTTTGTTTTCCACATCAGAGCCAAAACGGAGCAGATGATAGAAGCGATCAAACCATCCAGTACGCCTAGTCCGAGAGTGAGGATGAACGAGAGAGTCCAGACCCAAAACTCGTCACGTTTAACGTGAAAGAGCCACTTGGCCTCCTTGAATTCTACCAGAGACCAACCAGCCACGATAATGATCGACGCCAGTGTTGCACTCGGCAGGTAGTACAGCGCACTCGTGAGTGTGTACAAGGAGAGGATCACGATCAGACACGTGATGATGGAAGCCAATTGAGTGTGGGCGTTCAACAGGTTCACAGCAGTTCGAGACATTCCGCCGGTAGGAGGCATGGCCTGGAAGAAACCTGCTACTGTACGATGCTAGCAATGCCCAAACCTGTGAGCTCCTGATCCGTGTTGATATCTTCACCACGTTGAATTGCCAGACGTTTGGCCATAGCGATACTCGACAAGAAGACCACAACTACGACAGTTAAAGCGTGATACAAAATATTGCCGAACTTGTCGCCGTCGATGAGGTGTTCAGTGAATCCATACCAGGGGACCTTCGGATCAGGGAATCCACCGGGAATCGTGCCTGTGAGCTTTAAATGCGACGACCCCAGTAAATACCCGACGATCCCACCAAAAATGCACACAACAAGTGGACCAAGGTCACACATTGTACGGGCCAGGAAGATCGCAACCAGCACAGCTTTCGACTTGGGTTTGGCTTCTTGCAGTCGCTTGTCACCAACGTCAGAAGTGCGAGCGTAAGCGTTCTCCATACTCTGGTACTGTTCTTCGGAGAGAGAGAAACCATGACTGTGAGTTGTGTGAGCTGGAGCATTGTTTGTCTGTACTGGAGTTAGAACCCTCTCCGTCTCCCCTGTTAACTTCTCTTCTTCCTTTGAGGGCGACTCGAATAGCTGCATAAGCACGGGTGACGGGAAATAGTGTTTCTTGATGATCTTGATCGCAAACAGGTAAACGATCGAGATAGCAGCAACTGCGAACGCCGTCAAATTGGTACTTCCGATATGTGGTAAACCGTTTGCGGTGGGTAGTCTTGTGATGGGAATTTAATGCCTAAAGCATTGGAAAACTGTGACAACATGATGAGCAAGCCACCGGCCGAAATTGTTGAGGTTAGGGCTCGTTCATAGGGACCACCTCTACACCGTGTCTTCTATAAAATAATAATGAAGAGACACGGTACTTTTGACTCTAATAAATTATGTGCTAAAATGTCTGTGACATCAGTACGATGAATGGTAGAGGCGATTCTAGACTACGTTTCTGAATGCCGCATACTATTTTCTAGTGAGTAGCTATCTACTTTCTTAAACATTAATCTTACTTCTTCTTTTTCTCTCTTCTACCCTACTTCCTTCAAGCTGCGCCCAAGTTCCCCGCAACAGGTCATGAGCCCTCAGCAAGCCTCAAGTGACGACTTCCCCCGACTCTCTGGTGCTAAGAATTTCGACGTCTGGAAGGCCCGAGTCAGTGCATCGCTCGATGGCAAGCATCTGTGGTGAAGCGCGAATAAGAAATCCGAGAAAAGGCAACGTCAGGCCCTAAGAGAGTCGGATCAAGCGACAGGGGCCTCTGGCGAAGCAAGATGTCAGTTGATGACCCCAGATTGCGCGAACGATGGCTGACGAATGGATCCAGATCGATGTTCGTCTGGATCTCGCCAGCGATGAATGGATGGCGTCTTGGTCAAGTGAGACTAAGTGATTGGAGAACCCGTCGTGCGGTCCCGCGTGGCGGCTCAGGGTCGGAGGAGAAAAGGGCGCCTTGCCTGAGGTCGCATGAGAAGGAGATCAAGGCGGCAGAGGGTCGGGATCGGTGTGATCTATGGTGGGCCGGTGACAACATAACCGTGAGATGCTGCCGAGGGGACCTGATGGCAGTGTTAGTCGCGTGGGGAGTGGTGATCAAGTCTGGGAAGCTCAAGACCTGGAATGTCGACGACGCAGGCACGCGAGATCAAGTATGAAGGCTGCTGATCAGGATCATTGTTCAAGACGGTGGACCAAGATCGATGACCGAGATGGTTGATCGAGATCGGCTGATCGCCAGATCGGCAGATCGAGATCGCGATCAGGGGTTAGAGTGAGATCAAGATCGAAGATCGGAAGGGCAGCTGTGTAGCCGGATGTCAGGTAATCGTAGGATAGCAGATGAGGATGGGGCTAGTAGACATAGGAATAACCATAAACAGAATCGAATTTGCTCTGGACATCACAAGTGCCTTCGTTCAAGACCGGAACTGGGAATTACATTGGCCCCGGCATCAAGAAGGTAAGGAGAAGAGATCTAGCATAGAGGTTAATTCTGGATAATACATTGGCCAGTTTTACCTATCTAGTGATCTATCCTTTACGTGCGAACTACGGATCGGAAGGAATTGGCTGCTTGGCCTGACGATCTCGTCGACTCTCAACCCATCAAGACACCCGCTATAGGAAGCGGCAAGCATCGTAAAGGAAGGGATCAGATCCCCAACATTTGGACCTTTGGAAGACCTGGATCGAAGACCAGGTGACCGAGATCAAGGCTCTAGAACTCGCCTGTGACCCGGATCAACCCCTCCGAGGTAGAGTGAAGTATTCCCACGCTATCTCACACCCCT
This sequence comes from Phytophthora colocasiae, assembly GCA_018806915.1. Classification (NCBI taxonomy): domain Eukaryota; phylum Oomycota; class Peronosporomycetes; order Peronosporales; family Peronosporaceae; genus Phytophthora; species Phytophthora colocasiae. Next base: position 608,689 of record JAGKQI010000045.1, read on the forward strand.
ACGTCACCCAAGACATTCTTCTCGTCCCAAGACATCTTCCAGAAGTCACCTGGAAGAGCGTAACCCGCCTACCGACGGGTACACAAGGTGAACACTACACGCAACAAGATCACGGATCATCGGGACCCCCTCCGTTAGTCGGTGTCTGGGCGCAAGTGGCGATCGCGATCGGCCTCAACCAGATTTTGGCCAGATCCGCTCCACCACAATGGTGCGCGTGCCCGGATCTTCTGGTGACTTCGGATATCACCGTGAGTCCCAAGAAGATGTCAAGATTAAGGAAGAACAAGGGGAAGAAGTGCCTACGAATGTTGGATCGGCGGAGGCACCACTGAAAACGGAAAGATCCACAGATCAGCAGAGTTCTGGGAGGATCTCTACTGACAGGCACGAGGCAGACCTGGATCGCAATCCAGATCTTGAAGAAAAACCTCGAATTCCTCCCAAGGCCCCTTCGAGGGCCACCGCGAATCTCGATGAGAATCGAGATCCGCACACAGCAGCTGATAAGTGAATCAGCAAGCTGAAACCTAATCTGCTCACCAAGTCCACTGTTGCCTCAAGATCGACCAAGAAAAGAAGATCAAGAGCACCCGGACGGAAATTGAAAGCTCCAGACTCAGAGCCAGAGGACATGATCAGCCCGGGATCGACGATTACCAAGGACGCGATCGAGCAGGCCTATTACAGGAAGATGCTAAGCGAGACCTTGCTTAACGACCCCGTTCTTACGATCATACAAGTCCGCCAGATCGGTAACCTCACCGGCCCAGTGTCAGAAACCCCGGACTAGCTCGGACCGCCTGAACGCGGTGAAGATTCTACTTAATCTGCTCCAAGAGGCTGGTTTAGTGGCTGGAGAATTCGACCTAAACTCTCTATTTGACCTGGAACTGGAAGCGATTCAGTATGCAACCCATGACCTATTCAACTCTCTCAAAGTCTTGGTCGGCGAGCGCCCACTGACGCCCGATCTAGGTTATCAGACTGGATCGTCATGCTACGCGTCAGCGACCTCGGAACCAGATTCCGACAGCCCGAGAAGGCTGCAACGCATGTCGTTAGGCCCCTCCGGTGCCAAATTTGTGAAATCGCGTATGAAGAAACAAGATACACGATCGATGGCCACGAAACTGGAGGCTAAGACACCTGATCAGCAAGAAAATCGCCGGACCCGGACAGACCAGACCGCGCCGACGACTAATTCCACGGGATCGAGCAACAAGCTGGACGACTACTTTCAAATGGCGATGGATCGTTTCTTAAAAGAACGGAATCTCGCGACACCCCGATCGCCGATAAAAAGGGAGTTGGATGTTGAAATGGAGTCCGTTACGGCCTCGGATCCGGATGCATGGGAATACGATCCGGACGATATGGGCATACCAAGTTCCGGTGGACAGATGTCGAGCCGAGCAGCGATCGCATCCGCGGCGATCGGTCAGGAAGGATCGTCAATGATCCAGCGGGTCCGGATCTCAGCAATCCTCGGATCTGAAAGATTTTGCAGGTAAAGATCTGGACGAAGATCGCGCTCGGGCCTGGATCAGTAAGGTCAAGTCAGCGTTCCAGCGTGATCAGGCTACGGAAGAAGAAAAATGCCTCACGTTTGCAGATCTGATGGTGGGACCGGCAAAGAACTGGTACAGGCAGCTCAGTCGAACGACGAAAACCAAGTGGGCGGATCTGCTGGACAGTTTCCAGACCCAGTATTGTGGGTTGGGTATGTCGGTCGCGTGGCAATACTATCACGCTCGCAAGCGATCGGAAGAAACTCCCTTGATTACCTCTACCGGCTCAACGTGGCGGCTTTACGTGCTAGACTGAAGATCAAGGATGGGAGCCCTAAGGCCCGCCGGGAACATGTAGACCACTACATCGAGACATTGGGAGATCCGGAGTTAGCTTGATCGGCGACCCTACTCCGACTGAGCGACGTCGATGAACTGGAGGAGGTACTTCGTGCCCGGGAACGGGCGAAAAAGCAGAACAACGTAAATCTGCGTTCCGGATCGAAGTACAGACAAAGGCACCGGCCAGTGCCCCGGCGGCACCCACCCGAGCGGTGGTACGGGCGATCAAGCCCAAGATCCGAGCTCGGAATCAGAGGAAATATCCGGATCGGACGGATCCGATTCTGAAGAGCGATCTCCGGAGGATATATCTTGCCGCGTCGGAAGACAAGCAGATCGGCACTGGGGGCGTTCCCCACCAACAGGATCAGTCGCGATCGCAGGTGAACGCGCAAGATCGAGGCCGGATCGCGGATCGCAGGGTACGTCAGACCACGATCGAGGTCGCTGTTCACACTGTGGATCGCGGAAGCATACGGATCTGGACTGCTGGAGACGTCTAACCCTTGTGAAAAGTGCGGGAAGAGGGTCACCCAACGGATCGCTGTCTGTATACCTGCCGTGGTTGTGGGAGATCCATGAAGCTGGAGAATGCCCCATGGAAGAATTCTACAACCAGATCCGCAAGTGGTACGACCCGACCCGACATGCCGCATTGTTCCCCGAGAAGGTGGAGAAGATGTTAAACTAGGACGCTCGCCGGTTTGGAAACCGGTACGAGCCGAAGCGTTCTGAGTACTGCATCTATGCATATGTGAACAAGAAATCGAGAGATCAAGATAGGAGAATTCGGATCTGCGCGGTAATACATGTAAGTTGCATTCGTATACTGTTAAGATCATGAGTCTTCCCCGGATCGATGAGTTCTCTCGATCTGGTGCGGAAGTGGCTCTGGATCTCAAGGAAGGAGAGTCCAGGGGTATTGGAAATACCACGCACCCGGAAAATGGTTCCGCCAAGCCAAGATCTCAGGCAAGATCAATCACGAAAGAGCGATCTTGCTCCTGGACACTGGCGCCGAGGTATCCATCTTGGATACCACCTTTGCTCGTAAGGTTAGGTGCCACTTTGACACTAGTCAGAGACAGGAGTGTGTTGGGATCGGTGATAATGTGTACACCACCGAGGGAAGAACGAGGATCAAGATCACGCTTGCGGGATACTTGGTCTACTTTTTCGATATTTGGATCGGGATCTATCCGGGCAAGATGCGATCCTGGGTATGGATTTCATGATCCCGGCTGGAGTCCGGATGGATCTGGCGAAGGGATCGATGTGCACCTAATGAAGTGGGGATCCACTTAGTGGTCGCAAGAGATTATACGGGAGAAGGTAAGATCGGTAAAATTGGAGGAAGATCTACATATCCCAGTTGGGGATCTGGAAGAGATCGCATCGAGAGTGAAATTATCGGCGACAGAAAAATTGTGGGTGACCAGAGGCGACCAATGGGTACCTACAGTGGTGAATGGACCCGGCCGAACTCGGTACTTAGTGATCACGAATTTGAGCGAGAAGATTTTACGACTGGATCACAGATTACATGTTGGAATGGTACTTGATCAGGAAAAAGTGCCTCGATTCCCCGGGTTTGTGCTCGATCGGATCCCGACGTTACATGGGTGGCAGAATCTAGCTCTAGAAGCGACTGTGGACGCAAGACCAGAACCTCAGGAATCCGTGGAGATCCCTTACCGTCGGTCCGAACGGCCGACCTACGTTACGCCGCGATCCATACTCCGCCGAGGTGGGGCAACCAGGACCGACCCTGATCCTGCACCAATATCGACACCGGAACCGCGATCACCAACCGATACAGCCGAAGTCAAGGTCGCATTCATCGATCCCCAACCGGATCCCATGGATACCCCACCGATCACGATCAGTTCCGACAAGACCCCGAGTGGCGAAGCTGGGGCGGTGAGACTGAGACGAATGAGAGCTTGCCAGATCAGGCCCCAGATCGGACAGATCGGACATGCGGAGAAGAGATCGAGGAAAAAACAGAAAAACCAGATTTTCAAATCGAGATCAAACATGAATCCGACGCCGATGCGGTCCCCAGGGTTAAAGACACCCCGATCTTGACAGCCAAGGACGATAGGCTGCGTGATCAATCAACGGATGAACCGGATCCGACATCTCCTGAAGGGATCGAGAACGCTGATCAGACCCACTTACACGAAAGTGGTGATTTTTCGACCGAAGATCTAGCCGATAATCTCGCAGTAGTACCAGAGATCCAGATCTCCACCACCGAAGAAGTCAGGATTGAAGATCTGCAAGTAAGAATCCGGGATCAGCTACCCCGGAGGAGATCGAGAAACTTCGACAGATTATTTGGAAGAAGCGACATCTCCTGATCGGAAAGGGAAACGCACTTCCTCCAGTGGCCAAGGGTGTTATATGCGATATCGACGTGGGTGATGCAAAGCCGATCGCACAACGAGTCCGAACGGTGGCGCCACAGTTTCGCGAGAAAGTATCGGATCTTATCAAAGGACTCCTAGCTGCCAAGATCATTCGGCCATCGACATCGCCATGGGCATCTCCGATCGTGGTGATCATCAAGAAGAACGGTGTAGACATCCGACTATGTATCGATTATCGGCTGGTGAACGGTCTCACAAGGCTGATGATCTACCCGATGCCTTTGATCAATGACCTGTTAGAAGATCTTGACAAGGTTCTGTGGTATTGTTCATTAGACATGGCGAGTGGATTCTGGGTCGTATCAATGACCGATCGAGCTCGCGCGATCTCGGCTTTCATCACTCCATTTGGCCTTTTCGAGTGGAATCGCATGCCGTTCGGGCTGAAGAACGCCCCTCAGATCTATCAACGTCTTGTGGACAACGCCCTATATGGATTTTTGAAGATCTCCCAGTCAGGGAATACGAAAGACTCTACAGATGTGTTTGAATCAGGGGTCCCGGAAGATCCTGGTCGCCCGTCGGTTCTAGGACGGAGATCTTACATCGACGATATCTTGATCACGGCTGGAACATGGGATCAAATGTGCGATCGGGTGGAAGACCTATTGGAGGCCTGTGATAAGTGGAATCTCTCGATCAGTGTGGCGAAGAGCTTCTGGGGCATGGATAAGGTGGAATATCTCGGACACAAAGTGTCGATCGATGGATTGGAGGCAAACCCGAAGGACCTGAAGTCTCTGACGGATCTACCATTCCCTGGATCACTCCGATCCATGCAATCGTTCCTTGGAAGTTTGAATTACTATAGTCGGTTCATCGAGGATTATGCGATCTATGCATCGGTCCTATATGAACTACGTGAGGTGGAGTTCGCAGAACTGAAGAAGCGACCAGATCTACGAAAGATCATGGATAGCATGGACCTGATCACTCAAGATCCCGTCGCGCTTAAGTCGGATCGGGATAGATCGCTAGATATCCCGACTCAAAGAAGCGATAGTACAACGGATCCTGACTTGGGGGCGATGTCTTCACCCTGTTCAAGCGAGATCGGAACCAACCTGGGCCTAAAGACTGATGAAGAGAGGTGGGGTAGGGCATACAGGGCGTTTACAGCCTTGAAGACCAAGATCGCGTCGACCCCGATCCTTCGCCACTTCGACACGACGAAGTTACCCGTGGTGATCGTGTACGCTAGTGACTGGGCGATTTCCGCCGCACTAATGCAGGAACACGACCAGATCTACCACCCGGTCGCGTTTGCCAGCCGAACCTTGAAGACTAACGAGCTGAATTATAATGTTGCCGAAAAGGAGGTGTTAGCTCTACTTCGGATCTTGGATCTACACTACACCTTGTTGGTGGGACGTCGGATCAAGGTCCTAACCCGACACTCGACGCTTGCCTGGCTGTTCAAGTCTGCCGGCCTCCAAGGACGTCTGGGACAATGGTCTGCTCTTCTGTCCCCGTGGACACTCGAGATCACGAAGTGTACGAAGGGGGAGGATGAAATACTGGGGGCGATCGCAGCTAACATAACGCCCCGATCGGAGATCGACGAAGCTCTGATCGCGATCGCGCCGCGTAAGGAGCCAAAACGTCGGATCCAGATGCCGATCCCCACTGTAGACCCAGATGAGGAGTTGTGGGTTATAAGTTTCGACGGATCGGCACGCGTGAAACGAGGAGGAGGCGCTTTCAGCGCGATCGTGTGGAGTTTACCAGAGTGGAAGGTGATCAGGGCTAGATCGGATTATGCTGAAAGCCTCACTGTCAATGAAGCGGAATACCGTGGACTCTTGCTAGGTCTTGGCATGATCGCACAGTTAGAACGCCGCCGTTTGGTCGTTTGTGGCGATTCGAATCTGGTAATCCGACAAGTCCGGGGCAGAGATCGACTGCAAGGCGCCAGGATTGACGCTACTGAAACAGAAGGTGCTAGATCACTTGCGGAATTGGGAGATCACGAGCTGGTCCATGTGAAGAGAGACTGGAATGGGAGCGCAGATAGCTTGGCGAGTGCGAGGAAGCGGGATCGAAGTCCACGATGAGACAGATCGATGCGATCTGACCACCCTGAATCGGCTTAATGAGGTGTTGATCCCTCGAGTTGAAGATCGATCTGTGCAAGTGTCGGCAGTAGCCACGCGTGCAGCCCGAGCGCGACCTGGCGCCGCTGTCTTGCGAAGGAACTGATCCGGGAGATGCGGGTTGATCGGATCGAGCGAGCCCAGGACGAGGAGGTCTGGATCGCAGGACTAAAGAAGTACCTGGCTGGGCAGATCGCGGATCTTACTCGAGCCGAATCCGGATCCTACGCCAAGATCGCCTCCGAGTACGAGGTAGATGGAACAAGATCTGTTGTTTTACTGCCCACTAGGGCCGAGATCAAGAGGTGATCGCGATCGCCTGATGAGACTTATAGTTCCAGAAACGCTACAGCAGGATGTCCTCCACCACTATCATACGACTCTGGAAGGAGGACATCAGGGGATCGGACGCACTTATCAGCGGATCCGAGATCATTTCCACTGGAGGATTATATCGGAGCGTGCAGCGATACGTAGGCGAGTGTGTAGATTGTGAGACCGGGAAGGGAGACCCACGATCCGGGCGAGTCGCCAGAATCTGCAGGCGACATACCCATCTCCAGATCATAGCAATGGATCACATACCTTCTCTGCCCAGATCCAACAAAGGCAACACCGAACTACTGATCTGGGTCGATCTGTTCACGGGATATGTGATCGCAAAGGCCAGTTCCTCCCGATCAGGCCCAGACCGTCGCGGAATCTTATGAAGAATGCGTGTTCCGCAGATTTGGTGCTAGCGAGATGATCAGGCACGATCGAGAACCGGGTTTCATGTCCGACTTCTTCAGATCGTTCAATAAGATCCTGGGGCAGCGACAACGGGCGACGATGGCCTACCGGCCGCAAGCCAACGGGACTGCGGAACGGCTGGTGCAAACGGCGACTAGGGCGATCAAGATGTATGTTCAAGATCTCGATCAGAAGGACTGGGATGAATACGCGGAGAGACTGACGTTCGCCATTAATACGGCTCACGATCGGGTTCGGGGAGATACCCCTCATTACCTGGTACATGGATGGGATCCGAGATCGACGTTGGAGGCAACGATCCCGATCGGATCGACCAGACGCCACGATCGCGATCCAAGACGGTGGAGGTATCGGGTTCAGAGATACTACCAGCAGTCGCGAGAGCAGGTCAACGCTAGACTACGAGGAGGCGGTTGCTGATCGAGCCGATCGGCACAATGAGGATGTCGATCCGCATCAGATCGAAGCTGGATCACGAGTTTGGCTATACCTAGATCGTGTGAAGGAAGGGTATGCACGTAAACTCGCTCACCTTTGGCACGGCCCGTTCCGTGTTGCAGAGAAGCTCAACGAATTCACGATCAAGCTGGAGATCGCGGGATCTGATTACCATATCTTTCCAGTGGTCCATGTTTCTAAGCTAAAGCTGGTGCGGAATTTTCCGGATCGACCGCGGGTCGAGTTGACTGTGGATGAAGCAGATCGGCTAGATTTCGATGAGATCCTCCTTCCGGAGGACAGTTGGGTCCCAGATCTGGATGCCGACGAGTACGAGGTCGAACGGATCTCGGACATACGAAGTGGGAAACGGACTCGCTACGGCCGGATCTATCGTGAATTCCTGGTGCACTGGGTCGGTTATGATGAACCAACTTGGGTCGACGAAGCTGATCTTAACTGTGGAGCCATACTGAGCGCGTTCCTACGTGATCATGCTAACCGAAATCGGTTTGGCGTGATGCAGTCGCACGAAGAGGTGTAGACGCAGAGAAGGCGACGTGACCGGGTCACAACGCCGAGATCGCGGATGCTGATCTGGATGTCTATCTGGATCGGATGTGGAGATTTTATATTTTTCGTGGAGATTTTATATTTTTCTTGTATATGCATGTGAAACCGGAGTGATTGGATGGAAGGTGTGGAGATTTCGAAGATGCTAAGTGGGATCGAAACTGTGGAGTAAGTATGGAGAAGAACGCTGGTTTTTGAAGCTGGAAAGATTACGTGGAATTGAAAAGAGGCTAGGCTGGAGTCAGGATCGCGTGGCGAAGTACCGGATCGTGATAGAGAATATGTAAGCGTGCTGACCAACTCCGGGCTCAGCTGATCACCTCCGGACTGGTCGAGATCGCGGGATCAGGGAGTCCCAGAAGGTGTAGGTGGAGCAGGCGGGTTAAACTTGTTTTCGAGCCGTGGGATCTGCCGGCGACGGGTGATCTGCCGGCCGATCGCGGTAATGGATTGCGCCACGGGCCCTCCAGATCGCATTCTGCCAACGCAGAGATCAGATCGGTGGGCTCCGGTCGGTTCAGAGTCGGCTGGGCCAGGTTAGCCATTCGGGAGGCCGATCCGGGAGTACCAGTATACCCGATCACGGATAGTAGGGAAGTGCAGGAAGTAGGGATCGAGCAGAAGATCGATGTCCGCCCACATCGCCCTCATCATGGGCAGGAATCGTCCCAACAGCAGCCGCCAACGTTCTCCGGTACGGCTACGCGCGTTGCCGACGCTCGAGGTAATACCGACGGAGATCAGGATCAGCTTCATACATCGCCTTCGTGATCTCGAGATAATGGGTCGATTCCCCAGTAGGCCTGCAGGTGATCTGACTCGAAGGCGGCGTAGGCATCCGCGATCTGCCCCAGCATGGTTCCAGCACGACGATGTAGACCGAGATCGAAGGTGAGGGGGCCGGTCGGTTGCGGAGCACCTCCCAAGGTCGGGTAGCAAGTAGGGCCTGCACGTTGGGCCCAGTGATCAGGCTAGCCAACCAACCGACCCCGGCTCGGGAAGGGCGATTAGCCGGTGATCTCGCGGAGGTAGAGGAATCCGGGAGGTAGCAGCAGCCTCTTGGACAATGTGGAGAGGATCCCATACCGACGATCGCCAAAGTTCCGACGAACATCCGGATCCCACGGGAAGACATCACCAGCCTGCAAACTGCCGGACGTTCGCATACCCGGGAATGAGACGAGCTGATCGCGAACAGGGAGGGTGCAGCTGGGGGCGTGGCGAGCCGCCGGAGAGCCGCCACCCGGAGATCCCCACCGGGAGGGCTCCCGCCAGCTGGACTACCCCTCGGGGACCCCTGAGTGAGAAGTGATCGGAGTCTGTGGGGAACTGCCGCCCGGAGGTGTCGGCTGCGCCGGAGAGCGCGTCGATGGAGCAGGACCCTTGATCACCGGATGCTGGAGGAGGATTTCCATGCCGGCGGTGCCACGACAGCGATCGGAGTATCGTAGCCCGGAAGAGCGTCGTCGGATCCAGCGCCAGAATCCTCCGCGTCATCGTCATGCTCTGGATCGGGTTTACGTTTGGACCGATCCGAGCCACCCTTCTTCGGGGAAGGTGCTTCCCACGGTCACTTGCGAGGTGGCCTGGGTGCGATCTGCTTCCTCCGCATCCGGCCCAGTCGGGATCGCGGGTTCAGGACCCAGATCGAAGGGGTCTGGGCTTTCCTCGTGCTTTTCTTCGAGCTCGGTCGCCTGGGCCTGGCCACCGGGTTGGTCTCCAGCGGGAACATCAGGTGGGGCCGCGTCGTGATCGGCCGGGGGAGGCTCCGTCCGCGAGGTCTTGTGCGGGGGCGATGTAGCAGGAGATGGGGGCGGACTGAGAGCACGTTTGACCCCCCGTTCATCTTGAGCAGCGCGGAGCCGAGACGCCATTTCGGTCAGGACGTTGGTGGTCGCCATTACGTCACCTTCTGCCTGATCGTAGTTCTCCTGCAATGCCTGAAGACTCGCTTCTAACTCCTGCACTTCGGCATGGGTACCGATCAGATCATCCTCTACGACAAACAGAATATGAGTGATCATGGTCAGGTGGAGAGGGATCTAGAACTATATGCGCAACCTAGACGAGTGGATCGTTGTCGCTCGGCGCTGAGATCCGCCTGTGCTCTGTCACGATCTGCGAACGCTTGGTCTCGTTCCACGAGTAGGCGATCCCGCTCCGAAGTGACTCCGGTTCAGTTCGGAGTTAGCGTGGGCGAGTTGATCGGTGGCTAGGGTCACGTTCACCAGCGATACTGGTCAGGAAGCGATCGCTCGGGCGGAGTCCGCCAAGGCTCGATCTCGCTCAGCCAGGGCCAATCGAGTGGGAGCCCCTGTCGAAGGCGTGGGGCTGGAATCCCGTTGGAGATGTGCAAGAGCAGCCGAGAGCCGGTTGTAGCTGGCCTGGGCAGTGATGGAGTCTTGCTTCGCCTCAGCCAGATCGCAAGCATGGATCCGGGCTTCCGCCTGGAGATCCTGGATCTCGTTGGTGGCTTGTTCCACCTCTTCGGTCAGACGATCCCTGTCCTCTGTAGCTCGATCTAGGTCTGCCTGGGCAGAGTTGAGACGCCGCGCGAACTCGTCGCGTTCCGATCGGAGCTGGTGAACCTGCATACGCAATCCATCGAGATCAGAGGCTTCCTCCGCGAGATCAGCGATCTCGCGCTCCAGACGCGCAATCTCGCCCTGCTGGTCTGCCCGTAACCGCTCCATGGCGTCGACATGCGCCCGAAGTTCCATGGCTTCACGACTTAGTTGATCACGTTCGCGCACCAGGCGATCCCACCCTGGACTGCCCGGCATCGGCCCAGCCTCATCGGATGAGAGCGGGCGTGCGTGGTCTGGAGCCGGACCCGACGAACGTCGCGAGATGTCGGAATGGGGAGATGGCGGACCGTCGGGGATCTTGGGGAATCAGGAGGTGTAGGCAAATAATCGCTCCCGGGATCACTTCCTTGCTGGCTCATGGAGACTGGAAGGATCCGGTGGTGGTGGTCGAAGTGTTGTCAGGGTGACTTGTGCCTTGGGCTGAAGATTGGAGAATGAGACCTGAAGTGGACCGAGACGGACCAACTTGCAGGCTGGGGGCGGATGTGGTGAAGCGCGAATAAGAAATCCGAGAAAAGGCAACGTCAGGCCCTAAGAGAGTCGGATCAAGCGACAGGGCCTCTGGCGAAGCAAGATGTCAGTTGATGACCCCAGATTGCGCGAACGATGGCTGACGAATGGATCCAGATCGATGTTCGTCTGGATCTCGCCAGCGATGAATGGATGGCGTCTTGGTCAAGTGAGACTAAGTGATTGGAGAACCCGTCGTGCGGTCCCGCGTGGCGGCTCAGGGTCGGAGGAGAAAAGGGCGCCTTGCCTGAGGTCGCATGAGAAGGAGATCAAGGCGGCAGAGGGTCGGGATCGGTGTGATCTATGGTGGGCCGGTGACAACATAACCGTGAGATGCTGCCGAGGGGACCTGATGGCAGTGTTAGTCGCGTGGGGAGTGGTGATCAAGTCTGGGAAGCTCAAGACCTGGAATGTCGACGACGCAGGCACGCGAGATCAAGTATGAAGGCTGCTGATCGGGATCATTGTTCAAGACGGTGGACCAAGATCGATGACCGAGATGGTTGATCGAGATCGGCTGATCGCCAGATCGGCTGATCGCCAGATCGCCAGATCGCCAGATCGGCTGATCGCCAGATCGGCAGATCGAGATCGCGATCAGGGGTTAGGTGAGATCAAGATCGAAGATCGGAAGGGCAGCTGTGTAGCCGGATGTCAGGTAATCGTAGGATAGCAGATGAGGATGGGGCTAGTAGACATAGGAATAACCATAAACAGAATCGAATTTGCTCTGGACATCACAAGTGCCTTCGTTCAAGACCGGAACTGGGAATTACATTGGCCCCCCGGCATCAAGAAGGTAAGGAAGAGATCTAGCATAGAGGTTAATTCTGGATAATACATTGGCCAGTTTTACCCTATCTAGTGATCTATCCTTTACGTGCGAACTACGGATCGGAAGGAATTGGCTGCTTGGCCTGACGATCTCGTCGACTCTCAACCCATCAAGACACCCGCTATAGGAAGCGGCAAGCATCGTAAAGGAAGGGATCAGATCCCCAACATTGGACCTTTGGAAGACCTGGATCGAAGACCAGGTGACCGGATCAAGGCTCTAGAACTCGCCTGTGACCCGGATCAACCCCTCCGAGGTAGAGTGAAGTATTCCCACGCTATCTCACACCCCCTACGTCACCCAAGACATTCTTCTCGTCCCAAGACATCTTCAGAAGTCACCTGGAAGAGCGTAACCCGCCTACCGACGGGTACACAAGGTGAACACTACACGCAGCAAGATCACGGATCATCGGGGGACCCCCTCCGTTAGTCGGTGTCTGGGCGCAAGTGGCGATCGCGATCGGCCTCAACCAGATTTTGGCCAGATCCGCTCCACCACACATCTGCTCGGTTTCGTCACCAAGAATGATTACAATGGGGTCAGCGAAGACGAAGATGAAGACTCTGACGACGACCTGGCTGAGTCCGACGGCGACGAAGCTGCCAAGCCAAGTTCTCCGGCCGGAATCGACTCGGATGAGGTCGACTTCGAGGACAGCTCGGATGAGCTGCAGCCCAGCGACGACGACGACACTCCGCCATCAAAGAAAACCAAGCGCGCGGATCTTCCCATCGTTCGCCCGTTTGCTGAGCGCGACGCCAGCCGGGATCGCAAACAAGTCAAGCGACGCAAGCCTACCCCGCCGTCTGCTAGACACCTTCGTCGTATGGAAGCGCAAACCAAGGCTTTCCTGATGAAGACGATGGATGATACTCATATCCGTCTTGTCAAAGAACCTGACAACGGCCTTCGACATCTTTCCAGGCCATCTGTACCAGAAGTACGAGGGTGCAGCCTTTCATGGCGACCCCTACTTCATCCAGCACTTCCTTATGGAGATCAAGTATGAAGAAGGCGGTGATCTGACCAGCTTCTTCCTTGAGCTGGAAAACGCGATGAAAGCCGCGTCTGAAGCAACCGAGTCTCCCTTGACCGATGGACAGAAGTCATTATACCTGTTCCACTCGATGCCAAAGACTTGGAAGGATGATCTCCGAGTTTGGAAAGGTGTGCGGAAGTATATCCCGTACGATGAACTCAAGATGAGTATTGAGACCAAGGTTCGCGAGATCCAAGCTCAAGAACGTTGCAGCTGCATCAAAGGACACCTGAGAGTCTATCAACTCAGGCTGAACGGGCCCTCATTGCTCCTTCTCAGGATTCTGCATTGGCAGTTCAAGCATCTGTCCCCGTTGATGTCTGCAGCTACTGTCAGAAACCACGCCACAACATCCGACAGTGCCGTGCTCTGCCAGAAGGACTTACGTGATGGATGTGTCAAGGCAGGCACTGTTCTTCCTGCCAACTTCGAGTTACGAGGTCCCAACAACTACCGGTCGCATCCTTACAACAACAATAACCAAGGGCGATTTGGACGTGGAGGTGGATCATGGCACCAAAATGGTCGCGGCGGTCGTGGTGGTGGACGTGGCCGCGGTAACTACGGTGGAAATCGCAACAACAGCAACAACAACGGAAACAACAACGGAAACAACAACAACGGCAACAACAACAACAAATCCTCTCGTCGCGATGAAGGTGGATACGATCAGTCACGCCGCAAAGAGACCCTGATTGCAGTTGTGTCGAATGTACAAACGGCTGCATCCGCTATCAGTCTCACGGCGCAACCTAGCCAGGACTTTGATTTCCAGCTGGACGATTGACTCAGGTTGCAGCAGCCACGTCACGCAACATGTGGAATGGTTCAAGACTAAAACACCTGCAAGCGGAGGCATCACTGTTGGTGGAAAATCGCAAGTCCCTATCGAAGCTATTGGTACTGTAGAGCTCCAGATCACGGACTCAAGGGCCAACTGCGGACGCTTACGCTTCACGATGTCCTCCTTGCGCCGAAACTGCGAGTACAACCTGCTGTCAGTCGCTGCCGGTGTCGACGATGACTTCCGTTTTGGCTTTAAACGTACTATGTGTACTGTCCAAACAAACCACCGCTTCTCGATCAAGGCGATGAAATCCGCGACATCGAAGCTCTACCAATTCAAGCCTCCCACTGCCGAAGGCCGAAGCTCACGTGGCTACCACAGGTAAGCCGACTCGACTCATGCTACTACACAAACGTCTTGGTCATCCTAACATCCGTGTTTTACAGGCACTCACTAAAGACCAAGCTCTTCATGGACTGGATGCACCAGCTGTAGTTAGACCAGATTCTTTCTTTTGCACAGCATGTACTTACGCGAAGTCACACCGCGCTCCTTTTCCATCCAATAGACATGTTGAACGCTCTACTAGCCCCTTACATAAAGTTCACTCTGATATTTGTGGCCCTCTTCCCGTCCCTAGCCTTGGCGGCTGCCGCTACTTCGTCGTATTCATTGACGACTTCAGTCGGTACATGTTTACATATCCGATGAAGGCACGTAGTGAACTCTACTCATGCTACAAAGACTTTCGCATGAAAGCTTTGAACATATTCCGAAGTGATGTTCATACTCTTGAATATCTCTTGCCACCGCCAGATGTGGACATCCAGGCCTTACAGGCTGACAACGCTAAAGAGTACGAGAAACTGGGACGTGTTATTTTTTCTAAGTATGGAACGCACGCTCAATTTACCAATGCTTATACACCACAACAGAATGGTGTTGCGGAACGCCGCATGCGCACAATCATGGAACGTGTACGAGCGCTACTGTTAGATGCCTCGCTCCCCAAACCACTCTGGGCAGAATGTGTTACACATGTTACGACCTCCTCAACATGACACCAAGCGCTAACACAGGATTGCACACCGTTTGAGTTGTGGTACAATCGAAAGCCGACTGTTCAATATCTGAAAGTGTTTGGCTGTGCTGCGTATGTCCATATCATCGACATCTACAGGGACAAACTTGATCCCCGTGCCAAACTGTGTATCTATCTCGGAATTCCCGAGCACAAGAAAGGATATCGACTCATGGATGTCAAAACCCATGGTGTCGTTTACAGTCGAGATGTGGTTTTCAATGAGATTGACTTTCCGACTATTGAAAATATTGAGGTAACGTCGGGACCGCTCCAGCTACCGGATCACCTAACTGAAGCGCCTATTATTGCTGACGAACTTCCAGCATTTGTTCCATCGGAAACACAAGCCTATCCATCCCAGCCTGAATCTCCAGGTAACTCCGTTGTAGAACCACAATCTGCATCTACTTCCGCTTCGAACCAGCTTCCTTCTCTTGGGGAGGCTCTGGAACGTGGCGTCTTGACATACTCTTTTGTTACGGAGACGCCGTCACAACCGTCGACCACAAGTGTAAAACGCCCACGGTATGACGAAGAAATCGATCTAGGCGCGTTAAACTCCCTTGAAGACATCCAGGAAGTAGAGGAACGCACATGTCTTGTTCTTAGCCTACTTGCAATTCGTCATGTGCCGGAACCAAAAACGTACCATGCGGCGATGCGCTCGTCTTATGCAAATAAGTGGCACGCAGCTGCTGACTCGGAATACCAGTCCCTAATGACCAACCAGACGTGGATCCTGGTACCTCCTCCCAATAACCGCAAAGTACTCCAAAACCGGTGGGTCTTTGTTGTTAAATACACTGGCTCAGGAGAAATCGATCGCTTTAAAGCTCGGTTAGTTATCAAAGGCTTCTTACAGCGATATGGCGTTGATTACGATGAGATATTTGCCCCCGTCATCCGTATGGAAGTCCTACGCCTGCTACTAACGATTGCAGCTCTTCTTGATTTTGAAATTCACTCAGATGGATGTCAAGACAGCGTTTCTCAACGGAACCCTTGACGAGGAAATATATATGAAACAACCAGAAGGGTTTGTAGTTCCTGGAAAGGAAGGCCTCGTTTGTAAACTTCTCAAAAGTCTTTACGGTCTCAAACAGGCACCTCGTATCTGGTATCAAACCTTGTCCGCTTTCTTGAAAGCCTTGGATTCCACAAACTGATTAAAGATCGATGTGTTTTCATGGCAACACTCCGAAGGCGAGACATGTTACGTAGCAGTCTATGTTGATGACTTACTGATCATTGCACCAACTGTCAACCTCGTATGTCAGATCAAATCTGCCTTGAACAAAAGATTCTCAATGACAGATTTAGGGGAGGTGAAGTACATTCTCGGCTGAGTCAATCGAACGAAACCGCGAAGCCCGAACGATATTTATCCACCAACGCAAGTATGCACGCACAGTGTTAGATCGCTTTAAAAACCTTGTAACATATCCAGTGGCAACTCCATCAGACCGTAATGCCAAACTTACAACTCAAATGCAACCAAATGCACAACTTGAAAAAGAGCAAATGGAAGGTATTCCCTACCGTGAAGTTGTAGGTAGTGTCATGTATCTCATGGTTGGCACAAGACCCGATCTAGCATTCTACATGCGCGATGTCAGCCAATTCCTTGCTAATCCTGGACAGGAACATTGGAAAGCAGTGATTAGAGGCTTAAGTACCTCTCAGGTACAGACGACCTTGGTCTCTTACTGGGAGGAGGTCCAAAGTTGGTCAATGCAGCAAACCTTGCAGACCACCTCACGGCGTACACCTCTCGATTCAGACTATGTCAATTGCCCTGACACAAGACGCTCTGTTGGTGGCTACATCACTATGGTAGACCACAGCCCAATCTCCTGGCTTTCGAGGAAGCACCACACAGTTGTGCTCTCGACAACAGAAGCAGAATACATTGAACTATGTCACTGCATGCAGGAGTTAATTTTCCTTAAGCTACTTCTCAAAGAACTTGGATTCTTAACCTCAAAAGCAGTCAAGATTCAAGAAGACAATCCAAAGCTGTATTAAGATCTCAAATAATCCAGAACTACACGTGGGGAGATCAAAGCACATTGATATTCGAATATCATTTTGTACAAGAGAAGGTTGAGCTGACATGAATTTAGTATTGTATACTGCAATACCAAAGCGATGGTAGGCAGATAGATATTTTTACTAAAGCCCTTGATAAGCACCACTTTCGAGACTCCTAAGAAACAAGTTAGGTATGCACTCTCTTGCTAAACTTAACAGTTAAGCCTACTTTAAAATACACGATAAATTTCATCATTCATATATTACTTCACAACTTATAAAGAGTCACGTAGTAACATGAGTTTTTCCCTTTAAGAGCTTTAACAGTAAAAGGTTTTCTCATTTACTTACGGTAAGGTTTTCTACTCAAAGAGTTTTCCCTGGCACACAGCCGCCAAATTACATTTACATTTACAATAGAACAAAATGTGAAGAAACAAGAATGAAATATATTTAGAACTTAATCTAAAAGTGCAACTTTACGAACGAACATCACTCTGTCAATCCACTCACCGTAGTTGTCCAAAGGACGCTGAGACGAGTCGTCCAAAACTGTCTTCTGGGCACCACGGACCTGAAGGACAAATGCATGTCCAACTGCCAAAGTGTTGCTGGCAGCAACCAAGTAGACACCGTCCTCTAAGGGCAACCGTGCTATGGCATCGACACCTCGGTGTCCAGTACGGTGCCTGTTGAACTCAATTTCCTTCAATGAGAGTCTCGAACCAGCTATATGTAATTGCAATACAAAAGCCCGAAAAATTTTCCATGGTACTCCACGAGACAGATCTTGCTTCAATTCTGTAGCCTTCGCAAGGAACTCCTGAACATGGGAGTTCCGAACACCAAACGGTTCACCCACTAGCAGCAATGCATGTTGCAGTGCGAGAAACATGCATGTACCCATCGGGTTGGCACCTGCAACCGATGGGTACAACTCGCTGACGAACTGAAAAAAATCGGTTTGTCGACCTCCATCAACCCACTCGTCCACAACCTTTATGGCGGTTTCGAATCCGTCCTCAACAAGCATGGCTCGTGGCTCCCAAGTGCGTGGTAACCGGCCATGCTTGTGGGTCCTCCATAGAACCCTGTAGAGTAAGACACCGGTTGAACTCACTTTTCTGTCCTTAATGTACGCTACACCCCAAGTCTGGGGCACGCACGGACGTTTCTTGTGTCGACGTTGCCGTTTGGGTTTGGACCCTTGTTTGGACGACGGGCAAAAGGTGGCCGGAGGATGTCGAGGTCGAGTGCTGCGGCGAATGGTAGATGCTGTTGATGTCAAAGTCGATGTTGTAATGGTGGTAAATTGAGAACTGATTTACTACTGAGTCTTCTGGTTGACTTGATCGTCCTTGTCCTACCTGTGACTACAGACCGTTCCAGCGCTGCCTCGAGTCATCAGCTCTGACTCGGATTCGTGCCACTCTCACCAGTGGCATCAACACTTCCCCGCGAGTCGAGCGTCGAGGCAAGCTTGACCAGTCCGAGCGCGCTCCGAAGATGACAAAACAACGTCTTCCCCAGCGCTTTAGTGAAGCCATCTGCAAGCATTTCGGAGGTCGGGCAGTACTTGAGCTGGATGGTGCCATCTTGGTATGCATTTTTGATAGAGTGAAATGCGATGTCGACGCTCTTCTGCGAGTTTGACGTTTTCTCCTTCTTGATCCGTTGTATCGTCGACAGGTTATCGATCATCATGGGTATCTTGGCCAATTTTTCTCCCGTGAGTGAGTGAATCAGCATCGCCGTCCACTTGAGATCTTCCAGGCCCATGTCAGCTGCGATGTATTCTGCTGCGGTTGATGATTTAGCCACGACAGTCTGACGCTTGCATGACCAATGTACGGACAGCCATGAACGCGCAATAACAGACCGGAGATCGACTTTCTGTCGCTTGTGTCATTGGCCCAATCCGCATCTGTAAACAACTGCAGGTGTGGGGCGTCTGTGGTGCGTCGAAATTCCAACCCCATGGACCGCGTAGTTGACACGTAGCGTAGTATCCGCTTTTAACGCGTGCCAATGTCGAACGCTTGGATTGTTGCACTGCGACGCCGCTTGATTTACAGCAAAGGATATGTCTGGGCGGGATACCCGACTGAGGTACAGCAAGGCACCAATTGCCTGCCTGTACGGAACGTGTTCCGCAAGTTGCTCTCCTTCCGTAGCCTTGTACAACAATGTATTTTGATCCATCGGCGTCGACACTGCTCTACAGTTGTCCATTGCGAATCGATGACAAACTTCGGTGGCATACTGCTCTTGATCGATACACATTACTCCTTGCTGGAAATCTCGGCTGATGCGCATGCCAAGAAACCACGAGAGCTCGCCGAGGTCCTTGATGGCGTATTTCTTGTGAAGAGCCGACATCATCTCCTCCATCTCTTCGGAGTTTTCGTACCCGATCAGGATATCATCGACGTACACGAGGATAATCAAAGCTTTTGTAGGATGGTTGTAAACGCACGGGTCTTCTAGCAATGGTGTAAAGCCTTTGCTTCGAAGGAAAGAATCGAGCTCCACATTCCACTCGCGCCCAGACTGCTTGAGACCATACAGCGCTTTTCCGAGTAACCACACTTGCCCCGGCTCACCTTCTTCAAATCCACTCGGTTGCTTGACATAAAATGACCTCCCGCAATCCTGCCTTAACGTAAGCTGTGGAATATCTCCTTGCCGAACGTGCCATCCTCTTTGGTTGCATTCTGCTAGAAACACACGAATAGAGATTAGTGTTACAACAGGAGCGTACGTCTCGATGTAATCGAGCAGATATATCTGACCACATCCTTGCGCGCAAACCCGGGCTCGGAACCGATCAATTGAGCCGTTTGCCTGGCGCTTCAGCCGAAAGTTGATAGTGGATCCGATTACATGGGCGTCAGCCGGGGAGTCACAACTGTGAATGTCCGTTGGCACGGAGCGCCTCGATCTCGTCCTCAATGGCCTTCTTCCACAGTGGCCACTGTTGAGAAGTTTTGGCTTCTTTTAGTGTCATCGGTTCTTGAATTACATCTCCCAGCACCAAAAACGCAGCTCCGGTGTTTCTCGCTGCTATCCTTGCCGAGCGGCGACGCTGAGTGAGATTTGGGTTGACTTTTTCGGGCTCCACAATTTTCGGCGGAGGTACTGCTGGGTCACTTCCCCGCATCGAGTTGCTCGAAGACGGAAATTCTGTGGGAATTGACAGATCACTTGTGTTGGGTAACATTGCCAATGGGTCAAGAGCACTCGATGGTCTAGCAGGCCGTAGCTGTAGGCACATCGCAACTGTGAACGATCCGAGCTCCACCTTCTCGGATGTACACGAAGTATCCTTTCCTTTGGTGATCAGGCCCAACGTAAATTCCACGCTGTCCAGTGGGTCGAAACTTAAACTTTGTGCTTCTCTGGGTCGGTTTGAGTTGAACGACGACACTCTCACCAAACGCGTGTACATCACTGAGGTCAGGAGGACTACCGTGATATCGAGTGTATGGCGTGGTACCCGGGTTGCTGCGCGTGACTACACGATTTCGCATATAGACAGCAGTACGAACAGCATACTCCCAAAGATTGTGGGGAACATTTGCCTGCAATAGCAAACATCGTGTCATGTCTGCCAAAGTGCGGTTGGTCCGTTCAGCAACTCCATTCTGGTAGTGCTTATCAGGCTCAGAAAATTGTCGTTCAATTCCTTCTTCATCACACAAATCGTCAAAAGCTTTGTCGATGAATTCGCCGCCATTGTCCGTGCGAAGCACACAAAAATCAGCGGCACCATTTCGTCGCTTCACCAACTGGATGTAGTGCCGAAACTTTTCCACTGCATCACTTTTCGCTTTGAGGAAGTATACGTGGGTATAGTTTTTCCACTTCACTGCCATGTAGTAGCGATGTCCGTGAATGCTGCGTTGAAATGGGCCTGCAAGGTCGGCGTGGCAGATGCGATCTTTTGCTGCTTGCGGGCGGGAGCTGTGTCGGGGTGCGGCTCTGCTGTGGCCTTTTCCAAGTGCACAGACTTCACATGGATACATGGGCAATGTCTTTAGGCCTTTGATGCGGAGCCCTCGAACGAGGCCACCGCGTTCCATGTCCAGGATTGCTTGGTAGTTCAAATGGCCCAAACGGCGATGCCAGTCTTCTAGGGAGTCTTTGCTACTATCGGGAAGGACGTCTCGGTTGAAGTTGCAGCGAATCCACTTCCAGTTATCTCGGAGCTTGCATACACTCCGTCCCGTATAGCGCTCCGAAGTATTGCAGGTCCGTACACGGTACACCCGCTATCACTAAAATCACACTTGTATCCGTCAGCTGCAAGTGCCGACACAGAGAGAAGCGTTCGAGCAAGAGATGGTATGTGGACCACGTTGTGTAAAATGCCATGAGGTCCATCTGCGAACTTGAGATCGCCGACTTCTGTTCCGACGACTATGTGTCCATCAGCCATTTGGACAGTATGGTCATCACAAGGAGCAATATTCATAAGAGCGTCACGATTTCCAGTCATGTGAAATGAGGCTCCAGAGTCGACAACAACTTCCACAGGTATCTTGCCGGGGTCGAACGGTTTGGGCACGGTGTCTGTCGACACCCCGCGCCTTCATTCGTCATCGGAGGACTGCACTGCTGCTGCAGCGTGTCCAGCGGATTGATTGGTGGACTTCTTTCGCTGCTCCTCGGCCACATGACGATCATGATAGTTGGTGGTATGCCCACGCTGATCACAAATCTTACATAGAGCATTGCTAAAATCCCATCGGTCTCGTGGCTTTTTCTGGTTGGTGGTGGCTGCGATCGCTGCGTGGCCTGGGCGCGACCGTTTGCTTTGTTCACTGCCCTCAGATGCTGCATCATAGCGACGCTTCTTCATGCGACCGTCCGAACCTGCGAGCCGATTAAGCAAGTTGATCGCCTTTTCCATTTCCTCAGCTGCGTCGTCCGCCTCCACATCAATCTGGGCGAGTAGAGTATCACGATAGCGAGGGTATGCCAGTTGAACGAACGTGCTGAGTGCCTGTTGTTCAGTATAGTCATTGGCTCGTCCATGATTTAATCCAGTGGCAATTTGGGACAGTCGGTGAGCATACTCATCGTATGACTCATGAGGAAGCTTGGTAGTAGACGCGAGTAGGACAGCTTGGCGTTGCACAGAGAGACGACTACGAAACTTGTGGAGGAATGCACGCCCAAGATCTTGGAAAGAGTTACGCGGAAGCGTACTCCGGTTCCGAATGAACCAGGTACTCGCCGTTCCCGTGAGATGGTTAGAGAGAACGCTGCACTTGACCGGTTCTGGCCAGGTACGCCCATTTAGAGTTTGGGCATCCTCAATTTGGACTTGTAAGCGCTCAAACCATTCATGGGCACCAGCATCAAGGTACCCATCCCGTATCACACCCGAGAAATTCTCGATGTTGATTAGCTTGACGTTGAGCTTCTGCTTAGGTTCACGTGCGATCTCCGCGATAGCGTCTTCGACTTCCCGCCTTGGCCGGCTCCTCCCCCTTGTCCGCCGTCTTCCATCCGAGGTTCCGGCTCACGGTCGATCTCATCGTATTCGTTTGAGCTGTGCGAGGACATCTCCGCGTGCTCAACAAGCAAGAGAGGCTGTTAACCTGTTGTAATGGTGGTAAATTGAGAACTGATTTACTACTGAGTCTTCTGGCTGACTTGATCGTCCTTGTCCTACCTGTGACTACAGACCGTTCCAGCGCTGCCTCGAGTCATCAGCTCTGACTCGGATTCGTGCCACTCTCACCAGTGGCATCAACAGTCGATTCCATGCATGTTGAAGTAGTTGGCGTAGACTGATCTTGAATAAAATCCATTATCGAAGAATTAATCGTAGCTGTATGAACAGCCGATGGAGAACTTGGAGTCGAGAGTAAATGCTTTGAGGCCGCCTGTGCAATGAGATGCACGGTAGCGATAGAGTCCATCCGGGACACTTGTGTTGACCGAGGCATGATCCTCAAAACTGGCGTTTAATAACTGAGCCTCGAGCCAATCTGCCTGGGTCTTCACAAGTACCTGGATGGCGCCGACTTTGTAAAATTGAAGCGTTGCGATGCCCACTGCTGGCTGTTGAGGCACCAAAGTCGTGCGCGATGTCGTACAGGCTGCCGAAGTGCTGTGCTGGTCCAGAGAGTGCAAAACTGGAAATGAGAGTAACTCAGCGGTCACGCCAAAGTATGCAGGCTCCTCCTAGCCAGAGAGAGCACGTGGAGACCTGCTGGTAGCGTATCAACATACATTTATTAACCCCTTGGACGCGGATGTTGACGGGAACATCATAACATATGACTTATGTTGTACAGAACAGCGTAAGAAAATGTATTAGTTTCAGAATGGTATACTGAGCACTAATATCAAAATGGATGTTTTGCGCACAACATGTAGCTAAGCTCTCCATTAATATTCCTCGCAAAAACGTGATGCTTCATTATCAGTTGCATTTTACCTAATCAAACCCCTTTTGACACGGGTGTAGAAAGGCATTTTTTTAAAAAATTTAATGGCAGCGGTCATAGCCACAGGCGCTCCGCTCACTGCAACCGCGGAGCTTCGAGACGCTCATTCCTAGCGCCATGACGTGCTCAGCTTCTGTCTGCGCGGCGCCAGCAAGAAGCAACAGGCCAGCAGCGATGTGCCATACTCTACGAAGCGGCGAGTGGCGAAGGTATGCTCGTCACAGGTGTCCAGCTCAGTTTCCGGTCGGTCTGTAAGGCTACGTGACGTTTCCACCACCCTGCAACACAGCATGGATCTAACATGTAGCTGTGTGCTATCAGTACGTGTATTTCAAGTGTTTAGCCTACTCTTTGACAGAACGACGGCGAATACGGCACTCATGAGGAGCAACTCCCCGTTGTGCCAGACTAAGTGCCAAATTTGTGAGCACGTCAAGCCTTCATTTTCCGTGTACCCACGGACGGTATTGCAAAGAGGAATCAACCCTTCCATCTTCACCGTGCACGTCGGGCAGTAGTATCGCGAGCTCTTCCCCCGCTTTTGACCCTTAGGCTTGTAATACAAGCAAACCTTGCACCCACGCTGTCGTGTACGCTTCACACCATCATTATCTCGCTTTGCAGCCGTCAAAACTAGGTTGTGTTCACTAGTGACCATAGCAGGTAGCGTGTTCACACGCCGCGGCTTCGACGGTGAAGGTACCGTCGTCTGGGTAAAATCCATTTCGGACTGAGCAAGCAGCTGCTGGTGCAACGCGGAGAGGAATGCGAAATGCGCGTCCTTTGCTCTGCTTCTTGTGTCGCCTTGTGAATGATATACGCGTTGACAACAGCCATATCTACCAGTCTCAGAAACAGGTTTTGTAGTACTTAGTGAACCTGCGTCCAGAACAGCATAAAGTTAGAAAAATACGTTGACATTAGTACGTCAGCATAAAATCGAAATCATAAGTCACCCGTGTCAACATATTACCTTGTCGATAGCTGCATTGAGTAAGATTGGAGTCGTAGTTGATCGTGACGATCCACGCCTCCCATGTATCGTTGATACTCAGCAACTAGCGCTGGACAGGGTACCGTCGACATCACGCCATTTTTCTCTCGACGCTGCACAGATGTACGGTCCGCACTAACATGAGAAGCCAAGAAGTAGACAATGTTGTTGTCCGCCCATCCCAATGCAAGCAGCCCCGGATCAGAGGCGGCTACTGCCATTCTTATCACCGCGCACATACGCCAGCAGCTCGCCCTCCCCGTTAAAATAGTCAACGCCCCTAGTACCAGTCTTCCGACTACATCCTGGCTTTACATAGTCAAAGCTACGTCAAATAAAATACAGCGCATTAGAGTAATTACAACATCAATAACATAACGCAAGCGTACTGAACGTCGAGTCCTGTCGGAGGTCTTGCTGTCCAGTTGGCCTTGCGTAGTAGAGGCCACACCACCTTGATATCCATGGCGCGACGTGCGCGATTACGTGCGTGTCAATCGAATGAGCCGAGGGGAACCGACTTTTGTTTCTCTACGTTTCAAATTTGTGAAAAGTTTTGGTTCACCACGTGTTTTGAACTACCAGTCAAGTTGTAGAATGCGTCCACGTGTCACCAATCACAGTCGACAGATTTGTCCATTGATACATCAGTTCGGTTTTGCGGAATTTTTGGCATACTGAAATCAAGTCTTGTTATGTTGTACAGAACAACACAACACGTGCAAAAACCGCCGCGTCCAAGGAGTTAAACGTTTGGTTAATGTAGACGCAGTAGCCTAAGCTATGCTGCTCTGCCACGCACGTGCAGATAAGACAGCCACATGTATCGTCTCACTTCAACAATTGTACCCTCATAATTTATGACTGTCAAAACTAATTTGTTTTGAACATTTGGCTCACTTTCTATTCTGCCACCTGGTGCACAGGTGGCCAAATGATGATTTGGACTCCGCCTCGCCAGAAAACCACCCTGGCGAGGAGAGTCCAAATCCGGTCTCCGTTTGGCCGTAGGGCCTCTAGGAGCTTCAAAAACGAAAAAAGCTTGATTTCGTGTAGCCATTTTGTGGATTGACTGAACACTTTTAACAGGGTTTTAACAGACCAATCAAAACACGTATATTTTATTATCCAATGATGTTCCCTGATGTCGATCCAGGGAGGCTGTTGAGGTTAGGGCTCGTTCATAGGGACCACCTCTACACCGTGTCTTCTATAAAATAATAATGAAGAGACACGGTACTTTTGACTCTAATAAATTATGTGCTAAAATGTCTGTGACATCAGTACGATGAATGGTAGAGGCGATTCTAGACTACGTTTCTGAATGCCGCATACTATTTTCTAGTGAGTAGCTATCTACTTTCTTAAACATTAATCTTACTTCTTCTTTTTCTCTCTTCTACCCTACTTCCTTCAAGCTGCGCCCAAGTTCCCCGCAACAGAAATGAAGCCGCCCATGACTGGACGCGAGAAGAAATCGGCCAATTGACTCAGATTTAGTAGTCGAACGATGATCAAGATGCAACCACTGAGAAATGCCATCATGATGCCAGTAGCCACTCGTTCATCCTTGTCGTCAATGTCCTCAAGGATAGTACCCACTAACAATGAGACCTCAGAGCCACTGGCAACCGACAACACCGTACTGGAGCCGAAGATAGCATAGACCAGTGGAGCTGTATCTGCCGTGTACAGACCGTGGTGGGCCGGTACGTTCATGATGGTGGAGAGCGACACTTCTTGCGGAATGAGCATCATAGCAACAGTAATCCCGGCCACGATATCGAATTTCAAGTCCCGACGTATATCATAGTGCGGTAACCAACGGAAGATTGGAGCGATATCTTGAATATGCTGCAACCACGACTTTTTGGGTAGAGCGAAGCGGTCGCTGGGGCCGGGGTAACACCCGAGCGCTTTGTTGATCTGATCCATGGCGATTAGCGAAATGACAATGTGCCGGGCGTGCCAAATGGAAAATGAACTGATGGTGGTCACTTTGTATCTCTTGCTTGTCAAGGTTTGGTACTGGCATTGTCAACAGCTTTTGTGGATCTCATTGGGGGTGGACTTCGCCAATGAGCAGCACTGGCGGATACGAGTCAAACTTGACGAATTGGGATAGTTTATTCTGCGAGGTAGGTTAAACTCTTTATAACGTTGTACTTTGGTTTATTACACGTAAGTGTGTTTCAATTAGGTATTAGAGTGGTTTAGCAACAACCAACGAGCGTGTAGCGCCCTTCCTTTTACCGCTTGCTGGGAAGAGACGAGACCAAGACGTTCGTTGTATCGCTGTGGCAACGTCTAGATAGAGGATTTCCCGTTCGTTCATATTATACACTACGTCGTATATAACTGTATAGCCAAAGAGCGCAGCGATTGCTTAGTGTATACAACAGTTGGTGGTTCTGTCAGCCTCGGTGAGCTCGTGGTAGTGGTGTCACTACTGCACTCCCAAATCCACCAGCCGACCGATAATGGAGCCTGCCCGCCCATACAAGAAGCGCAAGACCCAAGTAGTCTTAGTGGCGCAGGCTGCTCGATGAACGCGAGAGCATCGCAGCAGTGAACACGGTCTTCTCCACAGACATTTTGGCTGGCTGTGATGCGTTGCAGACTGACCGATTTGTATACATGGCTACACGTTGGACGTTGTCGTTGTTGGTGCTAAATGCAACTGTATGTACACCTTTTCCCGGTCAAATTGCAAGTTTTTTCATCCAAGTTGCAAAGTGTCAAAGCCGGGAATGCTTCAAGTGAACAAAGTCGATGCATTTTTCATGTTTTGCAAAATGGCGCTTTCCATTTTTCATGCAAGTTGCAAACCTTCACTTACGCGCCCAGAGGCATGTCGGAACCGTTCTCTGCGGCAAAACAGAGACGCATGCAGTGACGCTCGTAACGACACACTAGTTGGCGCGTAATTACAACCTTACTGACCTCTACAGCTTCTTTCATCAACGCTAGTCGATGCGCGGTATACGTGTCGTACTCACCACGCACCATGAACGCGTCCTTTTTCTCCGTCATGAAGCGGCGCATCTTCGCCTTGAGTGAGTTCCAGCATCCTTCGATGGGGTTTAGCATCGGGCTGTAGGGGCCAAGTCGAAGAACGACAAGCTTGTTCAGGTTCATGATACCGTCCTCGGCTAGGTACTCACGTGCCAAGTTCTCGACTTGGCTATGGGCAGGCGCGTTATCCGTGACGACAACAATCTTGTCGGGTTGCATCTCTTCGTACTCGTCAGACCGAAGGGCAGCGATAAACAAGTCCGCTATAAATCGTGCGTTCTCCTGCTTCTTGACGGATCCCTCATGGGTTCGCATCAAGATTATGCCGGAGCCAACTGAAACTCCGCCCTGCACGTGAAGGTTTTGTCCTTTCGATGGGGGTAGCTGGACGACAGCTCGTTCACCAACGCGAGACCATCCTTGATTTCTAGAAAGGTAGAGATTAAAGTTAGTTTCATCTTGATACACCACCACATGTCACCGTTCCGCATGTGCTTAGTTCAGCTCTTGGACGAAGGTCTTGCGCTTCTCCTTGTTGACTGTTGAGTTCATGGTCGCTTTCTCGATGCGTAGGCGCTTAGTCGAGTACAGCATGCCCTGCAACGCGCGGTGGACGGACGACTTGCTCGCCCTAACTCCAAGGTCCGACAGGATACGGTCGCATAGCTGCTGCAGAATCATGCGGCAGTCGTCGTCGATGAGCTCTTCGATTTTGGACATAACTTCCACTGTCATTTTAACTGAGGCTTGGCGTAAGCCACCTCGTTGCTTTGGTTCCGTGTTCGCGGCGAGAATTGCGCGACGAGCGGTATGATACTTCAAGTCGTTGGCAATTGCAACTTCCCGCCAGTTTTTACCTTCCTGAAAGGCTCGAACGACGCGAGCCTTTGCTCGTACGACACGTTGGTCTTGCTGGGCTGTGTTGCGGACGGCATTAGCGGAAGTGAGATCAGAAGTTCATACTTTCTTAGACGGTTGGATGTTCGCGCCAAAATGGTTGGCGCGGGTCGTTTTGCATATTGCTTGAAAAGTGTACCCATCGATTTTGCAAAACGTGAAAAATCACTTTTTATGACAGTACACAAAATACCTTTTATCCTCAATTTGCAATTTGGTTGAAAAAAATTGCAACTTGACCGGGAAAAGGTGTAGTGGACGTGTGGGTACACGTGATGAGGGTTGCGTGTTGTGCTGCCGGCTATATCCCACACACTATATTGTTTGTATATATCGATGTTGAGATTTACTAGAGAAACTAAAATTGAGTTGAATATATTGAATATAGAAGGCAATCTCGACATTTGGCCGCTACCACTTCAATACAGCTGGACTAAGATACAATATGATCACAACATCTCTTCATTTATTGTATTCCTGCAAACTATCCGATATCCAAAACTTGGATCCAACAAGCACATTCAGATACAATAAAGTTAAAACGAATGAATATCGTATTAAATGGAGCCTTTGCAGCAATAATAAGTTCGGTTGGTACCGCCTCAGACAGCGAGATGGACTGCCGTAATGGTATTCGTGTCAGTGCTGCAAACTGCTCTGTGTCAGTAGCCTTGCTGCATGGAGCGTAGATCCATCACCTTTTAGAAGTCAGCAATGCGACGAAACTTCGGTTGCGCGATCGCTCAATAGTTACGTCAATCACAGCAGAGAATCACTTCAGCTATGCTCTGGTATATGAACCGTTATAGTCGATCAAGAATTCTACATGCATGAAAAAATAGCGTTAAATTCCTAGCGGTAGCCATGAAAAAAGCTTTCTATAAATAATACCCTGGATGAAGAAGACAAATTCTCTCAGATATATTTCTACAATGCTCCGCCGTCTCTGTTGGGTTTGCTTTGTTTCTCTTCATGCCTTTTGTGTGGCTTACTTTACTCTGGTGGCTTGGTGCTACTGGCAATTGCCTAAAACTGCGCTAAATGGCTGGCTGTCCATGTACGACCTTGGCTCGGACACTACAAGAGCCAACGTCGTTGCGTTTTCCCATGGTTGTTTAGCTTTAATCCATTTCGGCTACTTTCTCTCGATGCTTGGGTGGACTATCAAGAAACAACAACTAACTTTTGTTACGCCAAGTAAACCGGACAGAACAAAATCGAGTGATAGTCAATTAAGCGAACGAATTGCCAGTATCTCGAACGCTTCCAAGTCAATCGGTGTGGAAAGCCCCTATTTCGACTGGATTTTACTAGCACGAGAGATCATTGAGACTGCACTCCAGACTCAACAAGCCTATCGTATCAGTCTTTGGATCCCACGTCCACAACTTACTCGGACGTATACGCTCTTACTTATCATCAACTGCTGGTCGACATCTCTAATTCATGTGATATTTCACAAAAATTCAATTAGAAGACGACTGATTGCTATCGTGTGCGACTTTGTACTGGATCTGGTGAGCTCAGTGGGTATCACAACAGTACTTCTGGGGATATATTCCCAAGACTTTGACTTTACGCTGAACCAATTTCCCATGAATATCTGGTATGAAGACGTATGGGCTGTGTATGCAATGAGCGAGTTCCAGATCCTATTGGTAACTTCATGGGGAGATCTGACGATGCGAATCATATTTGCGCTAAGTATGATCGGCAACATGAATAATATGAAAAAACTGCTAATTACTACTTCGGATATCGGAACAATCACTCATGAAGTTACAGCAGTGCAACCTCTTTACCCGAGTTCGAAGGATATCGCCGTTATTCGTCGAAGAAGAGCAATTAAAACAGTTTTAGCCAACGAGACTCGATGGACACAGGCGATTTTCTTTGTGTGGGGTGCTATAATTCTCGCTCTTCACGTGCAAGCTGAATCTGTCGTGGAACCTCCGCAATGCCAGATGCAAGTCAAACCATGGGGGAGATCTCAACCATCGTGCTCTCTACTACTGGTAGACTGCTACTCGTCTAAAATCCGAGGTTCTGCACAAGAATTGGTTCATATTTGGAATTCGTTTGATATTTCGACAACTGTTCGGTTAGTTTTTCGACATTGTTATGATCTGGAAATGCCGAGTATGTTGACCAAATTCTCGAGAATAAAAGCGCTGAAGCTCTACAATTCGACAATTTCAAGTTGGAACGAAGCTGCAGCCATTTCACAGGAAACCCACCCGCATCTTTTCATGCTCTACCTCATTCGAGTAAATATGCCCAACGGTGAACTACCCCTTGGTCTTTTAGCTGACGACCTCCCGCAAAATCTCATGGACATTGAGTTTTGCGTTACCAATTTGCGTACATTACCCGACGACTTTGACTTGAAATGGCCGCAGATTGCTAGTATCTACTTCGAAGCTAGCAATTTCACCGAAGTTCCTCCATCTTTAGCTCGATTGAATCCACAGGATTTATCTCTCGCGCTAAATCCAATTTCCCAGATTCCTGCGGCTTTATTCGAGGGTTACGGCTCGTATCTTCACGTTGGTGGCACGCTGATCTCGGAATTGCCTCAAAACGTTAAAGACGTGTCTCCGTACCTAAAACTTCGCCTGGAAAACACAAATATCTCGTTTTTCTGGGATTGGATCGACCCACTGGTCGCCAATGCAGGACTATGGCCATCAGCCGTGCCAACAATCCTAGCGACTGGCACACCGTACTGCAAGGAGCTTCAACAGCTCTATGATGGACAAATTTCGAGTTTTTCAGAGCCATGGCACGAGAATATGTCCATTCTTTTGCTCAATGCATCGTCGACCAACTGGGATACGCTGCAGAAGGCTGTATCGTGCGAAGAGTGGCCTAGTACGTGGTATCCTCTTGACAAGGAAGACGCGTACAGTACAATCCGTTAAAACTGAAGTTTTGTCCACGTGAGACGCGTCATGGACGTGTTAAACCCGAAAAAACCAGATGGTTGCAGTTTGAGCATACAAACATCAAGTCAGTTGTAAGATGCTGTCTCGTTCATCCAATCGACGGTTTACCTTTCACGTGTTCGTCAACCATACAAAAAACTCAAGACATTTAGAAGTTTATGTGTACCACACCAAACTCCCTTCACGCCTCCATCACCCCACACTCGAATCAGCACCGCCGGTAGTAACAGGCTCAGATCAATTCACAATAATGCACGGTTCCGGACGCGTCTTGTTCCGCGCCGCCGCGCGTGCCAACGGAGCCGCGCGCCGCTCTCTCACGTCGCTCAGTGGAAGCGCCAGCGTCTTGGCTACACGTACACCCAAGTCCGGCGCGCTGAAGCTGCGTAGCGCCTGCGCTATGGCCGGCCGTGCGGAACGTCTCAATGCCGTGCAGATCCGCGCGTTCTCCAGCGCTGGAGCCACGGACGTGCCCGTTCCATCTATGGGCGACTCCATCTCGGAAGGAACTGTCGTGGAGTGGCTCAAGCAGCCAGGAGACGCCGTGGCTGAGGACGAGGTGGTCGTCGTGCTCGAGACGGACAAGGTGAGCGTGGACGTGCGCGCGCCGTTCGCCGGCGCCATGGGCCAGCACCTCGCGGCCATTGATGACAATGTGCTGGTGGGTGCGCCGCTGTTCCAGATCGTCAAGGGCGCGGCTGGTGCGCCGGCTGAGGCTGCTCAGGAGTCCAAGGAGGCCACACCGGCGCCGGCTGCTCCGACCGGTGAGGAGACGACCGTGCCCGTGCCATCCATGGGCGACTCCATCTCGGAGGGAACCGTCGTGGAGTGGATCAAGAAGGCAGGAGACTACGTGGCTGAGGACGAGGTTGTCGTCGTGCTCGAGACGGACAAGGTGAGCGTGGATGTGCGCGCACCTAAGGCCGGCACCGTTACCGGCACGCTGGCCGACGTCGACCAGACGGTGGAGATCGGTGTGCCGCTCTTCTCTATGGTTTTTGGTGGTGAAGCTCCTGCTGCTGCTGCTGCTTCGACGCCCGCTCCGGCCGCTTCAGCTCCGACTCCGGCTTCGACGCCGGCTCCTGCTGCTCCGACGCCTGTGGCTACGCCTGAGCCTGTTGCCGGTGCGAACCCGCTGCTGGCCACGCCCGACCGTGTATCTCGTCACGAGAAGATGAGCCGCATGCGTCTGCGCACGGCTGAACGCTTGAAAGAGTCGCAGAACACGGCAGCCAGCCTGACCACCTTCCAGGAGGTGGACATGTCCAAACTTATGGGACTTCGCAAGCAGTACAAGGATGCGTTCGAGGCCAAGCACGGCGTCAAGCTGGGCTTCATGTCGGCCTTCGTCAAGGCCAGTGCTTCCGCATTGCTGGAGGTTCCCGGTGTGAACGCTATGATCGACGACGAGCACCAGGAGATCGTGTACAGGGACTACGTGGACATGAGTGTGGCTGTGTCGACCCCCAAGGGTCTGGTTACGCCCGTGCTGAAGAACACGGAGTCCATGAGCTTTGCAGATGTGGAGAAGGGACTGGCCGAGCTCGCCGCCCGTGCCCGTGACGGCAAACTGACATTGGAGGAGATGACTGGCGGTAACTTCACCATCTCGAACGGCGGTGTCTTCGGTTCGCTCATGGGTACACCTATCATCAACCTGCCGCAGTCGGGTATCCTCGGCATGCACGGCACGAAAATGCGTCCCGTAGTCGTGGATGGAGAGGTGGTCGCGCGTCCTATGATGTACCTTGCGCTCACATACGATCATCGCCTCATCGACGGCCGTGAGGGTGTCACGTGCCTCAAGGCCATCGCAGACAAGATTGAGAACCCGGAGCGCCTGCTGCTCGACATTTAAGTCGGTGAAGTGAAAGCCGAGACAGCCCAAGAGAAAGAAATAAACTGTTTTTTCTTGCACAATTAACTCTGGAAGAAATGTTCCACTACATGTGGAATGCTCTGTGATCCAACGCACATTCCGTGTCTTTTGTGTATCACTTTCTCGATGAAAGTATTGCAGAATGTTGTGAGTAGTTTCTTACGGGTGTTGACACCTGTAGTTAACTTGATCAACGCCCGAGGTTGTGCCATTGAGTGGACAATGTAACTCATAAATGCACCGCAGTACGTACAGCTTTGCCCGTCTTCATGTTGCCGCTGTGCGTACATCCAAACCTCATACCGAAGATTGGCAAAGTCACTGAAGCGACGTTGAAGCTGGTAATCTGGTTGATTGGAGACTGTGATCGACTTGATCGTCGGGATGTGGCAAGTCTTTTGTTGTAAGAACACGTCGATAAGGTAGAACACGACGCCATCACGCTCCGATACGCCGTTGATCTCAATATGGTGGATCGTTTCCAGAAATGACAGTGACGTTGGCAATGAACCTCGCGTAGGTGAGATCGTGAGCTTCGACAACTGCTGCAATGACATATCGGTGCTGTTATCCATGCACATGTCAGCTTGGTGGTGAATATGAAAGTGACTCAATTAGATCCCTCAATTCTTGGCATAAAGGCTGATTCGAGTGTGATATGCTATTCCTTTTGCTCCTTGTGATCATCTTGGTGAAGATCCGAACGTTGAAATACTTTCCGAACTGCACAATCGCCATGAATATGCGCAGTACCGTGCGTCCTATCAAACGTTCTTCACGAGTGAAGGTTGTTCGTGTTGGTCTTTACAGCTCGAAAGCTCTTTGACAGTCAAATCGCGGCCCTGGCTCACGAAAAGCCCTTGTGTATCGTTGGATGACGAAGACCATCGGTGTGTGATCCGTTTGCTTGGACGACGAAGAGTAGAGACGCTACTCTTACCACAGGATTGTTCCGATGATCTCGCTGAACTCTGTGAGACAAGGTCATTTGCCACGGACTTCGGCTAACGTTTGACCTCTTGCAGCTGCCGACTTGCGAACAAAAACTCTTAACGAGGCGACACAACGCGCTGTCTTACCTCTCTACCAATGAGTTCTCCATCTACTTTCATTCTTCATTTGGCCGTGTTCATCCAAAGCACGATAATTCAACCATGTCCAGTCCCGCTGTGATGGTATTCCGTGTCCTCGCTGGTATGGCGACGATCTGTATGGTCTCCAGTCCCTCGCTGCTTATGTATCGAATCCACAAGCAGAAACATGTCGGTGTCGCTTCTGTCTTTCCCCTTGCAGCTTTACTGGCCAATTCACACGTGTGGTAAGTTGATTCTCTCTTTCTTCTACACCAAGTACAGTACTCATGTTCTTCTCTTTAGGATGATGTACGGTTACATTGAGAAGATGTGGTTTCCTGTCTTCGCTTGCTTCCTGTACGGCGAATGCTGCGCTGTTGTGTTCCTATGTATCTACACTTACTATTGCTCGGACAAAGGCTATGTGGGCCGTACATTAGCGGTATTCCTTACTGTTCTCGTTCTCGTCACAATCTACGCTATCGTGGGCGGTCTGGGCTACACTGGGCAGTCTACAAAGAGCGTTGGTACCATTGTCGGTATTCTCGCCGACTGCGCCGGTATCTGCTTGTACGGAGCTCCCATGGAGAAGCTGTTCCAAGTCCTCAAGCACAAGTCAGCAGTCTTCATTAACGTCCACATGGTCATCGCTGGGCTGGTGAACAACTCAATTTGGCTCGTGTACGGCATCCTCATCACCAATTGGTTCATTATCTTCATCAACGTGCTGTTTGTATCAGCCAACACGTTCACGCTGTGTCTGTACCGAGTCTACGACCCGAGGACGCATCCGTTGCAGGACGGATGGGACTCAAACAACGTGGACCAGGATGAAATCTCGGTCTGTATCGAGCTCACACCTCATGTGGACACCAAGAAGACACCCGAATACTCGTACATGGCATCACCACGACTTGAAAGTCTCCACTGTGCGAACCAGCCATAAAACAGCTGTTCTGAAGTGTCCACATGGACGTCTATCCGAACTTAATCAATCCGTACATAAAACAATCCATTTCGATGATCGAAAAAGTGACAACTATTGACCTCCATCGCCACTGGTGCTGTCTTGGTTGTCCACCTCCACAGTCTCTTCAACTTCTTGCAATCCTTGCACCTTCAGCATCAACTGCCACAGTTTCTCCTCATACTCGTAGTAGTTTTCCTCTCGATCGCACACCACTTTATCCAGCACTTGTCGTTCATACGTGAGCGCTCTCGTTTCTTTCTGGAAAACTTCATTCACTTCCTTCTCGTCCTGATGCAAATTCAGCAACTGCTGCGCACGTTTACGAGGGACGTACGCATCCACACTGTCACTAAACACATCCGGTGGCTCTCGAAGTGCCGCCTGCTGCGCATCCGCTTTCTTCCCCGTTCGACGCTTCGTGTACGTTTCCGACAAAGCTTCCGCCGTCAATCTCGACCCTTTAACTCGAGCTTTAGACGCTGATTTGAGACCACGTACCATTATGAACTTCTCCAGTACCGACATCTTCACATCCAGCTCTCCATCAGTAGCTACAGCTTCCTGTACTTGAGCCATTTTCAACCGACGCAACTCCCTAGTGATGTGGTCCACATCTCACAGCTCAAAGTTCATGTGGTTGGCTCGGAAGACCGTCACAACTGCTCGACGTTCCGCGTGTTCCTCGTCCCGCAGCATCCAAATGTCTTCTCTAACTGAGCTCAAGTGGGTTAATGCTCGTCCCGACGACTTGCACCATCATCTGCGTGATGGTGATGCCGCATTGAGCCGTACTGTGGACCACGTATCGTCTCAATTCGCGCGTTGCATCGTGATGCCTAACTTGGTGCCGCCTGTGACGACCACGGAGCAGGCGTTGGCGTATCGGGAACGTATTCTGGCCCACGTACCGGAGGACAAGCGTGATGCTAACAGCCCTAATGGTTTTGAACCTTTGATGACGCTGTACATGACGGACGGTACCACACCCGAAGAGATCCGTCGAGCAGCCGCTACGAACAAGATCTTCGCTGTTAAGTTGTACCCTGGTAAGTAAGTACACACGATGTGAGTTAACGTTTAGCTAGAGTCAACTGACACGTGATCCACGACCAGCTGGAGCCACGACCAACTCGGACTCAGGTGTGACCAACTTCAACAACATTTACCCGGCGCTTGAAGCCATGGCGGACGTCGGGATGCCGCTGCTGGTGCATGGTGAAGTGACAGATCAGACGGTGGATCTCTTCGACCGAGAAGCCACGTTCGTGGAGGAGGTGATCAAGCCGCTGGTGGCCAAGTTCCCGCAACTTAAGGTCGTCATGGAACACATCACCACGAAGGAAGCAGCCGAGTTCGTCACTAATGCGCCGGCTAACGTCGCTGCGACCATCACTCCTCAGCACTTGCTGTACAACCGCAACGCCATCTTCCAAGGCGGTCTGCGTCCACACAAGTACTGTCTTCCGGTGCTTAAGCGCGAGACGCACCGTCAAGCTCTGCTGCAGGCCATCGCCAGTGGCAGTAAGAAGTTCTTCCTTGGAACGGACAGCGCGCCGCACGTGGCGTCGAGGAAGGAGTCTGGCTGTGGATGTGCCGGGATTTACTCGGCCCACGCTGCTCTTGAACTGTACGCGGAGGCCTTCGAGTCGATCGGCAAGCTTGATCTGCTCCGTGCATTCGCATGCGAGAACGGCGCGGATTTCTACGGCTTGAAACGGAACACTGTGGGTGAAACAGTCTTGAAGAAACAGGAGTGGACGGTGCCAGATAACTACCCGTTCGACAACGGTGTCGTCGTGCCTTTGAAGGCTGGCGAGACCATTAGCTGGAAGCTGCAGTAGATTCTCGACCCTTTAGGAAGCAGGAGTGGGTGAAGAGAAGTCCAAACTAGCACGTTTCTCTCTCGTCTTCATATCGAACACCGACATTAAAATTCGATACGTTGGTTCGTGCGTTGCTGTTGAATTGGGAGGTGAATTGCTCCCATTTGCGTCTCCATTCTTCTTACCAGTTGTCATGACGCTTCCTCGTACGATTAAAGCAGTGAGGAAGCTCACAAAGTCCGAGAAATCTCGGAACACTTGACTCACACGGTAACAGGACTTGCCCACGTTGTTATCCGGCTGTAAAGGGTCTTCAATGACTAGTAAGCCATCACGTGAAAGTAGCGGCGCAAGCATTAAAGGAGAATTGGACCGTGAACGTCCGACCGAGGACGGGGGAGAAGCGTGCGGAGGCGGCGACATCGATCGGGCAATAGGTGAAGTGTCTATAGACAACATTCTCGGCTCTCCCCACGATACAACAGAGATTTCGTCGAGATTCTGTCTGAAATCGTTCCCATAAAACTGCAAAAAGTCCATGAGCAGCTTCCCTAAGAGATAGGGCTTCTCGTGTCCATCTCCTGTTTCTGAGCCAGTAACAAAGGAAGGAAGAACTGCACGCTTCGCTTTCCTTTTGTGGATCATCTCCATCTCGTTGCTCTTCTTCGGCTGCTTCAATGAACATTGTTTAATGATTTCTTTTGCGATTAGCTCTCCCTTCAAACATTGAGCTTCGTAGCGTGGATTCCAGCGCGTGTTCGTTGGTGGAGTAGACGGTTTAAGCTCTTCCAGATCTCCATCAACTGAATCATACACGATTTTCTGTCCGTCAACCATTGAAATCAAAGCTCCTTGCTCTTGCAGCACGTATAACACCATTAACAGCAACCCATAAGACGATAAACCTCCGACATAAGGGTCATTTAACCCTCGCTCCACCAGGAAATGCTTGAGCACCAACGTGAGCTCCCGTAGTCCATAGAATGCACTTGCAAGACCTTGAACTAACGTAACACTTGCCACTCCGTTGTGGTGGAAACCGTGTGGCTCATCAAACGTGATGTCGAAGGGGATTCGTAGCTCACGCTTAGAGCAGCTACTTTCCTCCCTGTCAATAACCACCAAAACTACTACTTTCAACAACGGAACGGACGCGCGGGTGATGGCGCTCACATCGGTAAAAGCAGATAATTCATGCAAGTGGGCAGCCAGAGCCTCCACACACTGCTGACTGGTAAAGTTAAATTCCTCCGTTGCTCCAAACACGACCAAATCCACGTCACTTGCCTCCCCGTGCAACTTCGTAGCGAAAGAACCATAGCCTTCGACCTGCACGCAGTGATTCCACAGCAGTTCGATCTCCTCCGTCACCATCGCAATCGCCTTCTGCATCCAGGGACGTTTCTCCAGAGCTTCTCGTCTGTGATGGTTGTAAAAATCCACAATTTCGTCATGGAGAACGACCTGCATCATGGCCGTTTGCTCTTCGTAGAGCCTCTGTAAGTTGCCAAAGGATAATCCTTCGCCGTTCACTCCTTCAGCTTTTTCCTCATCAATTCTCCTCTCCCGCTCCTTTTCCGTTGCTTGAATCACACTCCTTCTCCACTCAAGTCGCTCTTCCCATTCTTTTTCCCTTGAAATCCCATTCACTGGACAATTGGCAAGATGTTTGGCTAAATTCTCTCGTGAGCATATCTCCTTACACCCAAGAACAGCATTTGGACATACCACGTCATATGAGTAAAAGTCCGTGGTCATATCCTCCACCACTTGATCCAAAGTATCGGGAACTTGACGGTACACACAGCGCTCCAGATGTGACTCCAAGTCCTTTAGCATACAGCTAAATGTACATCCGAACCAGCTATTAGGACATACAACCTCATAGTCCTCAGAGAACCTCGATATAGTAGACTGGAACCACTGTGTGTTCTTCATATTGTCCAGAAACATTTCTCTCATCATAGCTTCTTGTTCCTTCTCAATCGTAGCGATAGCCCACTGTCTTCTGCGTTGAATCTCTTCTTCTTCTTCACATTGTAGCTGTTTCAGTACATTTAACCTCCTTGCTCTCTCCTTCTCAGCTGCTTCAATAACCCATTGGGTCCAATATGCTCGTTCTGCAGCTTGTTGTTCTTGTTCTCCTCGAATTTCAGCTCGTTCTTGAACACTTAAATTCTTATGATGAAAAAGTCTAGAGTCTGCAGTATGAGACGTTTCTGTCATAACTTCGGGCGTTATGAGTCGGTTTATATGTTGAATATTGTTCACAAGAGGCGTGAAGGGCTCAGCTGAAGCTCGTAGGTCTGCAACTTCATGGGTTGATACGCAAACTTCGGAAGGTTTTTCGGGCGTTGTAGGCTGATTTTCAATGCGAAAACTTGACTTCTTCTTCGGACGGCGTTTACGAGGGCCCGAGTGGTTCTTTCGAGGCTTCTCATCGTCCTGAGCGTGTGCTGTAGCGTCCGGCATTCCGTTACTCATATCACTCTTCCAGTTTTGCTTTATGTAACGCACACCATCTTCATATGATATGTATTTTATCATATCGAAGGTATTTGTTTAAAACACTTTTCATATCAACATCTCATAAGAACATGATGTGGCCCACGCATTTTTGCAATCTATCCAAGTAGAGATGAAGGTCGATATTGATGGGTTGGAAGTGCTCTTCCCTTATGAGCGTATGTACTCGGAGCAGCTCCAGTATATGCGCGAGTTGAAGCGCGCACTGGACGCTCATGGCCACTGTATGCTGGAGATGCCTACAGGCACAGGCAAGACGGTGTCACTACTGTCCCTCGTCTTAGCGTACAAACACGCCCATCCGACCGCTGGGAAACTCATTTACTGCACGCGGACGGTCCCGGAGATGGCGAAATGTGTGGAGGAGATCAAGAAACTGATAAAGTATAGAGAGTCCCACTATGGGGACAAAGCGCAAGTCACAGCTGTGTGTCTGAGCTCCAGACGTAACATGTGTGTGCACCCGCGGGTGATGGCACATGCTGACGGTGAAGATGTGGACGGCCAATGCAGGAAGATGACGGCCTCATGGGTTCGAGCCAGAGCGGCTAAGGCTCGGGAAGATGCAGATGGAGAAGATGCTATGCAGGGAGATGTGAGACCAGTGGAGACGTGCTCGTTCTACGAGAATTATTCTTCTCGCAAGAGCGACGACACGGTGTTGCCCCCTGGAGTGTATTCAGTGGATGATCTTAAAGAATTAGGAGCTGAGAAGGGCTGGTGTCCTTATTTCCTGACGAGATATGTCGTCACGTTTGCAGATGTGGTGGTGTACAACTACCAGTACATGCTGGACCCGAAAGTCAGTCAATTGGTGTCCAGAAGTTTCGAGAAGGAGAGTATCGTGGTATTCGATGAAGCTCATAACATCGACAATGTGTGCATTGAAGCTCTGAGTGTGGATTTGGATCGACGCTCGCTGGAAAGAGCATCCAGGAATTTGACCACGCTGTCCAGTCAGGTGAATAAGCTGAAACAAGCGGACAAGTCGAGGCTGGATGCGGAGTATCGACGACTGGTGGAGGGACTACGATCCAGTAATGCAGTTGTGGCTCCGACATACACAGACCCCGCCACGAACCAACAGATCGAGACGAACAACGATATCCTTATCGCAAACCCCGTGCTACCTGATGATGTGCTGGATGAAGCGATCCCAGGCAACATTCGCCGT
This sequence comes from Phytophthora colocasiae, assembly GCA_018806915.1. Taxonomy (NCBI): domain Eukaryota; phylum Oomycota; class Peronosporomycetes; order Peronosporales; family Peronosporaceae; genus Phytophthora; species Phytophthora colocasiae. The sequence continues at coordinate 649,465 of JAGKQI010000045.1, forward strand.
GCAGAACACTTTGTAGCGTTCATGAGGCGGCTGATTGAGTATCTGCGGCAACGTATTCGCGTGCGACAGGTGGAATCCGAGACTCCCCAGGCTTTCCTGCATCATTTGCACCAGGCCATCAACATGGAGATTAAGCCGATGAAGTTCTGCTACACGCGACTGAACTCGCTACTACGCACGTTGGAAGTGACGAATCTCGAGGAATACAACTCGTTGACGGATGTGGCAGACTTTGCGACGCTGGTGGCGACCTACGCGGAGGGATTCATGCTCATCATTGAGCCGTTCGACAGTGCGTCCGGTGTGCACGACCCTGTGCTGCAGCTCTCGTGCCTAGATGCGTCTCTGGCGATTCGACCAGTCTTCGAACGCTTCTCCAGTGTCATTATCACCTCTGGAACGCTGTCCCCTATTGATTTGTATCCGCGACTGCTGAATTTTAACCCTGTGATTCGTGAATCGCTGCCCATGTCCGTGTACCGCTCAAGTATTTGTCCGTTGGTGATCACGCGTGGAAGTGACCAGATGCCTGTGAGCACCAAGTTCGACCTGCGCGACGATCTCTCTGTCGTCCGTAATTACGGAACACTTCTGCTTGAGATGGCAGCCTGCACCCCCGATGGCATGGTGTGTTTCTTCCCGTCGTACCTCTACATGGAGAAGATTATCGGTCAGTGGGACTCGCTCGGAGTTCTCAAGCGTGTGTTGGCCAGCAAACTGCTATTCATCGAGACCAAGGACATTGTGGAGACGACTCTGGCGCTGGACAACTACAAGAAGGCTTGTGACTGCGGCCGTGGAGCCATTTTTTTCTCTGTTGCCCGTGGTAAAGTTGCAGAAGGAATCGATTTCGACCGCCACTATGGACGAGCAGTGATCTTGTTCGGCATCCCGTTCCAGTACACGCTATCGAACACCTTGCGTGCTCGTCTGGAGTACCTGCGCTACACGCACCAGATCCGTGAAGGTGACTTCCTCACCTTCGATGCTCTCCGTCAAGCTGCCCAGTGTGCTGGTCGCGTTCTTCGCAGCAAGACGGACTATGGGCTTGTCATTTTCGCTGATTCGCGCTACAACCGTGCCGACAAGCGTACGAAGCTCCCGCCGTGGATCACGCAGTTTCTCGTGGACTCGCACTTGAACCTGTCAGTGGATATGGCTGTGTTCATGGCGAAGAAGTACCTGTCCCTCATGGCTCAACCAGTAGACGAAGCGACGAACGTCAACTCGATCCTGTTGGACGCTGATGGAGTGGCTAGATGGCTCGGAAGACATCCCAGAGAAGACGAACCCATGCAGTAAGGTCAAAAACCTCTAAGAACAATAAAGAAGTAGTGGTATAAAACTCTCCATTTCGCAAAAGGTGGCAAGCACCCTACAGCAAAACAACGACTAGTTGACTAGCTGCTTAGTTGCGGGGGGCGTCAAGCACAATACCCTCGAACTTGGTCTGGAACCAGTTGATGGCGTCGTCCTTGGTCAGACGGTGCGGGTGGCCGACACGCGACTGCTGCATTTTACGGCGGGCCACACGGGCACCCGGGCGCTTCAGCACCACGAAGAAGTCCATACCGTAAATGCCCGTGGACGGGTCGTACTTGATGCCCAGGTCAATGTGCTCCTGGATACCGAAACCGAAGTTACCGGTCTCCGAGAAGTTCTTGCGCAGAAGCTCGTATTCCTTGACCTTGAGGCCACGGTCCAGGATCTCCTGAGCAAGCTCACCACGGATGGTCACGTGGCACGAGATCTTTTCGTTACGACGGATGCCGAAGGTACGCACGGTGTAGCGGGCTGTAAAACAATAGATCAACATTAAGTCAGTACACTTGTCCGAGAATTCCTGTCCCCTTTTTTTCTTAAATCCTCCCAACACAGCAACCGAACACGCGCCTTTGCCGTCCGGTTAAGACAGTTCCAAAGGACTCAAACACCAACCTCCAAGATCATTGATGTGTGGCGTGTCGGTCGAGTCTCTTTCCAAGCTCGAGTGTACTCAAGACGAGCGCGATCGGGGATGAACCAGAGACTGTAGCCACAGTTGCTCCGACACCCAGAAAGGCCGTAGGATTTAAGACACTGTGAACACTATTAAAGTATTCTCAGGTCCGGGTAAGTAGCCCGTTAAGGCAGTTCTTTGCTTTTATGGTAAAAGCTTACCCTTGGAGTACACGGGCTTCTGGCCGGTGAGCTGCTCGAGCACACGGGCAGCACGGGTGAGCTTATCGCCGGACTCGCCGACGCAGCAGTTGATCACCAGCTTGTCGACGTGGATGTCGCGCATAACATTGTTGCTCTTGTCGCCGGCCTGTACAAGTTAGTTAATATGAGTCAGTATGGCGCTGTCCTTAGTTTAGGACACTTTCACTCGGACGCACCATTTTAGCTTGTTGTTTTGGAGCTTTTGGAGAAGTGGAGACACAAGCAGACGCACTTTTGACAGGGCTGTGCACCAACCAATGACAAGCTGAAATCGCATATAGTAGTTTTGTAAGCTGATAAGCTAAACAGTAATTAATCTCCCACAAAGATTATGTAACGATTGTGTAGTAAGTAATTCGAGTTAAGTACGGCAACTATTGATAGTTGAAGTCTGTCCAACATGGACTTCCTATTGTTTATTTGTAGTTCGAATTATATGAGAACTATCATAGGGGGGTGCACAGGGGCCGCGTCTGTCATCACTCAACCTTCGTGCGACATCGTTATTGCAACATAGTGCAACTTCTGAGCACCTTCAACGTTGTGGGCAGTAACTTAAGTGTGGTCCACACCTTTGCCACTCGCAGAGCGTTTTCATCGCTGCCGGAAGGGTGCCGGCAAGGTGATGTCCATGGGCGTAGTCGCCGGCCACAAGTCATGAAGACAAAAGCTACGAAGTGAACGATCTAGTCATCCGTCGCTTCACGAGCTACTACCAGCAGATGGACGTGAGCTGAGAGGCGTCGACGTTCCGCAACATGCTCACATATAGCGCGTTCCTACGGCGGTTCTAGTAGAAAAGAAGTTCGACTAGGTGGACAATGTGCTGGACATGCTGGGCAGGATGGTGGAGCTGATGAAACGAATGGAGTACCTGAGGTGTGGACCTCGCTGGACAGGTCAGTGTGATCGTCATGGGCGAGCCGTCGAGGCTTACCAACCGAATTTCTGCTTACGATTGCTGTCGTTCATGGCGCGTGTTAATTTCGAGCAGGTTTGCCTGTAGAACTCTGGACATGGGTGAATTTACTCGACGTGGCAGCAGCAGTAGGCCTTACAAAGCACAACGGAACGAGAGCAAGGTCACTGCATCTGTCATCAATCTCTCAAAGTTGTGGTTCATTGTCGATTACCACGCCCTTGGTCGTTGAGAAACGACGACATGTCGACGCTTTACTTGATACTGCGGTAGCAATGACGCCACGGCGAGTGGTTTGAGTCGTTCTTGGAGAGATGCTGAATGGTATAAATGAGAAGGAGAAGTACGACGCAAACGTGGATTGGGTGAAGCTTGACTTTCAAGACGCATCCAAAGGCTGATCAAATGAGAAGAGAGCGCTGGTCATGACGTGCCGTCTACGCTTTCGCGTCCTTTGGAGATGAGGGTCATTCATTACAACTAAATACTGGACTAGGACGAATACAATGTTCTCGATAGCGGAGCCTGATTCGATGGTGATGACGACATGAGCAGCTCATTGAGTACTAGTGTGGCTTTATTCTCCGTTAAATTTGATATCAGCGCCGTGTTGCTTTAACTGGATCTCGGAAAGGGGGCTTTCATCCGTGAACTCACTGAGAGACGAAATGACGTCGGATATTCTCGCTTGAGATCGGGGAACCGAATCACCTGGTACAAGGCGCATTCAGGTCCGTATTACGACTCATGATGGCAGTAAACATTCTCATTTGAATTTGATATTAACTACTCCGTTATACACTGCTCACAGCTGCGACGGCGGACACAAACTGGATTGACTTTAGCCAAGGGAGGTTATGTGGTGATAGTGGTGCACATTCTGGCAACCACCCTACCTCATAGCGTATCATGGCGTCATGGTTGTTTAGCACCTCTCCTACGTACTCGCCTACGTACTGGCCAGCGTGTATGATCTCCATCGCCAGCAGCCCAACCCCCTTTCGACCACAGTCTACCACTGCGGTCGCGACGAAAGACCCCATTTGCAGCTGCCGGTTTGTGCACAATATTCCGCACGGACAGCTCTCGACTGCGCATTCGTAGCGCATCTACCACAACCATGTCCTTAGCACCCTCACATGCCATGTATCTACTGTCTACGACCACGTACGGCACGATTAATGCAGTCTTCCCCACAACCCTGCCTGGTCTGGTCATCAATTGTACAACCACAGATCTGGATTTCGCCCTTGGAGGTTTATTCAGTACATTAACACACGCAAACCAACTAAAAAAATCAGCAACTGGAGTGGGAACGGTACGGCAACGACGTACATTTTCGCTTACCTGTTGCGCTTCAAGCCACTTGCCGCCGACTGCCACATTCGCTTCCACTATCCGAACCGCCTCAAACGCTTCCTCAACCGAACTAGCCATCATAGACGACGCATGCACACCACCAGTCGGATCGACCATGGATATTGGCCAGCACCAATTCATCATGGAAAGATCAGCTCATGCAGCACGCACCGCACCCTGTCCCGCATTACCCCACGTCTCGTCTTTCTTGAAGCAACAGGGCGATTCATACATAGTTTTAGCCATATCACTAGCGCGACGAGGTCTCAGGGAAATGGCGCTTGAACACTACTTCTCAGAACGAAGAACGAGAGCGAACTTCTCCTCGCCCAACTAACGGCGGTATTCATGACCAACAAACTTAACAGCACATTTTCCAATTTGCTCGGCAGTCCAACACTCCGCTTCTCATAACGCCAGCATTATCCTGCTATCCATGCCTCCCAAGAAACACGCAAAGCTACAGCAAGTTGATGAGCCGACACCGCCATCCTCCTCAACGTACATGCCTACACCGGCAAACGTCTCGCTCCTGGGCAAGTCATCTTCTCCCTTATTGTCTCCACCGCGTCCAGCGCCCAAACATGAGCGCACTGCTACGAAGTCACTGCCTACCGAGTACGTCTCGCCAGTTAAGAAACTCAAAAAATCGATGGAGCAACACAAACGCCGTTTCGTTGACACCATTGAAGGTACCTCCTTGTTTCTAATTTGTTTTTATGTTCTAACATATATGATCTCACCTAGATTTACGCGACTTCATCACGAACAATGACATGGATGACCTCAACACCCGAGCCTCTGTGCGAGTTCAAGGACGAGTCTTATGGATGCGCAACGATCAAGTGAATAATACAACGCGTTACCTCCGCATCTACCTTGGCGAACAGCGAGCGTCCGAGACGCTGGACGAACAAGTAGCGGTAATTTTGCGTTGCTAGCGGCTCACTACAGCCCTTCCCTTCAGCTCATGTACATGCACTCACCATAACGTTTTGCACGCTCTCTAGATCTTTCAAGAGGCACAACAGGATGACCCGTTCGAAGCCAACCAGTACCTGCTTACGGTGTCGCTCTACGACATCAACGCTGACAATCCAATGCTCCCGCAACCAGGAACGATCATCTCGTTCGCACCCACCAAGTTGCGCGTCTACCGCGACTGCTGTCAGCTCGACACCAAGCTTCACCTCATCAACGTAATTACGCCACCATGAAGCAACTATTGCATTTGAATGATCGCACATACCAGTAACCCACTCATTCAAACACTTATTTCACTATGTACACACAATCATTACGCTACGTACCATCCTTGATACGTCTGTGCCGTGGCCAAAACCACTTTCAAGCGTCCTACCTGACGAAAAACAACTTAGCCATAATCGTTCACAAATTTCATACAGATTCGAACTACAAACCCGGAGCCTTTGGTCCGGTACGCAATCTCTTTGGTGCCTTAATGATGGCGATCTCTCGAGTAGCTCCTATAGACCCGTCATCTTTGTTCTCAACAGGACCAGGTAGAAGCATTCGAAGTGTTGTAACCACTCGAGAGACTGATGTATCCGGTCCAACAATTGAGGACCTTTTCGTCCCTGAGAGGAAGATGAAGCACACGAGCAGTCAATTACGACTGCAGTTGCAATGGTCTAGCGCTTTTAAGATGCAGGTTGTTGTAGTACGTAACGCTGTTATCTGTTGTGTCTGTGCTGGAGTGGCCAATGGCGCATTCTACATTGGTAACGCGTTCGCCTTCAAGTCGTCGGTGGATCAATCTCTCCGGGAGTTTACGATGGCTATGTTGGTCTGGATGGCAATAACGTACGCTGTCATTATGACGCTCGCTCACTTGCCGTCGATCATGACGCAGAAGTTCGTTGGAAGTCCAAATACTCGTCCGAGTTTCTGGTTCTGCGCCAAGAAACTCATGAAAAGGTCCCGGATCGCTTTCGTGGTTACACTCACAGGAATGATTGCATTGGGAGTCATCGTTCAGAACACGTCGCTGATGCACGAGTATTTCCGCTTTCGAATCCACTTTTATCTGGCTGTGGTGAATAATCTAACGTTCACAGCAGGAATTACACTCGCAGTGAGGCGGATTTACTATGAAGAGACTTACCAAGGTCGCGATCGTCGCTGTGCATTCAATAATCAACCCGAACCGAGATCTCCTAGTTCTCCACAGCCTCAGAAAGCCCATCGACCGCCAAAGTATCGTACCCCAACCTACTGGCGCGAGTATCTGAATCAAGTGCCTAATGCTCTACTCATTGTAGTGGCTGGAGGCTACGTCCACACTGTACTGTCATGGTGGGCGGAGATCCAAGAGCAAACAGCCGTGGTGTTCTTTACCATCTTTGGTGTCGTGCTCAAGCTCAGTCTTCAAGAAGTTGCGAGGCACATCGTACTGAAGAAGAGGATCCGCAGCACGCGAACTATGTGTCTTCTTGTCGGAGTTCCGACTGTATTGATCGACACGCAATCTCGGATTGTACTGCTTGGGACGCAAACAAACAACTTTATGGTCTGTGGAACGTTCGCACTAGCAATTGTTGAGCTTTCATTGCGTGCTGCAAAAGCTGCTTTCGTCGTCTGGACTACTCGTCGTCGCTAAAAAGCTCTGCAAGATAAACTACAGGAGATTTCAGTAGCTCGTTCACGTCCAAACTCAAAGGAACAAGTGGCTTCACTACCTTCTCCTGAATCGGTCAAGCTGGAATACGAATTGTGGAGACGTCAAGTTATTTCCTACCATACTGCAGAACTAACCACAGACATGTATGCAGAGTATATCGCTATTGGATGCTCCCAATCGATCGTATTTTGGTGGCTTGGACATCCGTTATACCCAGTTCTACAAATTGATGGAGGTGCTGCATTATCTGAGCTTGATCTCTCAAGACTACGCTTCAACCAAGTGGTTATGTTGGGTTTCCAGTCTATTGTGGAGGTTTTCGTAGACTACGTGTGCGTTGTAATGGAGATTGCAGCGGGTATTGAATTTGATCGAATTGAAGGACTCAGTACATTTCTAGGTGCACTGTTCGCAACCATGGCAGTCATCAATATTAACTTCTACGGAAAACGTCGTGCAAAACTGATGTTTCATATGGATTTCGCCGTGCAGAATGGCCGGTGAATTCCCACCATGCGAAGGTGGCATGCATACAAATATCAAGCTAAACGGCTGCCATGCGAAGATGTCATGGAATTCGTCGTGCACTTTGTACCACGAATTCTTATTGGATAAAACGGTGATTGACAAACAGGGGACACTTCAATCAAGCACTACAATCAATGTGTTATGACTTAAACTCACGCGCAAGTGTCCGCCACGATAACTGCTCCAGTCTCCGCACTCTTCCCTTTGTAGATGTCGAGCTAAATGGAAGTCGAGTTTTAACCTGCTCAAACAACAGTCCTGCTGCGTCTGTCGATCTATGTGCTCGCTTAATTTCATCTTGAGTCAGTAGCCCTTGGATGAGAAGCATCACTCTTCGTAGTTCTGATAATCGATTCCGTTGCAGTCTCGATGACATATCGTGCTTTGTAAGTAGCCGTAACGGAGGGTTACCAGCACACCAACACTGCCAGACAACTCGAATCGTTCCTGAAGGCAACACAAATTCCTTTGGCACTCTGTGAAAAGAGCCGTCCCACAACATGAGTTGAGCCTGCCCAACAGTATTGTCCGAATGAGGAGTTAGGCTCTCATCACCTACGGTATGTTCGACGGGTTGCAGCAAACTTGACCGGGCCAACACCGATGCAAATGCCGCCTCAAGTGCTTCCATAGTCATGACAGAACCGTTAATGTGGCGCTTCAGAGCATTTTCAAATGATTCTGAAAAGGTATCGCGCATACAAGCTAGCTCAGCCTTGTAACACGACAGCTCAACCATTAAACCGACGTGTGGGGGGATTCCAGTAGCAGTGATGTAATCGTCCACTTGGCATTTTCTGCATTCAACTCGCTGTTGCAGCCACTGCAATTGGGGCTCGTTGTTCACATTAAATAGTGGCGTGTCAAAAAGTAAATGAGTCGGAGGTAGATTTTGCTGCAAATAGGTTTTGTGATACAGCAATGATGCCAATCCAAATTGGCAAATCTGCCTCAGATTTGGAGGCACACCAGGAAAAATAGCATCCAGCGCAACTTGGATGCGTTGTCGTAGTTCTAATGAATCCTGGGTTTGTCCACTTCGAGTATTAAAAAACGGCGGTAAAATCGCAAAGTCAGGAGAGTCAAACGGAAGTCCAGCTACATAGCGACCAACCACCATGTCACCAGCGGCTTCAAACCGAACGTACTTGTCTTGAACCCCTGGTAGTGTCCAGCCAGCTCGAAGGCAGATAGACGCTGCGGAAGGTCCCGATGTCGAACAGCTACTGACATAAGTCGCTGCGCCCTTCCTCGCCGAGTGAGTACCAAATGCACCATGTGTCATGCCTGCTTCAGTGAGAACGTCACGCATCAGATCTCCACAAAGAACACTTTTTAACACTTTGAGGAATCGATTGTACTGATTTCCACCTGGGAAGAGCTTGCCATCCTGTGTAAAGCCCATTATCGCAAAATAAATCGCAATTCCCAGCACAGGACATACTTCTGGCATAGTAGGATTTGCATACACGTGCCTAGGGTCACGGGGACGACTACCGTCCTGGTCGTTTTTCATGTGAGCGAATGTAATTGTCATTGAGTCTTCACGCCAAGTAAGATGCCCATAACGAATTGATTCTGTGCTTTTGGCTCGACACATAAGGTTCCAAGACATAAGAAGAAAGATATGACCAAACACGTCCTGTTTCCTGCTAGACTGTATCATAGCTTTCGCCACCGCTCTGTACATTGAGAAACTGAAAGGTTCCTTTCCTTCGCAAAGGGATTCGTTTCTGTTCTGAGCAACTCTAGCCACAGTGTGATGTAGTCCCTTAAAAAAACGTCTCATTCGGGAGTCAAAATCTTTGGGCCGGGCACAGTCTGTTGAAGAGAAAAGATACACAATTGCAGACCGTACGTTGCCGAAGGTTGACTTCCCAGTTACACCACGCTGTTCCATCGACGTAAGGTACCTCATGCAATCTTGAGTCGATAGAATCTCCAAACACACAGGACTTTGCATTGGAACTTGAGATAGCCATGCAGCAATGACCTCTTCGTCGCTAGTAGGAAGTTCGTGGAATGCGTTCACAAAGAGGATTCGTTTGCGTTCTTCGTCTGTATTATCATATAGCCACTTCACGAAGCGAGTAATGCTTCTGATGTACGTATACTTCGTCTTCTCCGCCGTCGTATTGCTTAGCACCTCCCCCACGCGTGCATCTAGGTCGTCCATCGTTTGGAATCCAATGTGAGGTCGGTCTAAATATAAATTTCAGCCAATAGAAACACGTCAAATATTTGTCGTGCACACTGCACGATGAATTCACTCCACCTATACTTCTACGGAAAACGTCGTGCAAAACTGATGTTTCATATGGATTTCGCCGTGCAGAATGGCCGGTGAATTCCCACCATGCGAAGGTGGCATGCATACAAATATCAAGCTAAACGGCTGCCATGCGAAGATGTCATGGAATTCGTCGTGCACTTTGCACCACGAATTCTTATTGGATAAAACGGTGATTGACAAACAGGGGACACTTCAATCAAGCACTACAATCAATGTGTTATGACTTAAACTCACGCGCAAGTGTCCGCCACGATAACTGCTCCAGTCTCCGCACTCTTCCCTTTGTAGATGTCGAGCTAAATGGAAGTCGAGTTTTAACCTGCTCAAACAACAGTCCTGCTGCGTCTGTCGATCTATGTGCTCGCTTAATTTCATCTTGAGTCAGTAGCCCTTGGATGAGAAGCATCACTCTTCGTAGTTCTGATAATCGATTCCGTTGCAGTCTCGATGACATATCGTGCTTTGTAAGTAGCCGTAACGGAGGGTTACCAGCACACCAACACTGCCAGACAACTCGAATCGTTCCTGAAGGCAACACAAATTCCTTTGGCACTCTGTGAAAAGAGCCGTCCCACAACATGAGTTGAGCCTGCCCAATAGTATTGTCCGAATGAGGAGTTAGGCTCTCATCACCTACGGTATGTTCGACGGGTTGCAGCAAACTTGACCGGGCCAACACCGATGCAAATGCCGCCTCAAGTGCTTCCATAGTCATGACAGAACCGTTAATGTGGCGCTTCAGAGCATTTTCAAATGATTCTGAAAAGGTATCGCGCATACAAGCTAGCTCAGCCTTGTAACACGACAGCTCAACCATTAAACCGACGTGTGGGGGGATTCCAGTAGCAGTGATGTAATCGTCCACTTGGCATTTTCTGCATTCAACTCGCTGTTGCAGCCACTGCAATTGGGGCTCGTTGTTCACATTAAATAGTGGCGTGTCAAAAGTAAATGAGTCGGAGGTAGATTTTGCTGCAAATAGGTTTTGTGATACAGCAATGATGCCAATCCAAATTGGCAAATCTGCCTCAGATTTGGAGGCACACCAGGAAAAATAGCATCCAGCGCAACTTGGATGCGTTGTCGTAGTTCTAATGAATCCTGGGTTTGTCCACTTCGAGTATTAAAAACGGCGGTAAAATCGCAAAGTCAGGAGAGTCAAACGGAAGTCCAGCTACATAGCGACCAACCACCATGTCACCAGCGGCTTCAAACCGAACGTACTTGTCTTGAACCCCTGGTAGTGTCCAGCCAGCTCGAAGGCAGATAGACGCTGCGGAAGGTCCCGATGTCGAACAGCTACTGACATAAGTCGCTGCGCCCTTCCTCGCCGAGTGAGTACCAAATGCACCATGTGTCATGCCTGCTTCAGTGAGAACGTCACGCATCAGATCTCCACAAAGAACACTTTTTAACACTTTGAGGAATCGATTGTACTGATTTCCACCTGGGAAGAGCTTGCCATCCTGTGTAAAGCCCATTATCGCAAAATAAATCGCAATTCCCAGCACAGGACATACTTCTGGCATAGTAGGATTTGCATACACGTGCCTAGGGTCACGGGGACGACTACCGTCCTGGTCGTTTTTCATGTGAGCGAATGTAATTGTCATTGAGTCTTCACGCCAAGTAAGATGCCCATAACGAATTGATTCTGTGCTTTTGGCTCGACACATAAGGTTCCAAGACATAAGAAGAAAGATATGACCAAACACGTCCTGTTTCCTGCTAGACTGTATCATAGCTTTCGCCACCGCTCTGTACATTGAGAAACTGAAAGGTTCCTTTCCTTCGCAAAGGGATTCGTTTCTGTTCTGAGCAACTCTAGCCACAGTGTGATGTAGTCCCTTAAAAAAACGTCTCATTCGGGAGTCAAAATCTTTGGGCCGGGCACAGTCTGTTGAAGAGAAAAGATACACAATTGCAGACCGTACGTTGCCGAAGGTTGACTTCCCAGTTACACCACGCTGTTCCATCGACGTAAGGTACCTCATGCAATCTTGAGTCGATAGAATCTCCAAACACACAGGACTTTGCATTGGAACTTGAGATAGCCATGCAGCAATGACCTCTTCGTCGCTAGTAGGAAGTTCGTGGAATGCGTTCACAAAGAGGATTCGTTTGCGTTCTTCGTCTGTATTATCATATAGCCACTTCACGAAGCGAGTAATGCTTCTGATGTACGTATACTTCGTCTTCTCCGCCGTCGTATTGCTTAGCACCTCCCCCACGCGTGCATCTAGGTCGTCCATCGTTTGGAATCCAATGTGAGGTCGGTCTAAATATAAATTTCAGCCAATAGAAACACGTCAAATATTTGTCGTGCACACTGCACGATGAATTCACTCCACCTATACATATCTAGTGGTGTGTATCTTGGCTACATCCGCTAAAAATAAATAAATAAATAAATAATTTTGACCTTCTATCAATAGAAAATAATATTCCAAGCAAAACGTTTGTCCATCATGTTGAAGTTATTTTGGACAAAGTCCATCATGTTGAAGTTATTTTGGACAAAGGACAAGTTGTCAAGGCCGATATGACGTCTCAGGCTCCGATTCTAGCAAGTTCCGTGTATCTCCACACATTCCTTCCTCTTCTTTTACTTCTGCTACTTCAGAACACACAGTAAACGATGCTATCGTCTCCAAATCGGCCATCGCATTACTCCCTCAACCTCAAGTTCAACACTATAGTAATCAACTACGTTTCCAGTTGCAATGGCGTGCAGCAGCTAAGATCCAGTTCTTAATGTTTCGCAATACTATCGGCTGTGTGGTTGCTGCAGGCTTGGCGAACGGATGCTTCTACTCTGGGAATATTTTCTCGTTGAAATCTTCAAAAAAACAATCTCGACCGGAATTTCTAATGGCTACTTTGGTGTGGACTGCAATAGTCCACTCTATGAAGATGACGGCAGCTTACTTACCTTCACTGCTGACTCAACGTTTCCTGGAGTTCCCAGGGTATAAACCTACGATCTTCTTCTGCTTCAAGAAACTTACGAAGAAAACAAGTCCGTATCTCGCCGTTTGCCTGATAAATATGATCGGAATCGGACTACTCGTCCAGAATACGTCGCTGATGCACGAGTACTTCGACTACAAGACCCATTTTTACTTAGGCAACTTGTCTAACTTGATTTTCACAACAGGAATCGCGATTTCAGCTCGGAGGATTTACTACCAAGAAACCGACCAAGGCCATGAACGACGTAGTGCGCTAAACGACATCTCTGATCCAAGACAAACGCGTTTTCCAGCTGGGACGGCCGCTTCTCGACCGCATAAAGCACCAAAATTCCGTTCGATGAGCTTCTGGCGCGAATATCGCATCCAGTTCCCAAATGCTGTTCACGTTTGGGTGTGTGGCATCTTCGTCCACGTTGTTTCCTGGTACGGAGTTTTAAACCGAGGAACAATGGTGATTATGGGCTTTAAAGTTTTCGGAATTGTCCTGAAACTTGCTCTTCAAGAGGCAGCAAGGCATTATATCCTCAAGAAGAAGATCCGCAGTTTCCGGACGATGTGTGTATTGGTGGGACTTCCGACTGTTCTGATTGATACTCAATCCCGGATTATCCTGTTAGGAACTCAGACCAATTCGTTCCTAGTAGCAGGGACTTTCATCATGGCAGTGGCTGAACTGGGTCTTCGGGTGGGAAAAGCAGCATTTATCTTTTGGACAATTCGAAGACGAGCAAGTGCCCTAGAAATCGAGTTACGAAACCTATCGGAACGGCCACAAGGAGATCCTTCTACCGCAGCTCTCAAGCTGGAGTTTGAGCTCTGGAAAATACAGATCATTTCGTACTACACAGCCGAATTGACGGCCGACATGTACGCAGAGTATATCGCTATTGGCTGCTCCCAATCGATCGTGTTCTGGTGGGTTGGCCATCCGCTTTATCCAGCGCTGCAATTGGATACTGGGAACGCGATGAATCTGCACGACGTTGAGATGTGGAGATTTAACCAAGTGGCGATGCTCGCATTTCAGTTTGTGATTGAAATCTTCGTCGATTATCTTTGTGTAGTCTTGGAAATGGCCGCAGGTATCGATTTCGAGCGAATTGAAAGTCTGAGCACGTTTTTAGGGGTTCTATTCATGATGATGGCTGTGCTGAACATCAATATCTCCAGTGTGATCTACCTGAGTTTCAATGGGACGAATTAACAAGAATGTTCAAGCGTCTCAGTACATTTTCATCTGAAACGACCACCCCTTGAACGAGAAACTGCAGGTGAGTCCGAAGTGAAAGAAGATGCCGACGCAGCTTCGACTGAGTTCTCGGTCTCAAGATGCAGCCAAGTGGATGGACGCGCCTCGAAGGCGTGAAATGGTCTGCAATTTGTTGACTCAAATCTTTGAATTAGCTGAACGCACTCGAGTTTCCAGGCATCGAGCAGCTTCAGCTGGAGAGAGTGAACCCATTTCTCTCATTGAATTGATCCAGGCTTCATATGCGGTTTTCGAACGCTATGGCATCGGTCCACCGGATGACGCAGTCTACCATCGGTACTTATTGTCACTTTCTATCAACCCCGAAAGAGATTGGCGTAAGAAACTCTTAAATTTCGACTTGGGGACCCAACCGAGAGTGAAAAGGTTATGTTCGGCAATGGGACATCGACATGGAGCGTCTGAAACTCAAGAAAAGGAGAAATTAGCTCAGGTTTCGGGAGTTCAGAAGCGACAACGCAGTGGAAATAAGCAGGATCTGGTCAGACGAGCGTCGCTGATTTCCACGGACAATACGAACTCTGGCTTCGTTGCCAAAGCCCAGCGCCAACAAGACCAATTTAGCGATATGTTGTCCCTTGACTCGCCAATTCAGAGACTTGGCAGCTGGAAAACGTTCCCAAAAAGTGAAATTGGAGTTGTTCCTGTAACAATGGACAACACCACTTTAACCGGTAAGGAATCGGCTAAAACTCCCCAGACAGAGCGTAAACTACAAATGATCACAACGTCGATTGAGCAGTGGCGAGCAACTCAAGCTGTGAAACAACTTGTAAACCAAGGCAAAGAGCAGAACGCTCAATCCCACAAACAGAAGATCGTTTTCCGATGTACTGAGGCAATTTTCCACTGGATCATGCTCAGTTTGCCTGAAAAACTGGATTTCCACGCGACGGAAAGCCCTCGAGCGCTTCCACTTTATATTTTACGGAGAATTTCTGTAGATATAGAAAGTTTCAAGAAATCAGCTCGGAGAATTTGGGTTTGGAAGACGAAAAATCTGCTTCGCGCTTGGCATCGTGATGCACAGAGACTGAAGGCGTTTCGAGCGCGGATGATCATTAAACAACGCGCTGCCACACTGGAAATGGTGTTTCGATGTATTCAAAGCTGGCGGTTTTTTACTGAGACTAAAAAGTGCTCTACGGATCGAGCGCAGTGGATAACCCAACGTCGAAGTCGAGTGAAGTTACGAGAATGTTTGGAGCATTGGCAACGAGTTTTTCACGTTCGAAAGCGGCAGAAGCGACTCGATCGACAATATTTGGGAAGTGTGCTGAAAATGTGGCAACATACAGTTGAATCGAGGCGAATTGAGAGAAATAGGTATAAATTAGCCAAGAAGCAGCGGATTTTTAATGGTTGGAAGGACGCAAAAGAACGACAACAAGCTGTTCGAGCTTTACTCGTTATATCGTCCAGTCAACGTAGACTGCGCTTGCTAAGCTGCTCGTGGAATCAATTACGCGCGAATGTCACTCGACACAAGACAGAACGAACGAGAATGTGTTTGTGGGAAGAATCTTTATTTGAACGATGGAAGAAACGCGCTTTTCACGTGTGGAAACTGGTTGTCGACCAGCAAAAAGGTTTTCGAGATCGAGAAGAGCGCTTTCTTCGTTACTCTCGACGACGGTATTTGAATCGATACTTTGTATTCTGGTCAAACTGGACGGAGCGGCAATTGGTCATGAAGAAGTTACTATCTGATGCAGCTGAAGCACGAGCTACACAGCACATTTCTCTCTGTTTTATGGGCTGGAAGGAGCATTTCGAAGAATCATTACGTGCTGAGGAAGAGCTGGTTGCTAATGTGATGCGTTTAAGACGTAAAGCCATTTGGGATCGCTGGAGAAAGAGTACTGCGGCTTGTAGTGCTACTCGCTACTTGGATTCCGCTTATTCATTACATCTTCTGAAGACAATATTTTCGAACTGGAAGAAATATACCAGTAAAAAAGCAGATCTTCACTTTGCCATTGTGAATTGGCAAGATTTACAAAAATGCAAGGTGTTAAAGGTTTACTGGGGATTTTTAGTGGCAAATATGAGCGCAAAGCACCAGAATCAACTAGCAGCTGAACAGTTCGAGGTCAATAGATTGGTCCATCAGAAACGAGCTTACTTAGTAGCTTGGAAGAGTTATACCCGTACCATAAGAGATCGTCGACTTCATGAAGAGCATCTGCAGCAATCAATTCGACAGTGTTTAGCCCGTTCGGTGTGGGCAAACTGGAGACGATCGTTCTGGATGAGAACAGCAGCTGGATTGGCCGATGACCAACTACACAGCTATCGAAAATCGCGTCATTTTCGCCTGTGGAAGCGGTTTGTACATGTAATTAGACAACGTCGTCTGCAAACGTTGAAAATTGTCGAAATGCTGGAGAATTTCCACCTAAAAATGCTTTTTGGACAGTGGAAGAAGCTACGAACGATCAGACACAAGTTGACAAAGAAATCTGAAGTGATTAGACAAAACGTTCGCGCACGAATGCTTGCAACTCGATGGAAAACGTGGAGAAAAACTCTTGAGTTCAAGCGAAAACAGCTCGAGAAAGTATCTTCAGCCGCTTTAAAGTGGCAGCACAGAACGCTTTACGCTAGTTTTCACACCTGGAAGACGACTTGGTTCATTCGCAAACGTCATCGCAAATTGCTTCAATCGATGTCTCTTGTATCGAAGCAGCGAGAACTGGAGGCCTATTTCAGTGCGTGGAGGAAAAGCTGTCGAGCTTCTGTCGTTCGTGAGGAGCATCTCGTGGAAATTTACAACAAAATGTTGCGTTTTAAAGTGAAACAAACAATTCGTTTGTGGAATTCTCTTTGTCAGGAGCGAAACAAACGGAATCGTCTTGTGGTTAAATCTGTCGAGCTTTGGCGTCAGACGCTCCTTTCCAGCGCATTCAAAAGATTTTCGCAGTATCATCACAAGCGCAAGCAGATGAAGATTCAAACTCAATTGGTTCAGTCTCGTTATCGTATACAGTTAAGTCGACGTGTTTTCGGTGCGTGGTCGACGTGGTCTCTAAGTCGGGAGCTGATACTGAAACACTTTGAGGCAACGAGACATCAATTAGAGATCCTAAAGAGAATGCGTGCAGTTCGAAAGCTCAGGCTCAACGTTTGCTTGAGGAAAACTCTGAGAACGGCTTACAGTTGTGTCGTAACGATGAGATCCGGGCTTGTTAAAGTTGCAGTTTTGACTCGCTGGAAAGCTTTTATCAGCGGAAAAAATACTGTTAGAGAGAGAAACAGCGCTCGAACAATTTCGCTGAGGAATTTTCGAGTCAGTAAACGTATCGAGAGGTGGGGAAAATACGTCAAGGCAAGAAGGATGATGAAACTTGCTTTGTCTCGTGCAGTTTCAGCTTCAACGACTTCTCTATTGAAGCAGAATTTTGTCAACTGGAAGCATTTTGTGGTTCAACAGACTTTTATTCGAGATTCGAAGCAGAAAGCAGCCACTTTCCGCTACTTCAGCTCGTTATCTCATTATTTCCGAGTATGGAAAACATTTCGTAGTGAAATGAAGCACAAACGGGAGCTCCTTCTACGAGCTAGAAGTCTTTGGTGTCATCAAATGGAAAGTCGCGCGTTTAAAGCTTGGGTGGAGCTTACAGTGACCACTTGTAAGACCAGAAAAGCAGTGGCCAAGTGGAAAAATCAAATGATTCTAAGAAGTTTTGCATCGTGGAGTACATTTACATCGTTGCAGAAGGAGAAACAACGAGAACAGATTCTTGCTGTGAATTTCTACAAACAACGAGTTTGCCTCCGGATATTGAGAGACTGGAGTGCTACAGCCCATCAAGAGCGACTGGCACGAAACAGCGCTCAAATGTGGCGTGATAACGCTTTTCGACGAGTTTTTGCTACTTGGAAACATCACATGAAATTTCGCCAGTCAAGTCGGAAAGCTGTGGCGAATTTGCGATTCCAGACCCTAACTCGATTTTTCACTGCTTGGAACGAGAGAATCAAACTGAAAACGCAGCGATTGCAGGAAATTCAAGAGCGTTTTCTTTCGTTGTGGATGAAGGACACGATACAAAGGGTTTTCACTCGGTGGAAGCGATTTTTGCATCTTCGTCACTTCATTCGGGAGAAATTGGGCGATCATCAACACGTTTTACTCAAAAATACTGTAAAACATTGGAGATATGCAGCTATTTCTCGTAAGCGATCAAGACATTGTGTTCTTCTTGGTGCAGATCGTGTAAGACGCTCTCTTTTGCTGATAACTTGGCAGAACTGGCGTTCCAGAACTCGACTCCTTCGCTGTGCCAATGCTTTACAGAGTAAATTTATATCATCTGATCTTCACCAGCGTTTTCGTCGCTGGAAACGAGTTACAGCTTTGTTTAAAGCAGTTAAGACGCTTAATTACCGACACGATACTGCGCTCATGCGAAGGGTCTTCATCGATGGTTTTCAACGCTTCATGCAGCTCAAACACAAGGAGAACGAATTGAAAACCCAGATCGGACGTGTACATGAAGCCTATCTGCAAGAGTGGCTAGCAACAAAGCTCCAGCAGCGAATGTCCATCATTGCCGCATGTGAAGGGATTAACCAGACAGGAAGCTCGAAGCGCCTACTTTCAACTGCATGGGGTACTTGGATAAATTTTCACGGCAAGAAACAGGTGCAACTTGCTTCGATTCGCCAATTTCGAGGGAAAATCTCTCAGTTACAAGAGGCAAATAGTCCTTTGGATGCACCTAGAATTGCAGGGATGTTACGTCGCTGGAACATGGTTCAACTTGCCCAGGTATTCGAACGATGGCGTGCTGTAATTTCTGGTCAGCAACACATTCGTCTTCACACTCTCAAGGCTATCGAATGGTGGCACAAGACGCAGTGTAAACGAATTTTCAATGGTTGGAAGCATTCTTACGAGCACAGAAGAAAACAGCGACGTATCCGAGCGATGAATGTGGCAGCGATTCTACAACGATCGTTGAAGCTTTGGCAGACCTTCAAAGTTCATTCAAAGGAGAAGAAAAGCACTAATGTGCACATCAGTCGATTCCGTGCGTTGAATATCTGTCGGCGTTCTTTTAAACGGTGGAGAGAAGCTGCGACTTTGCTTCATTCCCGTCGATTGCAGATTCTGGAGCTTTATCAATCCTCACGGCTTCGTCTCTTAGCTGCGTTGCTTAAAGAGTGGCGAAAGTTTTCAGCGATCGAGAGAACGAACCGAATGCAGAAAGCTGTTGCTCGTGTTGTTTACGAACAGAAACTGGCAAAACGAAGCTTCTCCAACTGGACAACTAACGTCAAGAGAATCGTTTACCACCGTCGTCAACTCCAAATCAACACCGAGAGACTTCAAGTTCTGCTGCTCTGTTCTTCATTTCGAGCGTGGCATTCGTGGATGAAACAGCACAAGAAATTGACAGCAATCATGCAAATTCTCTCTGCTCAATACGACTCAAAAGCGGCTTCTCGAACGTTCACAGCTTGGCATTTCCAGACCGTAAAAACCTTAAAACTTCGACATGAATCTGTGGCTTTTTGGCGTTTCTGTAGAATGCGAAAAGGAGTAAAAGCACTACGTGAATCAGCTCAGGAGCAAGTTTACCTGCGAAATGCCCGCCAGAAAGCTCAAGTCTTCAGACTAGCGCTATGTGATACCCACGTTTCGGTCATTTTTACTCGGTGGAGGACGTTTACACTTCTTTCTCGTGATACGAAAGCTAGAACTCTGGTAGCAACACTCTGTTGGAAGAATGCGTTCCTTCGGAAAGCTTGGAACGCGCTGGTGTTCGTCCACCAATCGTGCAAAGCAAATCGTAATGGACTTACACGTGCTGATTGCCACTATCGTAGCCGTCGACTACGTAAAACGGTGTCATTTTGGCTACAGTTGATGAAAAGACATCAACATTTCCGTGCCATTAGTGGCAAAGCTCTAATACGGTGGAAAATGCAGACAGTGTATCACTGCTTTTGTGCTTTACAAGGTCACGCAGCTTACACCAAAACGCTGAGAGAAAATGAAGGATTTTTTACGTCTAAAAGACGAACAACAACGATTCTGAAGACCTGGTACGCGTGGCGAAAGTGGATTCTCGTTTCTCGATCTGGTAACAGGAGAAAGATACATCGGTTTTGGACAATTTGGCTACGTTCACATGCGTCAAGAAGAGTTCTTCGAGGATTTCAGGAGCAGATTCAAGCTCAAGTGATGAAAAGTACCCAACGTCGATTTATGGCAAGCTGGAAACAATTTGTTGCGATGAGAAAAATTGAGAAAACTTTGGTTTTGATGTCCACTGCATTTGCAGACACTCAGCTGTTAAAGAGAAGCTGGTTGTGCTGGATGAAATACGTCGCTTGGACGTATGTAGCCAAGACACGGATGAAGGATGCGTTGATTCACATGCAACTGCAACTTCAGTTCAAAGCTTTTCGAGCGTTGCAAACGTACACAAAGCTACAAAAGTGGAAAAGTCATAATACTACTCGTGCTCTTGCTTTCCAGTCCCGTCTTTTAACTACGCGCTTTTTCGTCGAGTGGAGATCAATTGTGAAGGAACGAATTACCCGTCGTCGAAAGCTTTTTCACTATCTGAACATCATGCAACACTCGACCCAGAAAAAGATTTTTACCACTTGGTATTCGTTTGTGGCTAAACGGAAATTGTTCCGGTTAAAAGTATCGCAATCCTTGGCAATGCGAACGCAACTGTGCCACCGAATGGTGTTTCAAACGTGGAAATCGTTTCTTGCTAAGACTCAGCAAAACCGATTGGCTCAAGGGTTCTTTGATGCAAAAAGCTCTGCACATACCCTAAAACACTGGAAACAGTACGTTGTGCTCTGCAAAATCGAGCGGATGATCAGTACCAACGATTATCGGTTAGTGGAGTCAAAGTTTTTGTCCTGGAGGAAAAAGATAGCCGCCACGCACCAGATCCGAGCATTTCGAGCGAAATCTGCTAGAAAAAACTGGCTGGAACTGATGGGAATGGTTTTTATGTCCTGGAAAAAGCGAGTTGAAACCCACGCACATTGCCGGAAGTTGTTAGCTAGCGTGGCGATCGGCAACCATCTACGGTTTCGGTTCATGTTATGGCAGCAATTCACAATTTACCGGAAGCGATTGGCAAATCTGCTCTTGATGGCAGCGAACCCACCAGTAATTGCTACTCAAACTCGCCAAGAAAATGTCAACGATGTCCAATCCGTACATGATGAACCGAAGGAACTTGTCCCAAAGACAATCTTTGATCGTCCTAGACAAGATCTGGTGTCTCTGGGCCACGCGTTAGCTCAAAAAGCCCGAATTCTCCAGCGGTTTGAAGTGACTTGGGACCTGCCTCAAACTTGGCATCGATGGAGGCAAATTTTCCACGCAAAGCTCTTCTATCGCATGCGTCATTTGCACCTTTTCTTCGTCTCCTGGCAGCAATGTGCCCACCGACAGCGCAGGAATCGCTTCATCGTGCTGAAGTTGACAAGACAACGTGTAGCCATTTCGGCGCAAACCATTTTCCGAGCTTGGGCGGATCTTGTTGCGCGTGTGAAACAATTGCAAAAAGACCGTCTTCGTGAACGGGAGATTTGGGTCCTTGTGAACACGGAAATGGTTCGGCGGGAGCGGAAGCAACTGAAAAAACACTGGCACGCGTGGAAATTCCACGTGGATGAAGCTCGTCACCTCCAGAAAAGTCTGGACGCGTATCATCGAGCTCGTTTACTGACCAAGTTCTGGCTGCTGTGGTGTCATGACTTTAGGCAAGTAATTCGCGCCGAGCTCAGCGAATTTCGACACCGTCAAGCTCAAATGCAAAGGTTTTTACTTCGCCGAGCACTTAAAAGCTTGAAAATCCATCAGCAACGAGCGAAACGAGCCCGTTTAGTGCTCGAGTATTTCAGTAATCGACACTCCGATGCTTTGATCCCGGAAGTTTTCGCTCGTTGGAGGAAATGGAGTCTCCGCCGAAAGGAAATCGCTCATAACCTTGAAGTTGCTCGGTTAAACCAAACTCGACGGCAGTTTACCTTTTGGAAAGTCTGGAAGAATACTCAAAAATGGCAACGCATTGCGGTTGACAGGTTTCAGTTGAAGAACAGTACTCAAAAACGTCGTGAAATCTGGATTCGATGGAGAATATACGTCAAAAATCGAGTTGCAAAAGCGTTGGCATTGGAGAAAGCTGCTATTTGCCACGTGCGCAATCGCCTTCGGAAGCGATGGCTTCATCATACTCAACTAATGATGAAACTTCAGGAACAAGCGCAAACAGCTAATGGTGAGCTTTGTGTTTTCCGTTGCAATCGAGCGGTGAATCGCTGGAGGAATTTCAGTCATGCCCAGCGCTTACGAAGCTTGTATCAACGATTTGTATTACACAAACATGTACAATTATGGCAATCGGCAGTTAAAAACGCAGTGGCAGCACGTTTTAACGAATTCTTGGCACGCTCAAAGGCCAAGAAGCTACTGGTAGCTTGGCATCAGGTTGCAGTTAAACACCAGCAGTGGCGATTGCTTTGCATGTGCTTCGAAGAACGGAAAACTATTCGAACAGCTCGAAAATCGTTCTTGAAGTGGCAACAATTCGTCAACTCTCGACAGGGCAAACGCCTTGCTGGGATGCACGCCGAGCAACGTTTGCTTCGTAAAGTTTGGCGGTGCTGGGACCGATTTACACTGGCGAGTCAACTTCGACGACACGAACAACTCGAACGAGCTGCAGAGTATGAAGCTTTCGCTTTGTTACGTCGAAGTTTAAGAGTGTGGCAAGCAGCGACAAAGAAGCAACGCGAACGCCGGTTTGTTCTTCTTTCCTGCGTTATCAAACTGCAATCTGTGGCCGGTCAACGTGTTCAGGAGGTTATTTTTCAGTCGTGGAAGCAAGTCGTGAATCACCGTCGTCGCTGTCGAGTGGTACTATTTAACCGCGAGCGCAAAATCGCCAAGCGTTTGTTGTTTTACTGGCTAAAGTGGACGCGTAGTAAACAACGGAGCCGTCAGCAATTGGAAAACGCTGCGGTTTACCACTCGCGGCGTCTGAAAAGTACCGTTTTCTTCTATTGGCAGGCGTACGCGTTTGCTTGGCAAGATGTTGTTAAACCAGTCTCTAACCAGCAAATGGTTTTATTAACTGGAATTGCAGCACTACCACGTAATACTAAGGACAATGAAGACTCGGATGACGATGTTCGAAGACCAATTAGCCCCGTTGTCAAGCGACTTCGTGAAAAGAAGACGAATCGATTAAGAGCAGCAGCGAATACAGACGAATCATCGGACACGGTGCCGCTGCCAGACGCTGTCGAGATCTCCATGGACGTGAAAAAGCGTTTGATTCTGCTTGGCAAGTGGAAATCGCAGCCTAAAGACAAATCTAAAGCGAATTTCTTTTCGTTGGCAAGTTGAAGGGGACAACATGGCTACCTTTTGGGATAAAAAGCATCTTTCGGGATCATTTTTAGATTACCAGATCGGATCGCCATGCGCTCTGCGGTGGTCGTGACTGGTGCTTCGAGAGGTTTTGGCCGTTGTTTAGCCCTCGATTTTGCTCGAGAGCTCGCTTCGAGCCATCTGGATCTGGTAATACAAAAACGTCACATCCGGAAGATGTGACGTTGTAATAATGGTCACGAATTCGTGACGAAGGTCGTAATCTATGGATACGGTTTGTTGGATAAGGTACATTCTACACTCCGCGCCAGGATAGATCGGCCACCCACGTTGCTGGCCGTAACTCAGTCAATTTTAGGAGTTGGAGCCTGCTATTTAGATATGTTTTGCAGCTATTTTTGACTAAAGCGGTGTTTGTGCTAACGAGCTGGATATTGCAATTCATCGGGTGGCTAGCATACAGAGGAGCACTTTTGGCACCACGACAGGTTAGATCGGCCGCCAACACAATACAAATCTCAAATCAAATGTGACTAAATGATTGCATATCAAAAGAGTCGATAAAGACGAGTGGTCTGTATTGGTGCTTACTTGGCAAGATACCACGCAAGAAAAAGCCCCACCAACCCCAGAAGAAGCCCCGCCTCACTGATAATGAGCGAGGTAGAATTCAAGGCCTTCGGGAAGCGGGTGTAAGCGCTCGTAACACTGCACTGCTGACCTCCCGCAGCCGAGACAC
Source organism: Phytophthora colocasiae (assembly GCA_018806915.1). NCBI lineage: Eukaryota > Oomycota > Peronosporomycetes > Peronosporales > Peronosporaceae > Phytophthora > Phytophthora colocasiae. The sequence goes on from JAGKQI010000045.1 coordinate 673,770, forward strand.
CGTCGCCCGTGTTGTTGCCCCAGCTCCCACTGCGAAACAAAAGCGCCCAGGCCCCCCACCTTATCTAACGGATCGTGAAACGCGGCGCCTAGTGCGCGAAGCGTCCAAGGGCAACCTCTCTGCCGCCAAGCTCAAGGCCGAGCTGAAACTCTCCGTCTCCGTGCGCACCATACAGCGTACCCTTTCCAGGGTAGACTGGATGGTGTACACAAAGATGGAGAACACGTTGCCATTGAAACCGGAGGACATGGCCGCTCGTAAGGCGTGGGCTCGCACCATGCTAGTGCGGAAAGATAACTCAAGCATTCACGTCTCCAAGCAAACTAAGGGTTTTTTTTACGGAGCAAGCTGTAGATGTTCTAGATTGGCCATCAAAGTCACCGGATTTTAATCCCATAGAAAATCTGTGGTCTATTATGAGTAGGACGGTCTATAATAATGGAAAACAGTATGAGGGTGTAGCAGATTTAACTGTTGCGCTCTTTGAGGCATGGGAATCAATCTCATTAGCTCTACTAAAGTCCCTTATCGAGTCGTTGCCACGTCGATGCGTAGAAGTAGTTGATAGGAACGGAAACAGGACTCACTATTGATATGCAATCATTTAGTCACATTTGATTTGAGATTTGTATTGTGTTGGCGGCCGATCTAACCTGTCGTGGTGCCAAAAGTGCTCCTCTGTATGCTAGCCACCCGATGAATTGCAATATCCAGCTCGTTAGCACAAACACCGCTTTAGTCAAAAATAGCTGCAAAACATATCTAAATAGCAGGCTCCAACTCCTAAAATTGACTGAGTTACGGCCAGCAACGTGGGTGGCCGATCTATCCTGGCGCGGAGTGTACCCTCTATTTTTTATATGGAAATTGAAGTTGATTAATTGGTGTTATTTCTAATACAAGCGCTTGCAGCACTAAATTCTTCGTGGAACATCATCTACGCTTCGTCGTCCGCAAGAGTGAGCAGTGGGTCATATCATCCTTAAAGAAATAAAAACTGAGGTAACAACCTGGAATTCAAGACTATGACGAATCCAGAGAGCCTGCTCAGTCGGGAAGTAAAATCTCGAATCCGTTGGAATTGAGTATAACATCTCTTGACAAACTCCCGCATCTAATATTGTGCGAAATTTGCACAGCACCCGACATGACACACATCTCGAGGGTTATCATGGTCAAAACACCCGTGTTGTCGAGCCACTCGAACTCTGCGAAAATCTTAGCCGTTCGCTGTTCACTTCCCAATTTGCTTCAAGACTTCAAGACGCCATGCGTGTCCTATCGCTCGTGACTTTGCTTGCATTCGTGTCTGCTCAATTGATCGCTGCTAATGCGGATCAAACCGGTATCGCGGCTGTCGATTCGAACACTGCGCTTCTGCCTCGCGTACTGGCAGCCGAATACAAGCAAGTCAAGCGTTCTCTGCGTCGGTATGACCCCAATGAGTTCGACGATCGTGATTCTGAAGGAGATGAGGCCGATTCAGACGACGAAGAGGATTCTGAAGACGATGGAGTCGATTCGGAAGAGGAGGAAAGAGGCATGATCATCCCTGGTATTGAGAAGGTGGACGACGTGGTGTCCAAGGCAACAAAATCGGATGATATGGTGTCCAAGGCAGCGAAAGCGGACGACTTTGTGGAGAGGGCCAAAGGGGCTTCCAAGTGGAAAGCTTTGATGCAACAAAACTTAAATCAGCTCAGTGAGACCGGAAAGCTCGTGAAAAAACTCAAGGTTAACGTTCTCTACAAAGATATCGCGCTCGAGAAAATGAGTTTGTCGGCGCTGAGGCAGTTGGACGACATCGAAGTGATGAGAGCGGATGATATCCTAAACGGAGTCAAGGGAACCAAGGCAACTCCTGACGGAATGCGTAGGAAAATGGTGCACACTAACGATATGAAACTTCCTCCTGCGAAATTCCTGGTGTCACACGTTGGTCGTGACGCACAGCTCTTAGGTGGGTTAGCTTTAAAATGGTTCGTATATCTGATCTAGGAACTGATTTTTGTGCTGGTGATGTTCAGATACAGGTTCAGAAATTGAGTGGTGACCAAGCGTGCTCATATCGGAAGATGCAGCGCGAGACACAAGGGAGTGGGCAGGGACCGCCGTGCGGAGATAGAAGCCGTGGAGAGCTTACTCCATGCCCCCCGAGATCCAGAGATGGCGGTGATACAGGCAGCGAAGAGGCGGGAGCTAAGACTAGTGGGGAAGGAGGCAACTGTCAGCTACCGATGTACAACGGCAAAGCTGCCAGTGGAGGAGATGATCTGCCCCAGCCCGAGCGCACAACGTGTTACTTTAAAGGGGACAAGTACGCGAGGGCTTGGGCGTCTCAGCGCAAGATCGTTTACCGCTGTTCCAAATATCGCACAGGCTGTAAAGGAAAGATGGAGTACTCTATTGCTTCAATGGGCTACGCTAGTGTTAGAGGGCACACGTGTCGTGACAATCTCATAGAAGCAACCACAATTCGAGACGTCGAGGACGAGATGAAGGCAGCGGCGGACCATCTAGCGGTGGAGCATCGCGATTGGCGAGCTCGGGATGTCTGGGAGAAACTCCGCAAGCAGTTCTACGACGATGAAATTCCCGACGTTGTACGTGGCTTGTCCGAGAACCAAGTCATTAGTCGTGTGAACCATGCAAGAAATCAACACTATTCTGCTAACATACACGGTATGATTGAGACACCGCCGCTCTCGCTAGCGCTAGACGAGTCCGTCCCGTTCTTTCAGTTTCACTACGCAACCATGAACCCGAAAGACCTAACAAAACCCACGCGCCTCGTGGGGTGGGCACACCCGACTCTAGTGGCTCTGCTACGATACCATGGGACGACGCTTTTTGTCGATGGCACGTTTCGCTGTGTGCCTCGTGGATACGAACAATGCGTCGTGTTCATGGTACACGATCGCGCCTCTGGTGTATACGTGCCCGTCTACTATATTCTTAGTACCTCGAAGACTGAGGAGGCGTATTGGGATATGGTACACTTTGTTGTCCAAGGCACTGATCAGCAAATTGAGCCTGCCGAAGTTATTTGCGACTTCGAAGCCGCGCTCATGAACGCAATCCAAACTCAGTTCCCAAACGCACTCGTGATAGGATGCCTATTTCATATGAAACAAGCGCTACGTCGAGCCATGAAACGTTACGCAATCCCAGAGATTGAGTGCTCGATTGCAATGAGTCGCGGTGTCCTGGACACGCTGACAGTGATTGAACGCAGCCACGTAGAGCGAGGCATCAAATGGGTGAAACGAGAGATCAAGACGCGTTGTGCACTAGCTCAGGTAGACTACTCAAACTCAAAATGGGGAGAATTCTGGGGCTACTTTAGACGTACATGGCTAGAGAAGTACACTATCGATGTGTGGAACGTGTGTGGTGTCGGCAACGAGTTGATCGCAAGAACGAACAATCCTCTCGAGCGCTTTAACAGGAAGCTCAATGGTAGGTTTCCTACTCCGCATCCTTCAATGGCCACATTTGTGACTGTGATAAAGACGATTTCTGCTGAGTATGTTCGTCGCATCAGCGACGTTCCTCGTGGTCGTGCCAACCGAGCTCCTCGTGAGCGAATCGAGCTCCCTCATCCCGCCGATATACCCTCCGACATCGAGAGCGACGTGGACGAGTCGATGGACCCTGCTCCTATCGCCGTCACCTCTGACTCGGTCTCTATCTAGATCACTGTAGGTCGCCCATAGGACTAAAGTGCCCAACAACAACAACAAATCTTCCGTTCATACTTCAGAACACAAGGCCTGAACCTCAGTCAGATCCGGTCTGTATACGAACCATTTTTATATCTACCCTTAGGTGAGAATGGGCAGCGTCTTTTGTCGGCCGCTGTCGTTTCTAAAGGTGATGACATCAATGGCAAGGTGCTCTTGATTATAAGTTCAAACCCGAAGAAAGGCGACTTTTTGCTGCCCAAGGGAGGCTGGGATAAAGGAGAAGACATTGAAAAGGCTGCTTTGCGCGAGGTTATTGAAGAAGGAGGAGTCAAGGGCCAGCTACTGCACAACCTGGGAGATTTCAAGTTCACGGAGGGCTCCACCGCTTACGCTTACAGGATGAAGACTATCGAGAAATATGACGATTGGCCCGAGAGTATTCGCTATCGTCTCTGGGTACGAACTGAATTGCTGTGGGGTGTTTGGAGGATTCTAACTGAGTTTGTTTGTTTCCATTAGGTTTCATTCGATGATGCCATGACCATGCTTGCCAAACGCCCGTACATGGCGGACGTCGTGAAGAAAGCAAAGGAGATGGACAAGATGCAAGCGGACGAAGCCCTGGCAAAAATTAAGCTCTTTTAGTTTCTTTCCCACTACAGAGGTAGAGGCTAATGCATTCTAGAGAGAGACAATGCTAAACCACTAGATTTTTTTTTTCTTCTGCCATAACTCGACCGTTCTCCTCCTCCAAAGAGTCCTGTTGACCAACTATCGCGAGACTCCAGGGTTAAGCCTGAGATACGTTGGTCTACGGAGCAAATTGGTAAAAACAACACGGAAATGGATCAACTTGACGTGTACTCAAACCCAACAAACCCAAATGAAAAACACGTAGTGCTTATTAGAACGAAGCAAAACAAAAACCTAGCGCTCGGTTTCTCAAACGTGACGAATGGCAGTGGCATACAGTGTCGACTTCCACTTGTCTAGTATCCGCAAACTCAACTCAGCTCTACAGGTCCACCTCGTTGTTGCGGTGGTGATTCTCATGTTGCACCACTGTGTGAGTACGTTGCATCTGGTTGCTGCTTTGAGGCTGCAGACCACGAAGCGGTCGGTTGCTGTTGTAGTTGTAGTTGACGTTGGAAGGAGTCTCCTGCGCGTATTGGCGAGGGTCTTGCATCTTCGGAGTTGAGTCATCGCCCAGTACAGCCATCGAGCCCACACGGGTCTGGTTGTTGCCGTAGTACTGCGGCTCACCACCTAGAGCGAAAAAGGCTTCGGAACCTTCACGAGCGTTGGTAGTCTGCACAGTCACCGTCTTATCGTCGTCGGACGCACCGTCACGTTTGAGCTTCCACGTGCGGTAGAAAATGTAGACTTGACGGATCATAAGGCACACAAGCACCAGCACCTGCAGACCGACAATGGCAAACGCCACACCTTCGCGTAGATCATCTGGGATACTCTCCGTGAAGCTGGTAGCGCTTGAAAGTAGGAAGAAACTGAGGAAAAGAGCCGAAATCTTGATAATGATGACGAAACTCGACGTCTTCTGCACGAAAGCAGTCGGGTATGGCTGCTTGATCTCCAGGTACAACAAGAACGCGATGTGGAACGCAATGAGGACAATAATCTGCCACAGACCCTGAATCCAGACCATACCCGTAGTCATACCACACAGAAGAGCTAGTAGCAGCTTAGGAGCAAAGAAGAAACGACCTTCGAAGCTGTGCTCGTCGTAAAGCGGACCGTACCGGTTGTGGAACTTCTTGTCGAAATGGTCCTTGGTACCCAAGTCACGCAGCTCGTCCTCGTTGTTCTTAATGACCAAAACACCGTACAGAATCGTACCGAAAGCCAATCCAAGCAGCGTGACGATAGCCAAGAAGAAACTGATGTCGATCGAATCGTGATCGATGCAGTAGCAGATCTGGTACATGGCGGTCGCGCCGACAACGTACTCAGACAGAATCAGAATCATCATGAGCACACCGATAGCCTTGTCAAGCCACTTGCGACTGAACGTCTGGAAATCTGCCACGATAAAGTAGCAAATGCCCATTGCGATCGCGTACAGACCGAACAAACATGCAACCATGACGGCAATACCAGCGACAGCCAGGTAGAACAGCATATCAGGTTCCACACCGATCAAGGACGCGTACTTCTCCATTCCCTGCACACCGGTAGTCGAAGTGGACGAACCAGAGCCGGAGCTGGAACTGCCGCTCATGCTTCCAGTTACTAAACGACGCGAGGTGCCCGAGCTCGAACCAGAGCCAGAACTGGTCGAGTTGGAATCATCTGAAGAAGAATTCTTCTTACCGAACGGTAGAAAGTTGAAAGCGGCCGGAGCCATCTTCTTGCCCATATTCTCCATGAAGCGCGGACGGGCGTCCACGTTCATCTGGTTCAACATGATGGAGAACTGACAGATATCAACTGCAGCCATAGTGATACCCACACTAGCGGCAGCAGAGACACCTGAGGCCACACCAGCAGACGTTCCACCAACAACACCACTGGCTACCGACATGACACCACCCGCAACCACGGAGACCGTTGCAGCACTGCTTCCGATAGTCGTCGAGGCGATACCAGCCTTGTCGACATTTGTCTTGGCCGTGCCGTCCGCCCAGTGGTTTGAATCCTCCAGTCCCTTGTTAGCAGGCACTGAGTACTGCGAGTTAGAGTTAGTCGAAGTGCCAGCCGAACTGGACGACGGCGTGTAGCTACTGACACCCGCACACTGGCAACCACCGAAAGAATTGTCGTTCTCGTATTCACACTCGGTAGTAGCGGCGAACGTGAGGTTAGAGAACGGTTGCTGAACGGCGTTAGCCACCGACTCAGCCGTTCCAGCGTAACTCATGAACGTCAAAAAGTCCAGATTCGCGTAGATGTCGGAATTGATACCGTCTTCGGCCGAGTAGTCCCACGTGCCGTTGTTGCAAGCCGGGAAACGACACACCGACATACAAGTAGACAAGTCGGAAATCTCCGTTCCGGACGAAGTTCCAGAGTAGATCAAGCATTCAGTGGACGCCGCAGCGGACGCCACGTCCAGTGGTGTACTTCCACATGTCAGTCCCATCTTGGCCCACGCCCCGTAGAACGTAGAGTCACAGCTGAACTCGATTGCCGTCGATGTGGTAGAGTTGGTAGTTCCAACAACTCCAGCACTACCGGCAGTAGAAGACGAACCAGTAGTAGTAATCGGAGTAGTATTCGACGTAGTAGTACCAGTTGATGGCGTTTTGGTAGTTGTCGACGGGGTCTTCGTCGTTGACGACGGGGTAGCAGTAGTACTCGACGGGGTAGTAGTTGCCGGACTAGTAGCTGATGTACCAGTAGAACCCGAGGATGTAGCCGACACTGCGGTAGTACCGCCTGCTTCACCTGCTTCGCCCATTAATCTACGAGTATCATCGTCCGAACCTGTAGTAGTCGACGTAGAAGGAGCGGTAGTAGCCGCCGTGGATGTCGATCCTTCAGTAGAACTAGTCGACGTACTCGGTGTCTTCGTAGTAGAAGTAGGGGTCTTGGTAGTAGTAGTCGGTGTCTTAGTAGTACTACTCGGAGTTTTCGTAGTAGCCGTCGGCGTCTTGGTAGTAGCAGTCGGAGTAGAAGCTGAAGAACTGGAACTACTTTCTGGGGTAGAATTGCCAGATGAACTACCCGACGTATCGGATGACGTACTCGAGCTGTCAGAACCAACTCCGACTGTACCGGGACTGTCATCCGACCCATCACCAACACTACCGGATAAGTCACTTGACCCGTCTTGTTTCGTGTCGTCGTCACTATCTGATGAAGTCTTGGACGTGGTTGTCGTTGTTACACTACTGGGTAAATTGGTGGCCGTTGGCATTGAGTACCGGAAGACACACGAGACTGATCCGGCAGGGGTCGAAATTGTGCCACTACCGGATGAAGCTGATACCGTCGAAGTGGCAGGTGCGGTAGTCGTCGTAAACGTTTGCGCATTGGCAAAAGTCATTGCCACTGCGGCGGCAATTGCCGCAGAGTATACGCGCATCTTCCTGTTCTGTTTTAGACACTACGAGAGACGATTTAGGTACACCGCGCGCAACCTGATCAAAGGCTTTTGCGTGGGTCGGGGGAGGTCGCGTGTCCTGTCGCTTTAGGCTAATAAGGTGTCGGTTTCTTCTCCTCGACGCCTTTGCAACGCTTAAACTCGCACAGTGTGGCCGACTCTGAGGAGCGATGCGATTGACAGACTGGACTGGGAGAGCCAGCGTCGGCATAGGATCGGATGTAAGATAGGCCCTGCTCTCTCTGTGAGACCATAGGCGTAGGGAAAGCGCTCAGGCCACAAAGTCGTATCAACTGGGCGGAACGAACAGCCAATCAGCACTGCGGCGAGAGAAACTTTCTTGATTTCAGTATGGTGTGGGGCAAAAACCATTGAGTTTTACATGTAGCTTTCTCAACAGGGTTTTCTAGCCGCGTTGGGAATGTCAGATGCACTTTGCCACCCGTGCGAACGACACACTGTGGCTAAACGGTAACGGTTGCGATATGAGCTTTTACTGCGACGGGATCGACCGCATGGGGGCAAAGGAGTTTTGTCCAAGGACTCTTTGGAAAGGAGTCAGCGTCGCAGAAGCGCTCAAAGGAGGGATCGGGCGATAAAAAGCTTGAATTGACCTCTACGCACGCCAATACAGTAATCTAGTCAACGTGACGACTGCCAATGGATGCGGTGGTGCGGCACGGAAAGGTGCACATACAAAGAGGATGTAGACAATGTCTGCCAGAACATCAAGGCAACGGCAATTTAACTCCTTGCAAGATGGAAATGGAGTGGTTTCGCCCGCCACTTTCGACTTGCAGCGACATTGAGGCTTCCGTCCACATGGCTTTCTTGATCACCGTTTAGACACAAAACCACCTGTTGCATCTGGTCTTCCCAGTGACGACCCCACAACAAGTCGCTCCAAGCCAATCTCGACTTGCGCGGTAAAAACTATCGAGCAATTCAAACGCCAGGGGTTTCGTAACTCTGCGATCGTTGCCTTTTTGGTGCGCGTTTGTTTCCTGGCATTTCACCCTACGTTTTCAATGTAAAGCCAGAAGTCCAATCGGCTGGCAAATCGACGGATCTCAGGCTTCAAGCCTGGAATTTCTCGCGAGGCTGGATCAGGTTGTACTCGTTGAAGCCTAAAAAAATCTCCGAGTCCCCGCTCAGCAATTCATCGTCTTGTCCGAATGGCACGCAAAGTGGCGACCTGCGTACTCCCTGGCTACATGTTAGCACATGGCCGGCCACAAGAGCAAAAGGAAACGGTCGGCATATCGTAAAGCAAGTTGTCTTTCTCACAAGTCACATATTTTAGCTTCTCCTCCGAGCCAACCGTCCTCCTCGAACGAAAGCGTCCACTTGCAATATAGAGCTCGCCAAGCAAACCAACTAACCAGCTTTCCCATTATGTTTTAACTATTATTATGATCCATCCACTTAGTCGAGGTCAGCAAACGTAATGTGTTTGCCGGGTTTAAAGTCTCCACTAACCGCTAAAACGACCCCACGGTGCGAAGATTGATGCGTCGATACCAATGTCCCCTGCTCCTTCATCTCCACGAACCACTTGGTCAACTCCGGGGCCATCAGTGGCGATTCCCTCATCGCTCGCTGCATTTCCGTGTCCATTGCGCCTGGAGAATATGACACCTTGTTGCACCCATTTTGTTCACTTGCAAAGACGCGGAAGTGCATTTCACGCGCTGCTTTAGCAGTGCAGTACTGGCTCAAAGTCGGATACGGCGCGATCGCTGATCTGGACGAGACGTTGACAATAACCAACTTTGTCACGCCATCCGACACTTGACTCATCGTCGGCTTTGTCACTTGTCCTCTCGAGGCACCGAAAACGTCGAGGAAGCGTTTGTTGAGCCACATGACCCCACGTCGAGTTCAAAGTGACGAGTCATTTCCTCTGGTGAGGGACATTCCTAAGCGAACCCCAATGCTCCCAGAGCGCCAGCATTGTGTACTAGAAACACCTTGTCGTAGTGTTCTTTGGACAGCTGAGCCAGCAACGCGTCTTCTTTGTTGCTGTAGTCGACACTGTCGCTAAGGTCCACATTTTGAATGAATCCTCGTAGTTCTTCTGCTTGTAGCATCGACTGTTGAGCTTCTAGTGCAAGTTTCAACGTCATGTTCAGACCATTTTCGTATACCAGTCACTACCACCGCAGAGCGGATGGCGATCCGATCTGGTAATCTAAAAATCAGGGTTTGGTAATTTTCCGTAACTATTGCCGATATTGGCAATGTCATATTGCAATAATTTATTGCTCCTCAACCCCAATAACATGCAATTTTTTATACAGGTCAATCTTGGCCATAGCCAAATGTCGTTGACATGTGTGGTTGCTTTGCCAATGGATGGTAGCGAGAACTATCGCCAAACGGGTGGTGTGGCCACGTTTGCACACAGGGCACACGGGTTATTACAGTTGCTTGTCATTTCCTAACTGAATTATATTATATCAGTTGATTTGTGTGTTGTATGTATGATGTCGAGAAATTCGGACTATGACTTGTGTGTGTTGGTTGGAGAGGTTGGACGCGGTGGGAGGGTTCTCGAGGTAACCCCTCCTGAATCCAGGCGCATCGACAGCAACCAACTCGTTCAAAAACTCATGAGAAAAGACGACATAGTGTCACATATTCATGTGACCTACTGACTTGGTTGACATTGTCGAAAAAATTGGCAATAACTCAATTATTTATTGGCTTGGATGAAGGCCTCCAATCCGTATGATATTGTATTTTTCCTATCCCTGCTAAAAATGATCCCGAAAGATGCTTTTTATCCCAAAAGGTAGCCATGTTGTCCCCTTCAACGTGTCAACGAAAAGAGATTCGCTTTAAATTTGTCTTTGGGCTGCGATTTCCACTTGCCAAGCAGAATCAAACGCTTTTTCACGTCCATGGAGATCTCTACAGCGTCTGGAAGCGGCACCGTGTCCGATGATTCGTCTGTATTCGCTGCTGCTCTTAATCGTCTTCTTTTCACGAAGTCGCTTGACAACGGGGCTAATTGGTCTTCGAACATCGTCATCCGAGTCTTCATTGTCCTTAGTATTACGTGGTAGTGCTGCGTTCTGCAAGTCAATGGACAGGTCCAACGGTGGATTAGTTTCTCACGGAAGTGGTCTCTGAACCAGGTTGCATGTTGGTCACGAACTTGTTCATTGCAATTTAATTGTTGAGGTGGTCAACATATCCACACTGCTGCTTCATTCCTACATGATGACGATCGAAATCAATTTGTTAGGATGCAGTATAGAGATTGAAATCATTTTGCTACTGTATACTTTCTGTTGACTTTCGCGACAAAAATCCCCCCAGATTCTGTTGCCTTTGCTTCAAATTGAACTAAAGGCTGTAGACTCAAGTACAAGACGAACTTAATTATGCTGCTACGAAGTAACTGTTATGGTCAACGTGTTAGTACTTCGTCAATTTCCACTTGATAACCCGACAACGATCGAAATCAATTTGTTAGGATGCAACATGCGTCCAGATCGAAATCAATTCGTTAGGATGCACTTTTATCCATTACTGTTGACTCGATAGTCGACATGAGCTAACAAAGTCCACACCGTATTGCAGTTGTTTGCTTTCACTGGATCAAATTCCAGCTACCATCATCAAAAGCACGACAAACAAGAGCGTCTGCGACGTAGCTGGGAATACTATATATTACACTGAAATACTACTATGTACGCTACGGTGGGTGCAAGTCAGAAGAAGTAGGGTGAGAGCAATCAGTCTAAGATTTGTCGAGTAGCTAGCAGAGATATCGGTCGAGCCGTGCTAAGTGCCGGTATTGGTACTGGGCTGCGAATAAACTGAGTGAGAAGGCGGATTGGTGGTGGTTTAGTGTCGTAGCTGCGGCAGTGTCGGACACAGTAAACTGCGTCATCTCATCGATATTGACGTCGTATAAGTTGCGAACACGCGAGCAGATGAGATTCTTCACGCGGATAGATGTGTGTGAGTCATTGCATACGGTGATAACAAGTGCGATCGTTCGGAAGCGCCACCCTTCGTATATGAAGCGAACAGAGGACCGAATCACACCTGTCTTGTTGCTTGCCGTCGTCCAGCAGTCATGATGGAGATTCAGGAACAATGAGCCGTTAGAAGCTGCATACTCTTCCAGCAAAAGCTTCTTCACTCAGGGAAGGCATCGTCCAAGTGACCACGGTACGTTCTAACAGCAAGAACGTATGATTTTAGTGACTTTCTGAAGCATCAACTTGAACCCAGAAGTGACAACTGGGTTAAAAGGTAGACATATTAAGCATTCAATTAGTCTCTAAACCAGTAGCAGTAGAAGTACTCAAGCTTACCGTCATAAATGAGCCACTGTACGACGAATACATTCAGTTGCTGCTGGGTCAGTCCCCAGGTTCTTGGTAGTACACCATGTTGTTTTAAATATGACCCCACGCCAACTAGCGTCAACTTGACTCTTTGTTCGCTAAGCTTTCTGGTTATATTGTAGATATTTGTTAGTACTAATGAATGATACAAAACATTTTATATGATCAACTCACCGAACTGAGATATTAAGTGGATCGCCGCCCTCATAGCGACACAGCTCATTAGAACACAGGTGCAGAAGAGCTTAAAAGAAGTAAAGAAGCTTCTTCTCTTTCTTTATCTTCGGGAAGTTGTTGTGACAGGTTAGGCGATAGGGGTGTCATTAGCTGGATAGTCAAGTGATACTAATATGCTCAGCGTTGTTCTCCTTTTGATTAATTTGTTTTTTATACTCACAGCTATAGCAGGTGTCATGCCGGGTTTTGAAAAACAATATACAAGCATAAAAAGTGAAGCAACAATATCTTAAGCAGCAAAAGGAAAGGAAGGAAACTGCAGTTTAATAACTGATTATTTCCTGGTTGCTACTACTTGGCTATTAAATTCTGAAGGTTTGATTGTATTTTGTGAAATGTTTGCTTGGTGGTACATTGACCAGTGAACCACTAGGAGGCCGTTAAGCAGCAAGAGAAAGGATACTACTAACTTTCGGGAGAATAGCAAATGTGAAACGTAGCCTAGCGAGGATGCCAGTAACCATCGTTGCCAATGTCCATACGCCATTTTGTAGTGTCTGGATTTGGTTGCAACTGCTTCAACACACGTTTTGGAAAGCGGGTGACAACGGTAGGCAGCGTAGAAGATGTGCGGATCTGACACGAGATGTTCCAACGTAGAGGTGATCAAGCATCCATTTGGGCGATCCGGGTGTACCCTCCAGATAAAGTAAAACCCTTTTTAGTGTAGCCCCCTGGGCTTTCCATACCGTCATTACTAGCGCGAGCTCAACTGCAAGTTGCGAGTATCTGATCTTCATTGGTTTTGGCATGAGCGTCCGCGCTAACGTAACGGTATACTTGCTTTTGTCATTTACAAGTAGGCCGATTGGAATTATAATACTGTCTTTTTCCGTTCTTCGTCCGGCAGTATCTGTTTTCCAAATTGTTTCCAAGTTGTTTTCGGGAGGCCAGGTTGTTGCTGGCACAACTCCACCAGTTTGAGTGATGAGTTGGACATTTATAAAGTCAGGTGCTTTCGGAAGATCAAAGACAGCTCCACTTGGTAGTCGTGCACATTGTAGCATCTGCAGGATTTGTTCGGAGTCGCTGACGTTATTCCACGCAAGCGACACAAGCTTGCACATAGTCCCATTTGCAACACCCCATTCAACGTTTCCGTTACCATTATCAAGGACTTGAGCACATCCTCCTTTCACAAAATAACCGAACAAAGCTGGGTAGTCGGCTGCGTTGTATAGCAACTCAACAGTTCTTGTGGGACTCCTGCGACTGGTTTACGCCACCGTAATACCACAGAGTTTGCACGGAGAGCAAGTAATCGAGCAGTACATGCTGTTAAAGCAGCTTTATCCACATTGCTTGTAACCAGAATTGTTGATTTCATCCATCCAGGCTGGATCCAGCTCAATTTCTTGTCGTGTTAGCTCGTGTGTCACCGTGTCAACTACCTCATCACTGAGCAATTGAAATTTCTGTCTCTCCATAGCTACCTGGATATGTTGCGGGAGTTTTCGGAACGTGTCCAGATTTTTCTGCTGCACTGGACAGTTGTGGGCCCTTTGTTGAGACTTTAGAGTAAACACTCGAAATCGCCTGAAAAGGTCTCGGGCTTGTATGATAACGGCGTTTGCGTTCAGCTTGTACATAGATTTACATAGAGGCGTCCCCATGAGCGCTTCCAGTTGCAAAAAATCTCCAGACTGTTCACAATTAATAAAAATGAGGTCATGCATTGTGAATGAAGTGATCAACATACCAGACGTACCCATAGGAGAGATTTACCACCAAACGGCAAATCGTGATTGTAGACCATGCGTAAGCGCTTGTCTACAGTCACTGTAAATTCGCTACCAAGCATAGAAACTTCGTCTGTCACGATGATACCAACCGAGTTGTCGAAAAGAAGACGGAGTTCTGCTAATTTTTTAGGAGAAACATGATCTCCCTCTCGACCAACTTTGAAAGCAGCATGACGTCATCCCGCCTGGAAACTGGCTTGCAGCGGCCCCTGTCGGGCATGTTATTACAATATTTAGCCCGCGTTTCAGTAACTCGTCTCGTAGTTTGTGTATGACGAACGATTTGCCTGTTCCGGCTCCACCATGCCATAAGTGTAAGTGTCTGAACAGGATTGGGCTTGTCGAGGTTTGTCAGGATCCAATCGATTATTGCTTTTTGCTGTTCAGGAGATGCAGTGTCTTCATTTCGCGATTGGTGCAGCGATGATGCAATAGGATCATTAGGGCCTCTGGTATTACTAGTCTGTCCATTAGATAAATCAGATGCGTGGTTGCACGGCACCATCTCGTGGATTCGTCGTGCAACAACTTGGAGGTTTAGTTCCGGGACGAATGAGCACATCGTCATACGTACGCTGATGCTGATATACGTTCGACAACAGATGAGATACAGGAACGGCATGCTGTACATCTGCATGTGTTTGTTCACTGTCATCTTGAACTCCCATCAGCGAGCAAAAGATTGACTGTATAGCTCGTACACTTTCGCGATGAGTCGGATTTCCTAAAGCCGCAGCTCGAAGTAAGCCAATATAAATCATCATCTCCGTCCGTCAATACTCCATTTTGCTTCAGGGTCACCCGTGCTGTTACGGGTTTTCTGATCCGTAATGGAACCGGTCGATGGATTATCTTTCCATCGTGTGGCATTTCTAGCTCTCCACTCCAAACACGTTTTTTCGTTGTCGCTACATCGTACATGCTTTTGAATGAATTTGTGGACTTGCCGATATCGTTGCCTGCTGATAAAAGGGGATGAAGAGCTATCCCAAGCTGTACACAATTGTGCTAACCCTGACGCACTCACGTCAAATTCTGGTCGATCGTGCGTGTTCCAAGGTACAGAAACGGAGATAACATACTTTGCCATCGCGTCCATCTTCTTTGAACTTGGCGCTTTACGAGAGCATGACACGGGTGGAGAACCTCCAAAAGCCGGGGTGAACATTTTCGTACGGATAACGGCTTCGTAGCGATGAAAGAGAGGGTGGCGCGTGTCCAAGTCGAAGCTGTGCCTAGATTTTCGCCCTCGGTTGCTTTTTGTTCCAATTTTATTTTGGCGCGGTACAATATCCACGATGCAGGCAAACTCTGAAGGCGAATAATCCACGAAATGAATGCCACGGTATTTGTATAATTCCAGCTGACTGACAAATATTGTCTTGCCTTCGATTTTAAAAAGTCCGTGCGCCGCCAGCAGCATGTTTCTCAGTACAAGAGCGACTGAGAACTGACAAATCTTCTGCGTGAGCAAAAATTTCGCTAGTTCCTCGATAGCAGCATCTATGGTTGAGGAACTGTCTGCACTATCTTCTTCGAGAAATGCTGCTACATCGTCGTTATCCATGTAGTCCGTTGACGAACACGTACTACCTTCGTCAATTACGTTTTCCTCTGAGGATGTGTCCAGATTTTTTCCAGCTCATTTACAAATCCATGCGGAAACACAAACGTGAACGATTCAGACGATACATGAGATTTGTGCCCAAGCAAAGCATATACCATCAAGGAAATAGGCCACTCATTCGCACCGCCGAACGCGTTAACTGTACGCGTCGCTAGGTATTGAGCCTGACGTTCCGGTGTTTCGCTGTCCGCGGCAATGCTAGGGTACTTCAGAGCATCTTCAAGGGCTGTGAGCATCATCGCAGCAGCATTTTTGAGTCCTGCACCTTCTTTTGTCATGTAATTCTGCTGGTATTCATCAACCAAATCTCCAGCATCTTCTCCGTTCATAACACTTGAGTTACAATGCGATGCTGTTAAACCAGATAACAAACAATTTGTTTCCCACATACATGCCATCGGCTTCAGGTCGAAATTGTTCCCAGACAACAGGACCAGAAATCTGAGGACGAAGAAATTCACCTTGTTTAGAATCGTAGCCAGCATCCAGTTTCATTTCGTAATCTGCAGAGATGGGGCTGCCGACGCAAGCTCCATTGACTTTGTTTATAACCAGTGACTGGGTTTCCTTTTCGTGGATTCCTGCAGGACGACACAGCCTACACTGTGTTTTCCGCGTTTTCCTTTGACGCAGGTCTTCGAGTGGCAATGGATGTTTGTTGCAAGCAGTTGACCTTTGAACCGCGTCTTGAAAACCTGATAGATCATCACTGATAGGTGGTAATGCTACTTCACATGCTCGTGGGAACGGAGTTCCAGGATTGTTGTACTTCCAATCATTTACCCAAGCTCGCGTAGCAGGGATAAATGATTCGTGCATACAGCATCCATCCAATTCGCGATATACTGACGTAGCACAAGACAGGAAGCTCCACGCGTCAAGATCTCGGGTGAAAAAGAAGAGGCCGTACACTGCTCATGTGTAGATGTAATCTTCCATCAATTTGAGGTTCAACGACACCGTTAAACGCGGCAACTTTTCCATAAGCTCCGGCTTCGTTCGAGCATAGTTTCGGCATTTCCTAGTGTCTTCCAGAAGCCGGGCAGCGCAAAATTCCTTTCTGAATCAGATTCATTTTCTGCTCAAAGGCTAAAGCAGCCAGAGCAGGGCATCAGTTTGAGATTGACAAACGGAGCCGTGGGCTGTTTTAATATCTTCAGGAAGTTTACTCCAGTTAAAGTTTTCTTCACCGTATACGCAAGTTTCGTCATTCCAAGCGTTATGTTTTCTCAGCAACACGATTCGATGCAAAAGTAATATCGTCTTGCTCAGGCGGTGCAACCGTGGTCCAAAAACAGGGGTAGCCCAAACCGATAACGCATGGCTGACAATTTCGGCCGGAGTTGCTGCACGCTCAAAAGGCGAAAAGGGAATCGTACCACCAATAACTGATAAAATTCGCAATAGTCCCGCGTTAAGTCGTTTTGCCGCAGCCGATTCAGGGTCTTCTTTTGCTGCAAACAAGTGCTTCCTTGAACTCCGTAGAGTTTGCCAACTCTCCCAGTTTTTTAACGTTTTTGCGTGAGTTGTGGCTGCTCTAGCTGCTTTTCGTACTGCTGAATGTCTTTGCAGCTGATTAAAAAGCGTTGCTACAAATGTTACGTCGGTCTCGAATTCTGCCATCCGTAATACCGCATGAGATGTTGCACTAAGTCACGGGGAAATGATCCATGAGGCAGCATATCACCCCCATCATGAACAAGGTAGGAAATGTACCAGCGATCATTTCACCATTTTCATCCCACTCCACAATTGGTGTAGCTCCTCTTCGATTACTACAGCAATGTCACCTTTTATGCCAACGGTGTCCATCATTGCATCGATAATCGTAGATCTGACCTTGTCCGTTTGACTCATCGCTGGTTGCAAAACAGCAGATTGCTGAAAGACAACACAGTCTGGTGTGTCTCTGTCAGGAGCCATATCTGCCGCGTATCGCTCCGAGTTGACGGCGTTATCCACAGCACGCAACGCTGCTGTGTCACGCACAATCACATCCCTTTCGATAGCATTTTCTAACGTTGCAAGTTTTTCGACTTGAACACGAGAGTCATCTATCTCGATGCCTTTATCCCGAATGAAGCTATGCGTTTCCTTCAATACAGCTAGCCACGGAAAAATACTTTCGCTCGGCAATTCATAAAAACCACGAAATACATTTTTACGGGCCCTCCACTCTTCTGAAGGGCCAATAAAAGTAACCCGAGGCTTATGATCGATGTCTGTTACTGGGAGTACCTTTGCACAAGCTTGGGGGCCACTCGAATGAAAGCAAATCACATGTCCACTGCAATGTTTTCCAGACAGAGAGAACTCTAATCCGAAGCTCCGAGCTGGCGCGATACAATTTTTCCCAAGCGCATTCAGTAAAGGAAGAGATCCAGAACGCCCGTACTCATGGCCACTTGCGAGACTAAACTTTGATTTGCGGGGATTCCATGCACATTTCGAGCATAAATGAACACGCTCTACGTCACGGACTAACTCAGGATTCAAATAGTATTTTTTCCCATTTGGCTGCTGTAGAATTTGGGCATGTTTCCTGATGATATCATCTGATAGATGACCGTACCGTTCTTCAAACTCAGAAGGAGAAATTAGAAATGTATCCGGTAGGTTCGATAACGGCATACAGACAGTTTTTCTCTCAGATTCAAGAAGCAATTCACAACACGAAGCACATGCGTAAATTGCACTTCGTGAGGGATCAATTGCAGCAGCAGTTTTTCACACCGGACATGTTCTTGTACTCCAGGGGTCATCGAGCGCAGCCACTAACCGTTGACGTACAGGTTCACTTTCCCGAAGATGTTCATCATTAAAAGTGAAAGCGTCTGGGTGACAGCTGCAGCAGTAAAAGTAGGCCAATGCGAGCCTTGGGTCAGACGTAAAGTTTTGACCTTTCATCATCATCAGCACATCCTCGTCAGAGATGTCGTGTTTACCCAGTATTGATTCTGCGAGATGATGTAAGCGAACATCTAAATCACTCTCGTTGCCTTTTGCGTGTTGTTCGGATTGAACATCCCTCGCTGGTGGTGTAAAACAAAATTAGCTTACATCCATTCAAACTACCGTAGCGAGATTACTGTACCGCGATTTTTCTTTTGAGCACGATATTGACGCATATAAGCTGTTCGACGTTTTTTTTTAAACTCCGCTGCAGCATCCTCAGTATGAGTCTTTTTTTTTGAGGAGCGAGATCTCTGCATGTCGGCATGTCGCTTACGAGCTGTTGCCTCTGAATATGCACGATCAGGATCATTACCTCTAGCAGCCCCAACGATCGGTTGAATAACTTGAGTAGGAGCTTGAGCATTGCCAGTCTGTTTCCTCGAAGCGCGATACGCGCGCATGTATTCTGCTTTGCGCTGGCGCTTTCGCTCTGGCGAAGAAGCACTCTCCATGATCACTGTCCTCGCTGATCTAACAAATTGATTAGATACTAACGGTGTGATCAGAAAACATCAGAGGATTTAACGATTGTTTTGGTGACGAGCATTTGTCATCATGTACATCTGCAGAGGCAACGGCAAGATCAATTCCCATCAAAATGTGGCCCAACAGATTTTCCTCGTCATTAATCATTTTGTGCCGAGCTAACCAAGGCTTGCTTCTGTCAAGTATGGAGATTGACGGGATCCCGATACCCAAGGACTACAAATCACCACTCCAGGAACGCGGCGAGAGTGAACAAGACGCTCCTCCTCGCGTGCTTCCAACACGCAAAGGTAAGTAGAAGTACGAAGTGTTCAATACTGGACAAATACGTATAATTTCTATGCCACCACGTCATCAGCGTTTTTAGAATACGTGAACGAGGGTGTCCGTAGTACGAATAATGTTTCTGTCTACGGACGAAATGTTTGGTGCAGCGAACACACCGTTCGCGATGGACGCAAATTGGTCCGGATGCACCTAATTGACCTGTTTGCTCCAGAGTCGGAGGCGATACTGAAATCGGTAAATTTTACTCAATAGCCAATTCTAGCATTTTACTAATATTTCTGCATATGTGCTTGTCACTATCAGAAATATGAAGACCAGTATGATAACAACCGCTACATAGTCGACAAAGATCTGATGACTGCAACGATCTGGAAGAACAACGACACCGAGCATGACGTTCCGCTCCGAGGACAAAATGTAAAAGTTGTTCATTTCACCGATCCGAAGGTCTTCCGGAACGAGTGCTGCCAATTCACAACACGATTCAGAGATCTCAAGTTCGAGAAGAAGTCCGAGACGCCAACGACTACAGATGGAAAATATCCTGCTTCTTCATCTACGATCACTGAGATGGCCACTGTAATTCCGAATTCCAGCTCGAATGTCTGCACGAACAAAAGCGCCACCGCAACTGAGACTGATGCTGAGCCTTCCGTGAAACTCGAGCCGCCCGTCAAGAAACAAAAAACGGACTGAATGTCGTTCACTGGGAGAATTGTTTTTTTAGTCTGGAAGCATGTTTTTCTTCTATGGTTCACTATTGATCGGTCGGTGTGTTATCGAGAGCTATGTTTCGAAGAGGCAGATGACAATTTGAGTAATTTAGTTATGACTTTTAAGTATACCGGTAGCACTAATAAGACCAACTCCTGCTTGTACACTTCTTTACTTGCAACACTCTGATGCAGCTCAAAACCAGTTAATCAACTTCAATTTCCTCTGATGCAGCTCAATCCACAGTGAGCTGCAATACTGATGTTGCCCGAATGTTGCCCGAGGTTACGGTCACGTTACGCAGTACCGTCGAATTAATCCCGTGACCCCCTCATTCTTCGGGTATTCCCAGTATAAAGGTATTTCAAGCTGCGTTCATTCTTGCTTTTGCTTTTTAAAGTACCAGCAACACACTGAGAACAATGTCCAACGAAATCACTACTCTAATTCTCCGAATTTTTGCTGGGATCGCCACAATTGGTCTAGTTTCCAGTCTAGCACCATTGATGATCCGCATTTACAAACAGAAGCACGTCGGAGTGGCCTCTGTCTTCCCTCTTGCTGCGTTACTTGGAAGTTCACACATTTGGTAAGTCCTTACAACGTTTATACCCAATTAGCTGATGATCTCTAACAGCTAAACTTTGTGTGTCCAGGGTGATCTATGGTTACCTTTCCAGCAACTATTTCCCTCTAGTCTCCTGCTTCTTGTATGGCGAATGCTGCGCGATCGTGTTTCTGGCCATCTACTACTTCTACTCCACAGACAAGAGCTACGTCTCTCGTGTACTCACTGCTGTTGTCACGATTATCTCCATCATCACACTCTACGCCATCGTCGGTACATTGGGGTACACTGGTCAATCTCCTTCGATTATCGAAACCATCATGGGGCTACTTGCTGACTGCGGAGGCTTTTGTCTGTACGGAGCTCCCATGGAGAAAGTCTTCCAAGTGCTTAAGCACAAGTCCGCAGTCTTTATCAACGTGCACATGGTGATCGCTGGACTGGCCAGCAACATCTTCTGGCTCACGTACGGTACCCTGATCATGAACCCGTTCATCATGTGCTTGAACGGCTTAGTAAGCAGAGTGGTTTTTCGCTAGACTTGCAGAGGGACGGATGATCAAGATGATGATAGCGGTGACCAGATACAGATGACGAAGACGAGCGACGAGGATGAAGATAAGACGACACCCGTGGGTTGGAACAAGGGTCGGGTATGCGACCCATATCTAGGCCTGTGACCGTTGACGGAAGATCGCATAGAGACGCTGGAGGTTTCGCGTGAAGAACGACGGAGAAGGCCAGTAGCTTTGTATGCAGCGGAAGTAGCAGTAATTAGTGGTTCAGTTGAAGATTAGCCGTGTAGCCGCGAGGACGCACGGTCAAGAGTTGTTACGCCGATTTGGTGTAGCGACAGCGGTTAAAAGAAGCCAACAAAGACTCTAGTACTAGCAGCAAAGGGAAGGTGGTGTACACTGGGTGTGACTGGAAACGGGTATCAGCAGCCCCGTAGGATTCGAGCGCTCGCGGTATTTGAAGCCCGCCGAGGTATCAGCAGCCCTCTGGAGCGTTAGAATTAGGCAAAGATCCCGGTGGAAGCCCACTACTGTAGCCAGACCGTAGATTTCGTACCTGGAGCCATTCATTTGTCGATATTAGTGCGTGTTAACAGGGCAAAGGGCACGTAGCTAAGTGGACACCGTCCTCTGATCAAGGGCAGGACCATCGGTGGCGCGGTCGTGACAGAACTGAGCTGTTAGTAAAGGACATTTGCTTACTTGGTGGTCATACAGGGGCCTTCCAACACGGTTGGTTCCTACGAGCATTGAGATCCTTCACGAGGCAAGGCCCTGAGGCTCGAACCTTAGCTGCAGGGAGTGTGAAGAGGGACGGTGTAAGGCGGTGGTAAGAGAGAGAGGCGGTGGTGGTAGGAGAGAGAAGCAGTGTGAGGAAGAGAAGCGGTGTAAGGCGGTGGCAAGAAGGAGAGGTGGAGTGAGGCAGACGAACGGATAAGGCGGTGACGGAAGTAGAAAGAACAACGAGGAACGGTGGCAGTAGAAGCGAAAGTATTGAAGCGGAAGTTTGTGAACGACAGATCTGCGCAGTTAAATTTGATAATGGTGGGTACTCGGTCATCTTCAGATCGTAGTGGAACCCCAACAGCACGGACGCCGAGAAGACGGGTAGTAGCAGCCCCAAGGCGTGTACGGCAGCCCCGAGCACAAAATGCAAGCGATACCGATAGCGACGATCAAAGTCAGGCAGCAGCAAACGGAGGTACATTAAGAGGCCGGCAGAATCAACAGCACGCTCCACAACCGCAGCCAGTCCAAGATAACCAACCCGCACCAGCACAAGACAACCACCCAGTAGCAGCAGCGGTACCAGCAGCGGCAGTAGCAGCAGCACCTGTACCGAACAACCAACCGCACGATGATCTGGAATCCATGGACTGGTGGGACCAACTGACGGCAGGACAGCAGAGAGCGATGATGCGACGATTCGTGATACAGCCACCAGTTCCAGCACTTGCTCCTGCACCAGCCGTACAGCCAGTCGTAGTGAATACTCCAGCAGTGGTTCCGCGGACCAAGATGAAGCTTCTGAACCTCGAAGACTTTCATGGCACGGCAGCTGAGTCCGTTGAGGCGTGGTTGGCCACGATTCCTCAGGAAGTTGAACGTCAGGCTGGCTTGGGAGGTGACACTTGGACGGCAGAAGAGCTATACTACGGGGTGACAGCACACCTAAAGGATGCAGCGGGCAAGTGGTTAATCACCTTGTCAGAGACGATGAGAAACGAAGACAAAACACTCAGCTACCTGGTGAGGAAACTACGGAAGAAATATGGACGGCGGGACAATATGTTCAAAATCCAGCAGAAACTGGCCTCTAGGAAACAACAACCCGGGGAACGGCTGAGCGACTATGCGGCAGTGTTGATGGACATCGGGTTTGGAAAGCAAGTTTCTGCAGAAACGTATGTGGAAGCTTTTATTAGTGGAATTAACAATCCGACAGCAGCCACCCAAGTACGTGCATACGAACCGCAAACACTCGAAGACGCTGTGCAGTTCGCCGAAGACAAGTGTGGTGAATATGGCGAAGGCTATCGCGTGACAGACTGGAGGCAAGCGAAACGGAGGCATCGGGACGACAGGACGCTTGGAGGAGAGGACGACGAGCAACCACCCGCATCCAAGAGGAAGACGTCAGCGACGACAGCGCTGGAGCAGCTGAATTGGAAGCAGTTGGGCTTGGGTGTAGGAGGAGACTCTCCACCTCGGTATGATAATGCCGGCAATACGATCAACCAGTTGGAAGCTACCGCGAAGCGCGATCCATTATCTATCGCTGCTTTACAAGCACTGATTTTGGCAGCAGGAACAGCGAAAGACGAACCCGCGCCACAGAAACCAACTGGAAAGCAGAAGGCGCATGTGTTGGAGGTCAAACCAGAAGCTCCGAGTGGAAACCAGCAGCACGAACAGCAGCACCATAATCCCCAGTGGCAGAATCGTGGAAGTGGTGGAAGATTTGGTGGCGGGCGTGGTTATGGACAAGGTGGAAGAGGATACGGTCGTGGTGGACTCGCTCGATATGGTCCTGCAGACAACCGACCGTCAATTCTGGAACAGAAGGCAGCTTCGAGGTGCAGCTATTGTAATGAGGTGGGCCACTGGTGGCGTGAATGTCCAGCGAGAATTGCAGTCTTTGGAGATGCTGATGCCGCACAACAACCTCAGCGAACGATAACAAAGCCAGCGACCACGCAGCAGACTAAGGACAATACAGCTACGGTAACGGCAGAACAGTCACAGGGAAATGGTCAGCGACAGTAGAGGTGGGGGCTCTACTGTTCGCACGGAATGAATTCTCCGAGGAAGAAGAAGCCAAGCAGGGACCAGCCGAAGCGGCAGGCAGAACTACACGAGCAGCGAAAAGACGAGTGCAAACAAATGCCCGGTGGGTACGCTTGACGCGAGTGATGGAGGTTCCTGAGACGGCATGTGGTCACTCCAAGGGGAAGAGTGCCGACCAAGACCATGGGACGAGTGATCTGAACAAGGGAAGAGTGGGGTATTGGATGGTACGGCTGATGGTGAAGTGGAAGAAGTGCTAGAAGAAAAACCTGCGGCTGCGGACGAATGTGGAACGGTGGGTAGCGGAACGGAAGAGAAGCCGGAAGTGACGGGTGCAACGCAGTGTTTGGTCTCAATGGATATGGGAGTGGAGAAGCCGACCGTGCCAAGAGGAGTTGTTAGCCAAGTGGGAAAGCCGAGCGGTGGACGAACAACGGCATCGAAACGACGGCAACGGCGAGCAGAAGAAGAAGTAGCAGCTGTCCGTGGAATCCTGAAGGCTGAATTGAAGGCCGAACACAAGGAGAGAGCGAAAGTTCTACGAGTAGTTGTTCGCCAGCTGATCAGTGAGCTCCGAGAGGTCGAAGATGTACACCGGCAGGGCAGACGACGAAGAGAAGCACAGATTGCTGCCGCAGCTGTAAGAAAATGCGAAGCTTCAACTACGTTGAGGAAAGTAAGAACCGCTGGCCCACAAAATAAGGGGGAACCAAACTCATCAGAAATTCAACCACAACGGAGGGAGCAGAGTATTTCTGAGGAAGACTGGCTGGAAGAAGTGAAACGGTATGAAAAGGCAGCACCGAAGGAACTAGTGGAAGACGGTTCATTGGCAGACATCCGCGCAGCTCGAAGAAGAGCCTTAAAGGCAGAAAAGAGGTTCCGATGGATGAAACGGGTGCGACGCCTGCAACAGCAAAAGCAAAAGCTGGATCCAGCGAGAGTGCGAGACGGGAAAGCTACCCAGGGCCATACTTTGCATCGGTCGAATCGACACAAGCATCGGTACCAATACGAAAAGCAGGGGTGTTATGGAGACGTCGAATTACGTAGCGATGGCGCTGGACGAGAAATTCGTGTGGCACAGCTACGGTCAGTTGGGAGTGGAACCCCAAGTTGTCTTCCAACCGCACTGTTAGCACTGACGAGACGACACACTCACGAGGTTCGTCTGGATAGTTGTGCACAGTATAGTGTTGCCGGTGAAGACATGAAGAAGTACGGCCGATGCTTAACAAGGAACGCTCCGGTGGATGTTGTTGAAGGCTTTGGGGGAGGCACTAGTCGCGTTCTTGGTGTCTGGAGATTCGTGGGAACGACATTGTACCAACAGCGGATTATCGTGGATGCTCTACTGGTGGAAGGTCAAGGCGATTAATTGCTGATCGGTGAGGACTGGATGGTGAACAAGGGCGTGAAGATAGATTTTGCGTCCCGAGAGCTTAAATACTTCGACGAACATGGACAGAAGATCATACTGCCGTTTACTTGTCATGGCGTTTCGAGTCTACAACAACCACTGCAGAAACGGAAGATAATGGTACGCCTAGCCAGGACCAAGAAGTTGAATACGGGGACGTGCAATGTTGTGACTATGAGAGTTGATGCTGAAGACGGAGCAACTGGAATATTCCTACCGAAGCCGACAACCAAGAGACACTTGCTGATAGCACCGACAGTAGACGTAGTGAGGAACGGTCAAGTGCGAGTCCAAGTGATGAACGTGGAAGGCAGACGAGAAAAACTTCCTGCTCGTGAGGCGTTGGGCACCTGGATACCTGTGACTGATGATATGACGCTGTTGTCTCTAAATGGCGAGTTGGAGCGGGAACGAGTGGCCAAGTGGGTCTCTACTTTGCGTAAAGAGGATGCCGAGCCGCTGAAAGATGAAGACAAGCTGGACATTGGCGAAATGGAGCAGAAGGACCGTGATCTGGTCATTGCGTTACTCCGGCAGTACTCTGAAATCGTTGAGAAGAAGCCTGGTTGCCCGCCGAAAGCGAAGATTGGAGTTGAGCACCACATCAACACGGGTGATGCAGCACCAATCATGATGCGAAGGCGTAGACACGCTGTAGCAGAGAACGAGTTAATCGATAAGGAGGTGGACGACATGTTGGCACAAGGAGTGATCGAACCGGGAGAAGGAGCTTGGGGATTTCCAGTGGGTTTTGTGCGGAAGAAGGATGGCAGCGTTCGTTTTTGTATTGATTATCGGGCATTAAATTCAGTGACACTCAAGGACGTATACCCGTTGCCACGAGTGGATGAGACGTTAGAAGCACTACACGGATCCCAGCGTTTTTCGAGTTTGGATTTGCACGCCGGATACTGGCAGCTTGGTGTTTTCGGACCGGATAAGCCGAAGACCGCGTTCACAACAAGGCGTGGGCTATTTCAGTTCACTCGTATGCCTTTTGGCTTATGTAATGCACCGAGTACTTTCCAGAGACTCATGGACTGTGTATTGAGGGGTCTAACGTGGGTCTGCTGTCTTGTGTATCTCGATGACGTGGTGTTGACAGTCTTGTATCCAGACAGCCAAGACTCACACGAATCGAACCGCACGAAGCAGTGGTGGAGCGCCGACGGAGGAGATACAGAACGCGAACTGGACGTTATGTCTTGGAATTTGAAGTTGAGCGTGTAGGAGATAGACCGGACGGTGGACGGCCCGAGCGATTCTGGATCAACCAAAGTGACTACGAGCAGCTATGGCAACAAGGAAGAATGTACACTGAGTTAGCAGACAACGACAGAAGAACAAGAGGCAGCAGATACGAACCTGAAGCAGCAGAACCAGGCGACCAAGGAGCAGAAGAAGCCCCAACAGCTGAAGCGGAGATGCCGATCGCCTCACGAATCGGGGACGATTCGGTGGCCAGGGGAAGAGAGTAAGCAGAGTGGTTTTTCGCTAGACTTGCAGAGGGACGGATGATCAAGATGATGATAGCGGTGACCAGATACAGATGACGAAGACGAGCGACGAGGATGAAGATAAGACGACACCCGTGGGTTGGAACAAGGGTCGGGTATGCGACCCATATCTAGGCCTGTGACCGTTGACGGAAGATCGCATAGAGACGCTGGAGGTTTCGCGTGAAGAACGACGGAGAAGGCCAGTAGCTTTGTATGCAGCGGAAGTAGCAGTAATTAGTGGTTCAGTTGAAGATTAGCCGTGTAGCCGCGAGGACGCACGGTCAAGAGTTGTTACGCCGATTTGGTGTAGCGACAGCGGTTAAAAGAAGCCAACAAAGACTCTAGTACTAGCAGCAAAGGGAAGGTGGTGTACACTGGGTGTGACTGGAAACGGGTATCAGCAGCCCCGTAGGATTCGAGCGCTCGCGGTATTTGAAGCCCGCCGAGGTATCAGCAGCCCTCTGGAGCGTTAGAATTAGGCAAAGATCCCGGTGGAAGCCCACTACTGTAGCCAGACCGTAGATTTCGTACCTGGAGCCATTCATTTGTCGATATTAGTGCGTGTTAACAGGGCAAAGGGCACGTAGCTAAGTGGACACCGTCCTCTGATCAAGGGCAGGACCATCGGTGGCGCGGTCGTGACAGAACTGAGCTGTTAGTAAAGGACATTTGCTTACTGCTTCTTCCTGACCGTCAACGTGTTTACACTCGTGCTTTATCGGATTTATAACCCAAAAACACACCCACTGAATCCCTGGCAAGGCAATGAGCTGGAAATTTCCGTGTGTATCGAAATGACACCACATGGAGATACCACAACACCTAAAACTCCATTCACGAGACTTCTCAGCCCCGTATCCACCACTGCAGAGAGTTGAATCAGACACGATATTCTTTATAATCTACATAAAAAACTTCATCACAGACAGAATCGTTAAAAGTGAGTGTTATTTTCCACTGCGACCACCAAAGTTGACGATAAAACGAAACACCGAATTATCCGGAGCGAAATCCGATCATGAAACCCGCCGCAAAGCCACTACCAGCAGGTAAACTGAACTCAATTACCTTCATCACTGACTTGTACATGGAGTCCAAGTCTTTGGTATCAAACACACCGTCCTGAATTCACAGCAGTCAGTGCTTAGCATATAACTAACATATTTCAGTACATTCACCTTGTTGACGTCAAGATAGCTCTTGACATCTCTTTCCAGCTTCTTGTAGTCCACATCCACGTATCCAGAGTAACTTGCACATTGCAACAGGATGAACAACGACCCAATGGCTACAGCTCCCAGCTTGGACACTTTCTTCATTGCGAAGCCCGCACAAGCTCCCATGCAGAACCCCCAAGAGATCTGACCACCTTTGCCCGAGGCTAAAAACTCGTCCACTTTCTTCTGCAAATTACCGTAGTCCTCTGGCAGTAGAGCCGCTAGCTGTGCAATGGCAGCGGTGGATAACTCCTGCACTTTCTTCTTGGCTTGTTCAATGGGATCATCTTCACTGTCTTTAGAGGAAGCACAAGCTGTCGGTTGCTGCTCGTCCAGCAGCCCCAGAGCCCCACAAGCACCTGCAGCGAGTGCTGCAGACTTCCAGTAACTCAGTACATTGCCGTTAGTTGCTTGGTGCCACGTACGCTTCGCTTCCGTCAGCTCCAGAGCTCTTCAACGTCACATATCGTATTAACACAAATAAATTACCAACATAACGTTAAAGTTATTTACCTATTGTTTTATGATAGGAAATAAATTACCTTAACTCCGCCACTACTGCTGCGCTGGGTCTCGCAGCTGCATGAGCTTTAAGCAACGGATCTCTGGACGTCTGATGAAGATGACGAGCCTGTTGCAGCAGGCGCTGGCGCGTTGGGCCGCTCACGAACGCACGACGTAGCATGAGGAAGGAGATGTAGGGCTGAACCCACGTGTGCGCTATATAAACGCGCACGTGTGACGTTCTTAAGTTGCGTTAAGAAGTTGGTGTGCGCCACACCTATGTTGAAGTGGTATGTTGTGGCAAGAGTTTCGTCAAGCTTGACACTACTACGTTTTGAGTAGTACAGATGAGGGCGTGGTTAGTGAACACCTGATATGTACTAAGTCTCAGGTGGAATTAGCCTATCAGAGAGCCATAAAATCTGGAGGAGTGGTCAACGTAATGTACCTATTTAGATATTCATTGACACTAATCGGAGGCTAGAATGTCACTGATCTGGGTTCGGTCTACGTACAGTCCGGCGTGCTTCCAGCAGGCACCGTCGACTTGGCAGGGGCCTTCTGTAAGTCAAACTGCTGCCATGCCCATTCCCCCAGTTCCCTTAGGGTCCATAGTGGTTCTTGACCATTGCTGAGCCTTGGTTAGGCGGATGCGCTGTGCTTGAACCTCCTTCCGCATGGCCAATTTCAAATTTCCCGCCGAGGGTTATTCAAACGCCAGCGTACCCCTTTAGTGGTACCTAACAATGTCAGTGGTCCTGATTGCGACCTCATCTATAACATTCTGATGCCATTGGATGGGTTATAATTTGATGCCCGTTCACTAACCACGCCCTCATCTGTAATGTATACACGAAACACTTGTCTACAAGGCAAAAGCTGTTAAGTGATCGTCACGTTGAGCATGAACGTTTCCGCATCAACAGAAAATCTATGACGCTCTGTGCATTCGCCTCGTTGTGTGCTGTTGAGCTTTGCAACGCCGGACATTGCGGTGGGGTTTCTGCAGCGTTTTCACTTGTCCCAATGAGCCGGATCTACCGACGAGGTAACACCCAACAGCGGACTGGATAGCAAGGTTCAATTGCAGCCGATCACACAAGGTGGACGTCTTCGGTGGTTCCTCAACTCAGCATGAGCTAGATGCCATCATGGAGTTGTCTTCAACGTTCGCGCTTCGAGAGCGTAAGAAACAGGACAAAGAGCAACGCGTCCTTGAGCTCCAGACGAGTGGCAGGCGCAGCTCCGATCCGGTTGGACAGTTCACGGCTTGAATTGCCAAACACGTCGGCGGACGACGAAGAGCTGCGCTGTTCAACCTGTTACATGTACAGTATTACTAGTACTAGTACTAGTACTTACTTATTAGAAGTACCTGGTACCTGTATCTGTCAGTCGCCGTGAGTCTATCCAAGCGAAGTCACGATGGTCGACAGAGACATCACACCGCAGTGTCTTCGTCTTCGCAAAGAACGGAGCTCTAGCACTCCATACAAAGCTTGGATCCGTCTTCAACAGCAGGAATAAGCTCCAAAATTGCATGTTGTCGCGATGAACTTTGCTGTCTTTACCAAGGTGGAGACGAGCGTCGTCAGTTGACCTCAAGCATATAATTTCTTAGGCGTCAAGGCTGCCATCGACCCCCACAAACTTTGCCGCAGAGTGTCGTGCGTACCCACATGAGTGCACGTGCAACAGTTCGTCTTGCGCAGCGCAAGGCAGCCAGCAATCTAAAACACTCGGCAATGCAGCAGCATATCGAGTGTCGAACAGCTTTTAAAACTGGAATCTCCGCTACGTCTTGAAAACTACCCGTGCACAGATACCTGAACGTGTAAAGATTACACTCTGCTTGCATCCTTCAGGGATCAAGTCGATATCTCTGCTCTAAGTAGGCGACTAGCAAATGGACGATGCGTCTGAAGTTCAGGAGGTTGATCTTGAAGCACACTGTTGCACGGGAGGACACTAATGGCCAGTGCACGCATAAGGATGAAGAGCATGACGCTCGCTGAACAGCCCAAAGATGCTTGCCTTGCAATGCAAACGGTGCTCGATCCAGCACCGTCCATGGTGCCGCGAGGAGATAAGGACGATCGATGGGCCAGACAACGCGCTGCTCGGTATGCAAAAAAGCGCCGTGCGTGCGCTCGAGTCGTCGTCGTCTCCTTCATTTACACAAACGACTCGAAACGCGCAAGCATGGCCAAGTTTAACGTGCATGATGTGGCTCTGCCGGAAATCAAGTTGTCACCGGAGCGCCAAGCATCGTTGATTGCCGAGGTTGAAGCTGTAGTGCAAAACACACTGGAGCTGCGATCGGCCTTTGCCGCTGGTGGACGCCAGCTTGACACCTCAGCGTGGAAGCTTGTCAGAACCAAGGACGACGTGCGCGCGTACCGTTCGCGTCGCGCGTTGCACGGCGTTGACCCGTCCGAGACGCGCACGGATATGTCGGACGCGCTGTCTTCGTCGTCGTCATCCAGCTCTAGAACCACCATGAACAAGATCTCCGGCACCGCTTCGTCCGCTTCTTCCAACGACAGCGACCGTCTCCGCGCCAGGAAGACGGCGCGCCCGCCCGCCGTTGTGCTGTCCGGTACAGTCGACGGCACGGCCGAAGATGCCGTTCTGGGCATGCTCGCCGATTCCGAGCAGCATTGTTTGATGCGCCAAGCGTATCTAGGCACGGAGCTCGAGGACTCCCGTTTGCTGCTCGTTTTGGTCCGACCAACTCCTGAGAACCCGTTCTCGTTCGTCGGTGTCAAATGGGGACGACAGACATACGGCCGGTTCAGCCAACCACGTGACTTTGTCTTTCTAGAGTCGACAGGTATCACCAAGGACGCCCGCGGCGAGACAATCAGCTACGGTCTCCGCCAGTCGACGGATCTGTCCGACGTGTTGACGTTGCCCCGGTCAAACGAGGTGCTGCGTGGCCACCTGTCCGTTTGCCAGACGTTCGCCAACAGCGGCGTTCCCGTTGCAGGTTCCCGTCACCATTCTGTCGAGATGTTCTCGCGCGCGTTCCTCCAATTAGACGGTGACGTGCCGGTGAACGTGGCGGCTTCAGCCTTCGCAGAGAAACTAATGGCGCTCGTGGGCACAATGGAGTGTGCGACCGCCTACAAGCTCACATGGATGATGAGACAGTCGTCCCGTCAGGCTCGACCAGGCACCAGTGTTCACGGCTCAAGTAGTCACTGCGCTAACTGTACACGTAGCCTCAACAAACTTACCAACCTGCTGCTTTCGCGCGGGGGAGTGTGTCAGGTTTGCCGCCGTTCATACTGCGGCAAATGCTCAGTGAACAAGAAGATCTCCATCGGTATCGGCAGTGAAGTGATGCAGAAGTCCATGCTCTTCTGTCTTGAGTGTCTACTGGAAGCCAAACACATCTCGGCTCGTGAAGTGGCTGTGGACCAGCAAAAGTGGTAGATGTCTTCATTGCAGATGTAGTTAGACTGAGAGGCTGTGGTCCTCCATGAATTGGACTTATACGGCACACAGGAAGCTACTGCGAAGGAAAGTTGACCTCGTGGACGTTCGGGAGAGTGCGTCAGTATATACTACGTAGTACTAGTCTTCCCGTGGTTGTCTGTTGCTACCGGTAGGGCTCTCTCTGTAGATACTAGTAGTATGAATTTCACAGTAATGGAAGAGATCTTCGTGCTCATCTATTCGTCTTGCAGCAGCGATGAGAAGATATCCGTCGCGAACGAAGCGAAGACTTGTACCAGATACTGAAGAAGGGTTACCGGTATCCTGTATGTCTGCAAACCCAACCTACACTTTGAAGAACTGGAGCATTCTAAAGGCCTAGCAACAACAAACGACGTGGGCTTGTCTGCTTGCTGGTCTTACAGATTATTTCTCCGGACCGTACTGGCAAGTAATCGGTCTATCGGTTCGCGTCTCAAACTTTGGACCAAGAAATCTCCAATGTCCCATGACGATCGCATTCGCATTTACTTCTTCTGGCACAAGCCAATAATCGCGGAAAAGCCTTACGTGATTTCCTCCTCTGGCTTCAAAAACTACCTCGTCGCCTTGACCGAACTCAAGTTTGAAGTGCCGATGAAACCTTTACATACAATCGAAGCACGAAAGTCATCAAACAATTGCGTTAGGATACGATTGCGGGCAGCGTTGATTCAGTGCGGTTGAATTCAAGCTCGCTGTACACAAGAGTCGGAATGTGAAGCCACTCAACAACGCTTAAAGCCAGGAGTTTTCTAAAGATTAATTACCTGTCAGCCGTACTTGAGCCATGGCTTGGAAGGTAGCAGATGCCAGTGTTCAAAATGTCCATTGTCTTTATAGCTCACGCCGGCTTTTTCGGCTGGTTGATTGGTAACGCCAAGCTGCCGAAGCTACCAACGCCAGCTTCGGTCTCAGATAAATGCGGTGGCGTTCGTGTGTGTCCTATCGAGTATTGAGCGCAGGTACCCAGCTCCAATGGCTCTAGCAAATTGCTTAGGCAGTTTTGAGTGTTGCCTCGAGCCAACGTTCTTACGTTCAGAGCGCCATAACTTGTCGAGTTTGACATGTGTTGTAGCGCTGCGTTGCAATTCGGCCGCGGACAGTGCAGAAGAGTCTTCGTTGACAAGCAATTGAGGGCCTCAATTTTGAGGCAAGTTGCAAGTCAGCACATCCCGGCCGAAGCGGCAGGATAAAGGCGATTGATGTGTCAGCGCCTTCCACCTGGAAGCGAGCGTGTTGATGCTGGACAGCTCCGTCGCGGAGAGGCACCGCCAGTCAGCGACGACAGTCAGTCGCTCTCATTTGAAGAATCTGCGCGTAGCCCGCAAGTGTATTCACCATGCCCAAGTTTAACGTGAAAGAGGTGGACCTTCCTCCTTTTGAGATAACCCCCGAGCGCCATGCAGCTCTGCTTGCTGAGGTGGACGCAGTCGTGCAGAACACGCTCGACCTACGTAGCGCCTTTGCAGCGGGTGGACGTCAGCTTGACACGACCGCATGGAAACTTGTGAAAACCATGGACGACGTCCGTGCGTACCGGTCCCGGCGTGCGCTGCATGGCGTCGCGGAGGCCACGGATTCACGCGCAGATACATCCGACCTTGCCTCTAGGTCTTCTTCGTCCAACTCGAGCTCACAGCGATCCACCATGGACAAGATCGCCAGCCTCGTGTCTTCGACGTCGTCCGGCAGTGAAAACCAGTACCGCAAACCGCGAAAGACGGCGCGCCCGCCGGCGGTCGTCATCTCCGGCGTCATCGACGGCACGGCGGAAGATGCCGCGTTAGGTATGCTGGCAGACACAGAAATGAACGCGAAAATGCGCGAGTCATACCTCGGAACGGAGCTGGAAGATGCCCGTTTGATTGCCGTTCTGGTGCGTCCGACGGTTGAGAATCCGCTCAACTTCATCGGTTTGAAGTGGGGGTTGCAGTCGTACGGTCGATTCAGCCAGGCGCGTGACTTCCTGTTCCTCGAGGGCTCTGGACTCACCACGGACGCGAAAGGAGAAGTCGTCGCGTACGGCATCCGTCAGTCCGTCGACCTGTCCGACATCCTCAACCTGCCGCGTCCACCGAATACGATCCGTGGCAACATGTCCGGCTGTCAGACTTTCGGTAACACGATTCAGTCGACCAACTCACGCCATCGCACCGTCGAGATGTTCTCACGTGCATTTATCGAGATGGATGGAGATTTGCCCGTGAACGTGGCCGCGGCTGCCTACGCCGAGAAGCTCATGGCCCTCGCGACCAGTATGGAATGTGCGAACGGCCATAAACTCACGTGGATGATGAAGCAGGCAACGCGACAGGTGCGTCCAGGCACTGGCAGCGTTCTCGGCCGAATGACGATGAGCACGCACTGCGCTAATTGCACGCGCAGCTTGAGCAAGTTCCGGACGTTGGTGTTGCAGCGTGGAGGCTCGTGCCAGATCTGTCGTCGCGTGCTGTGTGGCAAATGCTCAGTGAGTAAAAAGATCTGCGTGGGTATTGGTAGCGAAGTGCTGCAGAAATCAATGCTGTTTTGCCTCGAGTGCCTACTGGAAGCAAAGTCGCTGCCAGCTAGGAACGTGGCGGTGGATAAACTCAACTGGTAGACTCGTCTCGGCGTGGAGCACTTCTGTAGATAGATATTGAATCCGTGCAAATGAATATTAGCTCCGTTCTCCAACAACGACACCATTTTTGCTGTCATCATGACGAAAAATAAAACACTTCGGGACAAGGTGGTGGTGTTGTAACTTACAGAAGAGGAATCCTAGACTCGACCTTACTCTTCTTCGACGTTGCACCAAGCGACGAGAAAGTAGAGGCTTCGAGGCGAGTAATCTTCGCTGACAGGCAAATCCTGGCGACCAACTCTAGCCCAGCGCCGGGACGAACGGGTGCAGCAATTGGTCGTTGAAGAGCTCATGTGAAGTAAGCCTATCGTTCGGGACAGCGCGACATCTTTCATGACGGCTCGACAGTATTTTATTGTGTTCGATTGTGCGTTGCTTCGCGAGTTTTCGCAACACAGTGAGTCGTCTTTGACGCGTGATTGCATTGCACCATGCAATTTGCACGCATCCCATCAACAACCCGATCTTTCAACTTTCCTGGTTGAAGGAGAGCACTCAACTCGAGCGATCCCCCCGCTGTTAGAAAGCACTGCGTAAAACGGCGTACGTTGCTAGAATGCGTGGCCAACGGTGTCCGCTGAGCGCATACACCGATCGACAGAATGCAGCGTCCATATAAAAAGGGCGCCTGTGATATAAAATTGTGTGCACATTTTGTTATCAACCAATCAAATTGCCCGATGCAGCGTTCAATCGCTAAAATAAAACTCCACCAGCCACTCGATAAAACGGAGGTCTCCACCAGCCACTCGATAAAATGGAGGAAGCGGACGAGGAGTCCTCGCAGCCCCCACCACCCGCGACAGTATTGCAGGAAGCAAAGGAGGTTGCCACACACAGGCCTCCTTGACGAGGTGTACGCGCCAGCCAAACAACGCCGCATGCACTACACAATACAAGAAAAACGACGTGTCCTTTTAAGCTATAGAGGGGCTAAGCCAACGCAAAGCTACGCAAGAGCAACAGCTACTGCTACGACGGCGAAAGGAGAGCGCTTGGCTACGATAAAGCGTGCCATTTCAGCCTGGGAATCCATTAAACCGTCACTAGTGCAATTTTTAGTGCAAAATACAGCTGCTCTCTATCTTTTACCAAAATCGATATTAATTCGCTCTCACATAACCAGTCTACACGCGCCGAACAGACTTTGCACCTGCGGGAAAGTGGTCGTTGCATTCTGTCGATCGGTGTACCACAGAGGGCGGACTAGGAGATATCCTACGGCTTCAAATCGCTGACGTCCAGCTCACGCCACAAGTTGCTCGGGTAAACGTGTCACTTCAGCACCTCAGCAGCGATAACTTACTGCCAGAGAGATCACGGCGCGACGGTATCACCAGAAAGCCCAGTGTAGCATGTCGAGTTTCCTCCCGCTTTTCGTCATCGTGGAATCTAACGATGGCGTTGCACTGCGACTTGCAGAGGTGGCCGGTGATATCTTAACTCACATATGGCCCTGGCTTGCAGTTCCAGTGCATCCACCATCAAACCTTGGATAGACTCGAAGATAAGCGCGCTCGATGGTGGCCAAGAAGGCTCTTCTCCTCGAGCTCGTTCGGAGGCGAAGGAGTTGCTCGTGGCTCTGTGAATGGGCTCGTCTAGACGATGCCCCACGGTCTCTGTAACTCTCACCATGCACACACTTCCTCTCTCCTCTTGGATTTGACCTTCATGTCGATCGCACTGCATGGCTTTCGGGGCGACGGACATACAAACTCCACTTGGTGGCGAAGCCTGGCACCATTTACGACACCGTCAGCTGGCGAGTCAGTCGCGAGCAGCTTCTTTTGCAGACATCAATGCTGTCCCCGTCACGACGAAGTCCTCGACGTTTTCGTCCAGTGCTCGACTGTCACTCTCCGAAAGTCTTAGGTCACCTCACACCAAGCTCGTCGACCTACAAGACCTGCCTATCCATCCAGTGCAAGACACTGTCGACTACCAGTACACTGTCATTCACCGAAACAGCACGTAGAGCAACGGATTAACTAGCAATGGGCAAATTCAGACTCCCTGATGCCGGTCCGGACGTGCAGTTGTCTCCTGAACGCCGGGCAGCGTTGATCGCGGAGGTGGATGCAGTGGTGCAGCACACGTTGGAACTGCGCGGGGCGTTCGCTGCCGGCGGCCGGCAGCTCGACAAGGAGGCGTGGAAACTGGTGAAAACCAAGGACGACGTCCGTGCGTACCGGTCGCGTCGCGCGCTGCACGGCGGCGTGACGCACCAGGATGTCCTGTCATCCAGTTCGTCCTCTGACTCCAACTCGCATAGATCGACTATCGACAAGATCACGAGCATCGCGTCGTCCAATTCTTCGGGTGACAGTGATCATTTGAGACTGAAGAAGACTTCACGACCGCCGGCCGTCGTGCTGTCCGGTGCTATTGACGGCACGGCCGAAGACGCCGCGTTGGGTATGCTGGCTGATACCGAAGCGCACGCTATGATGCGTAACTCGTATCTCGGAACGGAGCTAGAGGACTCGCGTCTGCTTGCTGTTCTAGTGCGTCCGACAGAGGAAAGACCGCTCAACTTCATCGGGTTGAAGTGGGGACTGCAATCGTACGGCCGGTTCAGTCAGGCCCGTGATTTCCTGTTCGTCGAGGCTTCAGGACTCATGAAAGACGCCAAAGGCAAGACCGTCGCGTATGGTGTACGCCAGTCAGTGGATCTATCGGACGTGTTGAAGCTGCCACGCCCAGCAAGTGTCATCCGCGGACACATGTCCGGTTGCCAGACGTTCGCGAACACGGGGTTGCCGTCTACAGATGCCCGTCACCGGTCCGTGGAGCTGTTTTCTCGTGCGTTTTTGGAACTGGACGGCGACGTGCCGGTGAATGTAGCAGCTACAGCGTACGCGGAGAACCTCATGGCTCTCGTCAACTCCATCGAGTGTGCTAACGCCTACAAACTCACGTGGTTGATGAAGAAAAGCGCACGCACGGCTCACAGCCGGTCCGGATCGGCCAGTCACTGCGCCAATTGCACGCGCAGTCTCAACAAGCTTGGGAACCTGTTGATGCAGCGCGGCGGCACTTGTCAAGTGTGCCGTCGTGTGTTGTGCGGCAAATGCTCAGTGAACAAGAAGATTTCGGTTGGAATTGGCGCTGAAGTGATGCAGAAATCGATGCTTTTCTGTCTCGAGTGTCTTCTAGAGGCAAAAAAACTCCCTGCTCATAATGTGGCCGTGGACATGCTCAACTGGTAGTTAGATGCTGAACAGATGCGTGTGTTTATATAGTAAAAGAAGAAAAAAAATTATACCAAGCACTACAGTTCCTCTTAAGCCTGCACAAATGTGGCTGGGTTTACACCCGTCCATTTTTCCTTCGGAATGGATGCCGGGTCGATAGCGTTGGAGCTGAGTAACGACAAATGAATCCCCCGAACCACCT
Source organism: Phytophthora colocasiae (assembly GCA_018806915.1). Taxonomy (NCBI): domain Eukaryota; phylum Oomycota; class Peronosporomycetes; order Peronosporales; family Peronosporaceae; genus Phytophthora; species Phytophthora colocasiae. The sequence goes on from JAGKQI010000045.1 coordinate 711,944, forward strand.
GCTTGCGTGTCCCCCGTTAGAAGAGTTTCCAGTTGCTGCATCAGAGCTGGGATGCCTTGGAAGCCACTGGAAGGAGTACACAACGCCACCAGCTTCACTTCGTTCACGGAAGTCTGACCACAGTCGAAAACAGGTTAGTTATTGAATTCTAGACTCAATAGCAAGAGAATAGAATTTCACTTACTCTTCAAGACCAGTGTCGGGGTTAACTCTTAGAACGCGAGGGGGTGACATGGACGTGATAACAAAACCCCTTATACCCTCCCGGAGGGTATAAGAATTACTATGAAGTAAAGCATATCATACTTACCAGAAGTATAATTTTGGATGTTTTGTGTACCGGTTGTAGCTAACCTCCTCGGTAATAATCCGCGCAAAAAGGATGCACACACACACATGGAATTTTAAGCCAATTGTAACTAGGCCAGAAATTTTTCGATATTTATGAAATCAGTGGTGGAACGGAGAACGCGTGACATCACATCCAGATCTACTCAATCGACCACCTCTCCCTATCCGTGCAGCTATCAGCACCCCCTCGCAATGCAATCGCTACCAGTACGTTCAGTCTAGCCCAGGCATACGCAGATGAGCAGAATCGGACGCTGTATTTAATGTTTGATATACGTATCCTAAGATGCTGTCCAACATATATTACTCTGCTGCTAATGCTCTGTCTCGAATGCGAGTTGCTTTGGGGGCAAACTCACCATTTTGCCAAGCCAAGTGCCAAATTTAAGAGCACGTGAGACCTTCATTCTTCTTATACCCCCGCACCTTATTGCACAAGGTGATCAAACCGCGCTTTCCTTGTGAACACGGCTCGCAATAAAATGTCGACGTTCCCCCGCGTTTTTTTCCTTCAGGCTTGTAGTACGAGCACACCTTGCATTGCCTCTGTCTCAAACGCTGGATGCCACTATTCATCCGAACATCGGATGTCTGAGTTAGCGTGTGCTCGCCTTGCACAGGTCTCGGCCTTTCAGTTACATCATGACCCCCCGAAGACATTCTTGTCTGGGTGAAGCTGTCTTCTGTCTCCTCAATCAGAGCTTTGTGTAGTGCTGCAAGAAACTCGAAGTGTGAGTTCCTTCGTTTCTTCGTCTTCTCCCAGATATGCCTGTGCAAAATGTACGCATTCACCAACGCCATATCTACCAAGCCTAGAAAGAGGCCCTTGTAGTATTTATTGAATCTGTCATACCGAACAGCATAAGTTAGTAAATTTAAGCCATCCCTGTCATGATAGCATTTATACCTGATAGCCATTTGCATCGAATAAGCTTGAAGTCGCAATTGGTCATGACGATCCACCCCTCCCATGTACCGTTGGTACTCAGCTACGAGTCCTGGGCAGGGTACGTTACTAGGCGGCCCACTCCTCTCGCGTCTCCGCACAGTCGTAGGCTCGGCGATTACATGTGACGCCAGGAAATACACGATAGTATTGTCTGCCCACATCAAGGACACAAGTCCTGGGTTGGACTTTGCCACCGCCATTTGGAACGTGCCCCGTGGAGTACCTGCTCGACGCTTTTTATGAGGGTAGTTCAGCTGATTGCACCAGCCTTTGCGGTCAGTCTGCATGGTGCCGACGTAATTGAACCCCATCGTACGAAGCTGCTGAGCAAGTGGTATTGAGGAGTAGTAGCGGTCTCCAACTACGAGTCGCCGGCCTTCGTATGGGAGTCCCCGAAATACGCATGCAATGTTTCGAACGACTGCAGCGGGGCCATTCTTAGTGTCCATTGATTGCGAGCCTTCAAGATCACCAGACCTACCAATGTCCATCTCAACTCTACGGAAACACACAAACCACAGGGTGCCGTGTCAGCATAAACTCAAATATTTATGGTGAACATGTCAGTATACGCACCTCTTGCAGTAACCCGTCTCCGCGCAGCAAGTCATGACACACTTAGAACCCCACCTGTGTGGTTTGTCTTTCATGAAGGTCCTTGTCGGGTTGCGGCGGTTATGAGAAGGAAGAACACCTTCGTCAATCGAAACGCGTGAGCCAAGAACGTAAGCCTCTTTGAAGGTCTTCTCCAGCACCGATAGAATTGACCTGACCTTCCAAGCTCGGTCTGTTGCAGCTGCTGGGTCTGTGTTGTCCGTGAAGTGAATAAACCGCGAGATCTCTCGAAAGCGGTCTCGACGCATCACTTTGGTGAAGGTGCCACCAGGTATAACCCCAATTTCTTTCGAGCACCAATGCATTTCCATGCTCTTGGTGGGGCTCAGTGCGTGAGCAAGCATCAAACCAACCCATTGCACAACTTCATGGGGTAAAACCTGTTGAAATTTCTGTAGGTTCCTGAGTAATGTAGCCCTAGTTCGTTGTGTCCGATGCGTAACAGCACGCTCCTTCTCCTCTGCCTTCTCAAGTCTTGCGTCTAGCGTTTGCCTCCAGTAAAGGTTGGTCTGCGTAGCCACTTGACGCCAAAATGTCTTCGGCAGAAAGTAGTAAAAGAGCTTGAGTGGGGACTTTGATGCCGGCATAACATCTCGCGATGGGCCGCAATATCCGTCGTACATCTTGTCTATGACTGGGTCATGGACGATATCTGCATTGACATTCTTTGGAAGTACATTCCAGCCGTCTTGCTTCATTTGGTCCAGCTGTTCGTCATTGAAAACTTCAGATGACGCTGTCAGCAAATAACCACGATTAGATGTTGATTTTGTCATAACAAAGGTCACAAGCTTACCTTCAATACTCATGTGCAAGCGTTCACGCTCAGCAGCAGACATCCGGTTAGTAACACGATTTGTCTCTCTTTGAAAGCTGGCAGTCTCGTTCTTCTCAATATCAGTCGCATCACTATCTGTGTCCTCGCCGGAAACACCTGCCGCTTCAGCTGAGTCGTCACCACCTTCACCATCCGTGTCCAAATAGGTGGTGCCGTCGGAACCAACAATATTGGGGTCCAGAGCATCAACATAGTCGAATCGAAGCGGCGAACTATTTCCAGTGTCCCGCAAAAGCTGACGGAGTCGTCACTATCAGGTCCGTGTTCGTGGTTCGTTCGGCTTCCTCGACTCGAAACTTGGAGCACATCACCATCTTGCGTCTCTTCGTCACTCGCCCTATCATCGGTACCAAGATCATCGTCGTCGTCAGGGTTGTACGCATCATCTTCAGATCCAATCATCGATACTTCGTCATGATCATATGAGGCAATGCCAACATAAGAATCAACATTTATACTCGTTGTATCAGCATGCTCGAGTGATGAGCTGTCAGCATTAGCATCCGGTCGTACACCCGCCGTGTCAGCATACTCAGTTGGCGTGGCGTCAGCGTCAGCATTAGCATCCGGTCGTACACCCGCCGTGTCAGCATACTCAGTTGGCGTGGCGTCAGCGTCAGAATTAGCATCCGGTCGTACACCCGCCGTGTCAGCATACTCAGTTAGCGTAGCGTCAGCGTCAGCATTAGCATCCGGTCGTACACCCGCCGTGTCAGCATACTCGAGTTGAGCGTTGACAGTGTCAGCATTAGCTACAAGCAGATAAACACTACAAGTCAGCATCACGTTTTGATAAACACGTCAGCATATAGTCACGGTAATGTACCTCCCGGGCTAGTCTGAGCAACTTCATCCGCGCTATGTTGCGATTGTGGTGGCTCAACAGCTTTTCCATCCGTGTCTAATCAACCACAAGTGTCATAAACGCGGTTAGAAGTTGACAGCTGGCCTCTTAGATCCAATGCACAACGTACCAGTCCCATTGTGATGACCCCATACTTTTACCGAAAGCAGCGAGCTCACGTCGACGAGTCTTGGCTGCTTCAGCAAGCTGCTTCTTCGTGGTTTTCTTGGTTGATTTCGTAGCAAGTTTCTTGGCATGTTTCTTGGTTGGCTTCTTTGCAGTTGGTGAGGATGGTGTTGCAGATGCTGCCGTTGATACAGCAGGCTCCGTTGCACGTTTCTTTTAGGGGCTTTGGTCGTTTTCTCGAGCAAGTCACGCGCCACCCGCTTGCGACGTGGTTTGTCGCCGTCTACGATAGTACTTCGGACTAAAATAGGCGTCAATCATCGGAAAACAGGAGTGTACAAGAAGTTCGCGCGCGATACGTACTTGCATGCGCATCCGAGCGTACCAGAACGTTGGAGATGTTCAACCGAGAGCACAGTTCTTTGTCGGAGCGGACATACTCCAACAACTCGTCTTCTCCGTTGAAGTAGTCCACGCCTTGCTTTCCGGTTTTGACACTACATCCCGGTTTCACATAGTTGCAGCTGAAAGAGCAAGAAAAGAATGTTAAAGCCAACATCAACGACGCATTCAGATACTCCAGTACACTTACTGCTGCTGAATCTTGGAACCATGCTTCCACGTCCACTTCTCCTTCCGTAGAAGTGGCCAGATCGCTTTAAAATCCATACAATAGTCCATGGCTTGGCTCCAACTCTGTCGAAACGAAGAATGAGTGGCTTGGCGGCAAAGCGGTGAAGGGGAACCGATTTTTGATTTTTTTAAAATTCCAGAGCCCGTCTTTACACGAGGTACTTCTAACCAACTGTTTTAGCAGCCAATCCCGTTTATGCTTTGGAACACGTGGTCCAATCATATCCGTCCAATTTGTGGGAAGGGACGATGACTCCTTTTTGCGGAATTTCGCGCATAGTGAAATCAAGTCAATTTTATGCTGTTCAGAACAGCATAAGTCTGATTTTGCACCCTCCGCGTTCGAGGGGTTAAACCCATCCAAGCTCTTTTTTTTTAGATAAGCTTGATCGTATGTACGAGTTAGATCGCACCGTTCCCAGTCCTCACTGCCAGATTCAATCAGGTGATTTTTTGTCGATAAAAACGAGTAAGCTTATATTGCATGCTCCACATGGTGCACAGGTACTTGTCCTTGAGTTCGTCACCACTACAAGGTTGCCAACGTTACTTAAGTAAATTTAGCTCACCTTGCAAATTTGATATGGATGCATAAAATGAAAAATCAAAGGATACTTTCTGTCAATACTACTAGTATTTACAGTATATGAATGCTATTATTAACTCAAGAATGCATAACCTACTTTATCTTTAGCCTCTTCTGGGTCTTGTATTATTTCTTTTCAAGAAGCACGAGCAATGGGCAAAGGCAACGCTGGAAACACTATCACTCCCATTTCCCCTACTGCTGCAGACGCTTGTCGAAGACCAATTGTCGTGGATAGTAGTAAAGACAAAAGTAGTATTTCCAGAACAGATCAAGACAACTATGACGGTACGCGCAGGTTGAGTCAGGTCCAATTGCTCGAAAAAGATGTCGTGTCCACCAACATTCGCGAACTGAAGCCACTTAGATTGATTTCTACGAGTCCTGTGACGATCCAGCACGTACGACCAGCTGAAGCTTCAAAAGCTCGAGTATCACTCGGTATTTTCCTACTTTATTTGGCGCTTGCTATCACCTCCGCGCCTCTTTTTGATGGTTCTATCGACGCGGAGAAAGTGACGGACGATATTGGTACTGCGGTTAAGAAGAACGCGTCATTCGCTCCTGCTTATTTCTTAGGAACGGGGTTCTTTGCTGCGTATAGTAAAGCTATGCGTAGTAATATTACTGCGGTTTCCTGGTATCCGCAAAAGGAAAGTAAACCTACCAGTTTCCTGAATTTTACATTTCTGGATCAATCTACTTTCGCAAATGGAGTGTGTTCGATTCTGGAAGCAAATGGGCCTGAATGTATCGTAATGACAGGCCATCAAGGTGGTGTGAGTGCGTATGGACTGTGTCGCAATGTCTCGGAGTTTGTGAGCATCCAGTACGTTCAAGTTCTGGTCACTCCAGCAGATATTGGGGGTCTTGTAGCTTCTGGAACGTGGGTGGAAAATGGCCGTGAGAGCGTCTTTGTAGGGCTCAAGAAGCCTCCGGTATGCGTTAATGGTGATAAATTGCAGATATTCCCAAATTTAAGTGATATTCGAGGTATGTCGGGTGCTTTTATCCCTGCGACGAAAGGCCCAACCACCCAATGGTTTGATACCATGAATCTCCCAATGTCAGTGCGGCAGCGAATGTTCTACTTGATCGCTAAGGAAGGCACTGGCCAAGGATTGACTATTCCATCCAAGAAACGCCAAAGCTTTGATAAAATCATCGCGTCTAATACTTTTGGCTCGACACTTGCAGATAAACTCGAGATCGCGACGCCATACGAAGGTAGTAAATATGTCAACGTTATCCTCTATCGCATCGCTGGCGCTGCTATTACGTTACCTCGATTGCAATTTACTTTTGCAGTTGCAGCTCAAGCACTGGCTTTACTTTGTTTTATGCTGGTGATCAACGTCCAAAACGGGGTTTTAAACACGTATCACTTGGTGCAGCAGATTCTACGTCTCCCAACGTTCCTCATCATTGCCCTCCAATTGATCTACGTGCTGTACTACCAAGTGTTCGATATCATGTACCTCTATGGGAATAGCAACGCTGCACTTCACGCTATTTACGAGAAAAAGATCGTCTACGCCGCCGGAGTCTGCTTTATCTTGCTGCAACAACTAGATGTGCGTGCTGCAGTGACGCTCTGGCCTAAAATGGCTAATAATGACGCGTACTACTTCTCTCGAATGACTTGGATGGTCGGTTCTTTAGCGATTTTCATGTGGAGTTTGACAAAGAGCGATCCTGCTCACTACGTAGTGACGTCGTCCTCGACTTGTCCTCAAAATGCCAGCGAGTGTAATGTGACTGCGAACGCCTTGATGCAGCACTATGTGGGGTTAAGTATTTTTTTAATCCATCCGTTTGCCTACGGTTTAATCCAGATCGTGCAGTATCGCCAATAGAGGCTTTCAGAAGCCCCGGAAATTGCAAAAACCCGTAGTCATAATCACGTAGCGCAGCCATCTATTTTTAGCGCGACCCCTCCCACGTGTTTTTCGATTCCGAAATCCCGTGCCGAGCACCCTTGCTACGGGGTAACGATACCGGATTTCAGTGCGGAAGCTGCAGGCCTCGGATGCCCGTCCTAATGAAAGGCCCGGATGGAATATCTACCCGAATGAGCGGGCCATGCGCTTATGAGCTGTGTGAGGCTCATGAGAGTGAAGAGCTGGTAGTGGAAGAGTGCCATTGATGTCTAAGGCTGCCTCTATTGGGGAAGACTACGTGATTTTGTCACGGGTTTATTTTTCCCGGTAAACCTGAAGCGGCCTTTCGTACCGAAAACAAAAAGCGGTATCCTGCCACGTGTTTTTCACTACCGTGATTTTCATTTTCCGGGGCTTCTGAAAGTCTCTAATATCGACACGAATACGAACCTTCGGATAGAAGAGATCCTGACCAGTTGACATCATTCGAAGGCTACGGTTGTGGTAGTCCTTTAGGTAACTACTACTATTACAATACGTTGGTGACTCAAACCCGACGAGATGGCTCCACGCAGTTCCTCACGTGTTCCAAGGCTGTAAGAGACGAAGGTTTCGTGCTATTGGGTGGTTGTGACGTCCTCATTCGAGCGAAGGATTTGTACGTGATTATGAGCATGAAGTTCTTCACAGAGACGATGGCGCGGACGATCAATTTGTCGGTCGTGTTGGCTCATATTGTGGATGGACATTTGACTCCCATGCGCAGAGTAAGCAATGTAACTCTCTACTACGTGTCTAGACGCTGGAATGGACGGATATCCTATCCAGACATTAGTTGACAGCAATTCATTTCAGAACATCTCGAAGGTTTACGGTGACAGTGTGAATCCAAACAAAACTTAGTTTGCCTAAGTGTGATTCAAACTCTTTGAGCACAAGCTAAGTACTTCATACGTACCACATAATAGCTCGATCATACTTGCTTGTACTTTTCAGGAACTAGAACATCATGTTGTTGTTGCTGGCGGATGGGTTTACGTGAGAAAAATAACCATGACTCGCGATTGCATGTCTTACTCACGTCGGAAATCTTTAACTCCTTCGTTCCCGAATACTTTTGCGTTTCGAGTTCAACTAAAATGATACTCTATTCCACTTGCAGTATTAAAGTGTAAATGCATTTAGCAGTTTGGGCAACTAAAACAGCTTAATATTTGCCAAGGCCTCGTCCGCTTTCTTCTTGTCCATCTCCTTTGCTTTCTTCACGACGTCCGCCATGTACGGGCGTTTTTTACCAAGCAGCACAATGGCATCGTTGTACGAAACCTAATGGAACAAAAAAGCTCAGTTAAAATCCTCCAAACACTCGAAACTTCCGCAGCATTTAAGCACGTACCCAGAGACGGTAGCGAATACTCTCGGGCCAATCGTCATATTTCTCGATAGTCTTCATCATGTAAGCGTATGGGTAGACTTTAAAACGTATCAAATACGGGTCAACACAAAAATGGTCAATTGACCAAATCCATTGATCCACCTCGAAACGCTGACCAAAGTTGATCACATAAAAACTCGGCATGTAACAACAAGTAGAATAATGGTGAAAGTATGAACACATACATTGTCGTTTTATTAAAGCTATTCCAAAGCTACAGGTACAGGGAGATTTACCGGCTCAATGTACCGGCGGCGTTGACGCTTCTTGGCTCGACATTTAGCCATGTCATCGATTCGATCGACGTAACGTTGTGAGAGACCTTGAATCATGGCGACGAAAGCAGGTAGAGATGGATGAGGAGACGGCAATGCAGCATTAATCTCACGATTGAACCGTTCCAGGGGATTATTTGTACGGCTAACCATGGCTTCATCGACGTCATGAACGTTCCACACACTCGGCTTGTAGGTCTTTAGCCAGGTTTTGCGAAAGTATGACCAGAACAATCCCCACACGGACTCAGTGAAAGTTACGTTCTCTTCCAAACAGATATAACAGATCTTGTCGTGTACATACTGGATACCAGGACCTTCGATCTTCTCGTGAGGAATAACGGTCAGCATATCCAGTACCCCCTTCCGCATTGCGATGGAAATTTCTCGTTCAGGTATACGCAGTGCCTTCATCTTCCTACGACATGCCTGCCTAAAATGGAAGTAGCAGCCCACAATTTGCGCGTTTTGATATTACACTTGGGCGGCGTTTTGCAGTCCTTCCTCGAAGTCACACACTACCAAGCTCGGATCCACTTTATCATCAGCAGCCACATTGATCGCCTCCATTAAATGCCAATATGTGTCTTGGGTTTTTGCTGTACAGAGGGTAAAAAACACAGGTACAAACAGGTCCGTCGCATTATCAAATACCATCATAACTACACACTGGTAGAAGGAGTTGGGGACGCAGCGAAAAGTCCCATCGAGGAACAGCGTGGTCCTCTTGTACTTCAGCAATTTCATGAGCGCAGGGTGAGCCCACCCGACCAACCGCTCAAGCGTAGATCCATTCATGTAGGAACGAAAGAACTGGAAAAAAGGAAGATTGGTACCTGGTACCAACGACAATGGTGGTACTTCCACAACACCATGCAAGTCGGCGCCGAAGTGGCTCCGTCGGGTTTGATGAACACGGCGGATCACCTGCTCACGAGTAAGTCCGTACTGAACTAACATCAAAGTGTCAGGATAGAAGTCAGCCCGTAGTTGTTTCCAAACACGCTCAGCAGTAAGGTCCATGCGCGTAAGGGCCATCGTATCAGCTGCCTCTTTCATATCTTCCGACACGTCAAGCCCTGGTGGTAGCACGTTGCGCTGGCCATGTTCACACGAATGTTCACCTTCAAACTCATACTCGTTCTCCTTGCGTTTGAAGTGTAGTTTTGCTTTGCAACCTTTGCTTCTGTAGGCACTGCATCTGTACGAAGTTCGTGTTTTACCAATGTTGTACCTGGAAAAACCATGCCCAGCAACATGGACGGTGGTAGGTCGCGTAGGTGTGACGGCTTGTACAGCTGCACCTTCAACGAGTTCTCGTTGCCGTGTCGTACTGGTACTGTGATTTGGGCTTTGATTCGAGCTATATGATTGCTTGCGTCCAGGGCTGCTACTCCGACGGGAACGCTGGCTGCGTCTCGAACTGTGGCTCCTACTTCGTGAAGGTCTGAGCCTCGGACTGCGGCTTCGACTTGCCCGACGGCGACGCTCGGGGCTGCGGCTTCGACTTGTCCGACAGCGACGCTCGGGGCTGCGGCTTCGACTTGTCCGACAGCGACGCTCGGGGCTGCGGCTTCGACTTGTCCGACAGCGACGCTCGGGGCTGCGGCTTCTACTTTGACTTGTCCGACTACGACGTGAGCTGAGGCTTCGGCGAAATCTCCTACTATTCCGTGGACTCCGGTTGCGTTGAAAGTGCTGCTCTAGCCGCGAATTGTTGCTCCGTTTCGATTGCCTTCCTCGCCAAAGACTAGAGTCGCTGTCTTGCTCTGGGCGACCGCGACAGGAACTACTAGGGCCTGGATGGGGTGAGCTGCTGCGACGGCAATGAGAGATATGGCTCGGTAGTAATGATGGAGATGAGGACGGGAACGACTGCGTCGAGACCGAGGAAGGGGAGTGTGGTGAAGACATGTGAGCTGGGGCTAGTGTTTTGCGGCGTTGACTGTCTAATGGCAGGACAGGGCAGGTCAACCAACGATTTTTGACCAAATCCTTTGACCCGTGCTGACAAAGCCGTTGACCCGTTTTGTGTTGACCCGGAAATGATACGTTAAAAATTCTTCGAGCGTATGCGGTGGAACCCTCCGTGAACTCGAAATCTCCCAGTTTGTGCAGTAGCTGGCCCTTGACTCCTCCCTCTTCAACAACCTCGCGCAACGCAGCCTTCTCAATGTCTTCTCCTTTATCCTAGCCTCCCTTGGGCAGCAAAAAGTCACCTTTCTTCGGGTTTGAACTTGAAATCAAGAGCACCTTGCCATTGATGTCATCACCTTTAGAAACGACAGCGGTCGACAGAAGACGCTGACCTTTCTCACCTAAGAGCTGGTCTCCGCGACCAACGTGTGACACCAGGAATTCCGCAGGAGGAAGTTTCATGTTCTCAGTATGCACCATTTTCCTACGCATTCCGTCAGGAGTTGCCTTGGTTCCCTTGACTTTGTTTAGGATATCATCCGCCCTCATCACTTCGATGTCGTCCAGCTGCCTCAGCGCTGATAAGCTTAATTTCTCCACCTCGATGTCGTTATAGAGAACGTTAGCCTTGAGTTTTTTCACGAGTTTTCCGGTCTCTGCAAGTTCGCCCACGTTTTTCTGCATCAAAGCTTTCCACTTGGAAGCCCCTTTGACCTTCTCCACAAAGTCGTCCGCTTTCGTTGCCTTGGACACCATATCGTCCGATTTTGTTACCTTGGACACCACGTCGTCCATCTTCTCAACACCAGGGAGGGTCATTCCTCTCTCCTCCTCTTCCGAATCGACTCCGTCGTCTTCAGAATCCTCCTCATCGTCTGAATCGGCCTCTTCTTCTTCAGAATAACGCTCGTCAAACTCATTGGGGTCATACCGACGCAGAGAACGCTTGACTTGCTTGTATTCGGATGCCAGTACGCGAGGCAGAAGCGCAGTGTTCGAATCGACAGCCGCGATGCCGGTTCGATCCGCATTAGCAGCGATCAATTGAGCAGACACGAATGCAAGCAAAGTCACGAGCGATAGGACACGCATGGCGTCTTGAAGCAGATTGAGAAATGAAGAGCAAGCGGCTAAGATCTATACATGTAGCAGATTTTGGGTGGCTGGCGAGTCGGACACACACGGAAAACTTGTGTGTATTGACGATGATAACCCTCGAGATGTGCTTCGAGGTGTCGCCAATCTGTTGCTGTGCAAATTTCGCACAATTGAATTCGCAGTGAAAAAGAGTACATGTACCTTTACTTGTACTGTGTATGGGAGGCTGAACCGTATCCATTTCGCACATGAAGATTACAACCTTCATAGGCAAGAGCGCACGAGGAAGATCTTGCGGATGTGACATTGTAATCGAGTCTCTGAAAATTGCGATGACAATATTTGATAAGGCTTACTTGTACAATAATGTCTACAGTCTACTTTGTGCAGATATACATGGGTTTCTGCGTTCAAGTGTTCAACGTATATGAGTCACAAAACTTGTTAGTGATGTTACCGGTGCATACCGTACATGCATAATGGTAAACTCTTGTGAAACATGTATGTATTACCAAATTGTTTATTCTAGGCAGAGTAAACGCTGCTGTGGCGTCGTAATTCTTCTCCATGTTTATATACCCTGTCAACCATATTGGTAGAGGACAGTACATCTTTTACAGAATATGCATATTGTTTTCTTAATATTTAATACCTGTAAAACATGCTATCCCTACCCCATATGGCCCATGGGACATGCCATGCAAAACAAAACGCCAATCCAATACTGTATTCAGAATGACAAAAAATTGGTTTTATTCTATTGAGGTTTGATTGTGCCGATCGGATCGTGTTAGCATCACTGTTTTCAGAGATTGTTGACTTGGTTGTGTGCTTGAGCTCTTCGGAGTGAATTTTAACTGAAAAGGTTAACGTTAAACTTGCTCGGCTCTCCGAGCTCCTACAAGTGCATGCTACTGCGGATTCGAATAAGGACAAATCGGTGTGTCGGAGAGACTAAAAACCTCTCCATTAGCGTGTACATGGTCCGTCTATATCATCTACTCAATTTGAGTCCTGTATGGGACGTCGTCCCATCAACATATTTTCAAGAATGGGATAAGAAACTGGCGGATGCAATCATCAAATACATCGTCCAAAGCGATAGGAGTAACATATCATTTTAAAGAGGGGGTTACTAATTTGATGTACAAACACCTGACACCTCTGAAAATCAGTTTTCTGTACGGAAATTATACACTCTCGCAGTTGAAAAGTTGACGATCCGCCAGTTTCTCAGCGGTATCTGTACTGAATTCTAATCAAAGTCCTCAAACCTACGCGAGCGCAAAAACACTGCAGGAACATTGTGACTCATAATGTTCCTGCAGAGTTTTCGAGCCCAGAGGATCGATATACCTAAGCCAATGTCGGAAACAGTTCAAGAGATCAATTCCCCGGGCTTTTTGTGCTGAAGTGCCATCTGCTATGGGGCTGGCGGTGGAAGCCTCGGAAACACAACGGAAGCCGTGAATATCTGGATCGGAGACGAAAGGCTTGTCAGGACCAAAAGACGTGCGCGCGAATCGTTCGCGTCGCGCACGGAAATGTCGGACGCGCTGTCTTCGTCATCGTCGTCCAGCTCTAGAACCACCATGAACAAGATCTCCGGCACCGCTTCGACCGCTTCTTCCAACGACAGCGACCGTCTCCGCGCCAAGAAGACGGCGCGCCCGCCCACCGTTGTGCTGCCCGGTACAGTGCGGCACGGTCGAAGATGCTGTTCTGGACATGCTTGCCGATTCCGAGCAGCATTGTTTGACGCCCCAAGCGTATCTAGGCACGGAGCTCGAGGACTCCCGTTTGCTGCTCGTTTTGGTCCGACCAACTCCTGAGAACCCGTTCTCGTTCATCGGTGTCAAATGGGGAATGACAGACGTACGGCCGGTGCGCGACTTTGTCTTTCTAGAGTCGACAGGTATCACCGCGGGGAGACAATCAGCTACGGTCTCCGTCAGTCGACGGATCTGCAGTGTCCACCATGCACAAGGATCACTACGAGGTACGAGTTATGTTTGTTGTACTTCTGTTTATTTATGCTGGTGTGTTTTTATTGTGATCAAAGAACTTTTACTGCGTCGTGAAAGGCCAGAAGCACTTCACGTTGTTACCGCCGTCAGCTGTGGGATGTCTGTACGAGAAGGAATTTCCGTCAGCGAGATATGGCCACTCGGGGTCTCCGAAACCTCAAGAGGAGGACAATCTGGTGGTGGATCTCGTTGCCACAGAGCGTTTCCATGAGAACTACCCGCAGTATGAGCAGTGGACGATCTTGTCGTCGCCTGATAAAGGAGACACGCCTTGGATCCCTGTGGACCCTTTGGTTATCGACAAAAAGTCCGAGGGGGGGAACTTGGCGCGCCCCTCGGCCACCCGCGTAGCTACGCGGGTGTCGTGCAGCAGGAGTCGCAGTAAGAAAACAAGAACCAGTACAGCAACATTATACAAGGCCGGCCCCAGGAAAACAGAACGAGCCTGATGCAGTGACAGCGCGAAGCTAACACCAAGAAGGCTTAGCGACGGTTCCCAACGTACCGGATTGTAGGTACAAATATGAGAAGAAGATGAAGATGAGAAGACGATGAAGAGAGCACCTACCACAAGGTGGATCATCGGAAAGCAAACAGTCTTTCCGGAAGTGTCGTCACTGTCGTGCACAGGCACGTGACATGAACAACATGAACTTCGACAGAAGTAACAAACATAGGAAGCCCAAGCGGACCGCCGCAGCGCTCGCTACCTAGACCCCACTACAAAACCAAATTGCGATGGCACACACGTGTATGAGAACCCGGCATATGGTATTTACCAGGAAGAGATGAGCACGTGCCCAAGACAACGACAGACCGGTCCCTGTCGATCAATGAACGAGAAAGAAAAGTGCTGCAACGTTTGTGGATAATAGTGAAGGAGCGAAAGTGATGAGCCTGAGAGTACTATCCTGCACATTGTATGACGAAATTTACGGATTAGTCAGTAACTGAGGATCCAGCTACTGGATCTGAATGGACCGCATCGTGCTGTAGCTACCCGGCAAGATGAGGAACTGAAGAGAAAGGAAGGAGACCCAGAGACTCCGACCATGTGGACCTGCTGAGCAGATCTACCAAATGCATAACCAGATAGCCGGACTGTGATCTACTGCATGGAAACACTAGGAAGCTTATACAGTCAAAGTTTAGATCGCGAGGACGACAGCCGGAGCCGCCAGGTACACGCCCAGTATGCGGGGCTGATGCAGAGCTCGCCCTGAGCGCTTTCGGCGTTGACCGCTAAAAATGAAAATAAGGACAAGGAGAGGTATCCACTCGCAGAGACGTTGAACCCGATTGAAGTTGTGCTGAATGCTGGAGAAGTACTGTACTTGCCGTCGTTGTGGTACCATCGAGCTGCTCACTTGTGTCCTACGATCTCAGTGAACTACTGGCATGACATGGAGTTCGACTGTCGCTACGTGTACTTCAATTTCGTTCACGATATTGGCGCAGCAATGACCGCTCTGGAGGAGGAACAGCAGAATGCAGAGGAGGAACAGCAGAATGCAGAGAAGGAATAAATGCTATTGACTGGACTACTGAATCAGCTCTTGATCAGTGACGGAGAGCGAGTTGATGCCGACTTGCCACGCCGACAAGTTCTTGGCTTCCAGATAGCACTTGAGACAGAACTTGAGTGCGATTTTCTTGTTGGAGTTGCCAGCTTCTTGTCGAGACAAAACTCGCTTGACTGTACATTTTCGACACGCAGACTGGCGACAGAGGACACAAATCGAGTAGTCGAATAGCTTTCTGATGCCGCTGCTCAGTTTGTCATTGCAGCTCAGACAAGCTTCAAGTGTTAGTCCAGGTTCAGCTGGGACGAGCGCCATACGCCGACTACGAACCCCTCGAGCTTCCGTTCGAAGCAGCCAAAACAGCTTCCTCGTGTAAGCTTCTTCGATCATTTGGGGCACAGCCAGCAGAATATCGCAGTACTGGTTCATACTTAACCCCCTGGATCCCGAGGATATGTCGTAGGAGCAGCTTATCTCATAGCGTAATATACGACGTACGTGTAAATCTACAAAACTGTATTGAGCATAAATAGCACTTGCTAGCGATGTATAAATTGTCAACAGGTTTTTTTTGTCAATGTCGTAGCTTATACTACTTTCTAGCCCTGGAAACTAACCTGTATGTCGTATGTAACTACCAACGACGGGAAAGCTTGCAGAACCGATTTGAAGCGTGCACTTTCATTAGCACATTTGCAGTACAGAATCGGCGTCAATTCAAGGTATCGTGAATTGCGTGCGTACTATATGCAGGACTCATCACTAACTTCCTTCTTCTCTTCACTACAGTCTCTAATCTGCCTCGTCATCAGCATCGTCTCCACCACCACCCAGCAACTGGAGTTCACGGCGTGTCTTCTTACGCAATCCGGCTTGCTGACCAGGACGCCGCATCACAACTCGTTTCCCCAAGGTAGGTGGAATCGCCTCCCCAGCTTCGAAATCATCATGCCAGATTTCAAAGCATGTTTTGGCCGTACCCTTGTACTCACGTCGTATCTTGTTACACAGCCAGCATTTCGCGTCATCGATGGAACAACGTTCGCAAAAATACGTCGTTGCAAACGACTTCTTCTTGCGGTCCACCCGTAAGAGGGCACACACCTTACAAGAGCGCTGTCTGCGCTTCTGAGTGCTGCCGATTGTCACCCAGTCCTCTGACTGGTCGAGAACATGGGTGATACGAGGGGGTGCACGCTTTCTCTTCTGGGATAGAGGAGGAGGAGTCGCGACAATACCAGTGAAGTCACCTGCCTTGAGTTGTAGTAGCTGGTTTTGCAGAACACCGTACCATTCTCGGCGAGTCATCGCCGTCGTGTTAGCAATCTTGGCCGTCTCCTTGTGTGAGATGTACGCGTTGACCAGCACTAGGTCGACGAAGCCTAAGAACAGGCTTTTGTAGTATTTTTTGAACTTTGTGGACGTTTGGAGAGAGTAGGATTGGAGGCGGAGTTGATCATGCACGTCAACTCCGCCCATCCACTGCTGGTAGTCATTGACGGCGGCTGGACACGGCACAGTGATAGCTCCGACTTGTTTGATCTTCCTCTCGATCGTTGACATGGTCATCACAGCGCCCGTTCACAAGTAGTGCACGGGTTTGCGATCCCACCAGTGATAGTACACCAGAGTAGAAATAGCAACCGAACGTGAGAACGTAAAAGTGCCGCGGGGGATGCTGCCAGGACGCGTCTCGCTCTTAGCCTTGATGCGCTTGTCAAGCCCAAGCCGGTTGGTCATGATCGTACCGACGACGTAAATATTCATCTTCAAGAGCTCAATCGCGAGTAGGACGGACGAGTAGAAGCGATCTACAACGACGGCATGCCATCGATGACGCGTATTCGAGCCCAGAACGCAGTTTAGGTTTCTGACCACAGCAGCAGCGCCTGTCTTGTTGTCGAGTGGAGTCGTGCTTGAGTCGTCAGCCCTGCGTTTGCCTACATACATTTCAAATCTGGTAACATACGACATTGGGTGTTAGCTGAGGAAGAGAAGGTCGTATCATACGACATACAAATTCTTACCTGTGGCAGTACGCTGTCCTTGAATCACACGTCATAAACATCTTTGAGCCATAGCGATGGGGCTTATCCGGCATAAACATTCGCGTTGAGTTCCGTTTGGATGTAGCAGGCAAAACTCCTTCGTCGAACGAGAACACCGCTGGCAGTGACCACCCTGCAAGAAAACGGTGCTGAATCTTGGTGACGACAGAACGCAGCTCGGGAAACTGCATGTTGTGAAAGCTCGACTTCAGAGTCGCTCGATGTACCGAACAAAGCGTTAATGGTATTCTGAGAGAGGTCGACGCTTGTGTCTATCTGTGAAGCGCGAACACACGTGTCCCCACTGTCCTCGTTAGTGCTGTCGCCGTCACTATCGCTGGCTTCAATCGACAATCCCGCCTCCACAACATGCTTCACGAGAGCTTCCTCCCCCAATAGCACGCTCACCCCATCCGGACTCAAGTAGCTCCACTCTGTCTGGAGACCTCGTGGCCGCCTTGACGTCCACCCAGCAGCCCGAAGCTGCCGCCACAAATGTCCGAAATCAACGTCCCGCGCAGCTGCCGCGACTGCGTCGACTTTTCCGCGTGTGCTCGCTCGGATGCGCGCCATCCGTCAAGTTCGTAAATGACCCTGTCCGAATCTGAAGCCACCCCATCCTAACTTCTATCCTGCTCCGTATGTATGTATTGTCTCTGAAAAAATCTCATTTACCTCTTGCAACTTATTTCTTGTATTCGTCTTGATTAAAGTATTGCAAATCGCAACCCGAGCCAATTGCTGTTGTTCCTCCTTCTACGTCGTATAATACGACATAATTTTTTTGGTATGGTGTATAATACGACATCGGGAACTGAGGGGTTAAACGCTCGACGAGACTTTTCGTGAACCCTCGACTGAAGATTTCCACTTCTCCTTCGGTAGTTGAAGGCCGAATAATGTGGCAAGCGGAGAAAGTTTGTCGTTCGAAACGCTCGAGCTCAGGGACTTGATCCAGTACAACTGAGTGACTGAGTAGATAGCAGAAGCGTTCGCCGTCCGAATCGAGAGCCATTCCGCTTGATTCCAGCACGAGGTAATCGCGGGGCTTTGACTTGAGGAGACGTTTTGCAGTTCCAGGGGTAGAAAGTGCCATCCATTTCACCCCTAGGAACCGGAAAGGGTCATCGAAGGTTGGTCCTTGAATTTGAACCAAGATCTTGACATCATCCACTTGAGCCTCAGTACACAGCGAAGTGCGTAGTCGAGTTCGAGCTTCCGTTTCAGCTAGAAACCCAAGCGCAGCGTCTTCGACTGTTCCAGCTGCAAACCCTCAAACCCTGTGCAAAAGACCATGGAGGAATTTGTAGGTCTCGACTTTTCCATCGTTTGAAGCTCCAAGACGTCCTCGAACTCTCGAGTTCCATCGTCAAAGTCGTGAGCTTCCGGACAAGTCGTACTGACACCCAAGTAGGAGGCGCTCAAGGCGCTTTGGATGTTCTTCTCCGTGACTGGATAGAACTCAGGCATCTCTGGAGACTGCGCCAAAGCGTCAGTGTCTTCGCTGTCTATCCTCGATCGAGACTTAGTGGATGGATTAACTCGAGACCTGTAGGCTGTCACAGTGTCCTTCGTCTTCAAAGTTTTCCATTGAACCTTGTCGACGACGCGACCTCGAGCGATAAAGTCGTCACTTTCAGCAAGAGTTTCCGCCACCAATTGGTCTGCGAGTTGTTCGAGAGCGTTTGCAGTTGCTGTTGCTAGAGTAAAAGGCTTTGGTAGGTAGTTGACATCCATTGGGGAAGTTCAGGAATGAGTGATATACCCATGGTACTTAGTAGTTCTGGTCCAGACCAGTTAGTAGCAATTGAGAGTTCCATTTGTAGTACCATCCGATGTCGCCGGCTGGAATGAAAGTGTGGTTAAGTGGCAATAAACGCTACTCCATCTGTACGAACAACCATGAGAGTAACAAGGTTGTGGCAGCTCTGGCCAAACTTCACGTAAGGAAGACCTTATCGCGCACGTACTGGTTCGAAAGGTCTGAAAATAACTTACGCAAGAAGCATTTGATTTCAATCCTAGCTACAGCAGTTCCCTTTCATTCTCATAATTATCTAGTACTTAGATGTTAAAGAGTTCCTTTGCACCCTGAACTGGTTAGAGAAAACGACTTAGTTCTTGACTTGGACAGTGACTTCGCTTGAGACGAAGATAATGAGCTGTTCTTGTGCATTCGGTGCGAGTCCTTCGGCAGTGTATCCAGCGCCACGTTCCAAGCCGGCAGCTTCATGGCAAGTGACATACATTCCTGACAGAAATCCATGTTTTTCTCCGTGATCCCTCCACTGTTGCCAAAGTCGACACCTACCCGTTTGGTCACCGTACATTTACTACAGAAGACCCGACGACAGACTTGACAGGCCGATCCAGACTGAATGAGTCGACCAAACTTACTCAGTGAATGGTGACACGATGCACAATGGGTAGGAGCATGAGCTTGAGCTGCGAGATTCGTCGCGTGTTCTCTGGCTTCGCGCTCCCGGGCGGTCATTTGCCACTTGAGCTTCTTAACGTACGAGCACTGCACCAATCCACCCACAGCCAGGAGCGTCTCCTTGAAGATGTTCACCGTGACATTCTCCATCATATCTCCTCCCATGTCATTAAACGCTCGACAGAAGACTTCCACTTGTCTTTCAGAGTGGGAACGCATGATGAAGCACGTGGAAAGTCGAGCTCGAATGACGCCAAACTCGGATAATTCGGGCACTCGATCCAACGCGTAGCTGTGCATGAGCACGTACGCCACACGTTCCCCGTTCGAGTCCCGAGTGATCCCTGTAGACTCGACGTAGACCATATCTCGCTGGGTCATGAACGTACCTAAGACTTTCGTCGCCCACTTCACACCGAGGAAGCGGAACGGATCGTCGTGTGACGGGGATTCCACCGTCGCGAGAAGCTTCTGGTCGTCGTATTCATCACCGATGTAGCCATCTCGGAGACGCCAGCGAGCTTCGTTGTCTGCCAATGCACCAAAAGCTGCATCCTCTACAGTCCCCTCCATCTTGCCAGTGACAATGACAACTGGTACTCGAAGTGGCCGAGCACGTTCAAGAAGCGAACCGTCCGTCAAGTAGTCCGAGTCATGACGGTGGTTTTTATTGCCTGAACTCGAGGCTTTCGTTTGAGACCCACCAGTCCCATCTGAAGACGCAAAGCTGCCGCCACTGCTCATTTCCGAGAGGGATAACAATTGTGGAGGTTCGACCGACGATGAGCTCTTGCGACGACGAGAACGGTACACGTGCAAGTGTTCCTGGGTCTTGACGTACTTCCAACGTTCCGGATTGAGTTTACGATGGTGTGCGATGAACTTCTCGCTAGCCGTTAAGGTTTCGGCCACCAGGTCGTCTGTGTAGTTGACGATGGCTTGCTTTTCGGCATTCGAGAGGTGCAGCTCTGGGAAAACGTTGGGAGGCAGTTTGGACTTCCCCATCGTGGTAAGCGGTTGAGTCCGAGAGCGAAACGTACCAAGTGAGACCTGACCGAGTGCAAGTCGTCGTGAAAGGCAAAGGAGGGGCAGGAGGGAGCGAGAGAGACTGGTGTTGCATCGGCCCGGTCAAGGACTCTGCGTGGACAAGACGGTAACGATGTCACGACCTTGACGTGCACTGATCAAAATGCCAACAAAGCCACGGGTGGCGTGGAAATTGCATGTACAGGTGATCGTACAGCCCATGAACATGTATTCTAGACGAGATGAATATGATTTTCAATACATGTACACATGTACCTGACAAGTCGAAATGCTACACCACGGTACGGTGGTGATGTGTCCTTTGACAGGCGTGGGCCTGTAGGGACGGACCGAAGACCCCAACCTTTTCAACAAGAACAGTACAGTTCTCCTCGGGAACAAATAATGAATATCCCTTCTGTAACTGTTGAAAGGGGTTTCCAACGCGAATACATTACTGCATTGCCAGGATCAATCCCTCTCTAAAATGAACATGTATTGTTTCTCCCGAGACGGAGAGCTCCGGGTACCACTTCAGAGCACTCGATGCAAATCCTCAAGACAGATCGTTGTGGTGTCGACAAGCTGTGCACTTCAAGATGCCAGTCTTACATGTACCATGGTACTTCAGAAGTATTAGTTAAGACCCTTCCTTGCTACAGTAAGCTAACACGTCTACTAACTCTAAGTCACCACGTCAAGGACGGACTAAATACAGAGCATACACTCTTCAATTGCCATGCCAGTTATGCCAACTTACAGTTCAACAAGAGAAATTATTTGCCTTATGAGGCCTCGGTGATCTAAGATCACTGATCTTGCTGTCAACACCTCTAGCTAATTCATTATTACAATTAAGTAAGTGTGCAATGGGGTTGAGGAATTCAGAACTACGGTATAAGGATACCCCACTGTAGGGATGAAGTCGTCGAAGTAAGAGTAATTACCATCGAACAGATGGAGTAGCGTTTGTTTGCTTATTGCCACTTAGCCACACTTTCATTCCAGCCGGCGACATCGGATGGTTCTACAAATGGGACTTTCAAGTGCTACTTACTGGTCTGGACCAGAACTACTATTAAGTTCCATGGGTACCGGTATATCACTCAGTCCTGAACTTCTCCAATGAATGTCAACTATCCACCAAAGCCTTTTACTCTAGCAACAGCAACTGCAAACGCTCTCGAACAACTCGCAGACCAATTGGTGGCGGAAACTCTTGCTGAAAGTGACGACTTTATCGCTCGAGGTCGCGTCGTCGACAAGGTTCAATGGAAAACTTTGAAGACGAAGGACACTGTGACAGCCTACAGGTCTCGAGTTAATCCATCCACTAAGTCTCGATCGAGGATAGACAGTGAAGACACTGACGCTCTGGCGCAGTCTCCAGAGATGCCCGAGTTCTATCCAGTGACGGAGAAGAATATCCAAAGCGCCTTGAGCGCCTCCTACTTGGGTGTCAGTACGACTTGTCCGGAAGCTCACGACTTTGGCGATGGAACTCCAGAGTTCAAGGAGCTTCAAATGATGGAGAAGTCGAGACCCAAAAACTCCCCCATGGTCTTTTGCACGGGGTTTGCAGCTGGAACAGTCGAAGACGCTGCGCTTGGGTTTCTAGCTGAAACGGAAGCTCGAACTCGACTACGCACTTCGCTGTGTACTGAGGCTCAAGTGGATGATGTCAAGATCTTGGCTCAAATTCAAGGACCAACCTTCGATGACCCTTTCCGGTTCCTAGGGGTGAAATGGATGGCACTTTCTACCCCTGGAACTGCAAAACGTCTCCTCAAGTCAAAGCCCCGCGATTACCTCGTGCTGGAATCAAGCGGAATGGCTCTCGATTCGGACGGCGAACGCTTCTGCTATCTACTCACTCACTCAGTTGTACTGGATCAAGTCCCTGAGCTCGAGCGTTTCGAACGACAAACTTTCTCCGCTTGCCACATTATTCGGCCTTCAACTACCGAAGGAGAAGTGGAAATCTTCAGTCGAGGGTTCAAAATGACCACGAAAAGTCTCGTCGAGCGTTTAAGTATGAACCAGTACTGCGATATTCTGCTGGCTGTACCCCAAATGATCGAAGAAGCGTACACGAGGAAGCTGCTTTGGCTGCTTCGAACGGAAGCTCGAGGGGTTCGTCGTCTGCGTATGGCGCTCGTCCCAGCTGAACCTGGACTAACACTTGAAGCTTGTCTGAGCTGCAATGACAAACTGAGCAGCGGCATCAGAAAGCTATTCGACTACTCGATTTGTGTCCTCTGTCGCCAGTCTGCGTGTCGAAAATGTACAGTCAAGCGAATTTTGCCTCGACAAGAAGCTGGCAACTCCAACAAGAAAATCGCACTCAAGTTCTGTCTCAAGTGCTATCTGGAAGCCAAGAACTTGTCGGCGTGGCAAGTCGGCATCAACTCGCTCTCCGTCACTGATCAAGAGCTGATTCAGTAGTCCAGTCAATAGCATTTATTCCTTCTCTGCATTCTGCTGTTCCTCCTCCAGAGCGGTCATTGCTGCGCCAATATCGTGAACGAAATTGAAGTACACGTAGCGACAGTCAAACTCCATGTCATGCCAGTAGTTCACTGAGATCGTAGGACACAAGTGAGCAGCTCGATGGTACCACAACGACGGCAAGTACAGTACTTCTCCAGCATTCAGCACAACTTCAATCGGGTTCAGCGTCTCTGCGAGTGGATACCTCTCCTTGTCGATATCCAAAGGGTCTACAGGGATCCAAGGCGTGTCTCCTTTATCAGGCGACGACAAGATCGTCCACTGCTCATACTGCGGGTATTTCTCATGGAAATGCTCTGTGGCAACGAGATCCACCACCAGATTATCCCCCTCTTGAGGTTTCGGAGACCCCGAGTGGCGATATCTCGCTGACGGAAACTCCTTCTCGTACAAACATCCCACAGCTGACGGTGGTAACAACGTGAAGTGCTTCTGGCCTTTCACGACGCAGTAAAAGTTCTTTGATCACAATAAAAACACACCAGCATCAGCTACTAAAAGTAATAAACAGAAGTACAACAAACATAACTTGTACCTCATAGTGATCCTTGTGCATGGTGGACACCGCTCTTTCATCTCCGATCCAGATATTCACGGCTTCTGGTTCATTTCCGAAGGTTTCCACTGCCAGACCCATAGCAGATGGAACTTCATCAAAAAGTCCAGGAAATTGGTCCCTCAAGCTATCATTTTGATGCGAAAGATAAGGGACTCCGTCAAAGCCGTCACGGCCATTCAAAATCCTCAGAAACTCCGACAAGGGCATATTCCTCTCCTCTGGCATCACAAATATCTCCTCGTGATGGCCAGGAAGCTCCAACACCGCGTCTCCGAACCCAAAGGGCGTCACATCCACAGTCACTGGTCGGTCACCGCTTTTGGCGATCAAATGGTCGTCACTTTGCCAGTTAATCATAGCATTTCGCCATTGCGCAGTGGTCATAGCATTCAGGAGGACCACTGGAACATTGCGACTGACGAACTCGCGGTGGAATTGCAGGGGCGTCAAGGTGGAGGCATCTACGCGACGGACGGAGTGTAACGGGGCCCAAAAGTCCTGCGTATCGCTCTGGAGACGACGGAGAGCGACAGATAGATCGGACGAGCTGTTCATGTCCTGTAAATTTGAGCTGTGCTAATAAATTTGTAAATCAATTTATTATAGGATTTCGGTCCTAACTTTAGGCCAATACTTACAAACATTTTCATACGTATATTAGGGGTTCTCAGCAAGTAGTTTTTTTTTTCGTGCAGCAAGTAGAGATTTTTTTCCGTCCATCTGATTGGCCGAGCACATTTTTCCCGTTCTGCATCAAAAGCGATGCTGCAGCAAGTTGGATATTTTTTTTGCTGGCACCGGCCGAAGATCGCACCTCATTCGAAAAGCCGCATTCTCCGCCGCGCTCTCGTGAGCATGACTGCTCCTCAGCAGCAGCCCGCGATATCGGCAAGCCCGGCGCAAGAAGGGATCACCATGGACGAAAGCCACTTGAACCTGACAGTGACTAGTGAATCTGACGATTTCCTGCTGTAGTAATCCTCGCCATTGTGCCGCGGTTTCGTTGCTAAGGGCAACAGGGTTCCATCAGTGATCCCAACGCAATTTACGAAGCCGTAGTTAGCTTTCATCCGCTGCGCGGTTTTCGCGACGCTCAACTGCATTCGGCCACGTTATCGCCGAGTCCTCGAGCTTCAATATTGAACTGACAGCTCTATCGAGGTAATTGTAGAACCCACTCTCCGCAAACCCGAGAAATTTACCAATATCAAGGGCTGTATTGGCATTCCCATATGCTCCTAGGAACTTGAGCAGCACCATTAAGTGGAGGCATGCTTCGCCTTTAAATGGTTCTCCGCCCATTGTCTTAATGACGGGATCATCCTTCACAATAGTTACAAGTCGGAAAGCGTTGGAGGCGAAAGTGCTTGAGAAACTCGCTGTCGCTGGTATGTTCGTGGTTGTGTAGAACCTTCAGCCATTTTGCCTTCTGACGCCGATACTGAGAAGCCCGAGTACCGTATCTAGCTGCTTGTACCCGCTGGTATTCAATCTCCCAGTAATCGTCCAGCTCGTCCTCTCCCGAGTCCTCGTCGCTGAGTATCTCCCTGTTGATGGCAGCGGCTTCCCGCTTGGTGATAATTTCTCGTAGCTCTCGCAGCTTACGCTGCTTAGCTGATAACTTCGGCATGCTGGATCTGCTTCTACCAAGATCTTGAGGTAGGAGTCGCCGCAAAAAACTACTTGCTGCTGCACTGACAAAAACCTGCAGCGGGGCCCTCAATTACGAAGCGTTTGATTGGTTAAAAACGTTTTGCGCGAAACGTCGTCCGAAAAAAAAAGTCAACTTGCTGCACAATTGAGAACCCCTATTGTCAAAATGCATTTTTTTTGCTACCCGTCCAAAACAGTGGGACCTGTGCCAC
Organism: Phytophthora colocasiae; assembly: GCA_018806915.1. Classification (NCBI taxonomy): domain Eukaryota; phylum Oomycota; class Peronosporomycetes; order Peronosporales; family Peronosporaceae; genus Phytophthora; species Phytophthora colocasiae. Next base: position 737,487 of record JAGKQI010000045.1, read on the forward strand.
CAGACTCATCTACTCGGCCACGTACACTACCTTGAGGTAGGTGCAGCCCGTGTAGGCAATCCCGACGTGGTGTCTGCCGGATCCGTGAGGAGTGTGTGATCGGAGTTCCTGTGGGTAGCATGACGGGTGGTTACTGTTGACGGATTTGAACCCTGTTGAAGGAAGAAACCTCGGCTCAACCACCGAGTTGGGGCCGAACTTGACATTGTGTGATGAGAATTGGTCCCGTGGGGACGCGAAAAAACCCCAAGATGAAAAACTCTACATTCATCACCGAAGCATACTCGAGTCTGCTGCTGTAGCGGTGGATAACGCGGTGGGCGTGTCTCTTATCGCGTGGAACACTCGATTCCGGTTCTTGAAAAACTGGCGCGCGCCGTAAGCATTGCTGTGAAGCTCTTGTGCTTGACGGTCGGTGCTGAGCTATCGCAGGAGACGTCGGGCGAGGGCTGATGCGTGGCCTGCTCGCTTCGAAGCTTGAACCGAAATGAACCACGACTGCACGGAGAACTCTGCCTGCGAGGACGCGAGGCTGGCCAAAACTCCGGCAGTTGCATCCACTTGAGTCTTGTCCGAGAAGAGCGGTTGGATCCCGAATTAGAGCCTTCCTTCATAAGGAAAACCCTTTTTCCGCTTGTTCCATTCGCTTCGCTACGCATAGCTCACTGCACGCGGAAAATACACAATATAATTCGACTGCCGCTACGTGTACTTCAATTTCGTTCACGATATTGGCGCAGCAATGACCGCTCTGGAGGAGGAACAGCAGAATGCAGAGGAGGAACTGCAGAATGCAGAGAAGGAATAAATGCTAATGACTGGACTACTGAATCAGCTCTTGATCAGTGACGGAGAGCGAGTTGATGCCGACTTGCCACGCCGACAAGTTCTTGGCTTCCAGATAGCACTTGAGACAGAACTTGAGTGCGATTTTCTTGTTGGAGTTGCCAGCTTCTTGTCGAGGCAAAACTCGCTTGACTGTACATTTTCGACACGCAGACTGGCGACAGAGGACACAAATCGAGTAGTCGAACAGCTTTCCGATGCCACTGCTCAGTTTGTCATTGCAGCTCAAACAAGCTTCAAGTGTTAGTCCAGGTTCAGCTGGGACGAGCGCCATACGCAGACGACGAACCCCTCGAGCTTCCGTTCGAAGCAGCCAAAACAGTTTTCTCGTGTACGCTTCTTCGATCATTTGGGGCACAGCCAGCAGAATATCGCAGTACTGGTTCATACTTAAACGCTCGACGAGACTTTCGTGGTCATTTTGAACCCTCGACTGAAGATTTCCACTTCTCCTTCGGTAGTTGAAGGCCGAATAATGTGGCAAGCGGAGAATGTTTGTCGTTCGAAACGCTCGAGCTCGGGAACTTGATCCAGTACAACCGAGTAACTGAGTAGATAGCAGAAGCCATTCCGCTTGATTCCAGCAAGCACGCGACGAATCTCGCGGCTCAAGCTCATGCTCCTACCCATTGTGCATCTTGTCACCATTTACTGAGTAAGTTTGGGCGACTCATTCAGTCTGGATCTGCCTGTCAAGTCTGTCGTCGGGTCTTCTGTAGTAAATGTACGGTGACGAAACGGGTAGGTGTCGACTTTGGCAACAGTGGAGGGATCACGGAGAAAAACATGGATTTCTGTCAGGAATGTATGTCACTTGCCATGAAGCTGCCGGCTTGGAACGTGGCTCTGGATACACTGCCGAAAGGCTCGCACCGAATGTACAAGAACAGCTCATTATCTTCGTCTCAAGCGAAGTCACTGTCCAAGTCAAGAACTAAGTCGTTTTCTCTAACCAGTTCAGGCTGCGAAGGAACTCTTTAACATCTTAGCAATGTAGATAATTATGAGAATGAAAGGGAACTGCTGTAGCTAAAAGGATTCAATCAAGTGCTTCTTGCGTAAGTTATTTTTTTCTGATAGTTCGAACCCATTGAGATTGAAATTGAAATTGAAATGAGCTAAGCGGTGCAATTCATAGGACAAAATGACTGCAAAACCCATTACAATTGGGCATATGTGATCAACAACGAGCTGCGGAAGTTGGTCAAGTGCAAGTTCAAGATGACAGCACTTGAGAGGAAGCTGTATCTGAAGCACTCTGGCAAGATGCCGTCGATGTAGCAATCAGAAATAGTTGTTCTTGAACAAAGTAAATTGAGATCTGATCGATTTATCGTGTTTCGCAAGCTGCTCTACGCTACTCGCTCAGTAATCTTCGTTCCTTACGCATGTAGCAATCAGGCATTCCGATAATATCATTGAAATCCTAGTAGAGACCTTTACCGAAGTAAGATATTGATTAGAACGTGTGGTGAATCGTAGGCATCAAGCTTGATTCCGCCGCCTTCAAGTTTGCGAACAGACAGTGAACTACCTGGTACATCCGGGTTGATCACAGACGGAGAGATGTCTGACTCTGGTGCATCCAAGTCAGCAATCTCCAAACATTCACGGATCTTGTAGGACAGGCCGCCAGTGATCCAAGTGGAATCTCTGGCTGTCTTGCATGTTACCCCTGATGCTGTCATCAGCATAAGGACTGTATACTTTCATTGAGACGGAAGGGTGGTGACGACTATTCTATCCTCTCACTTTACAAAGTGCTAGCTACTGCACAAGCTGCATCAATACACTTGGCTACAAGTTTCCTGCAGGTTCGCCACCTGCCTTGCTTTGTGTTTGGTGTTGCTTCAACCTCCGGAAAACACCACAAAGAATTCTTTAGTGGGTCGTACTACTCCAACAGCGTAGTACTCGACTTGCTAGCTGTCTTCACTACGTCTACGCTGATCAAGTATCGACGCCAACTACTCGTTCGTCATGTCGAAGAGGCGTGCCGTTGAAGCTGATTTGGATGATGAGGAGGAGTCCTACCAACACTCTTCTATGGTGCCAGTACCCATTTTTGCGCCCATTTTGCCGCCGAAGTTGAGCTCAATTTCTCACGAAGCTTTGGTCAAATGGAACAAACGGCGCAAGGAGTATGAAGCCAAGATGAGAGCTCGTTGTAGAAGTTCTGGTGAAGACTACAACCTGGTGACGCAGGGTGTTAAAGAGACGTTTGACCTGAACCTCTTATCGACGTTCTGCACGCTGCGGCTTCGGATGGACGTTGTGGACGTCACTGAGGAGCGACTAATCGCCGAAATCAAAACTCTGTTGGGAAAAGTCAAGAACAATGACCTCCCTGACATAAAGGCTCTGTTCTCGAAGGCGCTGCAGATGGACTTGAAGGAAAGTGATGTGGATGCTCGCGTACTGTCTTACTTTCAGCGCTTTGCGGAAATCGTCCTTGAGAATGGCCTTGAGGAAGTATTCTCTGGCGCTGACGGAGAAGCTGAAAAGTGCAGACGTTTGATCTCAAGTCTGGCCCCTCCTGTTCTGAAGGAGACAGTAAAGAATGCTGTCCGTTGGACCCATAAGGAGGCTGGCAAGAACATTCAAGAATTGTATTCGCTGGTCTACGAGAAGGCTGTGGAGCATGAACGCCATTTCCAGCAGAATAAACGGATGCGGATGACTGTAAAGGACAAATCTGCGGTGCCCAAAACTGCTAAGGATGCTGGAAAGACTGATGTTTCATCAAAGAAGCCGGCTAACTCTAACTCGGAGAAAACCTTTACTCAACAGAAGACCGAGCGAAAGGTCGAGAAGAAGACCAACAAGAAGAACGACAAACAGCCTGTTTCGCGTAAGGAGCCGCCGTCGCCATGCCCGAAGTGCCAGGAAATGCACTGGCTCAGCGATTGCGATAAAGCGACCGATCCGGAGAAGATTGTCCTGCGGCAGAAGCTTCGTGAAGCAAATAAAGCCCACAAATCTCGCACGAAGAGATTAAAAAAGCTGATGCCCGCAACGTCTCGTACTGTGACGATTAATGGAATTCTGGATCTACTGTGCTGTCCGGACACTGGCTCCGATCACACAGTGATTAGCAGATCACAGTGGAAACAATTACGCGAAGTTGACCCGTCGGTACAGGCAATCCCTTTGGACACTCCAGTACGTAGTTTAGCGTATGGTTCTTACTCGGTTGTGGCTACTAAGAAGGCGCTACTTCACGTTTTGATTCACACGGCTGCTGGACCGGTGCAGCCAGCGAAAGCTGTGCCTTGCCTCATTATGGATGTGGACGATGACGAATTTATCATTGGACGAGATTTGTTAGGTTCTTTGGGTATCGATGTGGATCGCCAATTGGAACAACTTGCCTCTCACGCGGATGATGAGACGAGTGGAGACCCTTTCTAACTGGAAGCTGACGAACTCCCTTCAAATCCCAACCACGTGGCCAGTGATGAAGAAGTTCGTGCAGCTGTTGAGGTTCTGATTGAAAGAGCTCTGAAGCATGGGTTTCCTGCCGACAAGGTGGACAAGTTACGAGTGATTGTGCACATGTATGATGTGTGGCGCTTGGAGCTCCGTGACGATCCGCCTGCGCGTGTCCCGCCGCTCGAAGTGCGTTTGAAGGAAGGGGTTCAGCCTTGCAAATGTAAGCCCCGCAAATATTCTCCGCATGTTCGACAATTTTTACGGGAATTTAACACTATGCTTGTTGGTCTAGGATGGATCTACGAGAATCCTACCAGCCGGTGGGCAAGCCCCGTACTACCCGTCAAAAAGTCTCAAGAGCTAATGGACATGCGTCAAACGATGGACTATCGTGAGTTTAATTCGAGAACGGACATCATGGCTGCTGTGATGCCGATACTTTCGTTGGTAATGGAAAATGCACGTGGAAAACAACATTTTGGACTTTTCGATTTCATTAAAGGCTTCTGGCAGCTACCTCTTGCTAAGTTCTGTCAGGAGTGGCTCTCGTATATGACAGACGAGAAGATCTATACTCCGCGACGTGTTCCTCAAGGTTGTGGTGATGCTGCGATCTACTTCCAGAAGACCACGGAGAAGTGTTTTGCTACATTGCTGTACAAGCACTTACTCGTGTGGATAGATGACCTGCTACTGTATGCGGACGACATTGACACCTACTTAGACAAGCTGAAGGAGCTGTTTTCACTGCTGGATGAATTCGGCCTGAAGCTCAGCGTGAAAAAGTCCAGCCTGTACCAGCAGGAGGTGAAGTAGTGTGGCAAGATCATCGATGCCAACGGTGTACGTCACGACCCTACTCGGATTGAAACACTCCGTGCAATGCCGTACCCAAGTTCGGCAGGGGAGCTACAACAGTTTCTTTGTGCCATAAATTGGATGCGCGAGAGTCTCATCGATTACGCTCGCCAAGTTGCTCCTCTTCAACGCTAATTGGACGAAGCTCTGGCAAAGACTCGTCGGACTAAGAGGGTAGCAGCTGGAATTTCGATTGTACTGAGCGCTGACGAGAAGGCGACGTTTGATAACGTGAAGGATATGCTAGCGTCGGCTGCTACACTTGCTTTCCCTGATGACTCTGCGACTACGTGCTTGCTGACAGACGCATCGGATGTTGGTTGGGCGCTGATTGTGACGCAAGTCAAGGACTACAACCCGCAGGTTCCTGTTCAGGACCAGCAGCACCTGCTTGTGGAATGTTTGAGTGGGAGTTTCACGGGGAGTCAACTTAACTGGACGGTGATCGAGAAAGAGGCGTTCCCTATCGCTCTCGCTTGTGACAAACTAGACTATTTGCTGCTGAGACCTCATGGATTTCGGTTGTTTTGCGACCATCGCAATTTGATTCATGTTTTCGCGCCGGACGAGCATGTGAAGAAGCATGTGAAAGGGAAATTATTGCGGTGGGCTTTAAAACTGATGAACTACAACTATGTGATTGAACATATCGCTGGACCTCAGAACGTTTGGGCCGATATGATCAGCAGGTGGGCTGGTAACCGCACTACTACCGCTGCTACGATCAAGAGGATTCGTTCTACTCCGCTAGTAGCTCAACAGGAGCAACAGCCTGAAGTGGGGGAGCAGAGAATCTCAATGCTTCGCCCCTTGGATGACTCAAATTTCGTGTGGCCAACGTTTGCAGAGATTGAGTTGATACAGTCCAGTTATGATCCACCACAAGGAGCCGAGCGTACTGAAACTGGTGTTCTCGCGGTCAACAACCGGGTTTGGATTCCTGTGGAGGCTAAGGACCTTATCCTGCGATTGTTCATCATTGCACACTGTGGTGCACAAGGGCACCGTGGAATCGCTGCTATGGTGGAACACATACGTCGATTGTTTACGTTGGAGAACCTGCGCTCTTTGGCGACCACGTTTGTCCGCCAGTGTCGACTGTGTCTACATTCAAAAGGGGGGAATATCATCCCCAGGCCTTGGGGTGAAACGTTTGAATGCAGTGAACGCAATGGTTTGCTACATTTCGATTTCCTTTCAATGGGTGATGGCTTCGGAGAATCTAAGTACATCCTAGTGCTGAAGGACCACGCATCCCATTTCTGTGAATTGGTGGTTGCAGACACAGCCGATAGCTCAGTGACTGTGGAAGCTTTCCTCGACTGGCATTCTCGGTTCGGGTTACCACCTAACTGGATCTCAGACCAAGGCTCGCATTTTAAAAACGAAGTGGTGGGTGAGCTTTCTCGACGACTGCGAATGCAGGAGGAGTTCACGCCTGCATACTGTCCCTGGATCAACGGGTCCGTGGAGCGGGTGAACAGAGACATCCTCCAGGTGATTCGGACCATGATCTTGGAGTACAAGATTGCTCACCACGACTGGGTTTACTTGGTACCAATGGTACAGTCAAGCCTCAATCACACAGCAGTGCCATCGTTGGGCAACAGAGCACCCGTGGAGCTGTTTACTGGATTACCGTGCCCGACGCCTCTCAGAGAATTTTACCTGCCTAGCACTGGGGAGTTCAACGAGGTGCCGGCGTGTGATAAGATCGATGGATTTCTCGACGACCTTCGCAGCAGCATTCGCTCCATGCACAAGGTGGTGGAAGATCAACGCCTGAAGCAGAGGATGCTAAACAAAAAACGAGAACGTGGAGAAAACCTTGTGAATTTTACGGAGGGTGACTACGTGTTACGCTCGAGAGTGGACGAGAAGAGAAGTAACAAGCTGCTTGTGACTTGGGTGGGGCCGTATCGTGTTGTACGCGCTGACGCACACTCATTCCGGGTAAAACACCTCATCACAGGCGCTGAGCTGGACGTACATGCCTCTAGACTCAAGTTCTATGCAGACTCTAGCTTGGACGTTACTGAAGAACTTTTGGAACACATCTCATCGCAAGGAATTGTACTGGCAATAGAGAAATTCAAAAGCCACCGATGGAATGAAGCGATACGTGACTTTGAAGTCCTGGTTCAGTGGAAAGGACTTGAGGACATTGAGGACTCGTACGAACCACTGGCCAGCTTAGCAAAGGACGTTCCCATCCTAGTGGACCAGTACGTGGCAGCTGCTGATCAAGAGCTCAAGGCACACTGGCAGTGCGCTACCACGACTGGAGAAACTACCTCGCAAGGACAGATCGCTGTGGCGGAGACGATAAAGACGACGGACAAGAACCGCCGGAAGCCCAGACGTCGACGATCGCGAACAACGAATGCAAAAGTGCCCGATAGAAGTCTTCCCGCTGTAGCTGCGCCGCAGACTTCAGGAGTTGAACTTGGGCCTAACAACGACCAACCCGACGCAAGCACTTCGCGTCTCGTAGAGGTACAAGCTGACGAGGGAAGTGTGAGCCGACGGACTCGTTCACGGACTGCTGGAGCCGACAGACTGGTGACCATCACCGGCAAGAAGTGAACCAATACCCAAAGCTGGGGCGAAGAGCTGCACCGAGATCAGCCAGGGCCAGACATGGATCTGACTGCCAGGGTTATGAACGGGGTGGTCGAAGTCCAGCTGCGGAATCAAGCTTTGGGGGCTGTGTGGTGAATCGTAGGCATCAAGCCTGATTCCGCCGCCTTCAAGTTTGCGAACAGACAGTGAACTACCTGGTACATCCGGGTTGATCACAGACGGAGAGATGTCTGACTCTGGTGCATCCAAGTCAGCAATCTCCAAACATTCACGGATCTTGTAGGACAGGCCGCCAGTGATCCAAGTGGAATCTCTGGCTGTCTTGCATGTTACCCCTGATGCTGTCATCAGCATAAGGACTGTATACTTTCATTGAGACGGAAGGGTGGTGACGACTATTCTATCCTCTCACTTTACAAAGTGCTAGCTACTGCACAAGCTGCATCAATACACTTGGCTACAAGTTTCCTGCAGGTTCGCCACCTGCCTTGCTTTGTGTTTGGTGTTGCTTCAACCTCCGGAAAACACACGAGAGCGAACGGAAAGTCAATTATTGTGGGCATTGGTATTGTATTGGAAAATACCTTGAACAGTACAAAGCTACGCGTTGACCGCCTTCGCAACCGTGCGTAAAAAAGTAGGAGCAGATTTGCTTGGTAGTGAAGGGGTTGTTGCTGTTGGTGAGTGTTGGAATGAGGATTTATCTGGCGACGTTCACTTTCGCTCCAACAGCTCGCAACCATTGATTTGGTGGATACATCCACTTTGCAAGGCTGTCCACCACTGCAGTAGAAAAACAAAACCACTGATCGGTTTTTGTAAGAAATAATATATTTCTCAAAAAAACGAGTTTTTAAAAATAAAGTATTATGGTTGAAATATTGTATTGACCTTCCAATACAATCATTTTTTCGGAATGCCTGGTAGCAATTCACAACTTGCACTGGAATACAGTATGTAGCGTAAATAGTGAACGGGTCGTAAGCTTATAACCTACTATATAGCATGGAACCAGGTCCACAACCACACAAGATGGAGATGGGCCAAGGTACTGACCTTACCGACTAAAAATCCAGTACGTTTGCTGCACCGCTCATCGTCACTTTATACACTACGACGCAGAATATATATCAGGCGTTCACTACTTACGCTACATACTGTAACCAATCTTCAACAAACGATTATCGTTTTGATAGGTTGTACATGATTAGGGGCCGATGACTTTGACCACGGTACTCGCGATTGCATGTCTTACTCACGTCGGGAATCTTTAACTCCTTCGTTCCCGAATGTTTTTGCGTTTCGAGTTCAACTAAAATGATTGCGTTTCGAGTTCAACTAAAATGACTAGCCGAGTGCCGCCCGCTTTTGCGGGCGGTTTGTATGTGTTTGGTTGAAACCCGTGGGGCTCACTGTTCCAGTTCGCCCCACTACACCTTTTAACCTTCAAAATGTCAAAAAGAAAATTCAATACGTCAAAACGTAAATTCAAAACGACACAGATAAAGAAGGGTGTCGATCCAAATTCTTATAATTCGGTTACAAAGGTAAATGACCAACAGGCATGTCGTTCATCTGGATAGCTGCTGCGTGAAACTTGAACGTGTGCAGCGAACAGTTGGAACAGAGCCGAGGAGTGATTGCCTCCTCGATGAGTAGTTCTGCAGCCATCAGAAGGTACTCCTCGCGATGCTCCTGGATTGTTCGATGCGGCGGTACTTGGAGGATTGCTTTGCGGTGCTGAGCCAAGAATCGCTTCACCATTGACTTGAAAACGGAGAAACAATTCTCGATCGGATTAAGCATGGGGGAATAAGGCCCCAGCCGAAGGAGTGCTGCGCCAGCAAACTCGTCTTCCTTGAAGACGTCTTCGACGTGAGTATGGCAAGGAGCATTATCAGCAACAATCACCACGTTGTCCAGCGATGAAGTAAGTAGGCGACGTGCTCTTCCGTGATCTTAGCGTTGCGTTTTCCACCACGAGGCTTTCTTGGCGACGCCTCCCAGTCATCGTTAGTTTGTGCTGCGGTAATCCAGCGGTATGCCGAGCGTAGATTAACGTCGCTTTTCACCGCAACATCCTTCCAGTCTTTGCCAGCATTGGCGGCGCGCAGAACGCGCTTGATGGTTGCTTCATCGTACAGCATAGAAGATTCGTAGTGGAGGGTAGCTTGCTTCTTGAACGTAGTATTAGAGAATGTGTTAGGACCACGGAAGCGTGGGGCGATTGTTGGATGGAGCGCTAGAATCAACACCGTCCAGCAGTTTTGGCGCCGTTCCTTCCCGCCATTAAAAACCCCTTTAGTTGATAATACCCTGTCTTTAGTGATGACAATATAATATTGGTTTTGTACGCCTGTGTCGTTTTGAATTTACGTTTTGACGTATTGAATTTTCTTTTTGACATTTTGAAGGTTAAAAGGTGTACTCTCCATCGGCGCCACACCTTCGGCGCGCGCCGGTTGGCCGAGGTCGGTAGGATGCATTTTAGCCAATCACCGGTCTGTAAAAGCTGCGAGCTCGTACTTATCAAAGCATTTTTATCGTACTTAGCTTCATTTTGTCCAATGAAAGTTTTGTGGACGGGTGTGCGGACCAATCAGAGGCCATTGAGAGGGTTATCATTAGTGGGCTATATTTGTAATTTTGGCATTCCTGAGAGCAGTCTAGAAGATAGGGATAGGCTACACCATGGGACAATACAGTATAGAATACGTACATGTACAAAATGGAGAGACAGGTAGCTACGCAGGTTTATGCGCTAAGACGTTGAACAGACACACAGACACACAGACACGGCACTAGCCTAGAGGGTAGAGACTAGCCGAGTGCCGCCCGCTTTTGCGGGCGGTTTGTATGTGTTTGGTTGAAACCCGTGGGGCTCACTGTTCCAGTTCGCCCCACTACTCACCATCGGCGCCACACCTTCGGCGCGCGCCAGTTGGCCGAGGTGCTACCTTCGCTTCGCTCGGTAGGATGTATTTTAGCCAATCACCGGTCTGTAAAGCGGGGCAGCTCAGCATTTTAATCGTGCTGCTTAATTTTGTCCAATCAACATTTTGTGGCCGGGTAAAAAGGACCAATCAGAGGCCATTGAGAGGGTTATCATTAGTGGGCTTTATTTGTAATTTTGGCATTCCTGAGAGCAGTCTAGAACGTAGGGATGAAGGCTACACCAAGGAAAAATAAGCAGTAATAGAATACGTACATGTACGAAATGGAGAGACAGAGGTAGCTACGCAGGTTTATGCGCTAAGACGTTGAACAGACACACAGACACACAGACACGGCACCAGCCTAGAGGGTAGAGACTAGCCGGTGCGCCGCTTCCGCTTTTGCGGGCGGTTTGTATGGCGTGTTTGGTTGAGTTCCGTGGGGCTCACTGTTCCAGTTCGCCCCACTACTCTCCATCAACGCCACACCTTCGGCGTGCGCCAAGTTTGGTCGAGGTATACCTTCGCTTCGCTCAGTAGGATGTATTTTTAGCCAATCACTGGTCTGCAGCGGGAGCAGCTCAGCATTTTAATCGTACTTTGCTTAATTTTGTCCAATCAAATATTTTGTGACCGCGTGCGGACCAATCAGAGGCCATTGAGAGGGTTATCATTAGTGGGGCTTTATTTGTAATTTTGGCATTCCGTGAGAGCAGTCTAGAACCTTAGGGATAGAAGGCTACACCATGGGAAAATACAGTAGCGAAGAAACCTACATGTACGAAATGGAGAGAGACAGGTAGTTACGCAGGTTTATGCGCTAAGACGTTGAACAGACACACAGACACACAGACACGGGACTAGCCTGCTGTGTTGAGACTAGCTGAGTGTGCTGCCCTCCGCTTTTGCGGGCGGCTTGTATGTGTTTGGATTTGAAAACCCGTGGGGCCTTACTGGCCAGTTCGCCCCACTACCCTCCATCGGCGCCACACCTTCGGCGCGCGCCAGTTATTGGCCGAAGGTGCTACTTTCGCTTCGCTCGGTAGGATGTATTGTAATCACCGGTCTGTAAAGCGGGGCAGCAGCTCAGCATTTTAATCGTACTTTGCTTAATTTTTGTCCAATCAAATATTTTGTGGCCAGGTGTGCGGACCAATCAGAATAGGCCATTGAGAGGGTTATCATTAGTGAGCTTTATTTGTAATTTTGGAATTTCCTGAGAGCAGTCTAGAACGTAGGGATAGGTTCACCCGTGAGGAAAAAATACAGTATAGAATACGTGTACATATACGAAATGGAGAGACAGGTAGCTACGCAAAGTTATGCGCTACGACATTGAACAGACACACAGACACGGCACTAGCCTAGAGGGCAGAGATTGCTGAGCCGAGTGCCGCCCGCTTTTGCGGGCGGTTTTGTATGTGTTTGGTTGAAAACCCGTGGGGCTCACTGTTCCGATTCGCCCCAATTACTCTCCATCGGCGCCATACACCGCTTCGGCGCGCTTTCCAGTTGACGAGGTGCTACTCTTCGCTTCGCTCGGTAGGATGTATTTTAGCCAATCACTGGTCTGTAAAGCGGGGGCAGCTTCAGCATTTTAATCGTACTTTGGCTTAATTTTGTCCAATCAAATATTTTGTGGCCGGGTGTGCGGAATCAATCAGAGGCCATTGAGAGTGGTTATCATTAGTGGGCTTTATTTGTAATTTTGGCATTCCTGAGAGCAGTCTGGGAACATGAGGATAGGGCTACACCATGGGAAAATACAGTGTAGAAAAACCTACATATGTACAGAAATGGAGAGACAGGTAGCTACGCGGGTTTTGTGCGCTAAGACGTTGAACGGACACACAGACACACAGACACGGGACTAGCCTACTGTGTGCTGAGACTAGCGGAAGTGTTGCCCGCTTTTGCGGGCGGTTTGTATGTGTTTGCTGAAACCCGTGGTGCTCAACTGTTTCCAGTTCGCCCCACTACTTCACCATCGGCGCCACACCTTCGGCGCGCGCCAGTTAGCCGAGGTGCTACCTTCGCTTTAACTCAGTAGGATGTATTTTAGCCAATCACCGGTCTGTAAAGCGGGGCAGCTCAGCATTTTAATCGTAACAGCTTACTTTTTGTCCAATTAAATATTTTGTGGCCGGGTGTGCGGACCAATCAGAGGCCATTGAGAGGGTTATCATTAGTGGGCTATATTTGTAATTTTGGCATTCCTGAGAGCAGTCTAGAACATAGGGATAAAGGCTACACCAAGGGAAAATACAGTATAGAATATACAATGCCTTCTTCTGACAAAATGGAGAGACAGGTAGTTACGCAGAGTTTTATGCGCTAAGACGTTGAACATACACAACGGACACACAGACGCCGCACTAGCCCTAGAGTAGAGAGACCTAGCCGAGTAGCGCCGCCCGCTTTTGCGGGCGGTTTGTATGTGTTTGGATTTGAAACTCCGTGGGACTCACTGTTCCAGTTCTGCGCCCCACCACTCACCTATCGGCGCCACACCTTCCCGGCGCGCGCCAGTTCAGCCGAGGTGGTTACCTTCGCTTCGCTCGGTAGAATATATTTTAGCCGAGTGGCGCCGCCCGCTTTTGCGACGGTTTTGTATATGTGTTTGATTTGGCCGTGGGGCCTCACTGTTCCAGTTCGCCCCACTACTCACCACTCAACGCCACACCTTCGGCGCGCGCCAGCTCAGCTGTGCTACCTTTCGGTAGGATGTATTTTAACCAATCATCAGTGGTGGGCTGCGAGCTCCCGCAGCTACTATTTCGTACTTATCAAAGCATTTCAGCCAGGTACCGCCCGCTTTTGCGGGCGGATTTTAATATAATGTTTGGACGAAGCCCGTGGTGCCTCATTTGTTCCAGTTCGCCCCAATTACCGCCACCATCGGCGCCACACCTTCAGCGCTTGCCAGTTGTGGCGAGGTACCTTCGCTTCGCTCGGTAGGGATGCATTTTGGCCAATCACCCAGTGGAAGGCCATGAGCTCGCGAGCCGTGTTACTATTTCGTACTTATCGAAGCTAATTTTAGCCGAGTACCGCCCGCTTTTGCGGGCGGTTTGTATGTGTTTAGTTGAAACCCGTGGGGCCTACTGTTCCAGTTCCTTACTGCTGCTCACATCGGCGCCACACCTTCGGCGCGCCAGTTGGCTGAGGTGCTACCTTCAACCCCAGCTCGGTAGGATGTATTTTTAGCCGAGTACGCCCGCTTTTGCGGGCGGTGTGTATGTGCTTGGATTTGAAACCCGTGGTGCTCACTGTTCCGGATTCGCTCCAATTACTCACCACCGGCGCCACACCTTCGGCGCGCGCCAGTTGGTTGAGGTGCTACCTTCGCTTCGCTCGGTAGGATGTATTTTTAGCCAATCACCGGTCATAAGCCGGGCAGCTCAGCATTTGTTAATCGTACTTAGCTTACTTTTGTCCAATCAAATATTTTGTACGGTGTACGGATCCAAATCAGAGGCCATTGAGAGGGTTATCATTAGTGAGCTACTCAGCAGCAATTTTGTCATTTCCTGAGAGCAGTCTAGAACATAGGGATAACGTAATTTTGGCATTCCTGAGAGCAGTCTAGAACGTAGGGATAGGCTACACTATGGGAAAATACAGTATAGAATACGTACATGTACACAATGGAGAGACAGGTAGCTACGCAGGTTTATGCGCTAAGACGTTGAACACACACACAACGGACACACAGACACACAGACACACAGACACACAGACACGGCACTAGCCTAGAGGGTAGAGATGCTCTATTCAACTTGCATTTAGCAGTTTGGGCAACTAAAACAGCTTAATATTTGCTAAGGCCTCGTCCGCTTTCTTCTTGTCCATCTCCTTTGCTTTCTTCACGACGTCCGCCATGTACGGGCGTTTGGCAAGCATGGTGATGGCATCGTCGTACGAAACCTAATGAAACAAAAAAGCTCAGTTAAAATCCTCCAAACACTCGAAACTTCCGCAGCATTTAAGCACGTACCCAGAGACGGTAGCGAAGACTCTCAGCCCAATCGTCGTAAACCGTGCTAGCCTTCATCATGTAAGCGTATGCGGTGGAACCCTCCGTGAACTCGAAATCTCCCAGTTTGTGCAGTAGTTGGCCCTTGACTCCTCCCTCTTCAATAACCTCGCGCAACGCAGCCTTCTCAATGTCTTCTCCTTTATCCCAGCCTCCTTTGGGCAGCAAAAAGTCGCCCTTCTTTGGCTTTGAACTTGAAATCAAGAGCACCTTGCCATTGATGTCATCACCTTTAGAAACGACAGCGGCTGACAAAAGACGCTGCCCATTCGCGCCTAAGAGCTGATCTCTGCGACCAACGTGTGACACCAGGAATTCCGCAGGAGGAAGTTTCATGTTCTCAGTATGCACCATTTTCCTACGCATTCCGTCAGGAGTTGCCTTGGTTCCCTCGACTTTGTTTAGGATATCATCCGCCCTCATCACTTCGATGTCGTCCAGCTGCCTCAGCGCTGATAAGCTCAATTTCTCCACCTCGGTGTCCTTGTAGACAACGTTCGCCTTGAGCTTTTTCACCAGCCGTCCAGTCTCAGCAAACTCCTTGGTTTTTTTCTGCAGAACTTTCCACTTGCTCGCCTTGGCTGCCTTCTCCAGCATGTCATCTCCTTTGGCTGCCTTCTTTAGCATGTCGTCCGTTTTTGCTGCCTTGGATACAGCTTCGTCCGCTTTGGTTATCTTGGAAACCACGTCGTCTATCTTCTCAACGGGGAGTATTCCTCTCTCCTCTTTTTCCGAATCGACTTCCTCGTCTGTATCGGCCTCCTCGTCTGGATCCAGTTCATTGAGCTCGTCGGAGTAGTAGTGACGCAGAGAACGCTTAACTTGATTGTTCTCTAATGCTAGCAGGCGAGGCAGGAGCTTTGTTTTCGAATCGACAGCCACAATACCAATTTGGTTAGCGGCGACCGATTGGACGGATATGACTACGCTCAGAGTCACGAGAAATAGGACACGCATGGCCAGAAAGCAGATTGAGAAGTGAGCAGCATAGTCGGAGAGATCTATCGCAGATTTTGTGGGTGGTTTGAGCCGGTAACTGTTGACATTTCTCGAGATGTGTATCGCGGTGTTGTCCGATTCACAAAAAAAAATGATGTGAATTTGTAAAGAGTACAGAATCACTTCCTAATAAACGCAACTCTTGTTTTTAACCCTATCGTTAAGACATCCCATCGTGTTAACTGGCATGAAAAGTGAAGTCGATATCAATTACTGTACATCCCACACAGAATCTAGGATTTTCGTTTTGTTGTGTACGGCTCTTGGAGTCCATGACACCTACATTTTATACATGTTTACCATGTGTTTGCAGTTCGATTTAGTTTACAATGTACTATGGAAGTTAACCGAACCTGGATAGAAAACATGAATACTAGTATTAATTAAAAGTCTCATAATCACCAGGCTCGTAATCGCCCATGTACGAATGTTTAATGTCACTTCTTTCAGTGCTGTAGTGAGATTTACAGTACAGTAGATGGTAAGTTACGGCAGCGTGTAAATGATTAGGTGTGGGCTCTCGCTCGATGTTGATGGTACAACCTGGAGGCCCAAGCAGTTTCACAAATATCCTGATGATTTGCCGGTACCGAATAATACTTCTCCGATCCGACAACTTGTCCGATCCGACACCTCGCATTTGGCCAATCAAACAGAGCCATTTTCAAAGTTGGCCTATAGCCTGCAACTACTTGTCCGATCCAGTCCCGCAGCCAACACAGAACGGACACTCATTCCAACTGTTTACTGACCATTTTCCGCAAATCACTTCTTCGATTGGTTGAATATTATTTATAATAGCTGTAAACTTTGCTTTGCCGATTCTATTGGATAAAACAGAATTTTGTAATGAACAAAGGATAGTGATGATGCTGTAGATAGGATGCTGTCGGAGCTCAACTTGACAGAGTACACCGATCGACAGAATGCATGGTCCATATAAAAAGAGCGCCTGTGATATAGAATTGTGTACACATATTGTTATCAACCAATCAAATCACCCGTCGCAGCGTTCAATCGCTAAAATAAAACTCCACTAGCCACTCGATAAAACGGAGGTCTCCACCAGCCACTCGATAAAATGGAGGCAGCGGACGAGGAGTCCTCGCAGACCCCACCACCCGCGACAGTATTGCAGGAGGCAGAGGAGGTTGCCACCACAGGCTGTCACTAGTGCATTTAACAAGGCACTTAAAACCATTTTTTAGTGCAAATACAGGTGCTCTCTATCTTTTACCAAAATCGTTATTAATTCGTTCTCACATAACCAGTCTACACACGCAGGACAGACTTTGCACCTGCGGGAAAGTGGTTCATGCATTCTGTCAATCTGTGTAGGCGGCTTAACGGCTATGCACGGCAGATTGAACTTTGAACACGTCTTTGAATTTTGAACCTCACCTGCAGGTCGGGTGTCGGATCGGAGAAGTATTATTCGGTATCTGCTCTTTCGGATAATTAAGGCCGCCGTCAGCAAGGATAATGCCCCATCAACCGAGCAAACCAGTAGTGTAGTTGTTTGTGGGTGGCACTACAGTATTTGCATCCACGTTAAATACTATATGTAAGTTCAAACGAGACAAGAATGGCTCAAACTACTTGCTGCAGTGGCTTACGTGGGCTATAACGCTTGGAAGTATTTACTGATAAATCACTGTGGTGATTCACCACTGGTGAATCGAGAAAGAAGGCGCAGAAAGTGAAATCGTTGTCCGGTCCAGGCTGATCATCTACAATAACGACCAAACTGTTGAGAACCTTGTTCACATCTGTGGAATACGATATTTAGCAAGAATTGCTGCTATTGACAATGAACACCATACAAACTTATTTCACGGCCATGGCTGCCTTTCTCGTGTAGTTTTGAATCTGTACTTGGAAAATCGATGTTCGTGGCTGAAAAAGGAAATAGTGGGGCGGTTATTGATGAGCCTTTTCGCCAAGGACGAGAAAATCAAGCATTTACTACACGCCAGCGATTCAGCTATCACCGTACAACAGTTTCAACCCTCAACGGAACGATTGGGACGCATTTTTTTCGACCGCAATACCACACCGGAAGTAGAACTTTCCATGACTTTCAGTGTACTGGTGGAAGTGGGAACGCGCATGCATTTTTTTCGAAGCGATCTCGAGCGAAATCTTGCGTGGAAACGCTGTCACGAAGCATAGTACATGTATAACCACAACAGCGATCGACGCCTTTTGTGCTGTTCTTTGAGCTGCCCTTCCAGAAGATGTTCTTCTCGGTCCCGAAGTAGACTCACTAGTGTACAAGATGCGACGCTAGAAACCAATTCTCGAATCCAATGGTACTTTGAGGTACAAGATTTCTGAAGTATCCCTTTCTTTTCGAATTTTGAGTAACAGCGAGGAAACCAAGTTGGTAGATGCAATCATTCCTGGAGATGGAGTATGTCGAGTCCAACGGAAAAAGCTTGTGTTCGGTGAACAAAACGACGCTAACACTCCTAGTGAAAACTTAAAGACGCTCACAATTCATTTTCCAGAGGTATAACTACGGAGTTTAGCGATCTACCACGTTTTCTCGATATAGTTGGGTCTTCTTTGACGACATTAACGATTCACATGGGAGAAGTGGAGCAGGATACTAAAATGATCCTTGCTCTATGCCCAAATCTTCACCAACTGTTCTTTAAAACCAAAGTTAACGTGGCAATCTTCGAGTACGACGTTGCTGGATCACTGCTACCTCAAACTTCGTTTAACTATGGTGATATTTCTGCAATTTGATGAATTCTGGCAGCGCTCTTAGGGATTGCTTGCGACGTCTAACTGTTGAATTGGATTACGATTCAGAGAAGATGATTCAGAACTCAAGACGCGCTTTTGAAGATGCTCGATACAATAGAGATTTGGAGTATCTCGCTGTCAGTTGATATCCAAGCGTAAATCACGCGGTTCAGGAAATTTCATTTAAATCACTCTGTGAAGCTGGATCTGAAAAGCAAGACTGCTTTCCTAAGAGTATGGACAACGGCAGTACCCCGCGACGAGAAGAGAATAACGGTCGACTGGGAAACAAACTAATGCTTCAGGAGTACGTCGATGCGGATGTGGTGACAAAAATCTTCCAATATGCAGCCGAGCCAGTGCTCAGGAAGGTATATGTGGACAGAGTTTACTTCTAACCAAACAGAAAGCCAAATGTTTGGGAGTTATCCTACCAATTCTAAAGACTAAGCTGGTTATATATTTTGAAGTAATCTATCATGTTCATTCGCACAAACTTTTTCTCAAAACTGGCATTTATGCATACTGAAAGATATATTCGCATCGAAGGCCCCCAATTCGTATCATGTCAATTTATTTCTCCGTTGTCTCAACGTCATGCATATACAGCACACTCACGAATGCAATCTTTCTTCGTACAGCCAACTTCCCGACGTCTTTAATGGGCTGAAGGTGAAATAGTTTAAACCGCTCAACGAACTCCGTAGGTTCGTATAGTTTTGCTAGACCTGCATAACATTATGAGTAGATATGTATCGCTTGTATTTCTGCACGATCCATAGTGCAGGCCGAAAAGCCCCAATATATCCAACTCCGACGTTAAAAGTTGACTTCGCATCATCTATTGACCAACAGTAAGGTGGTGGATGTGTCGAACTCAACGATCAAACCAACAATCTTCCGTGTAGCAAAGCCTCGAGCTGAAGCGATTTGTTAGTGTACTGTCAGAAATGGCGAAAGTGTCGTCAAATGAACGATATTGATGGTAACGGTGAACAAGTAGGCATTTATCAATCGTCTACAGAAACAAATTCGTCAGATTACCGTAAATGACAGAAAGACACACCCGCCAAAAAGAAGCATTTTCGTATTTTTTATGTTAAAAATGACAGATAAAAGCATTTTCGGCGCGTTGCGATGACATTTGAAAGCATTTTCACGAAAGTCTGATGACATAACGCATATGGCATTTTCGTGGTGATGTGTCATGGGTCCTGAGTGATATCTCGATTTAAAAGTACCATTTGTCGCCGTACGTGACGGTGGACTCGTACGTTACTATCGTTGGCGGCCGTACGTGGTAATGGACTTGTGTGTCGCTGTCGACGGCAGCCATACGTGATAATGGACTCGCACATTTTCAGCTTGTCTTCAGCAGAACACCTTACTGTTTGGGCTAGGTGGATGTATGCTTTTTAACTGTGATATTAGGCTGGCAAACAAGCTCCGGTATTGTAGCGCTTCAGAGTTTTTCGAGGAACATTTGGCGGTACACTTATGCGAAAATGGGCGTCCTATAAAGCCTCCACAGTGCTTTTTACAGAAAAACATTGGCAGACGAGTGAAACATGTATCCTGTACCTCATCAGCCTTCGGTTGATGTATTGCAGTATGAGGACAATGTATGTAGTGAAAAAGATTCAGTCAGTTCATAGTAGACTAAGGAAACTATAATGGCCATCAGCTAGCTATTCAGAAGTTGGAATGTCGGCTTCAGATCAAAGTGGTTTTCGAACGCCGCCGCCTTATAATCCACATAAACTCTTCTCAAAGCCGGTGCTGCGATGAACTCGAACATGTTTTTCACTACGTTTTCATCGAATTAACCTACAGTTGTACGGTTGCATCCCAGTTCATTCGGTCTGGTTAGAAAGAGCACAGTTAGCAACGCAGTCTTCACCTGCACATTCACCTTGTCACTGCGACTCAGGGGACGCAGATGGAACTTCCTAAACTGCTTCATATACTTCTCGAATTCCAAGTCCATTGTCATATGAAAGTATTCCAGGTAATCATTCTTCTCAAGCATCTCCAAGAGCACCTTGAGCATCGGCTTGACGTTTGCGACACGGAATCATCGCCCCCACCGGTAAATAGTAAGACTTCGCAAGCATTTGGTAAGGGCACTGTTTGAATTCATCAGTTCGTTGGAAAATGCTGGAATATTATTCAAACTGAACCTAATTGCTGGAAGTGGTAGTCGAGCAGCGTGAAAAAATCGAAATGGCAGCGTCGTGTTTCCGGGTGACACAAAGCGTCATCAAATTCGGGCACCTTTCGAGGACAATATTCCAGTCTACATGTGTCAATACTTAAAGTCTCCAACGAAGCGCCAATTGTAGCAAAGAATAGTGGTAGACCACTAATATCAACTTTGTTGCTGAAAGGCAAATTCGCCCATCTCGAGAGCCTTCAAGTTATTGCCAGGAATCACATCGACTGGTTTATTAATCACCACGTTTTCACGCCGGACTTAAAACCGACCGTATCCAGGAACGATAGCACCGACCCACTCACTTTCACTGTTAGGTATAACCCCCACGAAAGAAATTGCCGAATCAAACGTTAAAAACTTCGGAATCAAGAACAGGTTCGTTATGCTCATCGAATTGCCTTCAATCGGAGAACCCGTTGCTAATGTCGCATCCTGGACAGCCACAAAGGGATCCTAGAAGCTTTTTTTCGGGGAGCCAGACGATAAAATAGCGCAAAAAGCTTCAATATCCGCGGTAGACATACTTCCAATGTACTTTAAACTGAGCACTTGAATACGCTCACGTTTGCATCGAATAAAATGTACTTTAAACTGAGTACTTGAATACGCTCGCGCTCGCTAAAACGCATAATGTATCAAATTATATAGCCAATGGACGCCTACCATATATACATGTAGCATACTCACGCGACATATTTGCAGCAGATATGTCGGCTTAAAAAAGATATATGGCGACTTACCTGTCAAGAGCGCCGCCGCAAATGCCATAGACCTTGGGTGTGTCCTGGAATTTCGCCCCTAAGTTCATACAATCATTTCAGTAACTAGAAATGTACCTGACACTTTGGCACGGACACTGAAGGGTCTCACATTCAAACTCACACACTTCTAAATTTGCGAGTTTTAATGAAGATCGAGCCCGAGGACACGGACGCTCTGCTGGTTCTGGGTGCGGCTTTCCTCCTACAGATGAAGAAAGAGCTGTGCGAGGTGAGGCGGGAAGTCTTTGAGGTACTGATGGCAGAGGAGTGGAAGATCGCCATGAGGAGCCGGCACTACCTAACAACCGATTGCCTTGACCCGCCGAGCCAGTCTGCCAGGATGGTCTTGTACCGATACGGCAACGACGTAAACTTTACACGGAGAGCGTCTGCTGCTTGTGGTAAAATAATATGCATTATCTAATGACCATTACAGAGCGGCGTTCGAAGCACTGCTTCAGAAGGTTCTATTCTATCCCGAAAAACATGGTCTGACGTCGGCCACTCAAGCATCGCTACCACCACCAGATCCTAGGGTTTTGAGTTTTTACGTGGGCTCCATGGAGCAAAGCACGCTGTGTCTGTTGTTCGGCGTCCCTCCAGGCACGCTTTCGCGAACGCTACGTCGGGCTGAGTCAGCCCTGTCTGTCCTCGGCTTTAACAGGCTACGCACCTGCCCGGATCTCATGGCCGTCACCTGACCACCAAGTCGAGCTGGCGAGGCTGGTAGAAGCCAGAGAGCCTCTTTTAACCCCCCAACGCCCAAGCGTTTTTTCGTAAATAAGTGAATATTTCACATGTTGTAGGATACAACGTGTTAGAGACACCGGACACTTGATTTCACTATAGTCCCGCTAAGGTACGTAGTCCTTTTCTGAAAAACGCGACATGCGACCTCTCTGCAAATCCTCTAGCATGTTGTATGTACAGCGTGGCTTGGCCGTTCATGTTGTAAGAGAGCTCATGATATCGCATTTGACAGGGGAGACCGGTGTCCTTTTTATCAAGAGACTGGCCAAGGTAAACAGAAACGCTGCTGGAAGAGGACACATCATCGCACTACAAGACAAAACCGATGCGTTCGCACGAACAACCTTACTTATCTTTGTTACCGTCGCCCAAACTGCCACTACTCATCATGGCAACTGAGCATCACTCTCGTGGTCGCCAGTGTCTGCACTGCTGCTTGGTGAAGGTGCGTCGTCCTCAGCTTCGTCTTCTTGATCTTCGTCTCCTTCGGTTTCATGACGCTTGCGCTTCTTGCCACCACCAGTTCCAGCAGCCCGATTCTGGATATCGCGCCCGCAGCGCGGGTTAGGACGCTTTGATCCATTCTCCCACTTGTTGTGCCAAATCTGGAAGCACGTCATGGAGTTGCCAGGGTAGTGCTTCCACGCCTTATTGCACAAATACAATCTGCAGCAAGCCCATTAGACCGACTCCCCACCTCCGTCCTCCATCGCTGATAGTACGTACCGAGTTTTGTCTGACTGGCTGCATGCAGAGCAGTAATACTTGGTAGCGCGGCGTTCTCCGACCTTGCGCTTTAGAATAGAACACACCTTGCACTGCCGTTGACGGCGCTTACGAACACCATTGACAATCTGCCAGTCTGGACATTCAACTGGCTCATGGTCCCTTGGTAACGGAGCCAGAAGTGCTGCATCCTCATCCTCGTCGGCTTCTAGATCTGACTACAGGAAATGTCAGACTCTTGTTAATATACAGCATGTAGCACATCCAACATGTATATGTCTTCACAGGGCCCATAAATTCATACAACATGTGACACATCCAACATGTATCTGTCTCCGCAGAGCCCACAGATCCATACAACATGTAGCACATCCAACGTGTATACTTACCCCTTCTGCGAAGTCTTCTTTGTTCAGCTGCAGGAGTTGGGCATGCAGTTCCAGCAAAAATTCAGCATGTGAAGCTTGCTTGAGATCCATTCTCTTCTGAGCCTCTCTGAACACGATGTATGCATTCACAATAGCCACGTCGACAAGCCCCATGAAGATTGCCTTGTAGTACTTCTTGCACCATGTCTGGAGCTGCAGAGAATATCGCTGCAGACGAAGCTGGTCGTGGATATCGACTCCACCCATCCAGCGGTGGTAATCACGCACCATGGCCGGGCAAGGAACGACGTGGCGTCTTCCTCCAGTTCCTCTCGTGCGTCTCCCTGTCAACACACGACTTGCACGGTTAGAACAGATCGTAGGGAACTAACTCGTAGCGCGTACATACGGCAGGTTTCCATAGCTCGACTTGAACCTGTCCCCAAGAATTGCACGGGTTTTTCGGTCCCACCAGACTAGACCCGTCATCAAAGCACAATTTCGTGCCACGGCCATTCGCGTTGCGCCATGCTCGATCCGCTGAGGTCGATCTCGGTTTTTCTCGACAATTTCCTGGGGATAACCGACACGATCACCTATAATAGTACCAATTGAGTACACGTTGCGCTGCAGCAGTTGAAAAGCCAGTTGAACTGACGTATAAAATCTGTCAGTAACGACAAGGTGATAGACCTCATCCTGGGGAGCGGGTAAGACGGCTTCCAGGTTACGGATCACTGCAGACGGCCCGGTGTTTGGATCTGCTGAACGCTGGCATTCTGGCACATTGCCAACTTCTGCTGCGTGTTGCGCCTTTCCGCAGTACACCTCAAGTCTACATGTTGTAGCAGACATCATCAAAAATGAAACACACAGTCAGATACAACATGTTCACTTAGGCCAAAAAAAAAATGCGGATCCGCTTTGGACCCGCATCGTGTTCATACCTCATGCAATACGCCGTAGACGCACAACACGTCAGGAACAGTTTGGTTCCCCACTTGTGAGGCTTTGCCTTGAGATACTGCCGCGTTGGATTCTTTCGGTTGCGTGACGGAATAATTCCCTCATCGAACGATATGACGGGCGGAGTAATGTATCCCCTCGGAAATCTCTCCTGCAGCGTGTCAATGACAGAACGCACCTTCCAAGCTCTGTCCGACGCAGCACGGACGTCGGCGTTGTTGGTGAAATGGAGATTGGCCATGATATGCTCGAACCGATGGCGAGGCATGTAGTCGTTGAAAGTGCCTCGGGGCACAGCTCCAACCCGTTCGGTAGACCAATGGTCTCGGAACCGTCGACGCTGCGGGTTCAGCATCCGCGCCATCAGCAACCCCAGGACATGTACGATCTCGTGGGGCTCGATGTCATCTTTCTTGGCCTCACGCACCATGAACTCTTCCCTTGATTTTTTGCCCGGTGTCCTTTGCTTCTCATACATCCTGTCGACACATGCGGTCAGGTTCTGCAGGAAGTACCGGTTCGACTCTTTTGCCACCTGCCGCCAGAACTTCTTCGGCATGAAAAACAGGAACAAATCCAGCGGAGACTCTGCCAACTGCAAAACTTCAGATGTCGGTCCAAAATCGCCAGAGTACAGGTTCGGATACTTTTCATCCGGTGGAAACTTGGCGGGGTCTACATGTCACCACATACGAGATGATACTGTGAGAACATGTTGTACAATACAGCATTTTCCGCACGTACCAAGTTCCCAACCGCTTGCTCGCATTGCCTTCATGCTTTCATCATCTTGTGCGAAGCCCACCATCTCATCCTTACGCAGCTCTCTCCATTCCCGGGACAGACCACCAGTATCCGAATCAACAACAGCTGGCTCGATCTCATTTAGATCGGTGCCATCATCACGAACCGCTGCGTCCGTTTCCTCACAGCTGTCTTCATCACTTGAACTGCCTTCATCATCTGCGGTTTCATCCCCGTGCCTTGCCTTGGGTCGTTGTAGCTCTTCGTCGTCATCGTAGAAGCCAATCTCCGTCTCAGCGTCTTCACAATCTGAATTGAGCACCTCGAATTCTTGCGACTGTGTTGGGATAGATTCGTCGACTTCGCCGTGGTGAGTGCAGGAGTTTGCCGGTGAGCTTGGCCGTGGAACTTCACTTGATTGCGGAACGGTACTGGGTTGTGCAGCGGTACTCCTATAGTTGCAGTAATACAAATCGGCAAGATCAGCATGTTGTATGGCGCACATGTTGTATCCATTTTGAGTAAACATGTTGTACCTGTCGTCATCTCCATAAGTTGTATCATCACGCGGTGGACTAGTTGGATGTTCTTCATGCTGTTCAATCCTACATGACATACAACATCATCGGTTAGTACATGTTGTATCATGCCGCCTGAAGCAAAGTCGTACCTTGTTGCGGGTGCAGCAGGTGATGGCGGAACCTCAGCAATGCCCACTGTTCCAGGAGAAGCTTCCGACGTCGTGCTCTCCACTTGTGGGCTCTTCGTCTTCTCCTTCTTCTTCTTGGCCTCTTCAATTGTCTTCCTTGCACGCGCGTGCTCCAAGGCGCCATCAACCTCGGCAGATGCAGACGCAATGCAGCGCTGCTCAGCTGCAGCGCGTCGCACAACACTCGCCTCTTTGGCAAGCTGTGCGCCAGTTAGCTTGCGAGGCTTTTTAGTAGGGGCCTTCTGCTTCGCTTTCTCCTTCGTCTTACCCTTGGTTCTCGATTTGTTGGACGTCCTTTCTTCCTCAAAGCCGAGTTCCTCCTCCTCCCCTAGCACCTCTTCGTCTTCGTAGTCACCGTCGTCTTCATCGTCGTCTTCGTCTTCTTCGGATACGAACTCTTCGTGAAGCGACTTGGTTATCGACGTCTTCGTCCGTCTTGCTGGGGCCTTCTTGCCGGAACCCGCCACGGTCTTAGCTGCCACCGCCCGCCTCTGCTGCGCGATGGTGCGCTTCTGCGCCTTTAAGTACGACACATCCTTGCCCGTTGGGGGTCGTAATTGTGGTCGGGGCGTGCGAGCTGACGGCAGATCTGCGTCGTCGTCAAAAGCCACGTCGTCCTCCCTGTCCCCAGCCAAAAACGCAGCATGTTCCTGCATCATTCGCTTTCGCTCAGCTGGAGGCCTCCCCTCCAAACGTCGGACGAACCTCTGGTGCTCGCTGCGAGTCTCGCGCGGTGGCGGGGTCTTCGGTGGCATCCTCACTTCTTTCTTCTTCGGCGTTTTTCCAAATGACTACGCACCACTGATTTCGGAAGGGGAGGGGGGCGGGGATGGGACAGTTTTACTGAGTCTTCTATGTACTAGAGCTACCTAGCCCTGTGCATCGGGAAGGTCGCCCTGTTATGCTCGGGATTTGCCTATACTTGACTTTACTATACTGAGGCCGGTTTTCGAGCCAATCCCTATCAAACATGTTGTATGTCTTGGACATACAACATGAATCATGTTGTCAGATACAACGTTTGGGCGTTGGGGGGTTAAAATACATTTGGGTTTATCGACGGAAAGAACTTTCGGGTACGTTCAATTTATTAGCAATGCTGGGAAACATGTCAACAGTCTAACAGCGTTGTCTAACGTTTCGTAGGTGCAGCAGCCGTCTAACAGTGACCTCCAGAACGCAATGTACAACGGTTGGCTTCATACCGTATTCGTCACCGGGACAATTTGCTTCGCGCCGACGGCTGCATTATTTGGTGTAAGCACAATTGCCCCGGGTCGTGGACTGACTCCGACACCTCACTCGGCTTCCGAAACAAACTGCTAGATCCAACGTGTTGCCCAGACTCTCGCATGAACGTCGTGTCGGACTCAGCATTTCCATGTGGAGCTTTGATGAGAGGACGCATCCTGACGCCCCTTAAGGACGGAGAGCTCGAGCGCCTGCAAGGCACAGAAGACTACTGAGTGCACAATCTACTGGCGTGAAAAGGTTTGTATATTTTCGAGGTTAAGTGGAGAGAATGTTAAGAGATAACGACGTTACTGCAAATGAAGGACCTCATTTTGGCTTCCAGCTCATCGGCTCCGTCTCAATCCTTCTTCGTCAACGCGTTGATCAACATAATCATCTCTTGATTGCGAGCACGATCTTCCTCTCGGTCACGACAAACGCGATCCTCCGCTTCCTGTTTCTCGATGCGGCGACGCTCCTCGGCCTCGGCTTTCGGCGTTGCTCCTCCTCATCGCGGCGAGACTCTGCCTGGCGCTCGTTCTCTTCGCGGAAGAGCAGAATGGCTTCAAAGAAGCTACCGCGGTTGTTGTTAGCCGCGCTCTCAAGTCCTTCCAGTTGGCCTTCAGTGCATTGGTAGCTTTCGTCGCATGAATACGCTTGCCTTTGGCGAAGCTGGCTTCTAGAGTCTCTTGATCGTCGTCACCCCGGGACCTCTTGGAGCCGACCAAGTCACGGAAGGCAGTGAAACCAGCGCCTCCAAGACGATTCGAGTGCGAGTTGAGCTCCGGATACTTCTCTCATCTTCGGTCTTGTTGTGGCTGCGGACTAAACGACCTTTACCGGAACGGTGTTGGATTTGAGGAAGATCGTTGCCGTTGTTTGATGCTGTGCGCGGTGGTGGCAGACCTGCCGATGCAGGACGGCGTGTTGGTGGCGTTGGTCGCAGGGTGAGGGAGACATCTCCGAGTTCTTCAGTAAATAAAGGGGTCTCCAGCAGACTCTGAAATCCACCGCGAACTGGGGCACGATTGACGTCTTCTTACGACACCACGGTATCAGCATTTTCCCTACGGAGTGAGACTGCGGTGGCTTCGCTACGGAGTGAGCTGGCCATCCGAGTGACCCCCGTTCAGTGCTGCATGTAGAATGTCTGGGTCGTCGGCCTCGTAAAACCTGCGGTCTCGTTCCGCGTCAAAGCTGAACTCCGGGTCCGTGGCACGTCGGTTCACATCCGCCTCATCATCGAGTTCGATGACATTGGCCTTCTCGTCAATGGACCTCTTCGCTTCTTTAGCTTTGAGGATGTGAGGATGTGAGGTGGCATATCCGCGACACCGGTGGGCTTGCGAGTGCTGTACAGCACCTTGAACTTACGTCGTAGACTGTCCACGTCTCGTTCAGGCGCTCCACGGGGGCGATTGGCGTTGAAGGCCATGGTGAGCCGTTCCCATTCGTCCTTGCCCAGCGGTCGAACCTTCAGGATGATATCCAGAAGACGATTGATACGGAGTAGTTAGTGGTACCAGCGTTTCGGACCATCGTAGTCGAAGTTGGAGAGCTTGCTGAAGGTGGATCTACCTGCCGTTAAGCAAATTGAAAAGTGAAAGACAGTGTTGCCATCCCGCGTTGCCTTAGCCAAGCTAACCAAGGAGAACAGCCCCTAAGATTCACTAGCGACTTTGAGATGATGCAGGGAAACTTCAACGTGGTTTGGCGCGAAACCTGCGCGCGCAAATGCCATTCAGCACCCGGGCTGATACCTTGACGATATCTGAGCACCACTCAACCTTCGCGCCAAAATCTCGAAGAGCACGTGCCTCAACCTCCAGAAGGATCTTTGCGACATTAACCTTGTTCTTCTGTACATTCTGAACTGCGGGTAGCTCTCCTACGGGTCTTCCTCCTCTTGGCGGTCTTGGTGACGGCAACCATCAAGCCCGCAGCGACAGACAAACCACAGATCGTCGCCGTAGTCGACGGTAACCTCTTGACCGCGCTTGATAGGGCGTATAGTTGCCACGACCACGGTAGTGCAACGGCCGTTACCGACTTCCATGAACTTGGCTACAGGCCGACAGGAGTGATTAACCAACCGCATCAACCCGCCCATTTTCTCTGCGAATGGCAGCACGAATGGGGTAGTCTGGTTTCTCGGGCCGTTGGTGAAGAACGAGTGGGTAGCCCAGGTTACGGGGATGTTGAGCTCACGAGGCGCTAACGTGCTCAATTTCACCAAGGTACTGCCCCAACACTTCACCCTTGTCAACGGCTTCCGCCGCAACCCCGCCGAACCATCCTGTACGCTGATTCTTTTCCAGGTAGATACGCGTGGACTCTTGCAACCCGCTTCCACACCGACCTTCGTATGGGTGCAGTAAACAAGCATCAAAGGGTTTCGGCGAGTCCACGCGACACGGTGAGGAACAATCGCACCATCCAAAGTGAGGCACTACAGGGAAGACAGTTGGTAACGGATTAAACTGCGTCCGAAGGTGAGCGACCCTCCACGGCCATCTTGCTGGCATGAAGACGTCGTCGCTTCTGGTGGTGTGCACCAACTCTTGTATTGTACCCGCCGGTGCCTGTGTCTTTCCATCCGGGCGAATTGGTTGCCTTAGCGGGCGACGAGTACGGGGTCGCGCGTACGGCTCCGCTGTTTGACGAGAGTTCCGTCCGCGATGACGAGTTGGCAGCGTCTTCGACGTTCGGCGGACTGGAGATCGGGGCGGCGTTAGTAGAACTGGTGACGACGTTGTCGGACTGTGAGATGCCTGGGAAGGTCTTGCCGGTGGTGGTGGGGTTTCAGATTGGGGCTTGCTCGACTTCCAAGGAGGGATCTGTGTCCCATTTTCACTGCAGGTACTACAGGAATCGTGGCGTCCAGACGCCGGGATGTTGGGTGGCGAGGTTTTGTCGCTGAAAGTGTCGTAAATGCAGCGCGAACTCCAGTGGCTTCACGAGTGCACTAGACGCACCATTTGCCTTGCAGCAGAGTCAGTTAGTAGACAGTATTGGGATCAAAACATGTTGCACCACGAACCTTTTGCCTTTGCGGAGTCTCTGCAAATTTCGAATTGATCAACTTCTCTGGCTGTCGGAAGATAAATGTCGTTGAAGAGTGACGGATGCTTACAAGGAGTGATGTTCATCATAAATTATACAAATATCAAGCACAACCGTTAGCTGGCTACACAGTGCATAGATCTAGGGGTAGGGAATTCTATCGACACGATATATATGCCTTCCGACGATGAATGTCGGCATAAGCCCCGACATATTTGCTGCAAATATGTCGGATGAGTATGCTATATATGGTAGGCGTCCAATAGGAACAGGAATCAGGTAATGTAGTACCTTTAATTAGTAAATCCAGTGCAGACGTAGGAGAGGCTGTGGAGCCCAGGAGCTCCATCCTGTCCGAACCGCAGGGAGGACAACACTTTGTATTCCGCGCCCGACCCCAAACAAGCCTCTCCTCGACTTAAGTTTAAGCACTGGTAGCACTTGTTGGTCCCATCCCCTTTGAAGCCCATCCCTCAGACGAACGCCCAAATTCGTGCGTAGATCGATCGACTTACCAAAGCGATGGCGAGGCCCCAAGCCATCTGTGGAAGCGAGGGGAAGACGTGAGAGAGTAGTTCTTCCAAGTGGAGAACGCGTGTCGAATCAACGGCATCGCAATCGAAAACGCAAGTACTCGCCTTCCAGGCATCGCTGGATCAGTAATGGAGAAGCCGGCATCTGGTTGGTTTCTTCACTGGTCATCGAGAACTCGAAATGAGAAGCACACGTGGGGGATTTTCCGTGAGCATGTGCTCCAATATTTCGAAGCATCGAGCTACCAGTCGGTGCTCCGCGAGAGACTGCAACGCCTCAAGCAAATGGCGGACATCGAGACATACAACGGCGACTACTCAGAACTTATCTTTCGGGTGGAAGGTATGAGCGTTCTCGACCAAGTCTTGAACTACGCAAACGGTCTCAAGCCCCGGACGCGCAACTACGTCAAGCTTGAGAAACCCGAGACGCTGAGCGACGCCATGGACCTAGCTGTCAAGTACGAGATAACCCACTTCGTGGAAGACGGGTGCGATCGTCAAGTTCGTTCCGAAAAGAAGAAAAACGTTGGCGACGACAACAAGAAACAACCACGACGCTTTAAGGGGAAGCCGTTTCGTGGAAAAGGTAGCATTAAACCAAGAGCTAAGTCGGAAAACAAGGAGACTCGTACGTGCCACTTCAAGGCTAATGATACGCTTGGAAGAACGAACAAACCAAACAGGGAAACGACAACCGCGTCAGTGAATGAGGGTCCTGGCGTGGTCGAGAGCGGCACCAGAGCATTAACGTGGGAGAATATCAGCCTCAATGTTCTGTGTGAAAACCCTCTTGTGTATAAGTCGCGGCCACTGTTTTCAGTCGATGGAAGTATTGCTGTAAAGGGTCAGATCATCACAACTTCAAAGCTTCTTCTCGACAGTGAAGCAACAACCATTTAGATTTAAAACGATGGGTTGACGAAACAAGCTCAGCACAACCAAGTTCAGCGGCAGGAACATTCGTGTTAAGCTTGGAGACGATTAAATCATGGAAACAGAGCTTGAGCTACTAGCTCTATCGATCCACATATCGGGACTTGACGAAGCATACGAGTGTGTTGCTGTAGTCTGTACTATCCCTGACGAGTTCGACTCGAGATACCATTTTTCGAGGACATGCAACCGAAAGTCAACTGGAGTAATCGAAGAATCGACGGAACAACGAAACAACGAAACTACCTCTATACAAGCGAGATCAGCGGACCAATCGAGGAAGCCGGACCGGTGAATGCCTTTTGGCTTCAGAGATTTGTCGAGGCGAAAGGCCTGTCGGCGAAAAGATCTGCTCCCCGCAGAGGCGCCGTGCTGGAAACGGATGCGAGGCCCGTGGTTGGACTTGCAAGCGAAACTGCGCAGGAGGGAACCCCAAGGGTTGCCTGCGAGCAAGACGACCGCAAGCCAGTTCGTAAAGCTTGGCGGAGCGAAGCGACACGAGGTCCACTTCACATAGACGTGCGTCCGTGGATACGGATGGAAATAGCACAAGGGGTAAAGGCACCGTCGTCGAGAATATTTTTACGATGGGTGTGGTGGATACTGCGGGTGTGACAACAAGGTGCATCACGCGGAAGAAGCTGAGAAAGTTTCTGAGGATCAAGACCAAGACTCCAGACGAACCTGCTTTTCTTGCTGGTTCTGTCGAATCAGACAATCAAGGATGTCGCGAAGCCTCAACGTAGGGATGAACCTGATAACGTTGGCAGTGCCAAGGCACATCGTTACTTGGAGACAGACTGGGACAGTTTTCAAAACAACCCAGCCTATGATCTTCTGAAGTAATTCAAGGACACCGTATTCCGGCCGGAGCTACCGGAAGGTTTACCAGAAAAGAGAGAGGTCGAGCATTGGATCGATGTGAAAGATCCCAATCTCGCCATGTACCGTCAGCAGTAGCGACCGCACATACCGCTCCGACATTATGTGTCCGAAAACCCGTTGGATGGCATATATTTCATGATTACCGATACTTGAACACCAACACTATTCATCAAGTATTCCCATAACCCGAAAAGAAGATATCTTCGATGTCATGACTGGAGCTTACTACTTCTCCCCTTTGGACTTTTCGCGTATTATCAAGTTCGTCTACGGGAAGGTGATATCAAGTACACAGCTTTTCAAGCTCCGAATGGACTCTGGGAATATCTCGTGTTGCCGATGGGTGTATGCAATGCTCCTGCGACAATGCGTCGCTTCACATCCAAACTGTTTCGAGGCTTGGAGCAGACGAGATCTTTTTCCGACGACTTTTACATCTTCACGAAGTCTTGTGACATCCAAGAGCACCTGCGAGCTCTACGGAAACGCTGGATATCTAGAGGGGCAATAAATTGTACGTGAAACTGGCCAAGTGTGTCTTCTGTGCGAAAGAGATACCATGTCTGGGTGACTAAGTGGGTCACAATGGAGTTCGCATGGATCCCGATAAGGTCCAAACCATCCAGAATTGGCCGGTGCCTCGGACACAAGAAGAGCTTCACAGCTTTCTGGGTCTACAGGTACGTACAACGTTTCTGTCCGGAATATGCTTCGTTGACAGCAATAATGTTCGCTTTGCTGAAAAAGATTCATTTCTGCGATGAGCAGCTTTTCAAGGAGCTGAAGCGACGCTTGTGTAATCCTCCAGCACCGCACTTGCCTGACTTCAGCAAGCCAATGCATCTGCGTCCTGATGCAAGTAAGTTCGCAGTTGGTAGAGTGCTGTTCCAGGTGATCGATGGTGTTGAGCAACCCATTGCCTACACCAGTGGAAAGATGAGTCAGCTGAGTTAACCTATCTAACGCAGCAGCAGGAACTTCTAGCTATTGTACACGAGCTGAAAGCTTTCAGGAGATACTGCTTGGATACGCCACCCATCATCGAAAAGGACCACAAGAGCCTGGAAGGAATCTTCACGCAAAAGATGGCTAATCGACTCGCACGGTGGTATGACTCTCGCGGAATACCAGCCGCAGTTTCCATACATACCAGGACAGAAAAATAGAATCGCTGACGATTTGAGTCGACGACCGGATTTGCAACCGGAAACCAAGTACTTTCATGACTTGAATGTGACCAGCTTCGATGAAACTTCATTCCGACTTGAGATAAGTGCGATGACAACGGACCGTGAGCTGATCGAGTCGATTAAAACCGCGTATACCAACGAACGAGAAGCTCAAGCCATATTCGCTGCTATCGCAAGGAGAAGGGAACGTACGAACAAGCGTGTCGACCGTCAGCACCGGAAGCGATATCGGTGTTATCATGAAGATTGCGGAGTGCTGTGGTATTAGACAACGAGCGATGATACACCTCTGTGTCAAACTCAGTGAAGATTCGTCAACAGATTATTATTCGTGAGTGCATGATCCCAAATATGGATGACACCCAGGTGCTGAGCGAACGTACGATGTCACGCCAGTGGTATTTGATTAAGATCATCAAGTTCATCCAGAAGTATATCGATGTGTCGAAGAAATAAACCTCGGTTGTCCAAGCCACCAGGATTGCTGGAACCGCTTAGTATTTCTGAGGAGAGATGGCGATCAATCTTCATGGATTTCATTACAGACCTTCATCGTACAGCACGGAAAGCGTATTCAATTTGGGTTGTCGTGACAAAGAGATGTCATTTCGTGCCGACAACCAAAATGGTAACCGCTGAAGGTGTTGTTCGTTGTTCATTGAGAACATCTGGAAGCTTCACGGAATGCCTGCAAGCATTATCTCAGATCGAGATCGGAAGTTTGTGTCTTCTTTCTGGCAATAAGTCTTCAAGTCGATTGGAACGAGCCTGAAGATGACAGTTGCTCACCGGGCACAGGGTGATGGCCAAACTGAACGGATGCACCGGACCTTGGAGGTGTATCTGCATTGCTTCGTGGGACCACTACAAAATGATTGGGACGTTCATCTCGCAAATGCCGAGTTTGTGGTAAACTCAACCGTGAACCCCAGCACAAAGATGGCACCTTTTGAAGCAGACCTCGATTATATTCCGCTCAATCCATTGCAGCTGGCCCTGGACCATCTACGGAATACTCCAGAAAACCGACGTCGTGTCTACTTCCATGAATACCAAGCGTCAATCCTGCAGCACTGCCGAGAAACACTAGCTCAAGCGCAAGATCAGATGCGTGACGTGTATGATTACAACCGAGTGGAAAAGCCTTCAAAGTTGGTGATCTGGTTTACCTCAGCACGCAGCATCTTGACCCGAAGCATACTGGATTGCCAAACTCGTCCAAGTTAGGGTCAAAGTGGATTGGACCCTACGAGGTGGTATGCAGAATTCACAACCACGCGTACGAATTGAATATTCAATCTGGCAACAAGAATTGAATATTCAATCTGGGAACAAGCTTCACCCAGTCTTAATACCAGCTCGCTGGAACCATACTAAGAACCTACATATGACGACCGGGTCTTGCAATAGCGCCTGCAAAACTCCGATGATAATTCTTTCCAGTCAAGGGAAACGCTCTTCAGAAGCTGGTTGAACCAGTCACGGGCGGATACTGGAAGCTTCTGCTTGAGCTCTTCTATGCGAGTCTTGTTCGTCCTAGCTCCCTGGGATGTCATGTGCACGAAGCGATCCACCAGTGAACACGCTCTCGCAATGTCGCTCTGGGATCAAATTCTCCGATGATACTGGAATTTATGAAGGGTCTCATAGTCAGCAGAGTCGTTCCAGACTGTCGGTGGGGCGCGGCACTCAGGTTGGCAACCTCAGGAGGCTCTAGATCATCCGATGACGAATTACCGGGGTCCGAGCTCGTGTAGCTGAAACTTCCACTAGGGTCGGGGGCATTCCCGCGCCTTCAGGCTTCCGAGGAGCATCTCGACCACTATCTGAACGTCTATCACTCTGTTTCCGGGGCAGATCGCGCCTGGGAGTCGCTGGGCGCCTTCCTTCAGTCTTGACGTCGGTCATGGCGCCGCTTGAGCGTTTGAATCGTCGTAGCAGTCGTGGTGACCGCGCCATGCCTTCCAGCCTTCGTGCACTTAGTGTAATGGGTCTGCTTAGACCTATTATTGGCGTACACGTGCGCTTACGTGTATGAGGAAGCGTGCAATTTGGTCAGACTTAGTTTAAATATACTTATTTAAATAAGTATAATTAAACTAAATATAAACGACTTAGAACTGCAAATACCGTAAAATATAAACTGTTATTGAATTTGGCGCAAAGCTAATTGTGGAACCTCCAAAAACTGTTGTTATCTATTTCTAAAGGGTCTGCCAACGTGTGGTTGGCAGAAACTCTGCTCAGTGATTGGTAGAAATCCGTTACTTTCTACCAATAATATGCACAAACGCACACGAACCACCGTGATTCGTCCATGTAGTCATTGGTGTGTACAGCACACCAAGGTCTGAGGCCCATTTCCAACCTCTAACAGTTATCCTAACTGTTAGGGTTACAAGTGGTGCAACCACTTGGACGTGTAACCCCGTTACAACATCCCCCCGTTAAGATTCGACGTATCGATCGCGACACGTCAATCAACAGACCTTGACAAGACCGTCAAGTTCCCGAGAGAATTCCGAGTTCATTTTGCAATGGTCTCACGTCTCCGTCCGCTTCTGCGGACGCGCAAGCTTCACCTGCCGCCTCTGCAGCAGGGACAACAACCCCAGCAGCCGCCAGTGGTTCGACAGAGAAGCTCTCTGTCACCACGTACCACGATCTTTATCGATCTTCCGCCAGCATGGGCTGCCAGAGACCATTGTCTCGGATCGAGACCCCCGTTTCACGGGTCACTTCTGGACGTCCGTCTTTAAAGTGCTTGGCACCCAGCTGGATATGTCCACGGCGGACCATCCGCAGACCGACGGTCAGGCTGAACGCGTGAATCGCGTCCTGGAGGACATCCTCCGCAGCGTATGCGCTGACACGCCGAGGCGTTGGAGCGCTATGCTCCCTCTCGTTGAGTTATCAATGAACAATGCAGTGCATGCCTCGACAGGCTTCACCCCATTCTACGTGAACGGCCTTGCGCATCCGCGCGTGCCGCTCACTCCACCACGCGGTAGCCTCGGGCTTGGTGGGGAGAGGCTGTGCCGTCGCTCGACTCCGAGCTTGCTGATGTCAGCCCTCTTGCTGTTCGTAAGCAAGTCGATGACTTCCTCTCGACGAGGCTTAGTGTCTTACGCCGGAACAAGCTGATGTCAAAGGCAGAAGTAATGTGTGGAAATTCAAGGTCGGTGACCACATTTTACTAAACGCTAAAAACCTGCCGACATACACAGTGTCAGCCGTCTTCAAGACGAAGTTGCGGTCGCGCTTCATCAGGCCGTTCACGGTCGTGACCAAGAAGGCCTGGCATACACGCTTGACTTGCCAAAGCGAATGCAAACACATCCCGTGTTCTATGTGGGCTTACTCAAGCCAAATCGGGACCCGCAGGGGTGCGCGCGGAGGCGCTGGCGCCGACGGCGCGCGCGCGGTCTGCATCATCTGCATCAGCAACGTCACCTGACCCCGCAGCTCCGCGAGCTGAAGCTCCTGGTGCAGTCGAGCGGTCAAGGACTGAGGCTCCTTGAGCCACGCCACTCGGCTCTCGACCTCCTCCAGCGAGGCCATGCGAATGCCACACGCGCTCCATGTTCTCTTGGAGAGACTGAATCTGACTCTGAAGAGTCTGGATCAGCTCATGTCACGCGCGTTGCGCCAG
The DNA here is from genome assembly GCA_018806915.1 of Phytophthora colocasiae. Lineage (NCBI taxonomy): Eukaryota > Oomycota > Peronosporomycetes > Peronosporales > Peronosporaceae > Phytophthora > Phytophthora colocasiae. The sequence goes on from JAGKQI010000045.1 coordinate 774,659, forward strand.
ATAGTGATCGCCACACTCGTCGAGTATCGCGCTCCGCTGCGAATCGGCCTCCTCCGCCGCTGCTCGATGAGCAAGGTGAGCTTCACTATCATGTGGATGCCTGATGGCGCGCCGTCGTCGCCAAGGTCACAACCAGTATATGGTGAAGTGGCGTGGATACCCTCACTCACAGAACTCGTGGGAGTTTGAGGTGCCACTACGGCAGGATTTCCCAGACGTCGTGGACGCATATGATCGGGCACACCCGGTGTCAGACCGCCCGGTTGGCGTGAGACGAAGTCACCGGGTGCCAGCACTTCCCACTAAGGTGGGAACCCACACGGTCGTTGCTGAGCTCAGGCTTTGACCCACAGCTGCTACACTTGCAGCGAGTACGTCGGTGCCGTCGATGTGGCATCGAATGCTCATACTGCAAGCGCAGTAGAGCTACATACGCCTGGCGCGCGTGTGTCAATGGTCTATGACCCTTTAACAACACTGGCCTATGGCCCAGAGCTTCGCGTTCATGAAGCGAAGCGAAGATGGTTCGTGATGAACAACCGTCTTAATGATGTTTTGTCAAGACAAGGGGTGATGGAAGCGGATTCTATCCGATCACATTACGCTAGAAGCGTTCAATGCATATGACTATGTCATGAGGCATCGTGGATGCCAGGGATGCCAACGCCTCTGGTGTTTAAAACCCCGCATGCTGCGTAGCAGAAGGAGATGGGTATGCGACAGCTTAGCTGTCTGGTGCTCGTTTCAGTGTTTACGGCTGTGTTGAACACGTGTGTTTGCAATACACCGTGTCTGTGACACATAGTGGCGCTTGCGCCTGCTTGACGGACAACTTGGGCATCAAGCCCTGCACACAGTGCTCAACCGTGGCTTGCAGTAGCTGCGGAGCTAGCGGGCCCAATTGCTGTGTGGTTGTTGGAACTGTTGGGCGCCTGGGAGCCCTGTGGATCACTGATCCGGCTCTATCGTTGATACGCCACCTGTGGTCTTCTTTCCGCGCTCGTAGAGCCCCTTGACTCGAGTCAGTAGGCTTATACGCTTGGAAAGCATTGGGCCAAAGTGTGTGCCAAGTGGCATCACGTACGGAGGCGTGTAGCACGCATAAGAGAGAGCGCCATCGACACAAGGTGGCGTACCGTGGCCATCGGCCGATAATCGCGTCTTTTGTTTACACTTTCCGGATACGGTATCCGGAATCTTGGTGGGGGAGAGTGTAACGGGGATGTTACACGAATGTCTACCGTTGGTGTGTGACACCCATGGATACATTTATGTAAGTACATTATAGTGTGGCACACACGGGTACACACGTCACAGTTCTGTGTGTGACACATCGTATCTCACACGTCACATGTACCCATGTGAGGGCGGCCCACCTTGTACGAATCGCACTTCATCTCATTGATGATTATCAATACTAAGTTGTCATCGAAAAGGCCATACTTCTTGGCACAGACGATGAATTTAATACATGCACTATTACATACATGTACTCGGTTCGCATATCCGTGATCTGTTCAATAGGTTCAAAGTGTCCTCGAAGGAATCGATAGTTCAAGATTCGTGTTAATTTCTTACCCTTTTGCCTTGAAGAGGTTGGTTAATTGTTGTTGAGCCAAGACTAAAACGTTAGACGACATCCACGTTAATGATCTGCTCTCACGATTCTATTTGATTAGAGTAAGTGTTGGCCACTACTGTAGTACTATCGCCGTGACGGATGAATGCGCATGGTATTTTCTCAACTTCCTCAGTGACTGTACGCTCGGCATGATCGTCAGCCTAGCGTTCTTACGACTGCAGCAAGAGCTGGCATTTTCGATGAATTGGGTGAACATCCAGGAGAGTGGCGATTACGGTGATCCACCGTCGTATCGGGTGTGTGTAGTCTGTAACACAGGTGTCAGCATGGTAGTTCGCTAGATTTTCAGTCGACAGCAACACTTCCTCCCCGACTTCGAATGTTTGCTCCGCTCTGTTCTTGTTGTAGTACGTGCTCATTCGATCAGACGCCTTCTGTAACTCACGGACGGTAGCGAGGCGATCAGCCTGAAGCTCAAGGAACGTCTTCCTCGTAGCTTGGCGTTGGCTCTCAGCCCCCTTCGCGTGAGGTAGGCTTAAAAGGGTTGCTGATTGAAGGTAAGTAGCCTAAGTTAGCTTCGAATGGTGCCATCTTAATAGACTGCTGGTATCTCGAGTTGTATGCGAATACAGCCAGAGATAGATAGGATTCCCAGTCCGTAGATGATCCATTCGAGAAATCTCGTAAATAATTCTCAATTGTGTGGTTCAGCCTCTCTGTGACTCCATTTGCCTGATGACGAAAAGCGCTTGTCAGCTTTTGTCTGGTTCCCAACATTTGGCACAATGTTCTCCATACAGTGGCCGTGAATTTGGGATCTCGGTCCGAAAGGATTTCCGCAGAAACACCATGCAAAACGAATATGTGGTCTCGGTAGATCTCCGCGACTTCCTTGGTCTTCACCCTACTATTGCACGCGACAACTCTTTGTCGGCTGGTCCACGACCACGAGTATCGAGTCAGTCTTTGAGTGTGCGTAGGTAGTGCAACGATAAAGTCCATTGCTACATGCGTCCATCGTCCATGAGGGATAGGTTGGCTTTAGAGTAGCTCTGGTGGCTTTGCGTTCCTTGCTTTTGTTCTTTGGCAGGTCTCACACGATTTCACGTAAGCACTAACGCTCCTCGGCATGTGTCGCCAATAGTAATGTTGTTCTACCGGTCGGAGTGTTCGTTCAATACCAGGATGCCCGTAACATTCCACATCGTGAAACTCGAACAAAATTCCATTTATCAAATCCTCTACAACCGGAATAACCAGTCGAGGTGCAACATCGTTAGATCCTGTGTACGTCAGTTTGTTTTCCTCAAGTGTATATCGATGAAAATGTCGAATTCGAGGTGCATCTTGTGGTGCTTCACCTGACAGAGCTTGTCGGATGGCCTGTGCCTGTGGGTCTTCGTCGTATCTCGACATTGCTTCTTTGACGACAGCTGAGAGACCGATCTCCACGTTTTTCCTAATGGTGCTTGCCGCTACAACTTGTTCTAGTGTTTGTCCATCACGAAAGCCAGCTCGTCTCGAGAAACGATCAGCCACGGTGTTATGGTCTCCTGGTATGTACTTAAACGTCACAGAATATATCACTGAGCTCGTCATACCACCGTGCAATTCGACGCGAAATACTGTTCTGCGCGAATACACTCTCAAGTGATTTAGGGTCAGTCTCGACGACAAACATCCAGCAGGTAAACTCGCCATACTCGAAGGCCGAGCAAAATAGCAAGCAATTCTTTCTCCCGGATCGAATAATTCTTCTCTGCTCCTTTATATTTGCGGTCTTGAAATACTACAGGTCGCTCAACGTTTCCATCCCCTCTTTCTTCTATCTGGTAAAGGACGCTTCCAATCGCAAAGTCGCTCGCGCCCATTCTGAGGAAGAAAGGTTTGTTGAAATATGCTACGGTTAGTACGGGTGTGCTTGAAATCCGTTGCTTCAGTCTCTCAAAGTGCTAAATTCGCTCCTGGCTCCAATCCAAGTTCTTCTTAGACTTTGGAGTATCCTTCGATTTCAACATATCAAACAGTGGACCCGCATCCTTAGCAAATCCATCGCAAAAGCGCTGCACGTATGTGGCTGTTCCCAAGAAAGATTGCAGTTCACTCTTTGTCTTTGGTAGGGGCCACGTCTGTAGGACTTCTACTTGTTTCGGGTCGATTCTAACTCCATACCTACCGATATAATAACCCAGACACGGTATGTAACGGGGTTGCACGTACAAGTGGTTGTACCACTTGTAACTCTAACAGTTAGGATAACTGTTAGAGGTTGGAAATGGGCCTCAGACCTTGGTGTGCTGTACACACCAATGGATACATGGGTGAACCACATTATTGGATGGTTCGTGTGCATTTGTGCATATTATTGGTAGAATGTAACGGATTTCTACCAATCACTGAGCAGAGTTTCTGCCAACCACACGTTGGCAGACCCTTTAGAAATAGATAACAAACAGTTTTAGGAGGTCCATAATTGGCTTATGCCAAATTCAATAACAGTTCTCATTTTACGGTATGTTGCAGTTTAATTTAGTTATATTTGATTTAATTATACTTATTTAAATAAGTATACTTAAATGAAGTCTATTCTAATTGCACGCTTCCTCATACACGTAAGCGCACGTGTACGCCACCTAATAGGTCTAAGTAGACCCATTACACCTGGTAGCACTTTGTAGTCCGTCCCACGACCGACTGCAGTTCGTTCGTATGGAGTCATACGAACGCGGGGTCGAGAACTCCCCAATGGATCAGGGATCCACTGGGACCCCACACATGTCCGTGACGCGCACGGACTGTGCCCACCTGTCGGACCCAGAGTGGGAAGCTCTCCAAAGACTTTCGCAAGTCATTGGAGAGGCGGCGGTAGCGACGATGCTTCGTACGCTATCGCCGACAGAGCAACATGGTGTTGCTCTGGGGTACATTGTTAAGGAGCAACGGGATGTTGCTGCCTCGGTGGCTTCTCCGAAGCCACGCGTGGAGTCGTTGAAACTCCACGTCAGTACCTACACGGGGAAGGAGGACGAGACCCTCCTTCGTTGGCTTGTCGAACTTGACACAGCCGTTGCGGCTCGACGATCCGATGTCGAAGGTCGCGTTCGCCATGTCATGTCTTGTCGGACGTGCGAGGAGTTGGGCCTATGGGCGCCGACTCTCGGATCCTACGTGCTTCAGCACGTACGAGGAGTTCAAGGAGGAACTCAAGCTTGCGTTTGAGCCTCCGAAGAACGAGTTCAGATCGAGAGCGGAGTTTCTCGATCTGCAACAGGGCAAGGATGATGTTCACACCTTTGCCCAGCGTGCTCGATACTTGGTATCGAACATAGTGGCCAACCCGATCGACGAGGCGACCAAGGTCGTCACGTTCATGAAGGGACTAAGAGATGGTCCCATCAAAACATATCTCTTTCGAGAGTATCCGAATACTCTCGAAGAGGCGATCAGCCTTGCGATGCAAGAGGAGTTTAGCCGGCGTCAAGCTAAACTCCATGCGAACGCGCCGAAGCCGACGCTCCTGTTGCGAAGACGGGAGGTCCGGAACCTATGGACCTCTCGAGTGCTACGACTACTGGTCAACAGCAGCGTAAGAACGTCAAGGTTCGATGTCACCTGTGTGGTAACATCGGTCACTATGCACGCAAGTGCACAGCGGGCGGGCGTTCAAAAAACGCCAAGGACCAGTAGGCGCGGGTCGTCCTACTGGTAATGCAGTCTCGCGTGTCGAACTCGGACACGCGACGTTGAAGGCTGCTGCCCCCAGCGAGAATGTTTCTCGCTGCGAGATGCAAGATGACAAGCCAGGCTTTGTCATCCTGAACGTGATGTCGAAGAGAGTAAACTCTCTTCGTGCCCTAGTGGACTCGGGCGCGTCGCACAACTTTGTTCGACAGGGAAGTCTTCGAAGGCTTGACTTCGAAGAGACCGACACGCCTCGCGGCGTGTTGGAGGTGCGCTTGGCAACAGGTGCCACCGTAAGGAGTGAGAAGCGCGTGGCCCGTGTGCGCTTCTCTTACAAACGAAGGACGTTTGTAGAAGACCTTATCTACTTGGATCTAGACGATAAGTTTCACTTGGTATTACGCATGCCGTGGCTTGCACGGCATGACCCGGTGATCAACTGGGAGAAGCGTACGCTCGTACGCTTCAACAACACATGCGCGACAGAGAGCGATGGCCCTGTCAGTGCTGCACATGCACCGGCCGGTGCATGTGGATCCTCAGTTGAGGCAGCAGCGGCCGCCGCTGCCTCCGATCGCCGCCGGCGACCATCAACGACTCCGAGAGTCGTTGGGAGAAAATGTGTGTCGACTCAGAAATCTGAGCCGAAGGGTCGCGGTCACATGAGTGATGGTCAGGTGAATCGCATTCACTGAGAGAAGGTAAAATACCGGTATTACCGGTATCCTTGGAGGTACTTCAAGCCCCCAAGGGTCGCGCCTACGACGTCGCGTCAACTCTGGGATTTGACGAAGCAAATAATATTCGGGGAACCGAAAGGCGTGCGTCAGCTCTGGGAGCTGGCGCCACTGGCGCGTCGCTGCTAGTTCCGGGAACTAGCGAACGTGCTCAGCTCTGGCAGCTAATGATGCGTGTACAAGCGAACACTCGCTAGCGCAGGAAGCTAGCGAGAGCACGTCGACTCCGGGAGTCGACGATGCGGTTGCTTCATCCGCTCCGGGAGCGGATGGAGGCGCAGCGGTTCAGGGAACCGACTGCGCGGCAGGAGGTGCTGGTGGTTGCAAACGCCCAGCACCCGAACAACCTGCGTGCTCACGTGCAGTAGCGCTGCACGCGATGAGCGGCACTCAAGCCGGGCTTGATAGTGCGAGTCAGCGGAAGGAATCCGCTGACGATTGCGATAACGTCCCGTCCAAGGTGGGATGCCTTGGACGTAGTGCGCCTGGAGCTGAGCTCCATGGCAGACCTTCGCGGCGCAAGCTCAGGGAGCTTTGCGAGTCCCAGTCCGTGACTGTGGAGGGTGTGTCTGCAGTGCAGACACCGAGTGTCAAGGCGTTGAACGTCTTGACACGTATTGGTACTGGGTTACAGTACCAGAGGATGCGGTTGGAGAATCCGCCGACGTGTGCGTCGGCGTTGACCGCACTTCCAACGATGAGTTGGAAGCGCTTCGCGCGGGACTTGTACGATGGACGCATCGAACAAATTTGCATTCTATCGGATATCGAGAGAGTGGATCGCGAAGCCGAGGAGCTGAAGCAGCTCGTCGTCGATGGCATCACTGAGGGCGATGACCCCCTCAGTGCGAAGACCAAGAAGCAACGCTTCGAGGATCAGAGTTGGGACTCGTTGAAGTCGAGTCCCTATTACGAGATTCTGCGGGAGTACAAGGATGTACTCCCGGACGAGATTCCTTTCGGAGCTTCCGAAGGACAAGGGTGTACAGCACGAGATTGATCTCATGCCGGGCACGAAGTACTGTGTTACACGGCAGTGGCCACTGCCGCGTGAACAAGTTCGAGCGATCGACGACTTCTTTGAAAGTCGTCGTCTTGCAGGTCAAGTGCGGGAATCGAAGTCCCCGCACAGTGCCCCAACGTTCTGTGTTAAGAAACCACAGGGCGGCTGGCGCATCGTTCATGCGTACAACAAGTTGAACGATGCGACGATACGGCGCAGACGCCGATACCGCGAAAAGATGTTATCATCGATTCGATGGCCTTGAGCACTATCTTCAGTGCTCTTGATCTGCGTGATGGATTCTATCAAATCCTCATGCGTGAGAGGGACATCCCTCTCACAGCGGTAAGCACTCCAAGCGGTATGCTTTGGGAGTGGCTCGTAATGCCACAGGGGCTTAAGAACGCCCCTGCAACGTTCAATAGATGCGTGACGCATCTATTGCGCTCGGTGCGCGACTTCGCACCGAGTTACTTCGACGACGTGTTCGTCCACAGCCGGGCTGTGAACGGGAAGACGGACATTGAGATGCACAAGGTGCATCTCCGGAAGCTGCTAGAGCTTATGAGGAAACATAAGCTCTATGCGAACCTGAAGAAGTGTATCTTCGGGGCGAGCGGGATACCCCTGCTGGGGTGTCTCGTGGGGAAAGACGGCGTGCGCCCTGACCCAGAGAAGGTCAGAGTGATCAATGAATGGCCCACGCCATCCAATGTGATGGAACTGAGGCAGTTCCTTGGGCTTGCCACGTACTTGTGCAAGTACGTGGACAACTATGCGGGCAAGATTCGCCCGTTGTCACAGCTTCTTAAGAAAGAAGCTGAGTGGATTTGGACGACCGAGTGCGAGGAGGCATTCGGTGCAGTCAAGCAGGGCTTGACTGAAGCGCCGATCTTGGCCGTGGCGGACCAAGATCGTCCATTCCACGTAGTGTGCGATGCATCCGACTTTGCAATCGGATGTGCATTGATGCAACACGATCACGAAGGGCGTGATCGTGTAGTCTACTATCAATCGCGTCAGCTGAAGCCAGCTGAGCGTAACTATCCCGTACATGACAAGGAGCTCCTTGCCATGAAGTATGCACTCGAAAGTTCCGAGTGTATCTACTTGGGAGTAGACCGTTCGTGGTCTATACAGACCACGCATCATTGCGTACGGCGATTAAGTCGCCGCACATCTCGCAACGTATGGCGAGATGGTTGTCCTTCTTCGCGGAGTACAACTTCCGGGTAGAGTACAAACCCGGAAGACTCAATGTAGTGGCCGACGCGTTATCGCGTCGACCTGACTATGCGGAGACGGTCGACGCCAACGTAGTTGGCGTCGTGAGGACAAGTGTGCCGTCGTCAACGTTGATTGACGACGTGAAGAACGCGTATGCAAGATATGCAGACGCGAAGGGGCTGCTGGAGTTCCTCGCAGCACCTTCCGACGTGGCACGTCGGAAGCTAACCCCTCATCTTCGAGCTCGTGTACACCGCTATCGTGTACACGAAGGCCTACTGTTGTACAGTGCAGTAGACGACAATGCGGATCGCATTGTCGTTCCGAATGATCATGACCTCCGGTTGAGGATCATGTTCGAGTATCACGATGCCCCCACGGCAGGGCCTCCGGGTCGTGAGAAGACATACACTCTTCTCACGCGTGACTTCTACTGGCACCACCAGTACAAGTGGGTGCGCAAGTACGTACGTGCTTGCGAGGTTTGTCAACGCGTGAAGCCTGCGCAGTTCTCGCAGGCTCCTCTTCAATCACTACCGACTCCGTCGGAGTGTTGGCAGTTCATGTCCATGGACTTTGTCTTCGGTCTTCCGCCTGACAGTAAGCGGAGGACGGGCATCGTTGTCTTTGTGGACCGATTCAGCAAGATGGTTCATCTTGCTGCCGTCCCGGCTACTGTTACAGCCGCGCAGAATGCGCGACTGTTTGTTGACATGGTGCTCAAACACCATGGCATGCCGCTCGACATTGTGTCGGACCGTGATCCACGCTTCACAGTGCGATTCTGGCAAGCAGTGTTTACACTTCTTGGTTCACAATTATCAATGTCGACTGCGGATCATCCGCAGACGGACGGACAAACCGAACGTGTCAACCGCGTACTGGGTGACACGCTGAAGAGCTACGCTCACTCGTTCCCGCACTGGAGCGAGTGCTTGCCGATGGAAGAGTTTGCCATCAACAACTCGGTGCATGCCTCGACAGGGCATACACCGTTCTACGTGAACGCCATGAGGCATCCACGATTGCCGAGCATGCTCGGCGGGGTAGCTTCCTCCTTAAGTGGGGGAGGATCTACGGTTGCGTCCGAACAACCGCAGAATGCAACTGATAGCAGCACACTATCAGCTGCGGTGACGCGTGCGACGTCTCGTTCGAGCAGGAACGAGCGCGCGATGTCTGTGCCGGGCACAGACATGAGAGATGATAGCGAGCAGGCAGGGCCTGCTGCTGACAAGGGCGACAAGCTGAAAGGATTCAGCTCGGGTGCGCTAGACTTTGTCCAGCGAAGACAAGCCGTCATACGGTTTGTCCAGGATGCTATCGCAGCTTTTGTAGATCGATAGAAGCTGAACGCTGATAATGTTGGTAGGGGCAACATAAATGAATTCAAATTGGGTTCATTGGTTTTGTTAGCTACTCAAAACCTACCTAAACATGCAGTGTCTGATTTTGGAGCAAGCAAGCTTGCTCCAAGATTCATTGGGCCGTTCAAAGTACTTGAACGGCACGGCAACGCGTACCGACTGACATACCGTCCAGCATGAGGCTCCACCCGACCTTCTACGTCGGGCGGTTGAAGCCGTACGTGCTGCACGGACTACCTAGGGTTGGTAGTCCGACTGAGGAGTGCGAAAGGCCTGGAAGGCCTTCTCGAGACCGTCGACACGGTCGATCAACCGGTTCACTCTCGTCCCAAGGCCGGACGAGAGGTTCGAGGCAGTCTGAGCTGCCTCGCAGACCTCAGCACGGAGGACACGAACCTCCTGCTCCAGAGCAGCTATCTCAGCGCTCTGTGTCTGCTCCAGCGCAGCACCTCGATCGTGCAGGGCACGATCGTCATGGTCATAGCGTTGACCATGCGGAGGAAGTGTTCCCACCCTCCGCCGCCGTTGCGCGACGCGCGTGGAGCGATCCGCTGGATTGTGGAGCGGATCGTGGCTCATAAGAGAACGAACTCTCAAGGGGTTCGTTTTCGTATTCGTTGGAGAGGATTTCCTCCCCATCGAGATACATGGGAGCCGCGGAACGTCCTGATGGAGGACGTTCCGGAAATGGTGAGGGCGTACGAAGCCCACCATAACTTGCAGGGGTAAGCCCTGCACGAGGAGCGCTGCGGTCAGCCACAGCACTCGGAGCTCCGCGTGGCTCGCGACGACCACGAAGCTCCTTGATGTGATCGGGTACACGGACAACCGTGTACCCCAGGAGATCACTTTCGGTGAGACGTGTTGCGAAGGGTTGGCAACACGGACAGGGTGTGCCAAAGGGAACGGTACATGGGATCCCCGCTTCCATGGACTGATCATGGAGGCGTTCACACTTACCACGCGTAGTGTAAGTGTAGTAGCGATCGCGAGCCGCAGCAACGCGCTCGCGATATGCCTTCGGGTCTTTGTTGAAGTTTTCAACAAAGGCGTTCCACGACTGACAAAGTGCCTGCCACTCGGGCACTTTGCTCTTGCGCGAAGTCTTCTTCGCTGCATAGTATCGGATCTCGTGGAAGAGCCCGATATAGTAGTCACGTCTTTGAGTCTCGGACTCAAAGACAACCTTAGCGGCGACGTCGTCGTCGTTGATACTGTTGCATGCATACAACAGTATCGGGTTCGGTGGTGAACTAGCACCGAACCGGTCATGGATCTCTGCCTCAGTAGGCATTCATGGTGTGCGCACTGGCGGATCAGTGCGCGGGGCAGTGAGCGCCCTCGACATGGGGGACGCTTCATCATCACTGCGCGGACGCTTCGAGCTTGAAGCGTCCGAGGCCTCATCACGAGGTCGTCGAGATCCCACGGGTGGGTCTGACGTGTCTTCAGACGAAGACACGGGAGCGGGAGCCTTGACATCAACCTCCTCCTCCTCGACATCCTCGTCGTAGTCGAGGATGTCTTCGTAGTCCTCTCCAAAGAGTTACCATTTGGTACAATTCAGTTTGCATTTTACATAATTAGTGTCAGTCCTTTATTATAGGGACACTGATTCTGTGAGTCCCGTATTTAGTGGACTACTTGGTTCTTGTATAGCCGAAGGCTAGTGTCTTGCAAGCGAGACTCTAGGAGTCAACTAAACTTCCTCTGTGCTGTGCACACCTACGCAGCCCTGCTGCAGTGCACGATTGATATCGGCCTTTATTTGCCCGTTCGGACACTTCCAGTGGGTGAGGATGCCCTTCGGTCTGAAGAACGTTCCCCTCGTGTATCAGGCCATGTTGGATAACTGCCTGTGGGGATTCGTGAGGTTGTCACCAGAAGAAGAGGCCAAAGTTGACACAGACGTTTTGGAATTTCTGCAACTGAAACCTCAAAACTCTGAAAACCAATCTTCAGACTCTGAAAACCATACGCCGATTTCAGAGATGTCAGATCTCAAAAGTCAAATGACTGTGTTTCAGAGGAACATCCCTGTTCCAACATGTATGAGTCCCGTCCTGGGAAGGTGTTCGTACATCCATGACACTGCACATAGGGCGCCGACTTGGGACCATCTTCGAGCGCATGCAGGGAGCATACTGGTATAGCTGCATGGATCTACTGAGTGGACACTATCAGGTTCAGATGGAAGATTCGAATATAAAGTATACTGCATTTCAAACCGCGGATGGCTCATTTGAATATTTAGTGATACCGATGGGGTTGACGAATGCGCCAGCGACTTTCAATGCAGGAAGACGCAAATTACTTAGTGATCTGGCTGATTTCTGTCTTTCGTATTTTGATGACATCTATGCGTTCACCAGAGCGAAGGATCTCGATTCTCACCTCCAAGCGTTGGTTAAGGTGCTGGAACGGCTGGAGAAAATGACTTTTTCGTGAAGTTGAGCAAATGTGTGTTCTGTTCTCTGGAGATACCGTGTAATGGGTCTACTTAGACCTATTAGGTGGCGTATTTGATTTTATTGCCCTAACCCTAAATGTAACGGATTTAGAATCTAGCATACTAAATCCTAATCAAAATGCAACCACGGTGACTTATTTTACTTAATTATAAAGATTACCGCCTTAGTGTTCTCACTTAGCGATTGGGGGAGTTTTTTTACTTACCCACACTTCTGTATTCCAGCCAGGGTGCCAGTACAAGTGGAACTTCCCATCACCGAAGCCGTGAGCTCCCAGGCACGTACTGCCACCTAAGTACGAGGCGCTCAAGTCGCATTGAATATTTTTCGGGGTGTCTGCTGCCACTTACGATTTCAAGAGAAAGTTCGAGTATGTACCCAGTTGTGACTGAAACATAACTAGGGCTAGGGCGAATATATATATATTACTTCGGATTTGCCTTTAATAAATAATACGGAACTCTTAAACCTTATATGCTGTCCACAGCCACAAATTTCCCCCACAACAACAGTCAGCCCACTCGAATCGAGTCTCGATGGATGGCGGAGCAGACGAGACGACAGACGCGGCGCTCTCTCATAGGCGACAAGAGATCCTTAAGAGCAAGGAAGCCCCAGACGTAAGGCAAAGCTATCTTATAGGCGATTCTGTAGACTAAATCAACGTTTCTTCTAACTAAAAACAGATATTAGCTACTGAAACATCGGAGTCGCCGTCAAAACGGAGATGCGGCTTGGAGCGTTGTCTCCAATCTGCAGCTATGAATCCCCCGTCTCAAAATTCTGTAGTATGTTCTATTCTAACAGAGACAGTTTTTGACAATTGGGAAGCTTTTTTTGCCCACTTCGAAGCCTACTGTAAACAGACATTCCAACCATTTCGGTAAATCAACTATGATCGATGCGTGTTCATATGATAGCTAACATCCTTGCGTGTAGTAAACGGAGTAAAGTAAGTGCGAGCAGCAGAAACAAAACCTCACGTCGTAAGTGGAATTACGACACTTCCATGGGAGACATATACCAGGTTATATTTGTATGCACCCATGGATGGAAGAATCGAGCGCGAGGTGACGCCAAATTTAAATCGCTATGTCTGAGTTTGAGTGTGTACTGATTTAATATTTGTTTTGAAATTATTCAAAAACAATATTTGTAGGCAAAGGCGTCCGTCCAATCCAGCACCTCCGGTCAACGGGCTGTGCTGCAGAAGTAGTAGCTACGCAAAAAGTCACAGAGCTACAGGAGGGCGTATTCACGTCTGAAATTCACGTGACTCGACAACATACAACGCACACTCACCCGGTAAATGCACGAATTTGGGCAGCATATGCAGAAAACAGAAAAATCAACAACCCAGAGGTTATCAGTATGGTGCGTCAGTTCCTTGACGCTGGAACGGCATTCCGACAAATTTTTAAATACGTCACGAACAGCTCAGGTACGATTCGTCAATTTGTATTTTCACAGCGGCAATTTATTCATTTTACCAAAACAAAACTTATTTTAGGCAAACCCGTGACGTTCAAAGACGTCAGAAACTTGATCCAATCGATTCAGAGTGACCTGAGGGAGGAAAGCGTGGAGATTCGTGTTCAAAATTTCCTTGACGAGTTTGTCGCAGATGAACCCGGAAATGTCGCTCGCATTTGTGAGAACGGTGCCTCCTTAGCGACATGTGTCGTTTTCCAAACTGCTGGAATGAGAAAACTGTTTTCTCTATTTCCTGAGGTGGTCTTGGTTGACTCAACTCATAAGACGAATGACTTACGGTACAAGTTGTTTTCGTTTATGGTCACTGATGCATATGGCAAAGGCCAATTTGTACAGCACTCCTTCGTGGATCAAGAAACAGACGCGAATATGTCTCTCGCAGTCGAGGCATTTCAGGAAAACAATCCTGAGTGGACTCAAGTAGAAGTCATCATGGTAAGCATTTGACTACGAAAAAGTTATTTTCTTTTGGGAATTTTCTAACAGGAACACGACTTACGCATAGGTGGATAAAGATCTGACTGAGATTGGAGTGTTAGAAAAAATGTTTCCGAAGGCTCGAGTGCTGCTTTGCAGGTTCCACGTCTTGAAGTGGTTCCGGCAAATTAAAAGTAAGTGTTTAACCAGGTATTCCTGTTCGACGTTCTAATGTTTGATGTGTGATTGCGTTTAGCCGATGCTCGATTTGATTTGAGTAGAGATGTTCAGAACGAGCTACTTCTACGTGTAAGGCAAATGGTTTATGCCAAAAGTGCGAGTAGCTATGAAGAAACTCGCAACGATCTCTTCCGATTACTCAACGATGAGTACAAACAGAAATGTAGCCACTTAATGTCCATGGAGACGACAAAGGGTAACGGAACGCATCCGTTTGTGGAGTATTTTAACACAAATTGGGAGTCGTGTACTGCTCGCTGGGTGGGATACATGCGTTCGGACATCCATCACCTCGGAAACCACACCAACAACCGCATTGAGTCGGGTTGGTCGAAGATGAAACCTGATATCAACGTCAACACGCCCCTCGACCAGTGCATCGAGGTTGTACTGACGTTACAAATGTTCAAGGAGAAGGATTTCAAGCGAAAAACAAATGTACGTTGTGCTTGTAAGGAATTTGTGAACAACTTCGAGCTAATGGTGCTTTATCAGGCCATTGGAAAAACTATACACGCAGAGTACGACGTCGAGATGAACGCAGCACTTAGAGCAAGCAATCCATACGTAGCTGGTCTTATCGTTCCTGGATACCTTCACGCGACAAAGGTCGAGACCTTGTTAGAATTTGCCGTACTACCTGTTTTGATACATTAACTTCCTTTTTTTTGTATATGCCTACTTGACAATACCCTCAGGTGTCGACAATTATCGCCCATCGAGCGGAGCGTCCTGGTCTTTATCGTGTTGGGGATGACGGCTCTGGTGGATTCAAATACGGAGTCCTGGGATTGCACGTGTCCTTTTGCTAAGACAATGCTTCTCCCATGTGTACACGCAATCTACTTTCGCAAAATGGTACGCTTTGTTTTCAAATATCTATGCGGGCATGCTGACTCTCTACTTTCATTCGTATTGTACTCGGGTAGATGCAAGTCAAGCCCTGGATACCATTAGAAAAAATACATCCGCGGTGGCGCACAAGCTACGACATTATCGCGGTGATGGCTACACCTCCAATTACCAACCTTCAGATGAAGCGAGTAGAATTGAAACCTCAAGTCCTAAATGAGACGCAGAAGTGGAGTCTCTTTAAGACACTTCAAACGAAAGTGACGGACATCGCGATTGCTAATGGCACGAAGCAATTCGAAGAAATCTATTCGGCTATGGAGAGATTTTACAACATTCTGGAGAGATCATCGGTGCCTCGAGTTGTTTCGCCTAGCTTAGATGGTAAACAAGGAGGAGAATACCGTGAAACGGAGTGCGTTAAGCAACGACTTCTAACGACAACACCAACAGATACTGAAGGTAACACCGGATCACCCGAACGTGCAATCGGTACCTCGTTACCCTCCATTTGCATCAAGACTGCAAACGGTAGTGGGTTCAAGTTCAACCATAAAGTGAAGATAAGCGGACGCCCAAAGGCGACGAAACGTTCAAGGACTTGGTACCCCAAGAAACAACCTCCTACCCCACCCCCTGAAATTCCTGAATTTGCTTTGGAAAATGAATTTGGCGATGATATGGATACAGATGATATGGATACAGAAGACCAAGATGAAGTTTCAAGTTGGAAGTATGTGACAGTAAGAGAAGTATGTGCTGCTTCACATGCTGCCTTCACCCACAGCAATTGGTTCACTGCTGTGATGAGTGTCCCCGTTCGAAATGTGTCTACTATGATTATCCCGATGGCATGCCAACTCAAACCGTCAGATTTCGTCACCGAGTTAGACATTTGTGGTGGTGGTGTCCTCAGCAAAGGCCTAGTAAAGATGGCTATGGACGCAATGTCATCGTACAAAACCGCACTAGATCGGGAGCGGAGCGCACTGAGAGAGGAGTGTGATCGACCTAGCTCTACCTCTATTCGCAAAGAGGTGATCAATTTGATCACCGAGAACGCAATCGGTGTTACTTTCAATCCCAGTCCAGATCGAATCCCTACAGTTTATCCTGATACTGTCATTGAGGCGATGTCCACCTTTCACGAAAAACGGAAACTCATCAGAGCTGTTGACACCTGTGCCCAGTGGGTTACCACAGAAGCCGAGTATCGTCACATCAGTACCAAACGTGTTGCAGGTATTCTCGCTGCAATTAAAGAGACATCGGTGTACAAAAATGTGGAGGTGGCCCCCAACCAGGTACGTTTGTAATTATGGTTGTGCCGAACGGAACCATACTAAACTACTGCTGTCTAACACTCAGGTTGCATTTTTTCATGAACTCCTAGCTTTTCAAGGGGACGAGTGGCTTAATGACATGTGCATCAGACTAGCAGTGAATACCATGGCTAAAACTCGGCCCGATGTGCGTTTTGCAGATGCCAGCATGTTTCAATTTATCAAGCCTGGCGATCTCAACATCAACGCCGGTCTCAGCGACGTTTTTTCGAGCAAGTCTGGCATTATTTTGATGCCAATTAACGTTGGTCGATGCCATTGGTGTGTCTTGGTTGTCGACTACCCCAAACGTGTCATATTCCAGCTTGATCCGCTGCAGAGAAGCGGAGGGTATCGTACACTTACTACGGTTTGTAAGACACACCTCAAGCCACTGATGAAAGAGGACTTCGAAAGTTTTTCCATCGAGAAAGGACAGATACAGCAAACTGACAGCAGCAGCTGTGGCGTATTTATCATCCACTTCATGGAGAGCTACATCAGCGGACGAGTTGTAAGGCAACCAAACAAGGCCTTGATCCAGAATATTCGGCTGACTTACTTCATCGAAGCTCTTAAAAGAGCAAACCGAGGTCGAGCGCTGAGTTTTTTTCAGTAAACGATTGCACATACTCTTGGTGCGTATTATGGAGGAGCTAGACGTAGACATTTGTTGAACTAGGACTCCTTGTTGGTAATTCATTCATTTTACATTATACCTTTACACTTTTGACGATGCATGTGCTTCGAAGTACCAACTCTCTGTAGAAATTCTGCCTATGCATGCAAAACTTCACCAGAGCGAAAACAGTTTTACGTAACCGTTGTAGTACTGCGTCAAGTCTTCACTGTACGTACAACACATTACAAGACGAACTCTTTCAGTGCAATAGCTCTTTTAAGCTCCTGCTGCTGATCTGTGTGTATGTGTAGACGTAAGTTTTTAAGCTGCACAACGGAGATATCAGCAGCAAAAAATACTAGACCGCGCACCTGAAACGAGCCGCTCAATGACAAAAACGGCCTAGTGTGCTCCATAAAGGCTACTTGAATAGGTAGAGGAAGCCTCTGCGTCTGAACAAGAAGTACAAGAAGCCGTGTCAGTAAAATACACCTGCAGTATGTGGCAATATGTGACTTAAAACATTGTCACAATTGGTCACAACTCCGTACTTTATCTTGAAATCGTATGTGGCAGCAGTCGCGGCCAATATTTTTCTTTGTGCTCGGATCTGATAGAACTAATGATCTGCTCTCCCTTGTAACCCCTCACCTCTCCTGTTCCATCTAGCTGCGTGCGCTGTGTGCGTGAACGCGCTTTAGCAAGAAGTGCTTGCTCACTTGGAGTCGACTTAGCGTACACGAAGTTCTGGGAGGAAGAAGGAAAAATCAAAAGTGGATTGAACGTACTCATAGCACTTCACTATAGTACGAGGAGGAAAAGCTCAAGGCTACCAAACCCCCTGTCGCTCGTGTACATTCGCTCTGTGTAGCTCGTCCCAGTCTCCAGGTTGTGTGAACTGCCACATCCTGCTACTCCCACCTCACACATCTGAAGATGGTGCATTCTTCTTGACCTGCGTGACGTCTTAGACGTTCAATAGCTGCCTAAACTTCTGGAATTTGTTTGGTCCCAAAGCTTTTGTAAAAACGTCCGCAACGTTGTCAGCACTGGGCACGTATTCAACTTCAATCTTCTTCTTCTCCACGAGCTCAGCAATCTTGCTGCTCTTTTTAGCGTAACTCTTCATACGCTGGTAGTTGCCAGCTTCACTGATCACTGTCTGTGTACTTTGGTTGTCCACGTAAAGCACTGACGTGGGTGGTTTCTCTCCACGTATCTCCTTTAGCAATTTTCTGGACCATAGTAAGTCCTCAACGCAGCTATCCGCCGATATCAACTCCGAGCTACACGTCGCCGTAGTCACTTTAGTCTGCATCTTGCTCTTGTAGACAAATGCATTTCCATTTAATTGTATGACATACCCACTGGCCGATCGATTTGTGTCCGGGTCATTCGCGTGATCCGCGTCACAGTACGCGTCCACACGTAACGGTAAAGTAGGTTCTTCACACCTGTATACCAATCCGTAGGTTCTAGTGCCCTTCAGATAGCGTAAAGTACGCATCGCTCTTTTGTAGTCGTCCATCGTGTACGAGCTCATGTACTTACTCAGTTGCCGCACTGCACATGCCAGGTCCGGCCTACTGCACGCCACCAAGTAGTTCAACGCACCAACCAGCTCTCGATACGGGATATTAGGATCATTAATCTTGTCTTCATCTCTTTCGAGAGGGGTAATCGGTTCATTTTGCTCTTGAGGTGATCCCACAGATTTAGCGTTCGTTATGCCAAAGCGTTCTAACAGCCGATCGATATATGCCGTTTGCGAGATACAGAGATGATTGCCTGGATCCAGTAATACTACCATAGAAAGTAAATGGTGTACTCGTCCAAGATCTTTGAGTGCAAATTTCGCTGCTAATTCGTCGATACATTGATCAATGTCTGCTGTCTTTCCCGCAAAAACCAGATCATCAACGTACACCGTAATGTAGACAACTTTGCCTCCACGATGTCTCTGATAAAGCCCCACATCAAAAGCACATCTCTTGAATCCAAGTTGTAACAGGTACTTGTGCAGCGTATAGTACCACAAGCGCGATGCCTGTTTGAGGCCATAAATTCCTTTCAACAGCAAACAAACTCTGCCACTCCCATCATCAAAGTACTTCGGTTGTTCCATGTAGATAGTGAATCGCATGAGCTCCGAATTCAAAAACGCTGTTACAAAATCAACGTGCTTGCAGTCCAGTGACAGTAAAAGAGCAAGTAGCAGTATCATCCTCACAGTCTCCATTCGAACCACCGGTGAGTAAGTTTTGCCATAGTCCACACCTTTCTTTTGCTTGCAGCCACGCACTGCCAGCCGCGCTTTCAGACGGTCAGCACGACCTCTCTCATCACGCTTCACTCTCAAAATCCAGATTGAGGTCAATATATTCACTAACATTCCGTCTTCCGGCTTCGGTCGCTCCACGAGCCTCCACGTGCCATTGAGCATGTGAGCATCGAACTCTTTCTGCATTGCTTCCATCCATTTGTCCTTGAGATCTGAACTCAAAGCCTCCTCAACACTGGATGGATTTCCATGCAATTGGTCCATTGTTTGTGCCATCACGTAGTCGTTCATGCGTACGTTGGGCTTCTTTTTCCTTGACGAGCGTCTTGGAGCTCTTGGTAGTGCTGTTTCAATAGGTGCAGGTGTAGGTGCTGGCGGCTTTTCTTCTTCACTGTCCACATCCTCTTCATTCGCCTCACCATTTACCTCACCATCAGCTCCCACCGAAACAACATCATCCAAGGTTCCAAATGCCTCTGTCGAAGCTCCCACCGAAATTGTATCTGTGCCAGCTGTGCTTTTGCCAAACTTCTTTTGCTTTCTTTGCAACTTGTTATTTGGCTCAGCAACTGCTTTGGCTACGACACTATTCTCTTTATCACGTGTGACCGAAATTGTATCTGTGCCAGCTGTGCTTTTGCCAAACTTCTTTTGCTTTCCTTGCAACTTGTTATTTGGCTCAGCAACTGCTTTGGCTACGACACTATTCGCTTTATCACGTGTGACCCGGTCCGCTACGTAAGTTACTGGCAACGGGACAAATGGTATTTGGGCATAGTAGTGCTGTCGCCCCACCAGGAGCGCATTCACATATGTACCATCAACCGTGATGTCCTCGCGGAATTGTACGTCTCGTACTTCGATCATCTTGCCAGTCCTCAAGTGTAGCAACCGGTATCCGTGTTTTGACCGTGGATATCCAAGAAATAGAGCAGGTTCAGCCTTTGCTGATAATTTACTCTGCCGCTTCTCTTTCGGTACGTGAACAAACCCGACACAACCACAAACTTTTAACTGCTTCACATCCGGCTTCACACCAGTTAATTTCTCTACCGGCGTCATGCCATCCAACGCTTTGGTGGGACTCACATTGTCCACTTCCACAACGTATTGTATGACTTCGGGCCAGAGCTTCATCGGTAAGTTTGCCGCATACATGACAGCTCTCATCTTGTTAACGAGAACATCATTCAGTTTCTCCACCAAACAGTTCTCTTCCGGAGTATATGCGTGCGTAGGTATGAACTGAATTCCCTTTTCCAAAAGGAAGTTCTTCAGTACTGCATTCACATACTCACCGCCTCCATCACTCGTGAATCGGTGAATTCGCTTCCCTTGCGCTAACAATTCAGTCAGCAATTGCTTGACATTACCTGCAGCTTCACTTTTGTGACTTAGCGGGTAACACCACTTGTGACGTGAGCCTTCGTCAAGTATCAACTGGAAATACCGAGTCGAACCACTAACAGAGACATACTTGCGAATATCACAGACATCTGACATAATTCGCTCGAAATTGTGTTTCGTTCGCTTATCTCCAGGGTTCTTGTACGATTTCCTACGCTGTTTTCCAGCCATGCAGCTCAGGCAATTCAATTTGGTCTTTAAATGTTCGTGTGAGATATTCATCCCATTCACTGTCTGGTTTCTCATCATGAACTTCAAAGCTGCCTCATTGAGATGAGCAAACCTTTCATGCCAACGCATAAGAGGATTCGCATCCGCACTTACTGAAGACGCAATTACTGCTGCTTGATATCCACCAAATTCTTCAGTGTTCAGCCAGTAATGCACTCCATGTTGCACGAATTCCAATTTCTGTTCGTCACGTTCAAGCCACATCTTCTGAGGCATTTCCGATGGTGCAGTGACAGTCAAACCCCATCCGTTCTTCTGCATTACTCCAAGAGAAATAATGTTCGTGGGTCCATGAGGCGAATATTCAACACCATCCATAGTAAACGAGGTTTCATTACCACTTTTCGCATTTACTGCATGTACCAGCACTGATCCAGCAAATTCTCCCTTCGTCTTGTTGCCATTCCACACAGTGAACACCGTCTTCGACTTATGAAAACTGGTGAACATGTCCTTCACAGTGCAAACATGAGTAGTTGCGCCATTATCTAGCATCCAATCCACTTGAGAGACGCTCCGGCTGTGCTTCAGTACCATTCCAACGAAACTCTCTGTGCTACAATCACTGCTCGAACTTGAATCACTCTTCTTCTGTACTTCAGTGACAAATCTCATGTAATTCATAGCACCAGAAGAATCTTCTTCAGAGTCATCGTTTTTCTTCTTCTTCTTGGCTTCTTTCTTCTCCTTTTGCGTCTTCTTGTCGCCTTTCTTCTGAGTTTTGGACTGATTTCCTTTGGGTTTCTTTGAATCTCCCTTCAGGAACCAGCATTCATTGCGCTTGTGACCCTTCCGCTTGCAGTGAAAGCATCGCACCACGGGCTTCTTGCCACATCCAGTCTTGTTATCTTGTCCCTTACCAGCATGGCTTGACTGCATTACCGCTTCAGAGTTATTTTCACCTTTCTCTTTAGCTGTACCAGCCGCCATTTTTTCCATTTCATCTCTCGAAAGTAAAGCATTCTTCACCTGCTGCAGGGTAGGTGGGTTTCCTTGTCTGAACGAGAAATCAAACTGTGTCACGATCTCTCTGTGCACTGTGCACACTCCCATTAACAACAAGCTTGACATCTCCACATCGTCAATAACAAACTGTGGGCCCATGTATTGTAGCTTCTGTCTCATTGTAGTCATCTCCTGAATGTATGTAGCCATCTTCTTACCAGGCGTGTACGTGTGTGTATACATCTCCCGCTTCAAGTGCACTCCATACGAGAAGTCACGCTGAGTCTTCTCTGCGACCACAGCATTCCAAATGTCTATAGCTCGCCTGTAAACACACACCTTCTGGACATCAGCATCAGATAGTCCTCTGATTATTGTCTCCATTGCCAATCGATCTCGTGCATCAAAGTCTCTTTGTGCTTCTCCTTCTTCAACTGGCCGTGTTTCTTCTCCAGTCACAATTCTCCATGAATCTCGTTGCTCAAGATAAAGCATCAGCCTCATCTGATAGACTTCAAAAACCCCATCAAAGAGTGGTGGTTTGCTAGTACCCAAAGGTTTGGGCCTAGCCTGAGTAGCAACAGTCTGTCCAATAGCCGTGGCTGGTTGTCCTGTAGCCGTAGCAGACATTGTTTGAGCTGTTCCAGCAGCTGGAGCCATCGTCGACACCATGCTCGAGCTAGCAGCACTACTTGAACTTGTCATCACTGTACATGTTGCAGCTGAGGTTGCAGCTGTCGATACTCCACTCGTAGAATCCGTCATCTTACTTGCCAAAGCTCGTCAACCTTGGGCTCATAACCTAGCTGCGTGCGCTGTGTGCGTGAACGCGCTTTAGCAAGAAGTGCTTGCTCACTTGGAGTCGACTTAGCGTACACGAAGTTCTGGGAGGAAGAAGGAAAAATCAAAAGTGGATTGAACGTACTCATAGCACTTCACTATAGTACGAGGAGAAAAAGCTCAAGGCTACCAAACCCCCTGTCGCTCGTGTACATTCGCTCTGTGTAGCTCGTCCCAGTCTCCAGGTTGTGTGAACTGCCACATCCTGCTACCATCAGACCTTGCTCGTACAACGGATTCTCAACGGAGTTCTCGTGATCGGGAACTATTCTGCTAATCGGGGTCTTACTGTCTGTATAACCCAGTATGAACTGGTACGTCAGCACATACAGTATACCTGTGCTTCACAGTGAAGTTCACTGCCCACAAACCTCGAAGAGAACAACCAGACACCCTTCAAACTTTCAAAGCATTCGCGCCCCAACAACCAAGCGACTTGTCCACTAATCAGTCACGTCGCCAATCCTAACCGATTTGCTCCGACTCGAGCCACACAAATACGCTGCATCGTAGCGGTGTTACGATCCCACTTTTGAATTTGCCACACCGAAACGAGATGACTCGGGTCAACGCCGTTTACCCGCCTCAACCGCTTAACTTGTCTTCATCCGACGCAATCGCGTTCGAGTCGTTGGCAGATCAACTCGTAGCCGAAACGTTACGCGCACACGACGAATTCATCTCTCATGGACGTATCGTCGACTTGATGAAGTGGAAAATGGTCAAGGACAAACACAACATGACTGCGTACAGGACACGGAAGCGAAAGTCCACCCGGTTCGGACGGGAACGAATTCCAAGCGACGAGACCGAAGCAGTCCCGGCGTCGCCTCAGTTGCCGTCGTTCTACCCTGCAGTGGACAAGAAGACGGAGTACGCATTGTCGGAAACGTATCCCAGCGTCACTTTCCTAGAAGCAGATTCGGAGGACGAGTTACTCGATGAATTCAGCTACGTGGATGTACTGGAGGAGAACGTATTGGAGAAATCACGACCAGACCGGGTCCCTATGGTGTTTTGCACGGGGGTAGTACCTGGTACAGTGGAAGACGCAGCACTGGGATTCTTCGCAGATACTGAAGTACGAAGTCGTTTACGGAATTCAAGTACCAAGGAGGTGGCAGTGGATGATACACGAATTCTCGCACAGTTTCACGGGCCAACTAAAGACGACCCGTTCCGGTTCTTAGGGGTTAAATGGTGTCTACACAGCACACGCGGCACTGCCGGTTGCTTCATCAGGCCTAGAGACTACGTTGTCCTCGAGTCTACCGGTATGGCGATTGATTCAGATGGAGAACGGTTTGCCTACGTGTTAATCCACTCCATTGAGCTACCGGAAATACCGGACTACCGAAGCTTCGGCAACGTACGCATCGCTTTATCGGCGTGCCACATCATACGGCCACATCCAACCGCCGGAGCCGTCGAGATCTTCTGTCGCGGGTTCATGGACACTCGAGGGATCGTAGCCGAACGACTGTGTACTTACATGTACTGTGACGGCCTCACGACCGTTCCACAGACTGTAGAGGAAGCTTACACGAAGAAGTTAATGTGGCTATTGCAGTCCCTACGTCGAGCAGACCGGAGCCTGAGCTTAGCATCGCTGCAGATTACGGACGCTTGCCCATGCTGTCACGAGAAGTGGCAAAGAGGTTTCGCCAAACTGCTGGAAGGGAACAGCATGTGTCACTTGTGTAGACAAACCATGTGCCGCAAATGTACGGTGAAGAAGGCCCTGTCAATTGACGTGAGGCCTAAGCAATTGACACTGAAAGCGGTGAATTTCTGTCTGAGCTGCTATCTCCGAGCCAAGAACTTGTCCGCGTGGCAAGTGGCAGTTGAAACGATGACGCGGTCAGAATAAACACAGCATCAAGTGCAATAGAGCAAGATATACAAGTGATCAGTCGAAAATGGTTGGCGAGAGCTCTCGCAACTTGTCGCAGTGTGCCTGAAGCTGTGCTTGGCGCGGAATCACAGACAACAACAACGTCCCATTTTCCGCCATCTTCGCCTATCCAGGAGTTAGGGATTCGCAACCCTCAAACTCAACATCCGATCGTCAGCAGATGCAAACACTTAAGCCAAGTCGGCTGCTTCTTACGATCGGACTGGCGGTGCATGAATATGCTCACCAGCCGATTGCCGACTTCTACAGCTTGTGGAGTTCGTCACTTGCAAATTTACTAGAAAAGAATGGAGACCCGTGGCGTCGAGTACCCGCCGTTGCCCTTGAACTTGTCGCCTGATGATGAACGCTCTATCGAAATGATCGCCGACCGCCTCGTAGCGGAGACTTTACACGCCAGTGAGGACTTCACAGCCCAAGGACGCGTCCCCGACCCTGCGTGTTGGAAACGGGTGAAGGAAAAAGACGGTATGACAGCGTACCAGGACATCTCGAACACTCCTTCTGCTAGACGAGAGCGCGTTTGGAGTGAAGATACTGTCGTCGTCTCTGCTTCTCCGCAGAATCCGACGTTCTACTCGACAAGTAATAGATCCCTTCAAGAAGGGATGTTCAACGAGAGTTTCCATAATATCGACAACTACGACTCCGGAGACGAGTGTAGTCTGCATCACGACGATTTCACCAGGTTTGGAGCTAAAGGAGGCGCGGAGATCAGCGTTTTGGAGAAATTCCGACCGGCAAATGTACCTACCATCTTCTCGCACGGGGTTTTCCCTGGTACAGTGGAGGACATGGCGTTCGCCTTCTTAGCAGACACAGATGAACGCAGTCGTACGCGGTTCAACACTAACAAGGACAACGTGGTTGAAGATATGAGGATTCTCGCTCAAATCCACGGTCCGACCAAAGAAGACCCATTCCGATTCCTCGGAATCAAATGGTGCACCAGTACAGCAAGTCGAACGGTGTCGCTGGTTGTTAAACCGCGCGATTACTTGATCATTGAATCAACCGGCATGGCACTGGACTCGAACGGAGAGCGCTTTGCTTATCTCCTTAATCACTCGATTGAGATGGAAGAAGTGCCGGGTTTCAGAGATTTCGGACAGGTTCGCACCATTTTCTCTGCTTGCCATATCATGAAACCTCACCCAAGTGGAGAAGCTGTTGAGGCGTACGCTAAGGGTTTCTTGATCATTGGAGGGAGCTTCAGTATACGTATTGGTGCTCTTCAGATGGCAGAAGGACTCATTTTAGTACCAAGAGTATTGGAGGAATCGTACTTGAAGAAACTGGCATGGATGATGCAAGATCAGCATCGATGGAGCTCCAGCAGTAGCAGTACAAGTGAGACCAGCAGCAGTTTCAGCAGTAGTAATGGCTCCAAGTCTATACTGGAGAAGGTCGGTACTTGTCCCTGTTGTCATGGGAAGCTTTCGTCAAGGAGATTGGGAGGGTTTATGGACAAAATTTCAAGCTGCAGACTCTGTCGCAGAGCTATTTGCCATAAGTGCACAGTGAAGAAAAATTTACCAGTGGAGGGCGCGCGTGGTCGTCATATGAAGAAGAAAGAGCGTGAGTTCTGCTTGGATTGCTACATCAAGGCCAAGAAACTACCTGCGTGGCATGTAGCCGTGGTTACGCTGTCCAATGCTTCACCGTAGAATCTACGGCGTAGATAGAGAGTGTAGAAATCAATAGAGTATGTATGAATTTTTGCGAAAAAATCTCTTGCAACATCTTCGCAATGACTTATCAAAAAAAATGTCATCTTTTTGGATAACTTGTTGGTGAAATGAAGACTTGATGAATGGGCTGGGATGATCATGATATACTTTGGTCGTTCATTACGTTTCCTTTGCTTAAAACTACCTATCTGTCGAAAAAACTTTTTTTTGTTCTACTTCGGCAATGTTGCTACTGCAACTCTCAAAGCCGACAGCTTCTTGGCCTTCAGGTAGCAGGTGAGGCAGAACTCGAGACTCTTTTTACTTGCCATATCCATCGGGAGGTTCTTCTTCACAGTGCATTTCTTACACACTTTACGTCGACACAAGAAGCACGTCGTGTTGCTCTCCAGCAGCTTCTTGAATCCCTTGGTCGGTAGTTTATGGCAACACGCACAGCCCTCGTGTTTATCATCGTCTCCATGGGAGTTCTGTCTTCTGGCGTACGCGTGGACAAACCACGCGAGTTTCTTCAGATAGGACTCCTCCACGACTTGTGCAGTGTCCAGCAATCCCTCACAGAACAGTTGAGTCGAAGCACTTACGCTGAAATGACCTCCAGCATTGGAATATCCTCGGAAATACACTTCCACCTCACCCTGACTGTTGTAAGCTCGCACAATACGACAACTGGACGTGCGAAGACGTACCAGACCTTGTTTCCTGTACTCTGGGACTTCCTCGATCTCTACCGAGTGAGTTAAGAAGTAGAACACCTTCTCACCGGTAGAATCCAGCGTCATACCGGTCGATTCCAGCACGACGACGTCTCTGGGTTTAGCTACAGCTCGAGTGGATGAATACGAACTCCATTTAATACCCAGGAAACGGAACGGATCCTGTTGTGTTGGACCGCGAATTTGTGCCAAGATGCGCAAGTCCTTAACGCTCACATCCTTGCTGGACGCTGCGCGCATGATACTGCGCTCTTCCGTGTCTGCTAGGAAGCCGAGACCTGCGTCTTCCACTGTTCCTGGAATGACGCCACCGCCAAAGACCATAGGCGTATTAGGTGGTCGGGACTTGCCAAGCACACTCTGTTCAGGGTTCTCGCCGTCGATTCTGCTGTTCTCGAAGTAGTCCGAGTCTCCGAGCGAAGACGAATCATCTTGGGAAGACCCGTACGATAAGTGCGTGTTGCTCCGGTTCATTAGTTCGCTCAACGTGCTGTCGGTCGAGTAGAGTTTCGGCCGATGCACGAAAGACGACTCTACCGCTTCTTCCGTACCAAGACGGTCGCGACGCGCACGTCGGTGGCCGCGCGACCGGGAGCGGTAGGCTGTCATACTACCTTTCTCCATGACGATTTTCCACCGCTCCAGGTCCACAGAGCGCCGATCGGCGATGAAATCCTCGCTGGCCTGTACAGTTTCGGCCACGAGTTGGTCGGCTAAGCTTTCGTACTGTTCCCGGTCCGAACGGGTGAGTACCAGCTCCCGGGGAGGGAAGAGGTGACCGGCATCCCACGAATCTCCGAACCTCATAGTGTACTGCTTGTTCTCGATGGAGAGAGCTTCGTGAAATGAACCCGGTCACGGCTGGGAGAGGATAGTTCCGTCCTGTGCCAACGTCATGCAACAAGGTAAAATCTGTTGAAGAGAGTGAGCTTTTACAGCCGCCAGTGGGAGGCAAGGGTGGCTCGGGATCCTTCAACTGGGATCGGAGCGTCTTCCTTCTGGACGTCGTCACGTCGAGACTTGACTCGGAAGAAGCGATGTAGAATCGGACTGGGACATCCGCTGCTCACAGCGGAGAAACGAGGCTCTGAACTCCACAGGATAGGAAACAAGGTCGCTAATAAGCAGGCGAACGGTGGCCGCGTGTCGGTCACTGGCTGAAACCGTGAGCAAGTCTGCGGCGCTACGACCCAACGATGGCCCATAAAGTTGGAAGGTTCAGGCCGATCCGCGGGCGAGGACAGCATCCGCCACAATTATTCGCCACCTGTATCAACCTGGTAGGTGATCAAGACACTGCACGGTGTCCACTTATCCGGGCAAGTCGAGGCCATCTGGCTCTGGTCCACGTGAGTGTAGGCCATTAGACCCCGTTACGCTCGCTGTATGCTGCCATGTTGACGACGGTGCCATTCAGCTGGCAGGTAATGGAACGGGGTGGCGGTCACACCGAGAAGAAGAGGACTGCAGGTATCATGGGCATGATGGATAGGCTGCGTGGTTGACCATGCCGGCTCGAATGCAGCTTGCATTATGCAAGTCGCTTCTGTGGCGAAAGACGCCCTTCTTCTTCTAACGTCCCAAGTTGGGACAAGCGATCTTGTCGACGCAGGGTGTTGAGTGCTCCAGCGATCGCCAAGTTGCCACCAGTTTAACTACGATTGCGGGCAGTGAAGCGCACCGTATTCTTGCCGTCGAGTTTCGAGACTCTCGAGATGGTGCCCGGGTGTTCCTCAGTAAACCATTGTTGTTTACATAGTTGCGATCTGTCGATGCCGTGGTGCCGATTCTTTCGCGGCACCACCAACTTGGAGTCCAACCGCAGCAGCTCAAGGTGGAAAATGCAACGGTCTTCAGACTCAAAGCCTTTACACGGGAGTGATATAGGGACATACCCATTATGGATCCTTGTCTCCAGTACACCGCCGGGTAGATTTCCTAGGACGTAGCATTCGTCAACATGGGATAGACTCATGAACAGTATGGTACAGACAGACACCACTGACCGGGCTCTGCTTACGGGTCTCTACATGGTGCAAGTCCACGAGAGGCCACCGGCCTTGTGAAATGTGGCAATGTTTTAACATGTACACGGTTGATGTGTCCTGCGGTAGAACTTTACCCTGTGTACACCCCCGCTGTGATAACTAGCTCAATGACACTACCACTAAGATCCTTTTCAAAGCGATGGAGCCTCCATCATGGAGACATTGAGACATCCTTAGGTAAAATACGACGGCTTTGGAACCGGTCTCTAGTCAATTCGTACTGCTCAACTCTCTAAAATGAGACGGCGTCAAACAAAAAAATACTAATCAACCATTAATTAAATCGCGATTTGAGCACACCGTCGTACAGCCCTTTATCTTAGCTTTCCAGAGAGCCCTCAAACAAAGAAATCCATTCAGCCGTTTCAGAGAATTCGGCCGACGAAAAAAATATCTCGGGCCAAGAAGGCAAAGTCGATTTTTTTTTATTGGTGAGATTTGTCTGAGAAATCCAGTGGTCGTCTCGGTTTTAGCTAATTCGAGCTGTAAATACTCCGTTTTGCCGTATTTTTGTGGCCACTCCCGTGTAGCCAAGTGTAGTTTTTGAATTTTTTTCAAAAATTCATAAAGTCAGTCGAAGGTATCATTTCGATTTAATGATAACATCTTAAGTCGGCATCATGCACACTGCAACAGCTTACGAGGAGGATGCCTTCTGCTTCTTCGCAGGGCCTTCATTCGCGCTTGACTCTGTCTCCTGGCGTCCGCGACGATCCTGGTTTTTCTTCGCCGCCACTGCCATAGCTGCTCGGTGTGCTCGACGCGCTTGTTTGGCCGCTTTTGCGTCCAGATTTTCCTGCACGCTTGGTTTAGCGTACAGCGGGTCGTCGCGGAACTCCTCCGGGATATACGGTCTGATGTTGTGGTACATGCTTTCACTCTTTTCTACGTTAGGTGGAGGTGGGGCTAGCATCTCCACGTGGTTGCCCATCATTTTGATCACCTTCTCTTGAGTGGTGAGTATGCCGTCAATCTTGCGCCGGAGATTCTTGATGACAGGCTCACTGTCGGGGCCCTTTCTGCAGGAAACAACACCCAAGGCAGCCTCGTCCATCGAAAATATCTGGAACTGCTGGATGCCTTCTAAACGCTTGTACAGCTCCGTCAGCACACCTTTGTACGCCTTAAACTGGTTACTGCCCCGTGGAATGTGAACAGTTACTGAGTTTGACGCCGCCTCCTTGACGGCATCGACAACATGAGCAACCGTGTAGCAATCTACCTTCGCAATGTGCTTTCTGATGTGGCCGAATCCTCGGTCACATGAGTTCTTTGTGTGGCCCTTCACAAAGAACTTGTAGTCAACGTGCTTCAGAAGTCCCATGTCAACTTGAGCCAGCAAGAACTTAATGACATAGTTGTTCTTATTCTGTCCCGAGCAGTTGTCTGCATACACGGTCAAGCGAGTCTTGCCTTTAGCAAGAACGTTGGTTCGAATGAAGTGTTCAAGCAAAGAGTTGATCTGGTCGCTTCCTTTGCCGCTAGTAGTTTCATCGTAGAGATAGTTTGTTTGGACACCGTCGTTCTCACAGAAGATGCCAAAGCAACTCACGGAAAGCAGAGAGCAAAAGTACCACTGCGAAGGAGTGTTAGCCACGCTTGGAACGGTTAAGTTCTGCGAGAAGTCCATCACAACAACGACGTGGTCATCACTTATAGCAGACTTGTCTTTCTTATACTCGATGCTACAGCCAAAACAAAATGATACCAACATCCCCTGTCAAATCCTGTCCGTAAATCAAAATGATATCAACATCCCTTACCGCATTCGGCGAGCTGACTCTGTGTGCCGTCCAAGAGTCTCCGTCTTCTCAGCACTAATGTCGTTCCTCATGCCAGCATGGTATATAGAGCATATATCGCACACGTTGCTTCTGGGGGACCGAATTCGGATAGTGGGGCAATGCAACGTCAACAACTTGCGCATGGTTGAACGCGCTGGTTCCCTAACTCGCAGCTGAATTTCCTCCACGAATGTATGCATCTCGTTGTAGATGGCTTCCCATGTAAAATGAGCTGGACGCAAAGTGTACATCTCGCTGCTGTAGTACTTTTTCACGACTCCTTCCTTAGTCTTCTGCATTCGAACTCGTACGGGAACCACCTCTCCAACTTTCTCTGCAAATTCCTTAAACCACTTTAAAAGCCACTGTACGTCGACAGCGACTGCATTCTTGTTGAGCGTGTTCCCGTGAGCCTTAGCGCCGATGTTTCCGTGGCGGACGTGAGTTTTGTACCGCTGAACTGTCAGCGGTTTCACTCCGTAACAACTAGCAAACGTAGATCGGCAAACTTTACCAACGAAAGGGAGATAGTACGCAAATTTTTCTCGAAGTCCATAGCCCCGAGCACGATCAACAGGAACCTGCATCAGCACACCTAGCAGCGTGTAGAGGCTGATAGTCCTTTCGGTCCTCGTCATAGTTGATAGGGAACACAGCAAAGACTCCACCTCCTTTGTTTTTCCCTCCACGCATCGATTCTCGCATTCATCGGCCCGAATAATGGAGACTACCTGGGCATGCAGATCTTGATCCATCAAATAGATACTAATATCCTCCTCGCCACCAGCAGCCGTGTCCTCGCTTCCACTCTCGGCCGTGAGGGGCTCTTCGTCCTCACTAGATGCCTGGGAGTTGGGGGTGAAGTCCTCGTCGCCACTGTCATCAAAGTAGTCGCTTGCATCATCGTTGTCGCTGTCGCGTTCGCTAGTCTCCTCTACCTCCACACTCCCAGCGTCTGCAGGGACGCGAGCGTCTACAGGGCGAGCGGGAACACTACCGCTACAGGCAGCAGCAGAATCTCCAGACGCGTACGCAGCTAGATCCACCATGGTACCGGAACCGTTGTCAGGTGATACACCTCGCTTAAATTTTTGAAAAATGAAAAGGGCCGTTTGCGAAGAAATTCGTATAGGTACGAAAAACAGTTGGTCAACTTCAGGGCCGTTTATCTCGAAAACGCCAAATGGTTGATTAGTATCATTTGGTCCGCCGCAGTCTCAAATGCATCTCTACTTTTACTAGTTCCTACTTCCGCTTACCGGCGTTGCTTGAGCTTAAGCTGCTGCGTTGCAAGGTCCCAAGCGGACATTTGGCGAGCATCAATGACGCACGAGACGCAGAAGGTTAATTGCCGCATCAGGTCTTCTTCAGCGTCCATAAGCAGCTTCTTCTGCACGCTGCACTTCTGGCAGATCGTTTGTCGACACAGAGCGCAAGCACCTCCAGTATTGAGCAGGTTGCCGAACTTCCTCGTGCTTTTGCCGCAAACCCCACAGTTCTTCGAGTTCTGTCTGGACGCGTCGCTGGTTCGACGACGGCCCATTTGCCACGCTAGTTTCTTCAGATACGAAGCCTCGACGATACCCACGACGTCCACGACACCTTGTGAGAACACGTTCAGGCCAATAACCGCTGGCAGGTTGCCGCCCATGTCCGCGTACCCTCGAGCATAGACTTCAATCTGAGTGTCCGAAATCTGACGCATAATGTAGCAAATGGACAAGTTCAGACGGACGATGTTGTAGCGGTCTGGGAGAACCGGACAGTCATCGAGTTCAACGGAATGCGCGAGCGAGTAGTACACGCGTTCGCCGTCCGAATCGAGCGCGATACCCGACGACTCGATGAACAGAACGTCACGGCGAGACACGAACGCCGCGATGTCGCGTGTTGCCCATTTGATACCAACGAATCGGAACGGATCCTCCTCGCTTGGGGATTGGAACGAAGCCAGCACTTTACGCCCGTCGAAGCCGTCGTTCTTGACGTACGAGTTGCGTTCGAACCACGCGTCGTCGGTGTGTGCGAGTGCGCCGAACGCCACGTCTTCCACGGAGCCGTCGATTATCCCGATCGCGGCTACTAATGGGACGTTCGCCGGCTTGACCTTCTCTAAGACGCTCTCCTCCGGGAACACGGAGAACGACCCACAGTCACTCGACGAGCTGTGCGTGTGTTGTGACTGCGACTGGGAGTTCGTTAGACTACTGGCGGATTTCTCGATCACCTGGTTGGGTTCTTCATCGTCCTCGTCGGGCGTGAAACCGTGTGGACGTCCCGCGGCCTTCGCGTCGCGTTGCTGCTGTTCGATCGTGTTGTTTGAGAGCAATCGAGGTCGACTTGGCTCCTTCTCGCTCGCACACTGTAGGCGTTTGGAACCGGACCGACGCGTACGATACACGTGAACCTTTTCACGGGACTTGACATGCTTCCAGAGGCGAGAATCCACCTGCCGATTGTTGGCGATGAACCGTTCGTATGCACGTAACGTCTCGGCCACGACGCGGTCGGCCGTGTCGGTCAGAGCTTTCTGGCGTTCCTTGGTGACGTTCACCTGATTTGGAACGATTCCGTCCGTGTCCTTGAAAACCATCGCTAAACCTGTTCTGACTGCTACGAAGGAAGTCTCGAAGTGGCTCAAGTGTTGACGATCCGTGTTGGAACGCGGTACAGTGTCGTCTCGCAGAGGAGACGACGAACGAGAGCTGCTGGTGCGTTGGAGATTGGGTGTACAGCACATGATGGTCTCCAACCAACTCCTGGCCAGGGGGGCAGCGCAGCACTGCTCTGCAACTTCCAGGTTGCAGACGCTGCTCGTCATGCTGCACCCAGCCGGACGCGTTCGAGCAGAGAGTGAACGCTGCATCTTATATCTTTCTGTGCTTTTTCCTGCTTGGCTTGGTGTCGCCACGTTGAGCATTCATCCAAGCATAAATGGAGGACGATGAACTTTATCGGATGAAGGCTGGAAAGCGAGAAGCGATTGGACATGTACCGTGTTTCTTCTGATGCCAAGAAGCATCGAGAAGCACACACCACCAAACGATGTCTTCGCGTGCATGCACCACAATGGAGCGATGGCAATGCCTAGCGATTTCCAAACGCTAACGCTAACGGAAGACTTCATCACAGGAATAACCGGTGCGAAGCCATTTGACTTTTTTGAAAATGAGTCAAGCCATCATGGCAGCGCTATGGTGGCCGCGTGAGCTTTGTGCTGCGGCTCGGCGCTGTGAGCTTTAGACCATCTGATTCAGATGGATTCTGAAGCTGCAGACTCGGGCATTTCGCAGCAACTCGACGACGGCAAGCAAGAGAAGACAGAGACTGAATGGCCACCACCAAACCCAAGTCTTTTCACTTCAACACGCATGACAAGTAGCAAACGTGGACCCTTATATTGTTGTTGTAGTTCTGCGCTTCACTTGACGCCTGTGCCTATTCTCTTCGGAGCTGGGTTGGTCTCCAATACTCGTCTGCTTGGTTGGTTTGGATGTTGACGCACCTTTATCACTGTGACGCCGACGATGGTTATCAATCACGTGGTCTTGAGCAAGGCCGTCGCGACGTCCCAAGCCGGCAGCTTCCGTGCTTCAAGCACACAGGAGAGGCAGAAGGAGAACTGCTTCTGGACGACGTCCTCAGGCGACACGATGGACAGTTTCTTCTGCACGCTACATTTGCCACAAACCGGCAGTCTACAGATCGGACAACCGTTGCTGGGCTGCACCAAATTTGTCAGCTTATTGACGCTCTTACCGCACACACCGCAGTGGCTCGAACGTGCAATTCCAGTTGAATCGCTATGCCGTTGACGACTCATATACCACGAAAGCTTCTTTAGATACGAACATTCGACCATCCCGGAGACGGCAGCCACGGCGGCCGAGAAGAAGCTCACGCTGAAACCCTCAGGCATTTCGCCGCCCATATCACTGTACCCTCTGCAGTAAACGTCGATCTTGTCGTCACTTAACTGCCGCATAATGTAGCAGCTCGAGAGGTTCATCCGGATGATATTCAACCGGTCAAGCCGCGGCACCTCTTTCAATTCAATCGAGTGTGCTAGAGAGTAATACACGCGCTCACCGTCTGAATCATACGCCATACCTGAAGACTCTAGGAAAACCAAATCTCGTCGCGTCATGAACGCGCCGTAGTCGCGCGTGGCCCATTTGACGCCAATGCAGCGGAACGGGTCCTCCTCGCTTGGGCCCTGCAGTACAGTGAGCACTTTACGTCCGTCAAAGCCGTCGTTCTTAGTGTACGAGTTGCGAACTTCCCACGCGTACTTTGTGTTGGCCAGAGCGCCGAACGCCGCATCCTCCACAGATCCGTCCATGACACCGGACGCCTCGATCAACGGCACGTGCGATGGCTTCGCCTTGGACAACACACTATCTTCAAGTGCGAACGATCCGCCTTCGCTAGTAGAACTATGTGTATTGGTATGACTAGTCTCCTCGCCGTGGATTTCTTCTTCGTCGTCATTCACGAAGCCGAGTGGGCGACCGGCAGCAATCGCGTCGCGCTGGTGCTGTTCGACCGCGTTGTTAGACAGCAGTCGCGGTCGACTGGGTTCTTTCTCGTTCACGTCGTGGCTGCCACCGCGGTGTTTGCTGCCTGACCGTCGCGTACGGTACACGTGCATATTCTCGCGCGACTTGACCTTCTTCCAGATGCGACCGTCGACACGGCGGTCATTGCTGATAAAGTCTTCGTTCTCCTGCAACGTCTCCGCTACGATACGGTCTGCGAGATCCGTGAGAGCCTGTTCCTGCTCCGGTGTCAAGTGCAAGTGCTTCGGCAGCAAGTGATCCGCCTGCGTAAAGCTCTTCATGGGGATAGTCTCCTAACTGCTGAGTCAGCTTGAGTCGCAGTTTTTGACTCGCACTCGCTCGACGAGGCAATTGGAGAAATGGACTGCAGCGTACGGCCGAAGGGGGCCCGAGGCTTTGGCGCATAGACGGCTGTCAGCAAGACCCAGATGCGTGAGTGTGAGACTCGGGAAACGTCGATGTACGGGCTGTCTGCTGCCTGCGGGCTCGGCTCTGGCAGACAGCCCCCTATATTCAAGCCTGGCTGCCGATGACTGCAGAAGATTTCTCGATGCTGGCTGCACGGGCAAAGCCTGCGCGAGGTGCGGGTGCCTCAATTCGCCGTCACGGAAGAGCTCCGTCCAGCCTGGACTCCAGGTGGTAAGGTACTGGCCACGGTCGCCGCGAAAAAGGTGTGAATCTCCCACTGTGTCCTTCATGGCCGCTTGGGGGCACGAAAGCGTTGGCTACGGACGAGGGACATCTTTGCGCCGAAGCCACTTTACGCCGACATCATGCAGAGACGTTCGTTGTCGAGAGGTAACAGCCGTTGCTCTGTGCGCGTTCTTGCCCGTAGGAACCTGCGCCGATAATGTCTTCAAGTCGATGATGACGGAACGGCCTGGGGATACGTCAAAGAGCTCTACAGATATCCGGTCGTTGCATTCAGGAACTTGTTCTTGGGATTTAAATACGTTTGGCGTCGGGTGACACCGCTAGTCTATCATTTGTTTGTGCGTAGTTAGGATCGGAGTGAAGCAGAAGCCACCTTCCACGCCGACAGTTCCTTGGCCTGAATGACACAGGACAAGCAGAACGTGAAGTTCTTCTGCGTCACCTCCTGGGTTGCATCGATCGTGAGCTTCTTTTGGACGCTACACTTACTGCATGTGACTCGGCGACAAACTGGACAGCCCGACGGGGGCTGCAAAAGGTTTCCGAGTCTGCTAATCGACTTGTGGCAAATTCCACAGTCTTTCGATTGGAGAATTCCAGACGCGTCGCTGCGTCGACGCTGCGTCATGAGGTAGCTGAGCTTCTTCATGTTGGAACACTCCACAATGCCTGCACTAGAAGTGATGTTGTTGGCGAGCAGCATAATGCCATAGCTCTCCATCATCTCGCCGCGAGGGTCAACAAAGCCACGACCAAACATCTCCACGGTATCATCATTCACCTGACGCACGATATACGCCACGGAGAGGTGAATGCGGGTGATGTTGTGGCTCAAGTCTAGTCGCGGGCAGTCATCCAGCTCGATCGAGTGAATCAGGTAGTAAAAGATGCGTTCACCGTCCGAGTCGAACGCCATGCCCTGCGACTCAAGGTACAAGAGGTCACGGCGTGTCGTGAATGCGCCGTAGTCAGCAGTTCCCCACTTGACGGTCACGGACCGGAACGGGTCTTCCTCGCTCGGGGACTGTAATACCGCCAAAATCTTCCGGTCGTCGAACGAATCGTTGTGCACATACGAGTTGCGCACGAGCCACGCGTGCTCAGTATTGGCAAGACAGCCGTACGCTACATCTTCTAAAGCCCCGTCGATCTGGCCGGTCGCGACGATCAACGGGACGTGGGACGGCTTGACCTTGGCCAGAACGCTGTCCTCGAACAGCGAGAAGGATCCAGCATCACTCGAGGAGCTATTGGTGGTGGTACTGATCTCCTCATCTGGGTCCACCGGGTCGTCATAGGCGTTCGGTCTACCGTACGCTGCAGCTTGTCGCTGATGTTGCTCCATGGCGCCAGCTGACATCAGTCTCGGCCGACTTGGGTCCTTCTCATCGTGGGACTGGCTGTGCATTTTCTGGAGCTTGCCTCGCCGTGAGCGGAAGACGCGGACCTTTTCCCTCGTTTTAACGAGCTTCCACTGGTCACTGGAGAGCTGTCGACCGTTAACAACGAAGAACTCGTACGTGTGCAGGGTCTCGGCAATGAGACCGTCGGACATGTCTGTGAGGTCCTGGTGCTTCGTCTTGGAGATATGAACGCGGTCGGGGACGACGCCCGCCGCTAAAGTGCACTTGGTCATGTTGGGGACAGCTTGAGTTCGCTGGATAAGTTCTAGAATGACGAGCACCTCGGTGGGCCAGGAAGCAAAGGCCACCGCGGCGCGGGCCAGCTGAGATTTCTCGAGAGATGGGAATCCAAGATGGATGCACAAGCCTTGCACTTGGCTAGAGCCGCAGACTTGGCTAGAGCCGAAGACTTGTGCGTGTTGTCGCTTCGTTCGCGAATGTCTCGGACAAAACTTTTCCCCAAAGTAACTTTGAAAGTTATCGTCGCGGCATTGTGAGCTTTCGCTTAGGGCTTCTGTAGGCTATCAACGCTGCCAAATATTCCACGAGTGCTCCTCGAGATGTCGCCCCGTGTGCGTCGTTACGGTGCCTAATATCGACGCATGAACATGGCTTGGAAACCAAGTTGCATTGCGAGTCGCGGACCTTCGCCTCTTCTGTTTGCCCGTGATGCCTGTTGCAGTCTTGGCCGCATATGGTGCACATAAGGCCGATCGCGATGGTGCAGTTCCTCGACGAGACCACGACGGTCAACATCACGAAGTTTGCCATGTTTTCGCGACTGCGTTGGCGCCAAATTGCCCACGCAACGCAAAACCATGTTGGCAACATTGCTGCAAGTTTGCATCAGACTTTGCAACACCAACTGCAGCAACAAGCATGTCCCAACACAGGTTGCACGTGCACGTGGAGCGTATTCATGCAGCGTACATGAACCTGTACGTGTCCAACCGATTAGAACGCTCAATCTCGGATCGTAATCGACCGGCTACCGCTGTTTGGTCGCCAAGTTGGTGTCTGCGGTTGTTGTCTTCAAGTGTGAATTCGTGGAGGGAAACGTACCGTCTGCATTCGCCTAGCAAAGCTCGCTTTCGATCCTGACCAGGCTGTCCCTGTCAGCTTTGCAAGGGCTCGCTTGGTGAAACGTGGCGTCAGATGTTGAAGTTTCCTGGCAGAATACGATCCAAAATGGGGAAGCTGCTCGCCTACTTAAATCCTCTAGTCTATTACATTTAGTGCGCTAGGAGCTCGGAAGACAAGCAGTGGCGACTTCCCATGCCGACAACTCGCGCGCCTCAATGACGCAGGACAAACAAAAGGTGAAGTTCTTCTGCGTGATCTCCTTTGTCGCGTCCACCGTGAGTTTCTTCTGTACGCTGCACTTGCTGCACGTGACACGGCGACAAATCGGACATCCGGATGGAGCCTGGATCAGACTGCCTAGGTTGTTCTTCAGTGCCTTGTTGCACACGCCGCACGCGTTCGCCGGCGCAATACCCGACGCGTCACTGCGACGGCGGCGAGCCATCAACCAGCTAAGCTTCTTCAGGTTCGAGCACTCGACAACGCCTACACAGGACGCCACGTTCTGGCCGAGGATGGCGATACCATGGCTCTCCATCATCTCCCCACGAGGTTCGACAAACCCGCGACCGAAGAGCTCCACGGTCTCGTCATTGAGTTGGCTAACGATGTAGCAGATAGACGTACTCGATCGAATGACGTTGTAGCGTTTATCGAGTGGCGGGCAATCGTCCAGTTCGATGGAGTGAATGAGGTTGTAGAACACCCGCTCGCCGTCCGAATCAAAGGCCATACCTTGTGATTCTAGATACAGGAAGTCTCTGCGCGTTACGAACGGCCCGAAGTTGGCGGTTGCCCATTTGATCACAACAGACCGGAACGGATCCTCTTCGCTTGGCGTCTGCAGCGTTGCGAGCAGCTTACGGTCGTCGAACACGTCGTTCTTCACGTACGAATTGCGGACGAGCCACCTGCACTTAGTATTCGCGACGGCACCGAACGCAACGTCCTCAACCGTACCATCAATGGAGCCGGTGGCTACTACGAGCGGCACGTGGGACGGCTTGATATTGGCTAGAACGCTCTCATCCAATAATGAAAAGGAGCCGGCGCCGCTACTGGAGCTGTGCGTGT
The DNA here is from genome assembly GCA_018806915.1 of Phytophthora colocasiae. Classification (NCBI taxonomy): domain Eukaryota; phylum Oomycota; class Peronosporomycetes; order Peronosporales; family Peronosporaceae; genus Phytophthora; species Phytophthora colocasiae. The sequence continues at coordinate 814,305 of JAGKQI010000045.1, forward strand.
TCGTGCTGGTCTCCTCTTTCTGAACGGGATCGTCGTCGTCGTAGAATGGCTGGCCAGATGCCGCAGCCTGTTCCATTGCGGACGCCGACAGCAGTCGTGGTCGGCTTGGATCCTTTTCGTCGTGTGATTGACTATGTACTTTACCGGTCTTACCTCGACGAGAACGGTAGACCGACACCTTCTCCTTGGTCTTGACGTGCTTCCATTGATCGTGCGGTAATTGGCGCCCGTTGCTGGTGAACAACTCGTACGTCTGCAACGTCTCGGCGATGATGCCGTCCGCTCGGTCCGTTAGCGCTTGCTGCTGCACCTTGGAAATGTGCACGCGCTCGGGCACGGCACCTGGCGCCGGGATCAATTTCGTCATTGCGCTTCCTGCTTTGATTGTGTCCCCCACCTGACCAGTCTAAGAATGAGAGCTACCGTGGCTGACTCGGGACCTCGACACGCCTCGGTGGAGCGTGCACAGCTGCTGGATATGACCTGATGAACCTCTTCGCCTTGACTCTGTCAGGGATGGATGCATAGGCACACGACTTGGGCTGTCTCCGTTGGAAAAAATCGCGGTCTTCCACGTCGCCGAGTTGTGGCTGCATGAGCACCAAGCAAACGCGTGAATGCTGGTGGCTGCGCGTCAAGGTCGACGTCCTACAGTCGGAAATTAGCGATCGTATCGGCTAGCAAGCTGGTTGCACTACGATCCAAATCGAATTTTGCCTGCCGTTCTAAGTGTCACGTTGCAGGAGTCCGACACTTTTATATGCATGCATTCGTCAACGCCAAACGCGAAAATGGCGGCGTCCGGCCAACGACCGATCGGTAGACGACTGGCATTGTCGATCGGTCATCTTTCGTTTCGTGGACAGGAATCCGGTGTTCGGTAGATTCATTTCACCGTCGCGGTCCACCGCTGTAGTTCCTCACCAGGATCATCTCCGAGCGCTGGTTCTGTCCTGGATGTCTGGTGGTGGTCTCCCGCCAGGGACCTTCCTGCTGCAGACTCCAGTGGCTCGCAGAGGTCGACCATCAACGCGACAGTCAGGTTGCGGCGTCAGCTTGGTCTACTGTGGAGGTTTTTATGCTGCTTGTCGACGGTGGTAGACGAGTTGTCTTCAAGCAAAGCGCCATCTCGATCTTACCATGCCACGTTTGCCATTACTCGATGCAGTTGGTCGGTGACATCTTTGGAATCGTGGCAGCAAATTACTAAGCAGCTTCAACTTGATGCCCTTCGCGTCGTGGCGTCGCGTTGAGAGCCTGTCGGCAAATACAGTTGGAGGTTCTGCGTTTTGTATTCATGGGTTGTTTTCAAGCAGTCTTCGAGGACTGTATCCACTTTGCTACTGAGCTCTACCGTTTACGCCGGTCTGATTGCGGCGGTGAGCTTGACGCCTGTACAGCAGCTACAACGCGATGGCTCGTAGTGTCTTGGTATCAAACCCCTTCATATTCATTACCGTTAGGTGCTGGTGTTGGTACAATGTTTGTTGTTACTCAATTTAGGCACAGCGTAAAGCAGCCGTGGCGATCTCCCACGCTGACAGTTCTTTGGCTTCTAGTACACACGATAGGCAGAAGGTGAAGTTCTTCTGCAGGATCTCCTTGGTAGCGTCGATGGTGAGCTTCTTTTGCACGCAGCACTTGCTGCACACAACGCACCGGCAGATTGTGCATCCGGACGCCGACTGAAGCAAACCGAGCTTCTTCAGAGACTTGTTGCACACGCCACACTCACTGCCTTCCGCTGCGCCACTGCGTCGACGCTTTGCCATCAACCAGCTGAGTTTCTTGAGGTTCGAACACTCCACGTAGCCCGAGCAGGCAGACACGTTGTGTGCCAGCATTAGAACACCGTAACTCTCCTCTTGGGTCCACGAATCCACGGCAGAACATCTCCACCCTATCGCTATCAACCTGCCGTGCGATGTAGCATGTGGACATCTGCACGCGAATGACGTTGAATCGCTGATCTAAAGGTGGACAATCGTCCAGTTCGATGGAATGGATGAGGTTGTAGAAGATCTTCTCACCGTCCGAATCGAACGCCATCCCCATCGACTCGAGATACAGGAAATCTCTCCGTGTCGTGAAGGCTCCGTAGTTACCGGTTGCCCATTTAACAGTAACAGATCGGAACGGGTCCTCTTTACTTCGCCATTGCAACGTGGCCAGCACTTTTCGTTCGTCAAAGACGTCGTTGTGGACGTACGAGTTACGTACGAGCCAAGTGCGTCTCGTGTTGGCCAAGCCACCATAGGCTACGTCCTCTACAGTGCCGTCAATCACGCCGTCGGCTACGACCAGCGGAACGTGTGACGGTTTGACTTTTGCCAGCACGCAGTCATCAGCTAACACGAAGGACCCATCATCGCTAGACGAGCTGTGCGTGTTGGTGCTGTCCTTCTCCTGTATTTTCGGCGGCTCTTCATCGTCGTAGACGTACGGACGTCCAGAGTTCTCACGTGCGTGTCGCTCCATAGCGGAGGGAAGATTTTTTTTTGGTTCAGATACGGAACGGTTCTGGTTTTTGGAACGGACATCTGTTTTGTAATGATGAAGTGCTGGTTGCACTCGCTGCTTGACGATCACTTCAGAACAAGAAGACAGAGGCACAGGGACCGACGCTCGAACGATATACATACCATTACCTGGGTTTCAAGTATGCTCGTTCGTGGACATCGTCAAAAATCGTGTATCGCTGTTCTCATTATCGCCGCGGATGTCGGGGGCGCTGGAGTTTACAATCGCTGCTACGGAATAGCGTCCTACTCGCTCTCACTCTTGTCGTAACAATGTGGTCGCCGGCACGATTGTCGATGTCACGGAGGACATTAGAAGCTCTGCCGATAGTCTTGCGATAGCTTGTGTGACGCGGCCGGCTCGTCAATATGGGAAGATCTACGAAGTATGTCTACAAAGTATGTACTACGCCGACGACAACCCCTCCGTTGTCCGCGGCCTTTCCGAAACACAAGTTGTGTCGCGCATTTACCGAGCTCGGAGGCTACACTACAGTGGAAACGTCATGGTGCCATCGGGATACTACCACTCTCACTGGTTCTCAACGAGCCTGTGTCCTTCTTCCAGTTTCATTCGTGACAGCAAACTCTCAAGACGTGAGCAGTCCAAATAGACTGATCAGCTGGGCTCATCCAGCGCTTCTCAATTTGCTCCGTTATAACAACACCACTCTCTTTGTTGACGTTGGATGGAAGTGGCGAACAGTACAGGCTCTTGAGACACGAGACCGATCTGTGAGTGCATCGACTTCACGTTCAGGGTTTTCACATCTCGACCATCAAGCAGGATGGAGCCTTGTGGGTCGTAGAAGCGTTCAAGCAGGGAAAGGAGCGTACTCTTGCCTCCTCCGCTAAACCCGACAAACGCTACGGTTTGTCCAGGCTCAATGGAGACGTCGTTGAGGATCTGCACGCCTGGACGGTTTGGGTAGGTGAAATTGACACAGACAGCTTGAATCCGTCCTACACAGGACTCGGGTTTGTCACCTTCGTGATAGTTCAATGCATCAATAGCTAAAGTTGTATCCAGGACCTTGTAGATCTGAGCAGTAGCTCCTTTGGCTTCGGCGATGGCCGAGACGTTAGGCATAATCTAAGCTGCCAGCTAGTCTGGAGGTCGAGGAGTACACTACGATGACCACGTAGAGGTCATGTACACTTTGTAGAACGTTGTAGAGAGTTAATTGGCTGTCGTTAATAAAAGTCGTCGTGATAACCTAGTTAGACCCTTTAATCCACAACACATCTGCTAACAACACATAGTCTATTCGTACAGCATCACCACGTAACCTCAAGAGCGGCAATCGTGACGAAGAACTTGCCTGCAGCAACGCCCCGTTAAATAGAGGCTGGAACGATAGCTTATGTTCACCAGAGGTCTGACACAACTCTACCGAATCCAAGGGGTTTGTCCCTGGGTTCTACACCAGAATGACAAGAATATTTGTGAGTACGAGGAGAAGAGCGGGCCCCACGTCACATTCACGTTAACTTTAATTGAAGAAGAGCTTTGGTTCTTAACGTCGTTTGTCTGCATTGTCTATTCATGAAGAAGTGGCCAACGCGCGAAGCAGCCGTAGGCAAACTGCTATTGTAGGGGACAATGAACTTGGACCCACTTTTGCCACCATCATTAGGAGGGTTTCTTTTTGGAAAACCATATGCAACATTTAGATATATGGGTAAAACCACGGCTCTCGTTCCAAAAATGAGGTCCGTTTTGCCAGATTCCTTCTCGTTTAGGCGCTACATACCCTTAAACACAAGGAATCTGAATGCCCAAAAGTTTCGGGAAAAGGGCTCCGCAAATGTAGGAATTTCATTGGGCGAGAAGCTAAACCATATGAAGATCATGAGAAAAGGCAACTTGCTGTGTCTCATGAAAATGATGTGTACCACCAAAATATTAATTTTGCACAGGATACCTGTGCAACGCTACTGGTACTCTCCGTGTACTGTCGCGTCACATTTATAAGATATAGGAGGTTCATTTGTAATCGTCAAGTTGTCATGTTTTGCTGGAATTGGGCCAACTCACCTCGAACGGCAAGCCCGGTTGCCTCCTAAAGTCGCGCATCACGCGCTTGACAGTGTTAGACGAGATCCCAAGACACTCTGCAACAATGTCTCGCGTTCGTCCCCTTCGTGTAAGGCCTTGCGTGCGTGCAGCGGTGAAGAAGTTGTGTACATTCACCACAAACTTCTTCTCGCCAGCTGTGAGACCCACGCCTTGAGGCATGCCGTGCTCGCTCAAAAATAAACGCTGCTTAGCGATTTTGGCCCCGAGGGCAGCTTTGATATCTATCTATAGATTCTATGTGTTTGCTGCGCAGTGGCGACAGTTTTGACTGCACCACGCCTTGATCTACCTGATGTTGAAGTTCGAGTGGGGCCAAGTGCACTGTCCCGTACAATAGCGGGCACTGTACGAGATGGGCAAAAAATCCCCGTTCCAAAAACCAGAACCGTTCCGTATCTGAACACAAAAAAAGCTAACCTAGCGGAGAGCGACAGAAGTCTCGGTCTGCTTGGTTCCTTCTCGTCTTGTGACTGTGTGCGTGGAATCAGAGATGCCTTGGCGTGTCTTGACCTGTAGACGTGCACCTTCTCCTTGGACTTGACGTGCTTCCACTGGTCGTGCGGCAGCTGTCGGCCGTTGGCGACGAACATCTCATTTGTCTGCAAGGTCTCCGCAATGATGGCGTCTGCCATGTCTGTCAGCGCGCGTTGTTGCGCCTTTGACAAGTACACGCGGTCAGGCACGGCGGTCAAGAAGCGTTTGGGCATTGTACACTATGGTGAACCGGTTGAGCAGACCGGCGGCGGCGGAGCAAGTCTGAGAATGACGGGGTCTGAACGGAGCTGCCCGTGAACAGCTGAATCGATGAGGTGATGGACGAGCTTGACCAATTGTCGGACGAAGATGCTACGTACGCCGCGTTGCTGCCTCTTCAAAGCCAAAGCCGGGGGACCGACGAAGTGGCTTTGCTTGTCCATATGTCGGTCAACTTGACAGCGGCGTTAGGATTCGCAAGGGACACCGAGTTCCTCCAGTTGGTTTGAGCTACCAAATGTACATGTACAGAGTTGGTGGAGAAGAACTCCTTTACAGTGTGAGTTGGGTTTGAATCCTTGACGGCGATGGTCGCATCGATGAAGGTCTCCGTTGGAGCTCTTCGCGATGCTGTTGCAGTATTTTTTTGGTGCCTGGATGCAGCTACAGCATCTGTCAACCATAGAGCGGCCGGCTGATATTAAGCGGTGGCCAAGGACGGCGCTGCAAATTGCAGCGCCGTCCTTTGCCGTGCAAAGTGCTGTATGTCGGTGACGAGTTCAACTTGGCTGGCAACGCTTTCACTCTCTGCAATCAGATTTAGCCCAAGTGGTGAAATTTGGAGTACTTTTGATGAGTCAGGACTGGATACCTCTTCCAGCGGTAAAGGGCTCAAGTCGAAGCCATTTAGTCTGCGTCCTTCGATACGAAGTACATCTCTTTCAGCAAGCTAACGACGTCGAGGAAAGCCTCGCTTGAAGCTCCCGTTCGCTTTGTTCTACTGTAAGCGCGTTCGTGTATCTATTATCAGCTCCGACGTGTTTTCTCATTCAGGCCAGGCTCTACAGTACACTCCACAGCTCCTTTGTGTAGCTTCGAATTTGCGTTTGCGTCAAGTGAGTGACTCGAGTGTTTCCTACAGAGCCTCGACAATTATCTACTACATGTACGTTGTATGCTGCGACTTGACCTTCACTTGAAAACTACAGTACACTACACGATTCGTGTCACAAAGGCGTCGTACCGCGATCGACGTCTACATCGACTCATGCCAGATACAAACGGTGCGAAAGTCTACATCAACTCATGGCAGATGCAAAACGGTGCGCTGCGGTCTGACATGAGGCGGCCAATATGCTACTATAAGTTTTCACAGCGTGGTTTCCACTGTGGATCCGTACATGGTGCAGTCAAGAGTCTTGACTCAAGACAAAGACCGGCATTTTGTTTGCGCGACGCTGTTCGGGGCGGTCAGTGACATCACACTCGTATTGAAGCTAGACAGTGAAGCCAGAGCTTCGACCGCGAAACTCGCGTGCCATCCTCGCAGCAACTTCCAGAAGCTTTATACGACGGTCTACAGTCAAACTGTGTGTGCTGGCTCTGCTAGCTGCACGTCCTATCTCCAGCGTAAGGCAAGGCTGTGAATGAGCCGATTGAAGCGTGTGTACTGTCAGGAATAGAGCTGTCGACGTCGTGGTGTCGACTCAGATGACGTCCGGACGTCCCACAGTCGTCGAGCGACGTCGACCTGACATCCCGACGACATCCATCGGTCTGTCACTATTTTGATTTAAAGACATACTCGGAATAGTAGAAGTTTGAGTACACGACCGTCTAGTGAGTTTGGAGCTAAACCGATGACTTTGTCTGCACTATGCCGCCACTCGCTGATGGTACGCAGCTCGTCCTTGTCCGTATACTCGCTTCTCCCAAGTGTCTCCATGAAAACGTTGTCGTGCCGGAGCGCTCGCTCCTCCAGTTTGAGGAGAAGCAACTTGTAGCGCAATGACTCGTTACCGTCTTGTTCGACACGGATGTAGGGCTTGCAGTCCTTTTGATGGGTGACGTCCAGCTTCAGCTCCAGTGCAAGCCTCGTATCACGCTGTGGTTTCAAATATCTCTATGGAAATACACAAAGGAAGACAGTCGGTTGGTCGCTTCACGAACAAGTTGGCTCCGATGATAAGGATACTCACTCTCTTGCGACCGCGGTATCTCTTCTCGTAGCCGCGTTGGCGGCGTCGAACGTCGAAGTCGTTCCTTATTCTCCTTGTTGGCGGGGGAACTACGAGCAACATGCACGGTTGGGTGGGTGCTCACCGATCGGTAGTCAACGTCGTGTTTTGATTCCGGTCTGGTGAAAAACTCCGTGAACGTGAGAAGTTCCTGTTTGATGAAGGGGAAATCTTGGTCGAATCGGTCGGTCGGTGGGTAGCAGGGAAGTACCAATGAAGGTGAGCTGGGTGATGAACAGCTTCCAGTCAGGCGGCTAAAGCTGGAGACCACAACGGCAAAACGTACGCGAAGAGTCTAGAACTCAGCTTTGCTGCTGATTTTCACCACAGTAAGCAAGACATTGACCTGAAGTGATCGGGAAGAAAAATATGCTGCGCATCACTCACTGTAGTGCCATTAAGCCAAGATGTTACATCCCCATGAAGTGAAACTTGTATAACAGGCACGAAGAAAGGTTTTGTCATTAATGGCATCATATATAGTTGATGCTTCTCAATTGAATGTGTACTCGAAATTATCTGCACTCAGGGAAACAGGTTCAAGCCGCCGTCACGTTTTGGGCCATGAAAATTATGTCGCGGACGGTGTCAGCTTTAAGAGCGCTTCGTCGCTTAGTAATCGTGTTGCCGGCGGTGGAGAAAGCTCGCTCTGACGGCACCGATGACGCCACACAACCCAGCCATTTTCGCGCAAGTGTGGCAATGACAGGGAAGTTGAAGTGATGCGTTTTCCACCAGGAAAGTGGTGATGGTGGACTTTGATCGGTGTTGCCCAGGCTTGCCTCACAAGAACTGTGGATATACCTTTCCAATTCCTGCCGGCACGAAAGTTTTAAGACTTCGTCGCTCGTAACCTGCGCCTCACCATTTACCCTGGGTGGGTAAACCAATTCTTGCATTTCTCGACGTGCCTTCTCATTAGGATCGCTGATGGCCTTTTCGGGACTATGAAATGCTGGCCGTAGGGGTTGATACGTGGTCTCAACGGATGCACGCTTTACACCCAGCATCTCCTCCAGCAGACGTTCCTTTGCTTGGTCTCGTTGATGCATAGTGTAAAGACCTGAATTCGTCGTATACGGGTCTAGTAGTGATATCCAGAGAAATTCTTCCTCCGTTGCAGAGTCAAAACGTTGTTCCATCAATGTAAGGAAGCTTTTTCGCACTGATTGCATCTTCATATGCACTTGGCAAGCGTAAGATTCAGTCTCCATCGTTGTCGTAATGACTTCGCAAAACATTCCTTCATTCCGGAGAACTGCCTTCAGGGAAGAAATGACAAAGTACAGCGAAACTAACGTAGGATATGACTCAGCGCCGAGCTGGTCAGAGGCAACGCTGAACGGAGCAAGAAGAACAACAAGGCATCGAATCGTGAGCCACTCCTCTGGCGTAGGCAGCTTTAATTTTTTTACAGATCGATCATCAAACTCCTTCTTGCCAGCGGGGGTTTCTAGATACTTAAAAAAACTTCTCCAGCGCTCCCTTTAAATCAACGAACCGCTGAAGCATCGTAAACGTGCTATTCCATCTAGTCGGGCAGTCGTTCATGACGTCGAGAGGGTCTTTTATCGGCCTGTAGCTTTTCCAGCCGATTCGATCCTTTTGGGAGTGATGAAAGTACGTTGACAGCTTTCGAAACTGGAGCACAATTTGCGTACAGCCTCCATGTCATCGGAACTAATCTCGGTGTAGGAAGATGCCTCAACCATACTGACAAATGTTGCCACAGAATCGCAAAGATCATCTATATCAGCGTCATTAATCCACTCGAATGGTTCACTTTGAGAGTCAACATTTTGGGTGTCATCAGCTCCTTCCAGCTCCTCCAATTGATCATCCATCCACCACGATCGCTGCAAAATTACACCTGGAGCCATACTGATACTTGAGTCAACAAAAGCAGGCACAGTTTCAACGTCCACAGTTTGATTTCCACGCTGACAGCCAGTGGAGCCGATTCCATCTCTAGTGATAGTGGTTCGTTCATTACTTTTTATCAAAAGCGCGCCCCCAACAACTAGATGTAGTGAGTGCGCTGAGCAGGACATGTGCCGCAGACCTAGTGTAGTGCAAGCCTTGATCATATTCGTTGCTCCATCTCGCAGGAAAATCACACATCGCTTCGGGTCAAGGCGCCACCACGAGAAACATCGAACGAGAACGTCAGCAATAGCATCACCGTCATGTTTGCCAGGAATTTCAGTCACTTCAAGCGTCCACGAATGAAAATCAAAGGTTGAGTCCACGTAGTGAAGCGTGAGGCTGATGAAGCTCTCGCGTTTTAGGGAGGTCCAAATGTCCGAGGAAAGAGAAAAAAAATAGCATTCATCGTCATCTGCAAGACGGAGGCGAAGCGACAAACGATACTGACTGGCCTTGGCATGGACGCCTTCAGCAACTGTTTGGCGTGAAGAAATCGATAGCTGCGTCTTTGCATTATTCGCAAACCGTATGACTTCTATCAGCCCTTGATCCTCGCCAATACTCATAGGTCGTAGAGAAGTACCAACCCACTGCGATACAATTGCGTTAAACACGGTCTGCTCAGACGCACCGGACTCCATGAAAACGTTGGTCAGTTGACGCGAAGCATCCTTTTCCTTTTGAAGCCGTTCTTTTTCTTGGAAAGCAAGCAATTCGTCGGGGTGGACGTTTTTCATGTGTGGAGCGACAATGCTCTTTCCCTTTCGAATTGGCAGCTCAATCTCGCAGCTTAGGCAGTAGAAGCACCTAGCATGGTCACGCGTGAGTTGATCTCTCGGGACATTGGCGTGCTCATCGTGAGCAATACACACAATAAACTGCCAGTTTGCTTTTACTCGCTGTGATCTTTTCGGTACGGCAAATGCTCTCCCTGCAGGGCAATGCCGAAGGCTGGTAGTGTCGTACGTCTGAAATCCCGTTGTTGGTTGCGATAACTCCACTCGGTGAGACCTGGATTCAACCGGAGAAGGGATCCTGATCCTGTTTCGTGATCTCTGGGGGGTTGATCTTGGCTGTTTGGGAGTTGATTTGCGCTTCTTCTGGGATGATTGTTTTCGCTGCGTCGAAGGTGCCTTCGAAGCAGATCTTCCTTTTGGCTGAGGAGTTGAAAAGTGTCTGCCGTCCTCATAGTATTCGTGCATCTCGTCGGATCTCTGTCCACGAATCGTCACCTGCATGGGAGGAGAAGCTAAGTTTGACCCAGGGGAAGCTGGTTCTCGCTTCTTCTGTGTAGACCGCGACCTTGACTGTGTTAAACATGAATTTGAAGTTCCCCTTGACTTAGGAGTAGCGAAGAGGCTTCTACTGGTCTCGCCATCGAAATCGCTGTCCATTGTGAGAGATCGCTGCCTACAAAAGAGCCTGCTATGTGCCGACACTTGCACGAGATCACTGCTGAGTTCACGGCTCCAACAGGGTTCCTGCTAGGGAGGATCGTTCGTGAGGGTCATGACGCAAATTCAACGAGGTAATGAGAGGCTTTGAGGTGATTGGCTCACCAAGCACAACATGAACCAATCAGCGATCACTATGGAAGGGATGTCGACGGGATGTCGACTCGACGTCGCGTGACACCGACCAGACGTCGTCTGTGAGTGTTCGAAAAGACGTCCTGGCCCATCGACGTCGACAGCTCTAGTCAGGAATCGTCAGCGATCAGGCGCTAATGCCAATAGCGGGTAAAGGTGGCCGATAACCACGACGTTCACTTCGATTCTGGACCAGAATCCACTGCACAATACGAGCACAGCAGTCTTCGAGTCATTGTCGGTAATGGATTAAACGAACACGGAGCTTGAACGGGCAGTAGAGTCGCTAGTGGCGAGCTTCGGAGCTTGTGGGCTTGACGAGGTCAGACCAGATAAAATATGACAGGTATCAAGATCGATACATTATTTGTTTGAAGCGGCAGTTGCAAAACTTCAAGTACCACCTACTATATTAATTATAACGAGTACAATCCAACCTGTTGCCACGCCGAGGAGGCCTTTGTCCTCTTTGCCATTGACACGGCATTTCCTCACAATCGAAACGGAGCGACCGAGTGAGGCACGACCCCGTTCACTCAGTCTACCTATTGGTCACCCCTCGGTGGTCGGATTTCCCGCACTTCCGAGATCTTTGAGTTAGGTTCACCCTCCACTCCACGAAACCATGAAATTCACATTGCCGAATGGAGTGTTCCCACCCGTCAAACTGTCGAGGAAGCACCAGGGAGCACTAATTGAAGAGGCCGAGACGGTGGTGCGTGAAACGATCGCAGCAAACGAAGCCTTTTTGGCTCAAGGAGCCCAATTCCGAGACCCCAAGTGGAGACTAATCCGAGTGAAGGAAGGACTGCACGTGTATCGCCAACGACCAAGTGGAGCTGCAAAGGATGAATCTCCGTCGTCACCGGACTCGCGTCGGTCATCCAGGAGATTCCGAGTTCGAGCAGAGAGTCGAAAAGGTCTGGAACAGGAAACGCCCTTGTCACCGTCGTCCGTCGTCGCAGAGAATAGTATTCAGGAGACTATGAGACGACCTGGTGTCTCACTTGTGGTGATGCATGGTACGGTGGATGGAACCCTGGACGACTCGATGTTTGGTGCTTTTGCAGCCACCGACTTGGCGTGGAAATGGCGCAGTACCCACATCAACGATCGACTGGATGACGCTCGTATTCTAAGCACCATCCAAGGCCCTACAAGGCAAGATCCGTTCCGTTTTCTAGGCATCAAGTGGTTTGCCAAGGAACACCCAGCAGTACTTACTACTATTCTCCAACGGCGAGACTTCCTCATCATGGAGGCCACTGGACTTACGAAAGACTCGAAAGATGAGAAAGTGGGCTACTTTCTGATGCATTCCGTGGTATTGCGTACCATTCCGGAGCTCTCTGAAATGGGGATTGTACGTGGAGAATTGAGTTTCTGCTTTATCCTACGTCAAAGTGGTCTGGGTAAAGTGGAACTGTATTGCCGTGGATTTAGTGACCCCAGGGGGGATATGATGGAGCGCGTCTCCGTTGCCATTGCAGCGGAATCACTCATCTGTTCTGCCGGTGTTGTTGACTACGCGTATATTAAGAAACTCACGTGGCTCATGAAGCACAAAAGTGGTCAAATCTTCGCCCAACGTCGATCCAGTCACTGCGAATCCTGCAACAAAAGTTTCACAAAATTCACGATACTATCCGGTACTTCCGGAAAAGGTTCTGCTTGTCAAATTTGCAGACGGATGGTATGTGTTAAGTGCAGCGTCGTGAAGAAAATGACAGTGGACGTGTCAGCTACTGGAACAGTTAAACAGTGCGCGCTCCGATTCTGCTTGGCGTGTCTGCTTGAAGCGAAGGAGAAACCAGCCTGGGAGATGGCTCTAGACGGTCTTGAAAGCTCGTCCGAGTCTTCAAGCACATCTGGATCGGGTTCATCTGTTGGAACTCCTCATTCTCGTTTCGCATCATTGCCTCACAAGTTAAACCACAGTCGGACCGATCGTTCGTACTCTGAATATCAACGAGCCGGCACTCGCGTGTATCGTCAGGGTGAAATTGCTACGGATTTCAGTCGTTCGATCAAACCGGAAGATCGAGTTTGTGGTCGATTTCCAGCGCGAACCACACAAAAGTACGCTGGTGGCCAAGAGAGACGCATGCATCGAGTCCCATCGCCTAGAAGCACGCAGGATATGAGGTTTCATACACTACACTGAAAGTGTATAGCAACATGTATATTGTTTCTTCCCTATCGACTAGCTACCACGTTCTACAACATGTTATTGTGTGTGATCCGCGTGGATCCGGACGTCGAGGAGCACTCAGAGGCGGTTTCCGCCCCAGTCAACGCCATTTCCCAGACAGACTTTTCCTTTGCTTCCAACAGACATCCGAGACAGAACCGAAGCGCACACTGCTTGACTACTCCCGTACTCGATACATCCACAGTCATTTTCTTCACGAAACTGCACTTGGTACACACCACGCGACTGCAAATCTTGCAGCTTGCACCTGTGCCAATTCCAGTAAGGGAAAACTTTGCGAAACTCTTGTCACACGTCTCACAGCGAGTCGGTCGAGGTAAACCGGACTCACGACCAGCATCATCACCCTTTTGCTTCATCATCCACGTCAATTTCTTGATGTACGCGTACTCCACAACATTCGCAGCACAGATCATCGCTTCCGAGGCGATTCCCACATTAACCCCTTACTTCCCGACGCCAAAATGACCCGTAGCCGGGGCTCTTATGTAGTACCGTACAACATAAAAATATATATGGATTTGTATGCAGTGAATTTTCGTCCCGCTATGCTACCAGGAAAGTTCGGATTATGTCCGATTAGAAAAAGGCTCCTCCAACTTAGCATGGCTTTATGTTGGTTCAACAAGCACAGAGGACTATCCAAAGATGAATATTCCAACATAGAAGCTGTCCCGGTTATTTGAACACCTCGTTTCTGAAACGTTGGAGGTGTTCATGAAGCTGGATTGCAAACGCTGCACCAATGAGAAGCAATATAAATATAAAGCGCCAACTGATTACTTGATAGTTATGCAAGGCCCCAAACAAAATAGAGCCACCCTGTCTGCACATCATCTCACTCTGCTTCCGTGGGAAGCGAGTCGCTGTCGAGTCCTTCGTCGTCGACGTCGCCATTGTGTTCGTCACCATCGTGTCCGTCGTCGTCGCCGCTGTGCTCGGCGTCATGTCCTTCCTCGTCGCCGTTATCGCAACTGCGGTCTTCTCTGTGGGAGCCACCCACGACACCATCACCTGCAGCAGTCTGTACACGTCCGCGCCGCTTCTTTCCCGGACGCTTAGCTGCCCCGCGTTCTCTGATCGCGTGCTCCTGTTCCAGTCGCCGCGGTATGTTGTTTCCGTTGCTCCAATCGAGGTGCCATATTTGAAAGCAGGTGCGCTCCCTCCCCTCGCGAACTACGTTGCACATATATTTTCTGAATGCATACTATCGTTAGGTTGGAAGAGAACAAGTTGATAATGCAATACATACCGAGCAACAGCAGAAGAGCATTCAGGACAATAGTACTTAGAGTACTTGCGCGGCTTGGTCTTGAAAATAGCGCAAACCTTACATGATCGTTGACGTCTCGTCTTCTTTCCAGGTACTTTGTCGGCAGTGTCCGAGCTCGCGACAAGCTCGTGGCCCTCATCAATCTGTGCAGGGGTTCGCTGGCCATTGCTAGTGCTGTATGCTGGTGAGACTGCCGTACGATCTTCAGCACGCGTCACGGCCTGTACGTAGCACGACACACAAGACATGGTTATGTTGGTGTTATGTTGTATCTCAGGATACCGATAAATAGCTTATGTTGTCTGGACATCATAGGCACTTACGTGAATACTTTCGAACGTCTCTGCGTCAACTGCCAGCAGTTGCTCCATCAAAGTCTCGAAGAATGCATAGTGCTTGGCTGGACGCTCACCATTCACCTTCTTGTAGTGCCGAAAAACAATGAAAGCGTTGACCAAAGCCATGTCGACTAGGCCGAGGAACAGCGTCTTGTAGTATTTTCGTGACTTGTACGATAGTTGTACACTGTAACGCTGCATCCGGAGCTGATCGTGAACGTCAACCCCACCCATGTATCGGTGATAGTCGCGTACCAGCCCCGGTGCTTGCAATGTCTGGACGACGCCTCGAATACGTCGCTCTACAAGCAAAAACATGATGTAGGTCAGATCATTTTCGGTCAGCATGGCCTCAACAAGAATCCAAATACTCACGGACTGGTACCAGCTTTCGGCTTCCTCCACTGCTGAGCATGTGAACGGGATTGCGGTCCATCCACATGGCCGCGGCGAGCTGAGGAAACTGATTGTTTTCCGCCAACTTGACAGTTCCAGGACGAGGTACTAATTCTTGCACTCCGTTCACCGTCTCCGTCTTCTTTTCCGTCTTGACGCCCATTGCATATCCTGCTGCTCTGGTTTGAATGGTGCCTGTAATATACATACGTCGATGAAGCAGCTCCAAAGCCAGCTTCACCGACGTATAGAAGCGGTCTGTTACCACGAGACGCCACGGAGATGTTGGTGAAGGAGGACACAATGCCTTCATGTTCCGCAATACAGCTGCTTCACCACAATTGTTATCTGCAGGAACTGGTGTCCGGAGGTGCGATTTTGCACCACAGTAGACTTCGAGTCTAGTATGTTGACAAAAACAACAATTTGTGAGTCTTATGATGGTTCCGATCCAACATAAGGACTTACATAAGCCCAAGCTTCAGCTCGGCACGGGCACACGAGGTGACTTACCTCATACAATACGCAGTATCTGCACACGCCGCCACAAACACCTTCGTCCCCACTTGTGGGGTTTATCCTTGTTGTACTGTCTTGTGGGGTTGTACCGTGAACGGGACGGCAGTGTAGCTTCATCAAAACTAATCACAGGAGGCACCTTGTATCCTCTGGCGAATGTGCGCTGAAGTACGTCCACAACAGGGCGAATCTTCCATGCTCGATCTGTATCGGCCTGCGGCGACTTGTTGTTAGAGAAGTGAAGACTTCCCAGGATGTGAAAGAATCGATTGCGAGACATAAACTTCCCAAATTGATTCACCGGCAGCGCCCCTAGGTGTGTCACTGCCCAATGCGCGGCAATACCCTTTCTCATGGGTGCTAGCATCCGTGAAATCAGCAGGCCCAACAACCTCAAAATCTCCCATGACTCGATAGGTTGCACGTGTGCAAGTCGCCGGCGAACGTCTCCATAGCTCTCAGGTTCTTCCCCTTTTTCGCGTTGCTGAGATCGAATGCGGCGCGCTCGTCCAGGAATGGATTGAGTGTGGTAACGGTTACTCTCCACGGCAATCTGGGCCCATAGTTTGGGCGGCAGAAAATAAAAGAAGAGAGCCAAAGGATCTTCCGCCACCGAGAGGACACTTTGGGATGGTCCATATGGGCCATCGTACAGCCCGGCGTACGTTGGATCAGGGCCGAATCGTTTGGGGTCTGACAACATACACACAAACATAATTTTAGCTTATGTAGGTAATCTAGCGTCATGTGGAAGCGCAGCGTACCATACTCCCAGCCCGATCGCTTCATCTCTCGGAGACCCGCAGCATTCTTGGCAACAGAGCTACAGAGTGAGTCCGGCAACTCCACAGGTACAGGATCTGCCTCCTCATCCGACAAATCTCCCAGCTGCCAATCATCCTCCCATTCATCCTCGTCATCATCGCCACCATCCGAGTCGACATCAGAGTTCAGGCCTGTACACTGACGAGCTCCGTCGCGCATCAGGTTTGGATCGCCATCCACGACACAAACAGGTATCTCATACTGTCCCTGCTCGTCCCCATGACTACCATCATCCGAGATGCCAGTATCTTCCTCGAGATCAATAGTAGCACCGTTTCCATGATCTATTGAGGTGTCGTCGGCCTCGTTCTGCATATATTATGGAGCTTATGTTAGCTTACACACCAATACCACAGCTTATGTTGGATAGCGACAACATAACATACCTCATCATCGTATTCGTCGTCTTCCTGCATAAGCCCTCGTGCTCGCGCTCGATTCGATGGCGGCGTTGGACGCTTCCTCTTACCCAAACTGCGAGGACGCACGGCGAAAGGGACTGATCGCTGTCGAGTGGGCGTCGCCGACTCATCACGCGCAACCACATCCGCCATAGACTCCGTTGGAGGCGTAGGCGTCGTCTCGTTGAACATCGCTATCTCCATAGCTTCAGGCTCTTCCGTTCGATCAGCGTCTTTGGCTTCAGTGTCCACACAGGTGCGAGGGGGGTCCGGCCCCCGCATGCTTTTCTCCATGCCGGGCGTTGTCAACTTCGCACGGTACTTTGCTGCCTTCTTCTTCGTGGGTTCACTCAGTTCTGAGGTATTATTCTTGGCCTCTGCACTAGATGACAAGCTGCACTCTTCTAGATCTACGTTGATCACACCACATTCATTAGGATTTTCTGCCTGTATACCATGTTATCCTCCGTACCCTCAGGTGCAGCACTGGCGCGCTTGGCCTCCTCTCGCTGCAGACGACGGCGGTGGCGGTCGCTGAGACTTGCCAGGACATCTCGGTCTGCACGTGGTTGTTGTGGCGTGCGTCCAGGCGGTGTCTTCCCTCGTGGCGGCACCATCACTTGCGTCTCTTTCGGGGAAATCTCGAAATGAGCGCAGTCGCAGTGCCAGCCACACGATCGGCATGGCTCATCTTTATTCGCCGACGTGATTCACTGATACCTAAACCTGTGCATCGTCCCGGCTTAAACGCACACGATCGTCTTGAATTTAGTATATGGTTTTCATGGGATGTGCTCCATACAAACATCAAGATACAAACTCCATTATGATGTACCGTACAACATAGTAGAGACGCTGCAGCGGGAAGAAATGCACCGACACCCCTCTTATGTTGTACGGTACAACATACGGGAAGTAAGGGGTTAACCCGGTCCAACATGGACCCATGAGGGTCGCTGAACCCTTTACAGAACATCTCGACTTTCCCAGGTCCGCTCTGACGATCAATAAAGCACAAACTCACTTCTCCACGGATAATACCCATTTCCGAAAGCTCAGGGACATCAGGTAGTGAGATGGAGTGCATCAGATAGTAGTACTATAGGGTACTATCATAGTACCCTACCGTATCACCCCTGGAATCCCGTGTGAGTCCTGTAGCCTCCATGATGAGAAAGTCTCGCTGTTGGACAATTCCTGTGAGAACTGCAGGGTTCTCTTTAGCGAACCACTTAACCCCCAAGAACCGGAAAGGGTCCTTCCTTGTAGGTCTTTGGATCGTCGCTAGGATGCGAGCATCATCCATTCGGTCGTTGAGGTGCGAACTACGCCATCTCCAGGCTTGATCGGTGGACGCGAATGTTCCGAACATGCAGTCGTCCAGGTTCCCAGCCACAGTCCCATGCAGTACTATGGATACCAGGGCGTCTCATTGTCTCTTGGATCGTGTCCTCATCGGGTAGCGAAGCCTCCCCTTCCGTTCTGGTTTCCCAGTTCATGGAGCTTCCCGCGCGTCCTCGACGCTTGAAAGACCAGGAAGAAGTCGGCGAAGAAGGACGTCGCGCGTCGCCAGACACTCTAGAAGTTGCACTTGAGCGACGTTGGCGATACACTTGCAGGCCTTCTTTAGCACCGTGTTCGTGCTAAATTAGCACGAACCAGTTTCCATCGTGGGTCTCGGAATGAAGCTCCTTGGATGAGGAAGTCTTCGTTCGCTGCAAGAGTTTCACGGACGACAGTCTCCGCTTCTTGGATCAATGAAAATTGCTTTTCCTTGGACAAACTCAGCACTGGGAACGTGTCGTCGGGCAGTGTAAACTTCATCTTGTGTCGTTGGAATAGAAACCTATTGTGGGGGTCGAAGAGCTTCTGGTTGACAACCATCCGTAGTCTTTCGAGAAACACTTCAAAGCATTTGCTTTATCTTCGCGAAACGGTCTACAAGAGCAGTAAAGGGCATTGAAACTACCGGTACCCGGCATTTGTATCTCGAAGCAAACAGTAATTGCGTACATGTATCCAGACTATCCAACGTAAACGAACGGAGACCAACCGGTAGTTCTATGGGTCCACTTGACGAACGAAGCAAATGGTTTTGCGGAAGAAATGAGTACACGATCTAAAGTTATCAAGCTTGGTGTGTTCGTGGCAATGAGAGTTCATTGAATGGACACACGAGTACTAGTAAGTATGATGTGTCCTGGAGGAGGATATGCAAAGTTTCAGCGAACCCTAGGCGACCTGCACGAGGAAGAAGCGGTGTTGTGCTGTGCTCGTTGTCGCTCGTAATACCGGTAGTTGTTGCAGTGCTGCGGTCTAGGAATTAGGGGTCGCATTCTTACGAGGTCCATTCATCGGATACATGTACCTTAAAGTCCGCCAAATTGGTCGACCACACTGAATTTCCCGCCACCTAAAATCGTAACGTGTCTGTCAGTCCGTCACGCCCCTCTCTACCGAACTGAGCCTCTCGGTTAGCATTTTTTTTTGGAGCGTGTCTCCATGCATGTCTATACATTTTCCTCCCATCAAAGCAACTGCACCTACTCTATTGACTGGAACCTTCTTTCCAAAAATTACAAAAGTATCATTGTCCACGTAATTATTCGGACTTATCTGGATTCGAACCTAATCGGATTTTCGAACCTAATAGAACGAACTTAATCGAATCGAACCTAACAAACCGTGACGAGGAAGTCTGGCGCATAGCAGAGTATAAGTGCCTGACGTGGCTGGCGGAGTATCTGATTTCGAACGGAAAAACGCTACATACGTATGGACTTCCTGGTCTCGAAACGTACAGCGACGTTTCTGATGAAGTCGCACGCCAGTCTGCGGATCCTATGGATATCGTCGCACAGGAGGTAGCAGCGTACGAACTGGACGACCTTGAGAGAACTGCGACGCTTGCGGATCGGATGAACCAGAACCAGAAAGACATTTTTGACCAAGTCATCGGAGCTGTACACCACCCAGTCGGTGGACAGAAGCTGTTTTTTGTGGACGGGCCGGGTGGAACTGGTAAATCGTTCTTGCTGGAGCAGATACTTGCTCATGTCCGTCTTCAGAGAAAAGTGGCGATAGCAGTGGCTTCCAGTGGAATCGCAGCGTCGTTTTTGATTGGAGGACACACAGCACATTCTACATTTCGGATTCCGCTTAAACTGTCCGAGTGTTCAACATGTAGTCTGACTTGGCAGAGCCAGAAGGCAGAACGGATCCGCAAGGCAAGTTTAATCATCTGGGATGAAGCTCCTATGATGAATCGAGCGTGTTTCGAAGCTGTGGACCGGTCGTTCCGGGATATTATGAAGAACGAGTTGGAGCCATTCGGAGGCAAGGTCATGGTTTTCAGTGGAGACCATCGACAGATCCTGCCTGTGTTGAAGGATGCTACTCGGGCAGAAACGCTGGATGCTTGCTTCAAGTCTTCCCCACTGTGGACCCATCTACGACAAGTGCGTCTGACGGAGAATATGCGTGTTCAGACGGCTCCGGACCCAGCAAGCGCCGCTGAATTGGCAGAGTTTTCCGACTTCTTGCTTCAGATTGGGGAGGGTCGATATCCAGTCAACTCCGATATCAGTGAGAACGACATATGCCTTCCACTCGACATGTGCATCATACCAGGCACACGAGGGGATGATCGATGGGATGACGAAGAAACCAAAGATAACGAAGACATGGAAGCACCTCCAAACTTCAATCTCCTACCGCCAATGGAAACATCTGCTGATCAAGAAGTTGATGATCCGGATGAGAACAGGCGGAAGCGCAACGTCAACGCGCTTATTGATGCAGTGTATCCTGATGTTGGAGACGACAATCTTCCGGATGACTACTTCGTTGAACGAGCCATTTTGGCACCAACGAACACAAGTGTGAGGCGAATCAACGACATGGTCTCGGAACGTCTATCAGGAGAAACAAAAGAGTACCTCTCTGTTGACAGTCTCGAAGGTGTTGCGGATCCAAACATGTTTGAGCCAGAGTTCTTGAGCTCACTGAATTTCTCTGGTATTCAGCCACACCGGATTGTATTGAAAGTTGGAACTCCGATCATCAGGATTCGCAACCTGAACAGCGACGCAGGGTTGTGCAATGGAACACGACTTCGAGTGGTGTCACTGCGTGAGCGAAGCATTGAAGCTACGATTATGACTGGGTCGTTCAAGGGAAAGCGCGTATTCATTCCACGCATCATCTTCTACAATAAGGGGCTTCAGAGTTGCGCTGATCATGAAAACATATTCACGTAAAAGTAAAATTAGCCAATCAGATCGATTTGCTTTTATGTCCAAAAGTTAAGTTTTTTTAACGCTCGAAGCGAGTCAAAACGACCTGAGCACCTTACTTTCGTTTCCTTTGCAGGAAGCGCACCCAGTTCGCACTGGCCTAAGATTCGCCGTGGCACCAACTCCTGCGCGCAGATGGCTCCCAAGGGGTTAGGCAGAAGACGTCCAGTAAGCTGGGAGAAGGACGGCGTCAACGGCGGCCTCTCAAGTGTCGAAATCATCCTTAGGTGGATATCAACGGAGGAAACCTGCAGAGATAGCGAGGAGACGCTCACGGCGGCAAGACCAAGAAGGCATTGGCGACTGAAATTGCTGGGTTCATCGAGAAGGCTGGTATCTAAGGCAGAACATACAAAGGTACATACTTATAAACCTCCTCTATCCTCGCACGTATCTCCTCGCACTTATCAGCATCTGGCCACACTACAGCACGTGATTCGAGATCAACAAGATCATAAATGTAGCGATCCGTGAAGACCTCGATTGTGCCTTCTGCACAGTGAAAGTGTCTAGCCAGCTTTCCAAGGAAGCCACATTGCGATCACATCCAAATGAATACAGAGAAACCAACAAATGGCACCATACACGTGTCTGAAGATTGTTAGACTCGTTGTAGAAGACCGGATTATTCTGAATCAACTCCATAATTTGCGTGAACTGCAACCTCGTAACTCGAAAGTCTTCTTTAAACCTCTTATCATCGAGCTTATTGAGCCAATAGTCCAGCGCATCAGGAGCACGAGGCACTGGTTCGCGCGTGTTCAGGTAGCGACCTGTTGATCATCCAGTAGGCCTCAATGAACTGCATCACTAAATCATCGTCATCATGGAGCGGGGCTGGGTCTTCCTCGTCGAAAAACCACTCAGCACATTCAGCGAGTAACTCGGATTCCGCGTCGTAAGCTGCGCACGGCGCGCTGCCGACGCGACACCTTCGGCAGCGGTATTTATTAGCGTTGTTGGCACTTCGGACGAGGGGGGGGCTTCACGGTAAATGAAAAAGTAGCCAATCGGAGAGAGACAGACTTTTTACTTCTTTATGTCAAAAAGCGCGCACTGCTTCAACTCTGAAGCCCCTTAATGAAGATGACGACAAGGAATTCCCGTTCAAGCTTCGGCGAAAACAGTTTCCTGTGGTTCCGGCATTTGCGATGACAATCAACAAGGCCCAAGGACAGTCTATCCACGTGGGGATCTACCTCGAGTCCCCTGTGTTCGCGCATGGACAGTTGTATGTCGCGTTGTCGAGGGTGACTTCACGGAAGGCGATCAAGATAGCCGTGGACCCGGAAGCTATCGACGAGGACGGGAACGTACACACCAAGAACATTGTCTATCGGGAGATCTTCGAGTTCTAAGTGCATATTTTTATGAATAAAATTTCTTACTTTCATGTGGAAAATCCTTGAATCATGTAATATTTTTAATTTCCCTGGTCTTTATGAACCTTACCCAAACTACTGGGACCAACTATGCCCACGCGCCCGCGTAGCGGGCGCCCAGAGCGCTAGTAAAGATTGATGTACAGGCAATTGGCGAACACCTGTCCGTCTCCATATCGGATAGGCGTCGCTAGTAACAAGTGGATCCATTTCTTGTAGAGTTTTAGGTACGGTATCCCTTATCTATGTGGGCCAGATCGGGCTGATCCGGAAGCCGATGAAGTCTCCGATGAAGTATCAATCCCAGTCAGAGCCATGTCCCATACGTTCTGCTCTTTAGCGTCACGTAGACACTCAAGACAAAATCGTAGAGCACACTGTTTCACCGATCCAGTGTCCGACACATCAACCGTCATCTTCTTCACGACACTGCATTTCCCACAGATCACTCGTCGACAGACCTGACAATCTGCACCGGATCCTGCGGAAGAAATCGAGAACTTGGAGAAGCTTTTGCTGCAACTTTCACAGCATTTCGGTCGAGTTTGGTGCTCGTTAGTTGCACTCCGTCCGCCTTTGTGATTCATGAGCCATGTCAACTTCTTGATGTATGCGTAGTCCACGATGCTAGCAGCACAGACTAGTGACTCCGCAGTGACTGCAACAGCCACTCGATCAATAATTTTCCCTCGGGGGTCACTAAAGCTGCGGCAGTACTTCTCTACTTTATTTTTGCCGCGAGCTCGGTCGATAAAGCAGAGGCTTAAGTCACCACGAAGAAGACCGAGTTCTGTGAGTTCTGGTACCATACGAGGGAGCTTGATCGAGTGCATCAAGTAGTACCCTACCTTCTCCCCCTTGGAATCTACAGTAAGCCCTGTGGCTTCGAGGATAAGGTAGTCTCGCTGTTGAACGAGCCCTGTAAGCACAGCAGGTCGCTCCTTGACGAACCACTTCACACCCAGAAAGCGGAAAGGGTCTTCCTTTGTCGGTCCTCTGATACTCGCTAACACTCGCGCGTCATCCAGTCGATCATTAATATGAGAACTACGCCACATCCATGCCTGGTTGGTAGCAGCGAACGTTCCGAACATAGCGTCGTCCAGATTTCCATCCACAGTGCCATGTAGGATCATTTGAAACCCGTTTGGTCGCCGCATTTCCTCCCCAGACTCAGATGAAGAAGTCTCTGGGTCGATTCCAATGCTGCTCAACCCCGTGGGATCTGTAGCTTGAGATTCACTTAGAATCACAGGCGAGAAGGAGCTCCGGAACCTTGGACGTCGGAATTTCCGAGAGCTTCTGGGCCTCGCCTGTTGGTGGTGATAGATGTTTAAACCATCTTTCGCTCGTACTAGTTTCCACCTCGGGTCTTTGAATTTAGATCCTTCAGCCAGGAAAGCTTCGTTTGCTGCGAGAGTATCACGCACCACCGTCTCCGCTTCGTCGATCAATTCTTGTTGTTGCTCCTTGGATAAAATCAGCTCGGGGAAGGCGTTTTCAGGCAGAGTGAACTTCATTATCCACTTCTCGGTTTGATGGATAATAGACTTGTGCATGTGCACTTTGTCCGAGCGGATGTTTGGACAATTTGACTCGTGGTCAAGCATTACTGTGCGGGCACTAATTCAAATCAAAGCCTTTATCCTAGATTTTGACCGGGTAAAGTGAAGGGCTCAGTTGCGTATGTTGAGCAAAGAGCCGTGATGGAGGCTGCCAGATGATCAAGGTGGAGCCAAGGACCACACAGAACTTCTGGAAAACCAGTTGAATCGAAAGCAAATGGTTTGACGGAGGAGACGTTACATTGTACGGCGTGCCTCGCCTTGTGTGATGCTTTCACTTCTTTCGTGTTGCAAAAAGCTCCGTTTCGGGAGAGCTCAATCCATTCATTTCCTCTTTTGAAGGAGATTTTGAATGCAATTCCAACACAACTTTTACACGAGAGAGAGCTCGAGCTGTAGATTCAGTAGAGCACGATCAACAACATTGTTAAACCGGTTGTACCACGCGCGCGCTACGTTACATGTCATCAAGAGGGAAATGCAAATCAGCGTAGTTTTCGTCACTTTGCGTATTCGGTGTGCATGTACATTGTACAGGCGACGGCGTTGTGTACGCTACCATTGCCATAGCTCGTAGAAATTTTACGGCTTTCAGTAGCGAGAATTTCCATTTCAAGTATGTTTCTACTGCCAGCAGGGGTCTCCAAAAATGTATTGTTATTGAAAAAGGGGTATTATTGTAGGGGGACAATAAGGGAGGGAGCGGCCATCTCAATATTTGGCACTTACGCAATTATTGAAAAGGGGGTCTTTATCTACATCTTACAGATTAAGAACTACGGTTTTAGAGATCTGCTTCTTCTTCGTTGTCGTCCTCAACTGCGCGTTTCACGGCGTTCGAAATCACTTCGTCCGTCACTAAGTCCCAGTTCATCTTCAGGTAAAGTAAGGTCTCGAGCGTCTCATGACTGATGCTTTTCCGAAGATACCCCAGCATGCACTTAATCTTGGAGAAAAGACGCTCTACTTGTACCGAAGTGGCTGGCAGCCACGTGAGATCCGAGTATATTGATGCCTCCTTTACGCGCAGTGCAGCTCGAATGTTGATCGACTCCATCACTTCTTTTCCTGTACGCCGTCGTTTTTTGCCTGATGTCTCCAAGTTGGTTTCCGGTTCTTCTTGGATACGGCGCCGTTTTGCCTTCTTACTGGCAGATTTTGCAGCGCGTGCTGCTACAATTTCTGGGCGGATGAGTCTAGCCAGCGTTGCGGCTTCTTTGGTGGTTAGGACAGAATCCTGATTATTTTGTACCTTCACGACAGCTCTTTCAAAGTCCTTGAACTGAATAATGGTGGCTTCGGTTGATAGGCGTGTCTTCATCTCTGGAAACTCTAACAACAGCTCGTCAAAAATATCACGTACCAGGCTCAAAGAGATTTTGTCGGTTTGTATCTTCTGCGTTGTCGAATCTAGTATCTTCAGGTCCTCCAAGAGCTGCATGATCTGAACGTGTTCCTCTGCGGATGGCAAGAAGTCGACAATGGGTTTGCGCCGATAGTCTGAATCCGGTACGTCCTTGGGAAGATCCCGTTTGACTTGCGTGTGGTTGACGAAAAGATGTAGATACGGCTGGAGTTCTTCGTACCGACGCAGAAGTCGGAACACCCCACTCCATCGGATTTCATGGAGCGGAACAGGCTTGAGTTTGCAACCGTTCCTAACGAACAACTTGGCCCACTGGCAGTAACTGCCAGTGGGGCCAAGTTGGCGCAGCCACGTAGGAACTTTATAAACTACAGGAATGTTGACTCAGATCAAGTTTACATGGTGGTCAGCAAAATGGACCTTGCAAACTGTCGACCGACGGTCTACAAGTTGTAGTGCAACATCCTAGATTTCAAAAATGGCATACAGTTCTGGAAGACGGTACCAAACCAACGTGCTTACGGACTGGTTTCCTGTAAACTTACGCCAGCGCTTGATTTCATTCGAAGAACGTGTTGCCTTTGACACTACATGTATGAACGCTACTACAGCTATCTGGTCGCTGAAAGTTTGTATCTCCAGCCATTGCTCTGTCCCGAAGAAGCTGTAAACGAAGCCTCCGACCGCGTCTCATTAACGCCGTCCATTGCCATCTCCCACACGGACGTCTCCTTGGCTTCAAGTAGACAGCACACGCACACTCGGACCTCGCACTGTTTGGCTGGGCCTCTGTTCGACACGTCCACCGTCATGTTCTTAACCACGCGGCACTTCTTACAGATCTGACGACGGCAGACCTGGCACTCTGCGCCTGCATTCAATGTCAATCGATTGAAGCTTTTATCGCAAACTTGACAGCGCGTGGGGCGGGGGAACGCGCCACTTTGACGTCGCGTTCGACAGCGTCGCGCAGCCGTTTTCTCCTTTTTGTGCTTTACCAACCACGTGAGTTTCCGGATGTACGCGTAGTCGATGACCCCAATGGCAGCGAGCAAAGCTTCAGCGCCGATAATTGCGATCAGTCGGTGCAACGCCTTCCCTCGAGGGTTCAGAAAGCTCCGGCAGTACATTTCTACTCGACCCGAATCCAGTTGACGGTCAATGTAGCACGCGCTGATTTCCTCGCGAATCAGACCGAGATGAGGGAGTTCAGGGACAATTCCGGGCAGAGAAACCGAGTGCATAAGGAAGTATCCAACTCTCTCTCCGTTTGAGTCTCGAGTGAGTCCCGTGGCCTCAAGGATCAGGAAATCCCGCTGTTGCATGATACCCGATAGCACTGACGGAAGTTCTTTAGTGAACCATTTCAGACCCAAAAACCGAAAAGGGTCTTCGGAAGTGGGGCCTCGTAGAGTAGCAAGAAGTCGAGCTTCATCCAGTCCTTCGTACAAATAGGAACTTCTCCATCTCCACGTCTCCTCGGTAGTAGCTAAAGAACCAAACATACAATCGTCTAAATTCCCGTCAATTGTCCCGTGAAGAACCATGAGGGACTTCGCAGGAGTCGGTCTCTCTAGCATTGGTGATACCAACCCCGTCTTCCTTGAGTACGAACTGTCACTGGGTCGTTGGCAATATACGTTCAGACCTTGCTTCGCCCGCACGAATCGCCAATCAGAGGGAGGGAAACGTGAACCTTCAGAGCGAAAAGCTTCATTCGCTTCGACTGTTTGGCGTACGAGCGTCTCAGCCTCGAGGATTAACGCAGATCGATGGGTCTTGGACAGCTTCTTGAGTCCTGGGAACATCTTTTCGGGGAGTGTGGCGTTCATTCTCGGCTACGTCAAATTCGATTCTGGCCATCGTTTTTTACCAGACGACAATGCAAGGACATCCTGTTAACGGTAGGAGCGTATCTTAGGCGCAGAGGCTTCTTGGCGACAGACATATTGAAGTGCTTCTACGAAACCAGTTGACTTTGAAAGTGAATGGTTATCGTGTAAAGTTGACAACTTTCTGGGCCTTTACAACATACATGCGAGTCGACTTGCAAGGCGAGCAAGATGAGCTGGAGGCGCTGTCTGCTCTACCTACATACTTATGTGTTCGGCATAAGATGCCGAGATTTCTTATGTATCGTGAATCGTGCAATTCGACTACATACAGTATACGGATACCATGGTATCTTATGTTCCAGGACAGAATGAATGGGTTACCATTTTCAATTTTGTTCGGTGGTCGAATGGCAAACAAATATCTACAAGAGAATCTCCTCTGAATTATTGTGATGGTAAACAGAGCTCTAGATTTTTCACACCTTTGTGTACCTTTTACTCAAGCATCATTGCACAAGTAAAGCTATGATAAACCAATAGAGACAGCCTAAAGGTAGTTGTATCCGTTCACGAGCTCCAACATTGCCAGGAACGCTGACTCATTCACATCCTTAAGTACAGACAGATCAGGATAAATTACAGCGGAACCCACTGTCTGGGCTTGTACATGTACTCGCTCTTGGTTAAGTTCTCGATACTCTATAATGTTCCTCCTAACCAAGCAGTCTAGACGGCGCCATTATCTGTGACCACTGGCACAGACCTTCAGCCCACAAGATAAAATTAAGTTGGGCGTGTCGCTCGCTCTCACAGCCAGCCCAGTAGTCACCACTAACGTCGATAGTTGTGTCGTCCACTTCCGTAAATTTCATACAAACGCCTCCTTCATTGACCCACTTCACATCTGCCTCAGCATCGCGACTTCGTTGATTCGCTTCGGTGTCTGCCATCACCATTTGATACGAGATTGAGCGCTTCCCATCGACTCCGACCTCCAGAACTCGTCGAGGAAGCTGGAAAAATCTTGTGTGTCCTTGATTCGGGATGTTACAGACCATAACGAAGCTATTAGAGTCGAATTCCTGTAGCACTTGCATGTTTACAAGCTCACGTCGCGACCGGTTTCCATCTGAAGGGACTAACTTTCCCTATTGGCACAGTAGTCATAAAGGCATCGACATCATCCAAAGTCCAACCAACTCGAGTCGTGAATCGGGCGTGAGCGAAGAAAGGATTCTCCCCAGCTCTTGAAGCTAATGGGGCACGAAATACTGTCCAACCAAACAAATTCTCGATAGTACACGGCAGCTTTGAGGACGTTATTTCTTCACAGATTTCGAACGTCGAGTCAAATTCTACTCGTGTGAATGGATGAAAGTAGAACGAAGGTTCTCCACGCGGGAAATACACTCTCCACCCAAGTTCATCAAGGCAAGTGACTGACAGGGAAGCCTTACTCGCCTCTCGAACGCTCAATAAAGCAGTATTTTGTTTCACTGTAGAATGAGGGATCATTGCTTGAAAAGCTTCGTTCGTTCGGGAGAAAAACCGGTTGTATACCTGTAGGTTTTGCTGGATTTCAATACTTTCTGCTCGTAGTGCGTCACTCTCAAGCGCAAGGCGATACACGACAGGAAACAGGTCGTCAGAAGTCGAGTTTTCACTTTTTGTTGTCGAAATCTCCAAAGCAGTTAGACATCGTTGCACTTCCAGTTCCAGTCGATCTCTTTCAGCACGCAATTGTTTTAGTTCGTGTTTCTTTCGTGCTCGAAAGCGCAGGGAAGTCTCAATGCGCTTCTGTCTTCGAACTTCACGCTGGACTTCCTTCGTCCAGACATCCGTTGTAGCTGCAGCCCAGCTTTCGAGGGAGATGAGCGAGCTTTCTGAGCCTTCGGTTCCTCCGTTATCGTCCTGACGACGTTCTGCCATGGCTCAAAGATGACGAGTTTGCTTCTGCTGATCACGCGGTAGAGTGTACTCGATGACCTACCAATATAAAAGTTTAGAGTGAATAAACAGCTAGTTTCATATTCAAACGATGGGATATTCAAACAAAGAGGTGCGTTGACTGTTGTCGAAAATACCGTACCGGTAGTGTCATCACAAATGCGTGATACAACGTGGCATTGAGTGGTTGGATCTCCAGATGTAGACTCTAGCTTCATTCTCTGAAAAACGTCAAGTGGATAAATGACGGTGGGCACTCAATCAAGTTCGCAGAAGACAATTAATATCGTCTATCTATTTGCGAGAATGAGCTTCATGCTCGACATCTCTACATTCGGTGGGCTCACTATGTTGCTACCTGCTACTCGTCTGAGGAGATTCGAACTCCGGAACTCGAAAAACACTCTTAATAAAATTCTTTCTGATAGACTACTACCTAGAACTTCGTAGACGTAGCTAACATGCAAGCAACATTGGTGAATGGAACATTAGAGCCCATCTTGACGCAATCTGAGCCCACTGAATAAAAAGCTGCTCGGCTTGATCTTCATTCTCGCATCTAGACCAGCGGTGATACACCACATCTATGGTCGTCTCATCGACTTCAGTGAACTCAAGGCGAACTCCTCCTAGATTCGCCCAATTGACATGTTCGAGAGGCTGCTCAATACTTCTGTGACGTGCATTCGCCTTTGTGTCACATAGTATTCCCCCATATCGGATCACACGCTTCCCATTTTCGTTCGTCTCAGCCTGCCGCAGATCAATGTGGAAGTACCGGAAGTGAGCATCGCCTGGAATGCTCGTAACCATCACGAAAGCGTCGATCTCGCATTGCTGAAGCACTTGTGTTGTACGCGCTTGGAATCATGCCAGTTGGGAGGAATAACTACTAATGGTCGAGCATTGATGTCAAACGTTTTTAGCTTGGTATCAGCTTCTTGGATCGAGCAATTGACGCGAGTTGTGAACTTCCGATGGGCCTGGAATGAATCACCAAATCGACTTGGAGCCAATGGCGCTCCGAACACCTTCCAGCCAAGAATCGAGCCAATTCTTTCTGTGACTGAATTAGTCGAATTAATTGACCCCCAAAATTTAACCGCCTCGTTCACCTCATCGTTTGAAAACGGGTAGAAGTAGAACGATGGTTCTTCATTGGGAAAGTGCACACGCCAACCGGCTTCTACCCACTGGTAGTGCTGACTGGCTTCGTGGATAGTTTGAGGTACAAGGTGGCAGTAGGTCCGTGCTTTCCCATTTGTAAGTACCTGGTCTGCAAGAGCAAAACTGTGGCGATACATTGAATGTTCGTGCCGAAGTTTGAGGTTGTCCTGACAGAGTAGCTCACTCTCAAAAGTGATTCGACGCACGACATCAGCTCTTGAGCCCTCTATTAGCCCTGAAGGCTTCAAGCTACACAGTCGACGCTTCACTTTGTCTTCTAGTATGTCCCGCTGTTGACGTAGTTCCTTCAAGCTTGGCTTCCTTTTAGATGACGCAGACACGTGGAGGTTGGGTGCTGGTGAGCTGGAGATGACCAGGGGGTCACACGTCGATAGGTCGTTGATGAAATCGTCAATGTTTAATCGAGTCATTTCTGTTTAGTGGCCTTGACGTGATTTCTGATCACCCACGGTGCTTGTGTGGCTTACACAAGTCATATTAGCCAATCAGAATGGGTTCCAGCTCTGTCGTTAATCGCCACAGCTTGATTTTAACACCTTTGTTCCGAACGTCGTATAATACGACATATCTGTTTTGCTATGTCGTCTTATACGACATACAGCGATTTACTCAGAAACCATTTTCCAATACTTTAATCAAGTGTTTTGCAGGCACCTGAACTATATAAGCTGTGAGAGGTCTCTGCGACAAACTACACAAAACCGGGTCAGGGGGAGGGTTGAGGTGGGAATGGTCTCGGACACCACTCATTCGACAATTTGCAGCCTAACGAGAATGCGTTCCAGTCGCCGCTTGAAATCAGCCACCTCCGCCGCGGCAGCTCATGATGTGGACTTTGGACACCTTTGGAGACAGCTCCGGGCGGCGGGGTGGACATCAAAGAAGCCCACTGGAATCCAGACAGAGTGGACGTATACAAGTCCAGAAAACGACGTGATGGTTGGTGAGCGCGCAGTCGTTGAGTTTGCCTTCCAATCTGGCCTGCTGATTGAAGACGAAGCCGATTCAGACAGTGAAGCCGACAGCACTGGTGAGCATGTACAAGGCAATCATGTAGGTGAGGAAGTAGGTAGTGATAGTGGAGGTGATGGTGGCAATGACGATGCCACCATCCGACCTTCGCAGATCGACACCAGTGTGCTGTTGTCGCAAAACACTGTGGAGCAGTTGTTCGATCCGGACGCGGATGCATCGGAGCCTGACCTCTCTCAGAACGCTGTAGCCAGGGCCTTTGACCTTTCGCAAAGCGACCTTCGTGCGGATGAGGAGCATCGAGATGCAGCAGCAAGTCTGCAATTGCTGTCGGAGGCATCGGGGCTGGAGAGTGAGGGGGAGGACGAACGTGCTGTCGCCCCTCCGCTACTCCCCCACTGCGAACCAGAAATCAGCCGATCCCCAACACGGATGTAAACTTGCTGCAGAAAGAAGAAAATAGTAGTGAGTACGAGGACCTCAGCTCTGGCGACGAGAGCGAAGGTGACGGCATTTTTGATAAAGACGGTGATGCTGGAGGCGATGTGTACGACGGGGACGAGCTATCTGACAGTGACGCGGAGGAAATGGATCAGGTTTTCCTCGCGTCACTGCACATTGGAGATACTTCTTTGAGCAAGGAAGCACTCGTGGAGCGGGAGAATACTCTGCGGACGATGAAATGGGCCCCCGTCTCCGCGGAGTTCGAGACTGATGCGCCTTCGTACCCTGGGCTGGGTGCACAGGAGGCAAAACCTGTAGCTGAGCTTCTCTATGTGTGGCGATCGCCACTTCTGACGTTACTGTATTTCGTCCCAAAAACGCTGTGGGTCTCGATCGCTAACGAGACTAACCGCTACTGCCTTCAGCAGGTGGACAAACGAGCAGAAAAGATGGGTGCACGGCAGAGAGGACGTCATCGTGAGACTGTAGCGCAAATCGCGCGTCGGATGAGGGCAACGCAAGCCTACGGAGCTCACGAGATCCTTCACGTAGTTGGACTTCTGGTGGCTCGGATGATGTGCCCTCAGAAGAGGCGCTTTGCTGCGCATTGGACGCTGGTTGAGGACGGTGCTATTCCGGCCGGATTGTTCGGCCGGTACATGACGCGTGACCGCTGCCAAAACATCCTGCGTGACCTCCACTTTGTAGACAATACCGTAGATCATGGACGCGATAAGCTGTGGAAGCTGCGTCCAGTCGCTGATAAGATACAAGAGCGCTTTTTGTCGGGCTGGACTCTTCCGGCCGTCTTCTCCTTCGATGAAGGCGTCCTGCCTGCGACATCGAGGCGCAACCCCACTCGCATGTTCATGTCGGACAAGCCGCACCGGTACGGCTCCAAACTATTTATGCTGTGTGACGCGAAGACCGCTTACTGTCACAGGTTTTTTTTTGTCACTTTTTCTATGTCGTAACTGACGGTATTTAGCAGATACTAACATATCTTTATGTCGTAACTGTTTCTTAGATTTGAAGTTTACGTAGGCAAGCGAAACAGCATTGATGGATCTCATAACGGAATTGACTTCAAGACAGGTGCCGCAGCTGTACTTCGCAACCTAAAGGCTGCATTTACCCCTGAGTCGCGTCACCACTGGCACGCTGTTGTCGTTGACAGATTCTACTCGTCCATTCTTCTGGCGGTGGAGCTACTCAAGATGAACGTTTACGTGGTTGGGACCATCCAGACGAACCGCTTGGGATTCAACAAGGCCATCCAGTCCAAGAGCAAGACGCGGCCAGCTAGCATTCCCCGCGGCACATTCCTCTTTTTGCGCTCTACCGCTGTGCCCTGCATGACCTCCTGCCTCTGGTGGGACAGGAAGCCCGTTTACTATCTCTGCACGGGCTCCGTCATGACGCCGTCCACGATCGAAAGGAAGGTCAAGCGTGTGGGCGCTCTGCAAGTGGGGTGTCCGCAGTCCGTCAACGACTACCAGAACTGGATGGGCGGAGTGGATCGCCACGACCAGCTCCGCCTCCAGACGTATTCGCTGCAAATGTCAATCCGCTTTCAGAAGTATTACAAAGGGCTATTTTTGGGATTTCTCGATCTCGCGCTAGTGAACGCGTTCCTGACGCACAAGGCGGCGGCCAAGATCAAGGGCACAGTCGCCATGCCGAGGTCCGAGTGGTTCGCAGTCCTGCAGAACCAGCTCCTGCAGGTCAAGGCTGAGGACTTTGCAGGTGTTCAAGCAACACCGCCTTCGTCAAGCCAGAAGAGAAGGCGCACACCCGTCCGCCTAGCACACGCACTTCAACAGTCAGAAGATTGGGTAACTGTTAGCGGTGTTCAGAAGAGGCGCCAACGGTCATGTAAGGTCTGTGCGCTTCTGCGGACAGAGAAGAAGAAGTCGTATGCAACTACGTACTGTTGTGAGAGGTGTTCGGTGGACGACGCGAAGTGCTGGCTGCGCAATAAGTTCCGGCGGGAGTACGAGGGCGTTGCCAAGACGTGCTACGACATCTGGCACGATGACTTCGGAGCCGGGCAGGATATCCCGACCAACTTAGGGAAGCGCGTCGCGTTGAGGCGGCCAGGCCAGAACGCTGGAAAGCGGAAGAAAACCCGGCGCGAGCTCCAGCTTCGGCGCGAGGGTGAGGAAAGCGATGATGGCGACAATGAAGAAAGTGGTGGCGAGGCATCGTCTGGTACGCTGCGTGTCATTTGATGAGTGGTAAGTTTCGTGCAATTGAATACAAGATTGTTGAGCCAACGTACCTGCTTTTGCGCGTTTTCTGGAATGAGTTGCGTAGAAGTGCATGTCCCTGATCAGCTGTTGACTACAATAGGAGTTAGTTACGACATTGAGCCACCATTACTCTATCACAATGCGGTATGAGTTACGACATTGACCGGAAAACCTGTTGATAATTTATTCATCTTCCCGCAAGCCAAACAGATGGCTCTTACAAATATCTAGTGACTTGTTATGGCGTATCTTACGACAT
Source organism: Phytophthora colocasiae (assembly GCA_018806915.1). NCBI lineage: Eukaryota > Oomycota > Peronosporomycetes > Peronosporales > Peronosporaceae > Phytophthora > Phytophthora colocasiae. The sequence goes on from JAGKQI010000045.1 coordinate 848,599, forward strand.
GCGCTTAGCCGCCTGAGGCGAGTACCGTTCGGAACGAAGGTGTTAATCAACACCTGTTTTAATTATTAGAAGAAATGTTGAGATGAACTGAAGTGAGATGAACGGAGAGCATCAAGAGCGGGAGGTAACTCATTGGTATGCTACTTGTGTAAGTGATATTCCGGATCCACGGGGTCTGCAGTAATTTACTGCCAGTAAACGACATTTTAAACAGGAATTGGTTTGGTTCAATCAAACCTCCGGTGAGATCACGATCCTACTGCATTGCATTGAACCATGCAGCATATACTGGGCCAGTATTACTGGCCAATGCCCAGTGCGTATGGACCGGTAACTCGGTTTGGCATGAGTGCAATCATCGATGACAGGATGCTAAAGTGCGCACAGCTGGATCGTTTACGCTGAGTTCTGAACGAATTCCGACCGGTAATCACTTATGCTCAAGGGATCACCTGGCTCTCTCGTAGTTCGACAAAGTAAATCACTCACTTGCAATTTCTGCGTTATCTCGCCACCCTTCCAATGTCCACTATCTTCCACGAACTTGGCAACATCAAAAGCCAAAGTTGCGTCGACCGTGAATATGGGTGATGATGAATTCGAGCTGTTAGCAGAAGAAATTGGCATGGCCCCAACACGCTCAGAAATCCGGAAATGGTCCAAGGAGCTCAAGGACAAGCGCAAACTACAGCTTCACTGTCGTCGCATGCTTCGCTTCCGGACCAAGAGAGCAGCATAGAAGAAGACCATGATGGAGGAATACGTTCAGCTCGAGCAAGAATTAGAGCAACAGATCGTTTTGTTGCGACAACGTGGTCGAAGTCTGAGTCTAAATCGAGTCCAACGTGAGATGCAACGCCTTGTACTGGAGCGGGAGGTCCTTAGAGAGGAGAGTGTCTCACTTCGTCAGAACGTCGCCGAGTACGAGCGATTCCTGAGGATCATCCAGAGCGCTAGCCGTCAAGTCGCCCCTGCTCCCGAGAATGACTCCAACCCGACTGGACCAAAGGGTACCAAGACCACCGTACGTTGTATCGAGGCGAAACGGCAATCCGTACAAGAGGAGGCGGGTCATCGTGTGTACTTCGACGGACGTCCGTCGTTTTCCTTTCATCCGTTCTCCAGTCGTGAATTTGACGACGTTCTTCGCCGTCATGACGTGCATTCATCGATTGATTCGTCCCTGCTGATGTTCAAAGGGAAATACCTCGGGTGGGGGATCTATACGGGAAGGAATGTACAGGGGAAGCAGTACCTTATTAATCATGTCCGTTCCGCTAAAATCCTGGGGAGATCGATGGATTCCATTCTGAATGGTATTGTGGACGATTTGGAATTTACGCTCCTAAAAAGCAGCTTTTTGTGACACAGCACTACAAGACGAAGATCATCGACCTCACAGATGACGGCGACGGCTAAGGAAATTAACTTGCAGTCAATTGAGGACGACAGCAGGTTGGACGGTGACTACAAGGCTACGGAGACCGGAAGATACTGGACGACGTTGAAGTTCAAGGCCAATAGCTACGATGTAAGATCGCAGCAGGAGGAACGACTAGGCGGTGGACTAGCAGCACAAAAGTGGAGTACTGGGACGGGCGACGTGAGCACAAGGGAAGGAACGGTGGAGAAGACGCGTAAGGAGTCGCCGAAGGAAGATCCTGGCGATGGCAGACGGCATACTTAGGTTAGGAGTAGTATAGTGGGCGGCGGTAGTTAGGAGAGCACTTTGGCGTGCGGACTGGCCGTCGAACCTCTCAGTTACGATTTCGCACGGTTGTGAGGAGTTAAGTAACTAAAACTTAAGCGTGGAGTACTGCGGCAACTGGCCGGCTTCACCCAACAGCATTTTGGGTTTTTTTCTAGGGGAGTGGCCTTGTTCTGCGGTACACTGACCGGCAGGGACCTCTAGACTAATAAGCTCAGGAGGCACGGAGTTCTGAGGTACGAAGATGAGGATGCATGCGTAGTGTGGCGGGGATCGCGGCTAGCTACCGCGCGGTTGTGGTGCTTATTGATAGCGTCTCGAATAAAGGATGTCCACTTTAACTTCAATGTGGTGGTGCATTCGTCTTGTATAATGTATACTAGCGCTCTGGGCATGGTTGGTCCCAGTAGTTTGGTAAGGTTCAAAAAGATCACTGAAGTTGAAAATATTACATGGTTCAAGGATTTTATACATGAGAACCGCAAAGAGATTGTATTCAAAAGAAATATGAAATCATGCACTTAGAACTCGAAGATCTCCCGATAGACAATGTTCTTGGTGTGTACGTTCCCGTCCTCGTCGATAGCTTCCGGGTCCACGGCTATCTTGATCGCCTTCAGTGAAGTCACCCTCGACAACGCGACATACAACTGTCCATGCGCGAACACAGGGGACTCGAGGTAGATCCCCACGTGGATAGACTGTCCTTGGGCCTTGTTGATTGTCATCGCAAATGCCGGAACCACAGGAAACTGTTTTCGCCGAAGCTTGAACGGGAATTCCTTGTCGTCATCTTCATTGTAGAAGATGATGCGCGGAATGAATACGCGCTTTCCCTTGAACGGCCCAGTCATAATCGTAGCTTCAATGCTTCGCTCACGCAGTGACATCGTGTTCCATTGCACAACCCTGCGTCGCTGTTCAGGTTGCGAATCCTGATGATCGGAGTTCCAACTTTCAATACAATCCGGTGTGGCTGAATACCAGAGAAATTCAGTGAGCTCAAGAACTCTGGCTCAAACATGTTTGGACCCGCAACACCTTCGAGACTGTCAACAGAGAGGTACTCTTTTGTTTCTCCTGATAGACGTTCCGAGACCATGTCGTTGATTCGCCTCACACTTGTGTTCATTGGTGCCAAAATGGCTCGTTCAACGAAGTAGTCATCCGGAAGATTGTCGTCTCCAACATCAGGATACACTGCATCAATAAGCGCGTTGACGTTGCGCTTCCGCCTGTTCTCATCCGGATCATCAACTTCTTGATCAGCAGATGTTTCCATTGGCGGTAGGAGATTGAAGTTTGGAGGTGCTTCCATGTCTTCGTTATCTTTGGTTTCTTCGTCATCCCATCGATCATCCCCTCGTGTGCCTGGTATAATGCACATGTCAAGTGGAAGACATATGTCGTTCTCACTGATATCGGAGTTCACTGGATATCGACCTTCCCCAATCTGAAGCAAGAAGTCGGAAAACTCTGCCAATTCAGCGGCGCTTGCTGGGTCCGGAGCCGTCTGAACACGCATATTCTCCGTCAGACGCACTTGTCGTAGATGGCTCCACAGTGGGGAAGACTTGAAGCAAGCATCCAGCGTTTCTGCTCGAGTAGCATCCTTCAACACAGGCAGGATCTGTCGATGGTCTCCACTGAAAACCATGACCTTTCCTCCGAATGGCTCCAACTCGTTCTTCATAATATCCCGGAACGACCGATCCACAGCTTCGAAGCACGCTCGATGCATCATAGGAGCTTCGTCCCAGATGATTAAACTTGCCTTGCGGATCAGTTCTGCCTTCTGGCTCTGCCAAGACAGACTACATGTTGAGAACTCGGACAGTTTAAGCGGAATCCGAAATGTAGAATGTGCTGTGTGTCCTCCAATCAAAAACGACGCTGCGATTCCACTGGAAGCCACTGCTATCGCCACTTTTCTCTGAAGACGGACATGAGCAAGTATCTGCTCCAGCAAGAACGATTTACCAGTTCCACCCGGCCCGTCCACAAAAAACAGCTTCTGCCCACCGACTGGGCGGTTTACAGCTTCGATGACTTGGTCAAAAATGTCTTTCTGGTTCTGGTTCATCTGATCCGCAAGCGTCGCAGTTCTCTCAAGGTCGTCTGATTCGTACGCTGCTACGTACTGCACGACGATATCCATAGGATCAGCAGACTGGCGTGCGACTTCATCAGAAACGTCGCTGTACGTTTCGAGACCAGGAAGTCCATACGTATGTAGCGTTTTTCCGTTCGAAATCAGATACTCCGCCAGCCACGTCAGGCACTTATACTCTGCTATGCGCCAGACTTCCTCGTCACGGTTTGTTAGGTTCGATTCGATTAAGTTCGTTCTGTTAGGTTCGAAAATCCGATTAGGTTCGAATCCAGATAAGTCCGAATAATTACGTGGACAGTGCTAGTTTTGTAATTTCTGGAAAGAAGGTTCCAGTCAATAAGGTAGGTGCAGCTGCTTTGATAGGAGAAAAGTGTATAGAAATGTATCGAGACGCGCACCAAAACAGATGCCACTCGAAAGGCTCAGGCCGGTGGAAAGGGCGTGACCGACGGACAGACACGTTATGATCTTACCTGTGAAGTTGACTAGCCAGTGCCGCCCGCTTTTGCGGGCGGTTTTGTATAATGTTTGGTTGAAACCCGTGGGGCTCACTGTTCCAGTTCGCCCCACTACTCACCATCGGCCGCCACACCTTCGGCGCGCGCCAGTTGACCGAAGTGCTACCTTCGCTTCGCTCGGTAGGATGCATTTTAGCCAATCACCGGTCTGTAAAGCGGGGCAGCTCAGCATTTTAATCGTACTTAGCTTACTTTTGTCCAATTAAATATTTTGTGGCCGGGTGTGCGGACCAATCAGAGCCATCGAGAGGGTTATCATTAGTGGGCTATATTTGTAATTTTGGCATTCCTGAGAGCAGTCTAGAACATAGGGATAGGCTACACCATGGGAAAATACAGTATGGAAAACCTACATGTACGAAATGGAGAGACAGGTAGCTACGCAGGTTTATGCGCTACGACGTTGAACACACACACAACGGACACACAGACGCCGCACTAGCCTAGAGAGTAGAGACTAGCCGAGTGCCGCCCGCTTTTGCGGGCGGTTTGTATGTGTTTGGTTGAAACCCGTGGGGCTCACTGTTCCAGTTCGCCCCACTACTCACCATCGGCGCCACACCTTCGGCGCGCGCCAGTTGACCGAGGTGCTACCTTCGCTTCGCTCGGTAGGATGCATTTTAGCCAATCACCGGTCTGTAAAGCGGGGCAGCTCAGCATTTTAATCGTACTTAGCTTACTTTTGTCCAATTAAATATTTTGTGGCCGGGTGTGCGGACCAATCAGAGGCCATTGAGAGGGTTATCATTAGTGGGCTATATTTGTAATTTTGGCATTCCTGAGAGCAGTCTAGAACATAGGGATAGGCTACACCATGGGAAAATACAGTATGGAAAACCTACATGTACGAAATGGAGAGACAGGTAGCTACGCAGGTTTATGCGCTAAGACGTTGAACGGACACACAGACACACAGACACGGGACTAGCCTACTGTGTTGAGACTAGCCGAGTGCCGCCCGCTTTTGCGGGCGGTTTGTATGTGTTTGGTTGAAACCCGTAGGGCTCACTGTTCCAGTTCGCCCCACTACTCACCATCGGCGCCACACCTTCGGCGCGCGCCAGTTGACCGAGGTGCTACCTTCGCTTCGCTCGGTAGGATGTATTTTAGCCGAGTGCCGCCCGCTTTTGCGGGCGGTTTGTATGTGTTTGGTTGAAACCCGTGGGGCTCACTGTTCCAGTTCGCCCCACTACTCACCACCGGCGCCACACCTTCGGCGCGCGCCGGTTGGCCGAGGTACCTTCGCTTCGCTCGGTAGGATGCATTTTAGCCAATCACCGGTCTGTAAAGCGGGGCAGCTCAGCATTTTAATCATACTTAGCTTACTTTTGTCCAATTAAATATTTTGTGGCCGGGTGTGCGGACCAATCAGAGCCATTGAGAGGGTTATCATTAGTGGGCTATATTTGTAATTTTGGCATTCCTGAGAGCGAGTCTAGAACATAGGGATAGGCTACACCATGGGAAAATACAGTATAGAATACGTACATGTACAAAATGGAGAGACAGGTAGCTACGCAGGTTTATGCGCTAAGACGTTGAACAGACACACAGACACACAGACACGGGACTAGCCTACTGTGTTTAGACCCCAGCCGAGTGCCGCCCGCTTTGCGGGCGGTTTGTATGTGTTTGGTTGAAACCGTGGGGCTCACTGTTCCAGTTCGCCCCACTACTCACCATCGGCGCCACACCTTCGGCGCGCCAGTTGACCGGGTGCTACCTTCGCTTCGCTCGGTAGGATGTATTTTAGCCGAGTGCCGCCCGCTTTTGCGGGCGGTTTATATGTGTTTGGTTGAAACCCGTGGGGCTCACTGTTCCAGTTCGCCCCACTACTCACCATCGGCGCCACACCTTCGGCGCGCGCCGGTTGGCCGAGGTACCGTCGCTTCGCTCGGTAGGATGCATTTTAGCCAATCACCGGTCTGTAAAGCGGGGCAGCTCAGCATTTTAATCGTACTTAGCTTACTTTTGTCCAATTAAATATTTTGTGGCCGGGTGTGCGGACCAATCAGAGGCCATCGAGAGGGTTATCATTAGTGGGCTATATTTGTAATTTTGGCATTCCTGAGAGCAGTCTAGAACATAGGGATAGGCTACACCAGCGGGAAAATACAGTATAGAATACGTACATGTACAAAATGGAGAGACAGGTAGCTACGCAGGTTTATGCGCTACGACGTTGAACACACACACAACGGACACACAGACGCCGCACTAGCCTAGAGAGTAGAGACTAGCCGAGTGCCGCCCGCTTTTGCGGGCGGTTTGTATGTGTTTGGTTGAAACCCGTGGGGCTCACTGTTCCAGTTCGCCCCACTACTCACCACCGGCGCCACACCTTCGGCGCGCGCCGGTTGGCCGAGGTACCTTCGCTTCGCTCGGTAGGATGCATTTTAGCCAATCACCGGTCTGTAAAGCAGGGCAGCTCAGCATTTTAATCGTACTTAGCTTACTTTTGTCCAATTAAATATTTTGTGGCCGGGTGTGCGGACCAATCAGAGGCCATGGAGAGGTTATCATTAGTGGGCTATATTTGTAATTTTGGCATTCCTGAGAGCAGTCTAGAACATAGGGATAGGCTGCACCATGGGAAAATACAGTATGGAAAACCTACATGTACAAAATGGAGAGACAGGTAGCTACGCAGGTTTTATGCGCTACGACGTTGAACACACACACAACGGACACACAGACGCCGCACTAGCCTGAGAGTAGAGACTAGCCGAGTGCCGCCCGCTTTTGCGGGCGGTTTGTATGTGTTTGGTTAGAAACCCGTGGGGCTCACTGTTCCAGTTCCTTTTTCTCACCACCGGCGCCACACCTTCCGGCGCGCGCCAGTTGACCGAGGTGCTACCTTCGCTTCGCTCGGTAGGATGTATTTTAGCCGAGTGCCGCCCGCTTTTGCGGGCGGTTTTATATGTGTTTGGTTGAAACCCGTGGGGCTCACTGTTCCAGTTCGCCCCACTCACCATCAGCGCCACACCTTCGGCGCGCGCCGGTTGCCGAGGTACCTTCGCTTCGCTCGGTAGGATGCATTTTAGCCAATCACCGGTCTGTAAAGCGGGGCAGCTCAGCATTTTAATCGTACTTAGCTTACTTTTGTCCAATTAAATATTTTGTGGCCGGGTGTGCGGACCAATCAGAGGCCATGGAGAGGGTTATCATTAGTGGGCTATATTTGTAATTTTGGCATTCCTGAGAGCAGTCTAGAACATAGGGATAGGCTACACCATGGGAAAATACAGTATGGAAAACCTACATGTACGAAATGGAGAGACAGGTAGCTACGCAGGTTTATGCGCTACGACGTTGAACACACACACAACGGACACACAGACGCCGCACTAGCCTAGAGAGTAGAGACTAGCCGAGTGCCGCCCGCTTTTGCGGGCGGTTTGTATGTGTTTGGTTGAAACCCGTGGGGCTCACTGTTCCAGTTCGCCCCACTACTCACCACCGGCGCCACACCTTCGGCGCGCGCCAGTTGACCGAGGTGCTACCTTCGCTTCGCTCGGTAGGATGTATTTTAGCCGAGTGCCGCCCGCTTTTGCGGGCGGTTTTATATAATGTTTGGTTGAAACCCGTGGGGCTCACTGTTCCAGTTCGCCCCACTACTCACCATCGGCGCCACACCTTCGGCGCGCGCCGGTTGGCCGAGGTACCTTCGCTTCGCTCGGTAGGATGCATTTTAGCCAATCACCGGTCTGTAAAGCGGGGCAGCTCAGCATTTTAATCGTACTTAGCTTACTTTTGTCCAATTAAATATTTTGTGGCCGGGTGTGCGGACCAATCAGAGGCCATGGAGAGGGTTATCATTAGTGGGCTATATTTGTAATTTTGGCATTCCTGAGAGCAGTCTAGAACATAGGGATAGGCTACACCATGGGAAAATACAGTATAGAATACGTACATGTACAAAATGGAGAGACAGGTAGCTACGCAGGTTTATGCGCTACGACGTTGAACAGACACACAGACACGGCACTAGCCTAGAGGGCAGAGATTGTATATCGGGATTAGCACGAGGACAAGCTACTAGTCTACCCAAAGCTGTAGTCGCTATCAAACGTCTTTTCCCTAGCCGTCTCTACTGGACAATGTCCGCCGGGGTCTCTCTAGTCTCTCTGGTGACAGGCTGACTCTAGTTCCTGCTTGCGTGACCACTGGCTCCCTCCAAGTTGGATTTCAAGGCGTAAGAAAAGAGTAGTCGACGACATGGTGGTCATTACAGTGGCTTTCTGGGCAATGTTTCACTGGGTGAACTTTGCGAGCCTAGTCACAGTGAGCAAGAATCCTACACGGGACATCCTGTACTGGGGATGGTGCAATACGGGCACTAGACAATACTGGTCTATCCAACCGGAGATGGATGGGCAATACGGGCCTTTGCTAGACACAGACACAGACACAGACACAGACACAGATGAGCACTGTTACTGAGATCCGAGATCCCTGCACAGCACGGTTTACAGAAGTTAGATACTGATGACACAGACACTGAACATACGGGTTGGTTTTGTTTTACAGATACAGAAGCTAAGTTCACGGAGAGAAATGGTACAGAGGACGGGAAATAACGCGAGAGACGAACGAGCTGAAAGGCGGTCTTCGTTCCATGACGCCATAGCTGAGGCGGCGCACGTGGCGAATCCGGGAATAGCGCACGGAGCGGACAAGAGGGTTTTCCAAGCAGACCTGCACAGCACGGGAGGAAGTTTCATGCCAGCAGCAGCAACTGTACGAGTGGTAGCAGGCCATACGCCTAGGTCCAGTGGTGGACGTGGAGGTGCTATCTTTGTCGAAGTTCCCAATAACAGTGGAGGTGCACACGGCCCACCGGCAGCACCAGTAGTTCCAGCTCATGCGGCAGCAGTGAACCTCGGTGGCAATGGTACCGGTGACAATGGTGGTAACAGTGAGCAGGACAATGCACGAGGCGGTGGAAACGGAGGGCAAGGCCAAGCAGCAGCACTACCCGCAGGAGATGGCGGTGGAGCAGGACTTGGAATCCCTGGAGATCAAGCAGCAGCAGCACCTCCAGTACCACCAACGCCTCCAGTACAGATAGCACCACAGTACTTTGCAATGCCACCGGCGCCACAGTGGATGTATCCGGCACCGAGTCGTGAAAAGAAGCTTCGGTTGCCAAAGTTCAAGGGTCTGGGAGAGCCAAAAGTTACGGTGAAGGCCTGGTTAAAAGCGGTCAAGAATGAATTACGTCGACAAACTGCAATCTTACGCACGGATTGGCGTGAACATGAGGTGTTCATTGAAATGGTTGCAAGCCTGGAAGGTAAAGCCCTCATGTGGTACGATACGGACGAAGACGCGTTCAGCAGACGAGAAGATCAGACGTTTGGAAATCTGAGTCGAATGATGCGGGACAGATACATGGTGAAGCGTTCGAACCCGGAGGTGGTCGCGAGACTACGGCAACGACGTCAACAACGAGGCGAGTCTCTAGTAGAATACGCGCAAAAGCTCCGTGAGATTGCTTCCAGTAACCCGGTCAATGAGGAGTGGTTGGTTGACTCGTTCCTGTCCGGCATGAACAACACTTGGTGCTCGACTTTGGTTCGTGGACATCGACCGGCGACTTTGAATGAAGCGGTGAACTCTGCTGTAGATCAGGTTGGAGAGTATGGTGAAGGTTATGGGGTGGATCTCGCTACAGCGATGCGAGCACACGACGAACGAGCAGCGTCGGCAGGCGCCGTCCCAACAGCCTTGGTCCCAGATTTGACACGGATTCAGCAGATCTCAGTGGCAGGTGGAAACTTGGGAAGTGTCGTGTCAGGATATGACGACGTGGGCTTAGCTACTGGACCTCCGCCACGGTATGGCGTTGAGGGACGGTTAATGGTGCCTCAGGGAGGTGCCACACTTCAGAGTGGTGGTCAATGGAATGCAGTCATCCCAGCTGGATACAAACTGGTACCGGAAGAGACAGTGACGGTTCAAGCAGCCAGTACGACAACTCCAGCAGCTACGGCACGGACAGCAGCCCATACCCGACAGACGACAACTTCTAACCAGAGAACGGATGCGAATACTCGACAGAACCAGCGGCAGGGACGTACCCTCCAAATGGAAGCTCGAAGTACTCAGCAGCAGTCGCAGCAGCAACCCAAACAGCAGCGTTGGAACAACGGAAGAAGTTACGGGAACAATGAGCCGCTCCGAACGCGTGAAGACCGTTTACGCAACCACCAGCAGTATTTGACCAGAAGATCTCAGCAACAGCAGCCAACCCGCACGGCAACAGTGAAACCCGATGACATGTGCTTCTACTGCCACGGATTTGGGCATCACGCGCACGCGTGTGCACTCAAGAAGGAAGACTCGGAAGAAACCAGCCCCGTGGTGAATCAGAACAGTGAGACCAACAACCAGAACACGGCTGGCGGTACGGGAAACGGCTCGCGGGTGTAGGGGCCCCGGCCCAGCATCACGCGAAAGACCAATGGGGAACGGAGAGCACGGGTGAGCCAAGAGCTAACCAACTGGAGCCGGAACGACATGTGCAGTCCCAGCATCGGCCGGCAGCAGCAGCAGCACCTGGACGAGAACAGTTGCCAGAAGCGATTTAGGTGACGGGGCGGAAGAGAAGATGGAAACGAAAGAAATACGCTTATTGGAACCGGGTAGTGGAATTTGGAGCGGTAGACCGAGAAGCGAGAAACAGCAAGAAGAATGCGGTGACACCAGAGAAAAGCGAGGTGACATCGAACCATACAGTACAAGAAGGAGTGCGTGGCGCTGACACAGAAGAAGCAGAATGTTGGCAGAAAACGTTCCCGAGAAGAGTCCAAGTGGTGACGGCAGGCGGAAGAAGCGTCGCCGAGTTCAGGAGTTTTGATACTGGGGATGGTGGATCCTCGGTCAATTTTACGGGTATAGAGGGCGACATCACGGGTGAAGCGCCTCTGGCAGAGCCCAAGACCCCGGATACAGACCCACTAGACGAAGAAAAGAAGACCGGACCGGATGACACCACCCCAGAATCACGGACGATATTGACAAGTGGGGATGGCGGAGTCCGTGAACAACTGCAGCGACACTTGACGGGCATTCTAGACGGCGAGTTGACGATCTTGGACAGTCCGCGAGCGAGGGTTCTACAGCTTAAAGCAGCTCAGCGAAGGTGTGACATTGGACATGCTGAGGCGGAACGACGATGGGACCGGAAGGTGTCAGCTCTACAGGCACGGCGAGTAAGAAAATGAGCTGTACGGGTAGTCCGAAGACATGCAGCGACAGCAATAACGGCTGAAATAGCTCAGGACACAGCGATTCCAGTAACTACGGTACCTGAGACGACTGTAGTAGAAGAAAGATCCCAGCTTGATGACGACGCCGTAAAAGTACGCGCCTCGCGAGCACGACGACGACAACAGAAGCGTCTAGCGAAAGCATGCGCGAAGGAGAGAAGAGAACTGGAACATCGCAACGCACAGACGAGGTATACGGACGACAGCCTGTACAAGTACGATGAGCATCGACGCACCCATGGACGAGCAAGTACTATACCGAGCAGTGCAGTCAAGGATGTGCAGTACACGGAACCTGGAACTGTCAGAACGGTTAGAACTAGTAAGACACACCGGACGCACCGAAGTTACGAGTATTACAGCGGCAGTACTTATCACAGTACAAGTACTCAGTGGAATGAGACGGCAGCACGACATTGTACTACTGGGAAACTACGTGCAGTACAAGCACCAACGGTTGATCAACTACCTACAGCGGCGGTGACTGTACGAGGAAAAATGACGGCGGTGAAGCTGGACACAGGAGCTCAATACAGTGTTGCAGGAAGGAGTTGGCGTGAACACGGTACACGGCTAAATGTACCTCCTCCTGTGGACTTTATGGAAGGCTTTAGCGGAGCAGCAGTACGGGTGATCGGAGTCTATTGTTTCGTTCTTTGGACACAGTATTCGCAGAGTATGACAGTGGATGCCCTTATTGTGGACAGTGATACCGAAGATTTCCTGGTTGGAGAGGACTGGATGTACGACCATGGAGTGAAGATAGATTTCGTCTCTAGCGAGATGAAATGGTACGAGAACGACGTAAAGAAGGTCGTGCCTTTCACTGGAATTGGGTCACGAGAGAAACGTGAACGAGTGGCTAAGATACGGCTCCTTCGGAAGACTAAGATTCGGACACAGACCTGTCATAACGTGGAAGTATCAGTACCTGAGGAAGACGGAACGGTTGGCCTCTTCATACCGAAGAAACGTAAAGAGCCCTACTTGCTTGTGGCACCAACGTTGGTGACGGTGAAATCGGGTAAAATGAAGGTACCGATCCTAAATCTGGTTGGCAAGACAGCAAAGTTACCGAGCAAGGAAATGCTAGGAACATGGACGCCTCTGGATGACGAGATGGAGATTCTGGATTTGGGAGGTGATCTCGAACGAGAACGCGTGAGTGAGTGGCTAGATCAGATCCGGGTACAGGAGAAGCCGCTTAGCAATGAAGAGACATTGGATTTCGGGAGATGGATGATAAGGACAAGGAACTTCTCGTGAAGCTGCTCAGGAATTACCCAGAGTTGCTAGAGCCGAAGGAAGGATGTCCTCCAGCAACGACGCTTGGTGTAGAGCATCACATCAACACTGGAGATGCACCACCGATCAAGATTCGACCCCGACGATATTCTCGAACCGAACAGGAAGTGATCGACGCTGAAGTACAGAAGATGTTGCATGATGGAGTCATAGAGGAAGGCGCGGGAGCATGGGGATTTCCGGTGATCCTGGTTCGGAAGAAGGTTGGCACTGTTAGATTCTGCATCGACTACAGACTACTGAACAACGTCACCAAGAAGGACGTATACCCGTTACCGAGAATTGACGAAGCTCTGGATACTATGCACGGATCACGGAGATATTTAAGTCTAGATATTCACGCAGGCCATTGGCAGGTGCCTGTAGCAGGAACGGACAAGCCTAAGACAGGCTTTGTTACTCGACAAGGATTGTTCCAGTTTGTTCGAATGCCTTTCGGTTTAGCTAATGCACCGGGAACCTTCCAACGGATGATGGATGCAGTTTTTCGAGGGCTTACATGGCGAAGTTGTTTGGTATATCTGGACGACGTGATCATCTATACTGCGGGATCAGTCTCGCGACACGTGGTTGAACTGGCCTGTGGGTTGGAACGGTTGTCACGGGCGGGGTTGTCACTGAAACCGAAGAAGTGCAGTTTCGCCAAGACGAGACTGGAGTACCTGGACCACGAGCTCGACGAACAGGGGATACGGCCCCTGGAGTCACTGGTAGATACGGTGAAACGATTCCCGACACCGGAGAACCCTGAGGAGGTGCGGAGATTCGTGCACTTGGCCGGTTATTACAGGCGGTTTGTGCCACATTTCGGGACAAAGGCCTCGCCTTTGACGAGGTTGCTGAGGAAGAGTTCGGCATGGGACTGGGGGCCTGAACAACAGGAGTCTTTTGAGGCCCTGAAGGTGGAGCTAACGGAGAGACCGCTATTGGTGTATCCAGATTTCACCAAGCCATTCAAGCTGGTGACGGACGCGTCGGTGGTGGGATTAGGTGCGGCTCTGATGCAGGACAAAGGTGCTGGTGATCAACAGGTAGCCTACGCATCTAAAGTGAATTCGCCTACTGTAGCGAAGTACGGGATCACAGACCTAGCGTGTGCGGCCGTCATTTGGGCCGTAAAAGCTCTTTCGACCATACCTGTACGGTAGAAGATTCGAGTTAGTTACGGATCACTCGGCGCTGTCATATTTGATGAAGAAGAAGGACCTTACCGGGCAGCCATCGATGGGCTCTACAACTGCAGGAGTTTGACTTCCGCATCACCTACCGACCAGGTTCTACTAATGTGGTGGCAGATGCGCTATCACGCGCTCCGGTACGGACCATGGCGGCGAATCGGCGGAGGAGCAAGCGAGAGAAGCGGCGGCAAGCTAACGCGAAGACACCTGAGGACGAACGTACAGTTGGCGGCAACGGGCGACCTACTGGGGGTACAAAAACTACCGTACCAACCAAGGACGCAACACCCGACACGACTCGTACGGGTACAGTACCGGCGGATGGACATCACGATGGAGGGGTGACTGGAGATACAGCAGACGAAAACCAAGACTCGGATGATGACGATGACGGATTGGGTAAAGGACAGCTCACAGATAACGAGATTCGACGGTACCAGGCAGAGGACAAGTTGTCACAACGGCTACGAGGACAGCAGCTACATAAGGACTAGCAGTTGTTGTTCGAGACGGACTGGTGCATTTACGTGAGGCAGATGGATCTTTACGGGTGGTTTTACCGGCTCCACTCCGAGCGAAGGCACTACGAGAAGCTCATGACTCGATCTACGCATGTCACTTGGGAACTCCACAGACGTACGGACGGCTAGAGAAGATTTACTGGTGGCCCGGAATGCGTGACCAAGTCAAGTGCTGGGTACGGAGCTGTAGAGATTGTGCAACACGGAAAACGAGACCAAAGGCAGTTATACCACCGCTTCGAAGCTTGGGAGTTGGTGCAGTTGGCGACAGATGGGCGCTTGACGTAGCAGGTCCGCTACCGATCACTGCCAGAGGAATTCGCTACGTTATCGCGGCTGTCGACTACGCTAGCAGATAAGCAGTAATGATTGCAACTCCAAGTCATATAGCAGAAGATATCGCAAGGTTTTTGACGGAACGTATCGTGGGCGTACATGGGCCTATGCGTGAGTTAATCATGGACGGAGCTCCAGAGTTGAATGGACTCGTGGTGACCAGATTGGTCCAGCTAATGCAGGCAAAACAGACCAAGCCTGTACCGTATCGACCTATGTTGCTAGGACTCGTGGAGAGATATCACAAGATCTGGAAGGACATGGTCTCACAGTACGTGAACGAGAAGCAGAACGATTGGGACGATTGGATCCCGTGCGCGATGTAGCCTATAACGGAGCTCGACATGGAACTACAGGATACTCTCCTAATGAGCTTATGATGGGAAGGCGGCTGCGTGCTCCTAATGAACTACTGAGGGTGAGTCAAGTACAGCAGATCGGCGGCTGGCCGGAGTATCACCGAAAGCTGGTGAAGAACATAGCATCGGCAGCGAAGATTGCAAAAGTGGTGTTAGAGCGTGATCAGCTACGGCGTGAGCGGTATTACAATCAGAAGGTCAGAAACAACGTACACTTCAAGGTGGGCGATACGGCGTGGCTCTTTAAGCCTCCTAGAGGAACTGGTGCGACGAAGCTTGCCCATCGGGTCGGTCCCGTGAAATTGACAGCAGACGGAGGCTTCGACTGGATCGTCCGAAGAGAAGACACAGGCGAGGAGTTGGTTGCTCACTGCAGCTTCCTGATCTCGTACTACAGACCGAGGAGTCAGTTGACAGCGATAGCTGACCAGATACTGGAAGACATGGCCAAGGATGAGGAGCTGTTTGGTGACGATGACGTTGAATACAGGTCGAACGGCACTGCAGCGGCGACAGAACCAGCACCCGTAGCAGAAAGTGAACTAGCACCTGAATCTACGACACGTACGATCGTCAGTATCCAAGATAACGCTCAGGCAACGGAGATGACCACAGTACCGATAAGTGCAGAGGGTTCGAGAACAGAGGAGAACCACAGAGGACGTGACGACACGGTAGACCAGATTGGAGACTCCAGAATAGCTACTACCGTTGCAGAAGTTGAGACGGAGGACCCGGAAGAGACAACAACGGGCACCGGACAAGATCAGCAGGAACCGACGGCAGCTACTACACTATCTACCGAAGCTCAAGAATCGTTTAGAGTCACAGCAATACCGGCGACGAAGCCACGAAAACGGAAGCGTACTGAAGCTCAAGCACCAGATGAGCAACAGAAGCAGCAGGCCAAACAACGCGCAGAAACAGAAGCGCGAGAGGCACGGGCAGCACAACGGAGTGCTCTACGTAACCAGCCGACGGAGACTAACACCAAGGAAATGGGTACAGCTAAGAATCACAGGGTACCAAGCCCTTCGACGACCTCTGAAGACGACACCACGGCGATTAATGACGGAGACGTCTCAGCAAGCGTCAGTAATGAAGCAAACGGACCTGTAAATGAAGGTGTTGCCGCTCGAGCTTTGTGTGGACATGGACAAGGACGTTGGCCATCAGCAGCCAAAGTTATTATGGCCGAAGCAGGCGCTGGAACTGTCATTGAGCGAGGACAGCGCAAGGTCAAGAACAAGGCAGGACGCTATGAGACCCAGTATCGAGTTGAATACCAAGATCGACCAGGTGGACCAGTGGTGCCAGCCTGGCTCACTGCCCAACAGTTCGAGCAGCTATTCGATGAAGGAAAGATCGGGGACGATCTTCAGGCGGGGGATGGCGTGTGGACGATTAGGAATTTACGCTCCTAAAAAGCAGCTTTTTGTGACACAGCACTACAAGACGAAGATCATCGACCTCACAGATGACGGCGACGGCTAAGGAAATTAACTTGCAGTCAATTGGGGACGACAGCAGGTTGGACGGTGACTACAAGGCTACGGAGACCGGAAGATACTGGACGACGTTGAAGTTCAAGGCCAATAGCTACGATGTAAGATCGCAGCAGGAGGAACGACTAGGCGGTGGACTAGCAGCACAAAAGTGGAGTACTGGGACGGGCGACGTGAGCACAAGGGAAGGAACGGTGGAGAAGACGCGTAAGGAGTCGCCGAAGGAAGATCCTGGCGATGGCAGACGGCATACTTAGGTTAGGAGTAGTATAGTGGGCGGCGGTAGTTAGGAGAGCACTTTGGCGTGCGGACTGGCCGTCGAACCTCTCAGTTACGATTTCGCACGGTTGTGAGGAGTTAAGTAACTAAAACTTAAGCGTGGAGTACTGCGGCAACTGGCCGGCTTCACCCAACAGCATTTTGGGTTTTTTTCTAGGGGAGTGGCCTTGTTCTGCGGTACACTGACCGGCAGGGACCTCTAGACTAATAAGCTCAGGAGGCACGGAGTTCTGAGGTACGAAGATAAGGATGCATGCGTAGTGTGGCGGGGATCGCGGCTAGCTACCGCGCGGTTGTGGTGCTTATTGATAGCGTCTCGAATAAAGGATGTCCACTTTAACTTCAATGTGGTGGTGCATTCGTCTTGTATAATGTATATTGTATATCGGGATTAGCACGAGGACAAGCTACTAGTCTACCCAAAGCTGTAGTCGCTATCAAACGTCTTCTCCCTAGCCGTCTCTACTGGACAATGTCCGCCGGGGTCTCTCTAGTCTCTCTGGTGACAGGCTGACTCTAGTTCCTGCTTGCGTGACCACTGGCTCCCTCCAAGTTGGATTTCAAGGCGTAAGAAAAGAGTGGTCGACGACAGTATGAAGAGAGATGATGGGAGCAGTAAGTGGCCAATTATCCCTACAGCGCGTGATGTTGGTGTGCAGGCAGAGATCAGCAACTAAACGGTGCAGTATTTCGACGAGAACAAGTACGTCATCGTGTTTGACTACTCAGGCGACGCCAAAGTCTAGTACGTATGCCAGCAGGTCGATGGCAAGCGAGTTTAAAAGTTTTATTTCGTTCTTGGAGACACGGAAGTGAATGTCAGAAGTCGAGATGCAGAGTTACCTGCTGAAAACGGCGTTCACTGGATTACAGATGAGGCGGGATATTCTCACGGTTCATGAGATTGATGACAATGAGGTGGAGGTGCGTTTTGACAGTTTATCGTGCGTAAGCTGTGAAGAGGAAGCACGGAGTCACTTTATCAAGTTTGGGGTTGTTGTTATGCGCTGGAAGCAGCTAGTTTCGTCGTCGAATTTGCTCAAGGTTTGAAGATCGCACGACGTGATGTTACATTTCTAGCAAAACGACTTGTCAACCAAGTAGTCAATCAACTCCTTCTTCTCTAAAAGCCTTGTAACCAGTTCATTCAGGTTCAGGATCGCTGACTCTTCTTAACAAGTGAACTAATAGGAAATCTCGTTGTTCATGAGCAACCGAAACGAGTAGTGTCTAACTTCTGGCAAACTGGAAAAAGTACACATTTCTTTCTTAACTGACGCCCTATGAAGGTGCTTGGGTGCCTGCAAGCCGGAATCCACAAGACATTGTCGGACTGAGTGTCGCTGTGACGATGTCTTCTCCCGGTTGTCCATGATGTGGTGCTCCGAAAAGAGATTTCATACTTGAATCGCGGCTACAATTCTTGGAGGCTGCGCTGGAGAGTCATGCACAGCGATCAAGACAGTGCCCAGCACGAGGTGGCAATAGATATGGGATCCTGGGAGCAATATATTCTCAGTGGCATTAGATTGGCGGCTAGTACTATTAGTTGAATGAGACAGAGGCATGAGACGCTTCCCATTTTTTTTGACAGACCCATACTGCAATTGTTTGTCGTACAACGTGGAGGCTTATGCACTTTCGTGAAAAAACGAGAGCAGAGAAACTAAGTACTTAAGCGATGCTAGGATCCTTTCGCAGACATTGTCAATTCATCTACTCTCATGCTGTGGATATTAGTGCTGATGAAGGAAAAAAATTAAAGTTGATTAGGGGTTGTCAATGCTCGCAACAACAAGTCGTTTTTTTGCGCAGCTAATAAAATATTTTTCTGGCCCCGTGATTGGCTAGGAAAATCGCGCTAACAGTGCAAAAGTCGCACAAGTCCGGGGCCACAGCTACTAGAGTTTTTGCGATCGTCCAGCAAAGCAAAGATCCAAGACTGCACATCGGTTGTCACCTCTTCATGGCGAGCTGGAAGTGGAAACATTGCCGGCGCGTAGTCAAGGCTACAGCGGATGAATCCGCTATTCTGGCCTGTGATGGCAGGGAGTGCACAAACTGCATCCATCCCTCGTGCTTGAGAAGCATGCTCGGTGCGTTCGAAGCCGAGGAGGGGTTTGAGCGAGTTGTTTGCGGGAAGCGCTGCTTTAATTCCGTGAAGAAGGCACCGCGGCAGGACGCCATTGCGGCGGCGCAAGAACAGCTTGTAAGGAAACGAATCCCATGGCATAACGACGGACCCAACGCTGGCGTTAGTTCGCTAAGTGTGTTGATCAATTGGCTCACAACAGGACCAGCGTTACTGAGGTGGTGATGGACAAACTGGCGAAACGAAGCAGACGTTGGCCGGAGAAGTAGTTGCAGATATTGTTAGCAGCGGTGTGAAGACAGTCCGAACCTCGAAAGATGTGATGAGCAAGATTGCTGGTCTCGAAACCCAATTCCGCGCCGCAGCGGACTGGCTTAGCAACGCTGGACAGGGTGTTCAACAGGAGAGTGACATTCGAACGGCAGTCCTCAAGCGTTGCTCCACGTACTATGAACTTAAACCAGTAATGGACGACAGTCCGAGTACTCACCCACTTCTACTCAACACGGAGCCAACGTTTACGTATAGTGATCGTGACAGCGACGACTCGTCGTCAGATAAAGACAATGCTGCGTGTGAAAGCCCGACAATTGAATCTAGCAACACGGGCACTGGTTCATTGCGTACAGAGATTTCTGCCATCGCTAGCATTGAAGACGTGGCGAGTGTGACTACTACTTCAGATACAGCTGCAACTTCAGACGTTACCACCACTAGTTTGCCAGTTGCTAAGCGAGCCCAATCTGCGCTTCGTACAATTACGACAAATCCGAAGAAGCCAAAAAAGAAACGAAGTTCGTTGGTTGATCATGACGCGCTTCACGCGCTCAAAGAATTTCCGCTGGCCCAACATAAGGAAATTGAGATGAAAAAACTATCAATTCAAAGAGAAGAACTGGTACTAAAGCAGAAGCGGTCCGGTAAAGACGAGAAGGAGTCTAAAGCTCGCATTGCAGAATCTGCTGCGAATGCGATGAAGCTGCAGGAGGAAGCGGAGCACTGGAGGATACAGCGGATGGTTATGCTGCTTCGCGAACGGAATAAACTGAAAGCTGAGGCTGTGTCACAGGAGGACATTGATATTGCGCTGCCTCTTCCTCAACTGGATATAATCAACACCCTAGCTCCATCAGAAACGCCAGAAGCTGGTTTCGACGCTCTTCACCACCAGCATCCCTAGGCAGTGGCATATTCAGCTCATCATTTTCGTCTAGGTCATTAGAGCGACCATGTCGCCTAATGTCCTCTTTCCAATCTGCAGGAATTGGCTCAGCAATCAGCAAATTATGTACTATGCAGGCAGCAGTTACGTAGCGAATAATCTTGCGCATATGCCGACGTTTAGTTAGCTTCGTGCGGATCCCATTCAAGTATTGAAATCTAGGTTTTAGCAAGCCAATGCAGTGTTCCGACACAATCCGAATCTTTGCCAATTTACCATTGAAGTTTGTGTGGTTTTGGTCCATTGTACACCCCACAGGTTTTTTTTAATGCGGGAACCATTACTGACGAAGCCTGAAAAGCTGAGTCTCCAAGTAAGTATTCTCTATGACTGAAGAATGTGTTCTGCTGTAGGTTAGCTGGGCAATTCCTCCAAACGCGGTTATCGTGAACTGACCCCGGTCATCCAATTACAATTTGGCGGACTCGAGCAACATCATCACAAATAATAAGAGCATTAACAGCGTAGTAGCCCTTTCGAGAGTAGTAAGCTTCTCCATTTTTCTGGGGTTTAAATGCAAGAGGGAGAAGTGTACCATCCACCAGGCCGATGCAATTTACGAAGCTGTACTTATCACATATGCGCCGGGAAATCTCGATACGCTCCGCCGTGCTCGGCCATGCGAGAGTGCTTGGTTCCAGCGCTAAAATTGCTCCAGAAGCTCGATACAAGTAGTTTCCAACAGTCCCCTTACCCAAACATAATAACTGTGCCTGCTTTGACCATGTGGCATCACTGCCGAAGCTTCCCAAACACTTCAATAGAACCAATATGTACAATTCAGCGCCACCTCGGAACGGGCAGTACCCGTTAGATGTCAAGGCTGGATGAGTCCGAACAAGTTGCACAAGACGTAAGAAGGTCTCCCGGTCCATTCGAAAGTGTTCCAAGAACTCAGTATCGTTCAAGTATACGTCGTCATATAGTAGCTTCTTCCATCGATCCCCACGCCGGCGATATAATGATGGTCGATCAAAGTACCGAAATGCTAGCACACTCCTGTAGGCTGCTACGTGCAGCTCATCCAAATCGTCTTCGGTAGTGTATTCCTCATCAACCAAAAAACGCAAAGCTGCTGCTTCCGTTCTCACAGCTATGGCAGCCTCCAATGTCCGTAGAGCTTTTTGACGCGAGCTTAGGCGAGGCATGGCGCAGGAATGTAAGTGGCGTGGGAACGAATTTTTCGATTTGTTGCTGTGCAAGCTGCAGGGGGTGTTCAATGCTCTCGGACACTCATTGGCTAAAATATATTTCGTGGCGCGTCGCGCGGGAAAAAAAATTTGCGAGCATTGACAACCCCTATTAACTGGTTATTCCTGCTACTTGGCTTGGCTATTGAATTCTGAAGGTTTCTTTTTTTTGATTGGATATTGGTGCTGATGAGGCTGTAGTTGTTGAAACTCTTCTCCTCGTACATGTACATAATGGCGAATTGGTCAGGCGATTTCAAGTTTTGACATCTTTGTTAATCAACTAACTAAATTATTCTAAGTATGTTATCCTTGACTCGACGACAAATGTTTTCCAACTTGTAGTTTTTTTTTGTTTTCTGAACTACTATGACTACTACATACAAAATTTGTTGCTGAGCGAGTAGTTAGTCAAGTAAACCGCGACAAATCCAGATACTGCTATAACGTACGAGGTCTAGACATCGCGATACATGCACCTTGTTTATTACACGAATAACATGCCTGAGCTTCAACAACACTGGCTCCCTCCAAGTTGGATTTCAAGGCGTAAGAAAAGAGTAGTCGACGACATGGTGGTCATTACAGTGGCTTTCTGGGCAATGTTTCACTGGGTGAACTTTGCGAGCCTAGTCACAGTGGGCAAGAATCCTACACGGGACATCCTGTACTGGGGATGGTGCAATACGGGCACTAGACAATACTGGTCTATCCAACCGGAGATGGATGGGCAATACGGGCCTTTGCTAGACACAGACACAGACACAGACAAAGATGAGCACTGTTACTGAGATCCGAGATCCCTGCACAGCACGGTTTACAGAAGTTAGATACTGATGACACAGACACTGAACATACGGGTTGGTTTTGTTTTACAGATACAGAAGCTAAGTTCACGGAGAGAAATGGTACAGAGGACGGGAAATAACGCGAGAGACGAACGAGCTGAAAGGCGGTCTTCGTTCCATGACGCCATAGCTGAGGCGGCGCACGTGGCGAATCCGGGAATAGCGCACGGAGCGGACAAGAGGGTTTTCCAAGCAGACCTGCACAGCACGGGAGGAAGTTTCATGCCAGCAGCAGCAACTGTACGAGTGGTAGCAGGCCATACGCCTAGGTCCAGTGGTGGACGTGGAGGTGCTATCTTTGTCGAAGTTCCCAATAACAGTGGAGGTGCACACGGCCCACCGGCAGCACCAGTAGTTCCAGCTCATGCGGCAGCAGTGAACCTCGGTGGCAATGGTACCGGTGACAATGGTGGTAACAGTGAGCAGGACAATGCACGAGGCGGTGGAAACGGAGGGCAAGGCCAAGCAGCAGCACTACCCGCAGGAGATGGCGGTGGAGCAGGACTTGGAATCCCTGGAGATCAAGCAGCAGCAGCACCTCCAGTACCACCAACGCCTCCAGTACAGATAGCACCACAGTACTTTGCAATGCCACCGGCGCCACAGTGGATGTATCCGGCACCGAGTCGTGAAAAGAAGCTTCGGTTGCCAAAGTTCAAGGGTCTGGGAGAGCCAAAAGTTACGGTGAAGGCCTGGTTAAAAGCGGTCAAGAATGAATTACGTCGACAAACTGCAATCTTACGCACGGATTGGCGTGAACATGAGGTGTTCATTGAAATGGTTGCAAGCCTGGAAGGTAAAGCCCTCATGTGGTACGATACGGACGAAGACGCGTTCAGCAGACGAGAAGATCAGACGTTTGGAAATCTGAGTCGAAATGATGCGGGACAGATACATGGTGAAGCGTTCGAACCCGGAGGTGGTCGCGAGACTACGGCAACGACGTCAACAACGAGGCGAGTCTCTAGTAGAATACGCGCAAAAGCTCCGTGAGATTGCTTCCAGTAACCCGGTCAATGAGGAGTGGTTGGTTGACTCGTTCCTGTCCGGCATGAACAACACTTGGTGCTCGACTTTGGTTCGTGGACATCGACCGGCGACTTTGAATGAAGCGGTGAACTCTGCTGTAGATCAGGTTGGAGAGTATGGTGAAGGTTATGGGGTGGATCTCGCTACAGCGATGCGAGCACACGACGAACGAGCAGCGTCGGCAGGCGCCGTCCCAACAGCCTTGGTCCCAGATTTGACACGGATTCAGCAGATCTCAGTGGCAGGTGGAAACTTGGGAAGTGTCGTGTCAGGATATGACGACGTGGGCTTAGCTACTGGACCTCCGCCACGGTATGGCGTTGAGGGACGGTTAATGGTGCCTCAGGGAGGTGCCACACTTCAGAGTGGTGGTCAATGGAATGCAGTCATCCCAGCTGGATACAAACTGGTACCGGAAGAGACAGTGACGGTTCAAGCAGCCAGTACGACAACTCCAGCAGCTACGGCACGGACAGCAGCCCATACCCGACAGACGACAACTTCTAACCAGAGAACGGATGCGAATACTCGACAGAACCAGCGGCAGGGACGTACCCTCAAATGGAAGCTCGAAGTACTCAGCAGCAGTCGCAGCAGCAACCCAAACAGCAGCGTTGGAACAACGGAAGAAGTTACGGGAACAATGAGCCGCTCCGAACGCGTGAAGACCGTTTACGCAACCACCAGCAGTATTTGACCAGAAGATCTCAGCAACAGCAGCCAACCCGCACGGCAACAGTGAAACCCGATGACATGTGCTTCTACTGCCACGGATTTGGGCATCACGCGCACGCGTGTGCACTCAAGAAGGAAGACTCGGAAGAAACCAGCCCCGTGGTGAATCAGAACAGTGAGACCAACAACCAGAACACGGCTGGCGGTACGGGAAACGGCTCGCGGGTGTAGGGGCCCCGGCCCAGCATCACGCGAAAGACCAACGGGGAACGGAGAGCACGGGTGAGCCAAGAGCTAACCAACTGGAGCCGGAACGACATGTGCAGTCCCAGCATCGGCCGGCAGCAGCAGCAGCACCTGGACGAGAACAGTTGCCAGAAGCGATTTAGGTGACGGGGCGGAAGAGAAGATGGAAACGAAAGAAATACGCTTATTGGAACCGGGTAGTGGAATTTGGAGCGGTAGACCGAGAAGCGAGAAACAGCAAGAAGAATGCGGTGACACCAGAGAAAAGCGAGGTGACATCGAACCATACAGTACAAGAAGGAGTGCGTGGCGCTGACACAGAAGAAGCAGAATGTTGGCAGAAAACGTTCCCGAGAAGAGTCCAAGTGGTGACGGCAGGCGGAAGAAGCGTCGCCGAGTTCAGGAGTTTTGATACTGGGGATGGTGGATCCTCGGTCAATTTTACGGGTATAGAGGGCGACATCACGGGTGAAGCGCCTCTGGCAGAGCCCAAGACCCCGGATACAGACCCACTAGACGAAGAAAAGAAGACCGGACCGGATGACACCACCCCAGAATCACGGACGATATTGACAAGTGGGGATGGCGGAGTCCGTGAACAACTGCAGCGACACTTGACGGGCATTCTAGACGGCGAGTTGACGATCTTGGACAGTCCGCGAGCGAGGGTTCTACAGCTTAAAGCAGCTCAGCGAAGGTGTGACATTGGACATGCTGAGGCGGAACGACGATGGGACCGGAAGGTGTCAGCTCTACAGGCACGGCGAGTAAGAAAATGAGCTGTACGGGTAGTCCGAAGACATGCAGCGACAGCAATAACGGCTGAAATAGCTCAGGACACAGCGATTCCAGTAACTACGGTACCTGAGACGACTGTAGTAGAAGAAAGATCCCAGCTTGATGACGACGCCGTAAAAGTACGCGCCTCGCGAGCACGACGACGACAACAGAAGCGTCTAGCGAAAGCATGCGCGAAGGAGAGAAGAGAACTGGAACATCGCAACGCACAGACGAGGTATACGGACGACAGCCTGTACAAGTACGATGAGCATCGACGCACCCATGGACGAGCAAGTACTATACCGAGCAGTGCAGTCAGAGATGTGCAGTACACGGAACCTGGAACTGTCAGAACGGTTAGAACTAGTAAGACACACCGGACGCACCGAAGTTACGAGTATCACAGCGGCAGTACTTATCACAGTACAAGTACTCAGTGGAATGAGACGGCAGCACGACATTGTACTACTGGGAAACTACGTGCAGTACAAGCACCAACGGTTGATCAACTACCTACAGCGGCGGTGACTGTACGAGGAAAAATGACGGCGGTGAAGCTGGACACAGGAGCTCAATACAGTGTTGCAGGAAGGAGTTGGCGTGAACACGGTACACGGCTAAATGTACCTCCTCCTGTGGACTTTATGGAAGGCTTTAGCGGAGCAGCAGTACGGGTGATCGGAGTCTATTGTTTCGTTCTTTGGACACAGTATTCGCAGAGTATGACAGTGGATGCCCTTATTGTGGACAGTGATACCGAAGATTTCCTGGTTGGAGAGGACTGGATGTACGACCATGGAGTGAAGATAGATTTCGTCTCTAGCGAGATGAAATGGTACGAGAACGACGTAAAGAAGGTCGTGCCTTTCACTGGAATTGGGTCACGAGAGAAACGTGAACGAGTGGCTAAGATACGGCTCCTTCGGAAGACTAAGATTCGGACACAGACCTGTCATAACGTGGAAGTATCAGTACCTGAGGAAGACGGAACGGTTGGCCTCTTCATACCGAAGAAACGTAAAGAGCCCTACTTGCTTGTGGCACCAACGTTGGTGACGGTGAAATCGGGTAAAATGAAGGTACCGATCCTAAATCTGGTTGGCAAGACAGCAAAGTTACCGAGCAAGGAAATGCTAGGAACATGGACGCCTCTGGATGACGAGATGGAGATTCTGGATTTGGGAGGTGATCTCGAACGAGAACGCGTGAGTGAGTGGCTAGATCAGATCCGGGTACAGGAGAAGCCGCTTAGCAATGAAGAGACATTGGATTTCGGGGAGATGGATGATAAGGACAAGGAACTTCTCGTGAAGCTGCTCAGGAATTACCCAGAGTTGCTAGAGCCGAAGGAAGGATGTCCTCCAGCAACGACGCTTGGTGTAGAGCATCACATCAACACTGGAGATGCACCACCGATCAAGATTCGACCCCGACGATATTCTCGAACCGAACAGGAAGTGATCGACGCTGAAGTACAGAAGATGTTGCATGATGGAGTCATAGAGGAAGGCGCGGGAGCATGGGGATTTCCGGTGATCCTGGTTCGGAAGAAGGTTGGCACTGTTAGATTCTGCATCGACTACAGACTACTGAACAACGTCACCAAGAAGGACGTATACCCGTTACCGAGAATTGACGAAGCTCTGGATACTATGCACGGATCACGGAGATATTCAAGTCTAGATATTCACGCAGGCCATTGGCAGGTGCCTGTAGCAGGAACGGACAAGCCTAAGACAGGCTTTGTTACTCGACAAGGATTGTTCCAGTTTGTTCGAATGCCTTTCGGTTTAGCTAATGCACCGGGAACCTTCCAACGGATGATGGATGCAGTTTTTCGAGGGCTTACATGGCGAAGTTGTTTGGTATATCTGGACGACGTGATCATCTATACTGCGGGATCAGTCTCGCGACACGTGGTTGAACTGGCCTGTGGGTTGGAACGGTTGTCACGGGCGGGGTTGTCACTGAAACCGAAGAAGTGCAGTTTCGCCAAGACGAGACTGGAGTACCTGGACCACGAGCTCGACGAACAGGGGATACGGCCCCTGGAGTCACTGGTAGATACGGTGAAACGATTCCCGACACCGGAGAACCCTGAGGAGGTGCGGAGATTCGTGCACTTGGCCGGTTATTACAGGCGGTTTGTGCCACATTTCGGGACAAAGGCCTCGCCTTTGACGAGGTTGCTGAGGAAGAGTTCGGCATGGGACTGGGGGCCTGAACAACAGGAGTCTTTTGAGGCCCTGAAGGTGGAGCTAACGGAGAGACCGCTATTGGTGTATCCAGATTTCACCAAGCCATTCAAGCTGGTGACGGACGCGTCGGTGGTGGGATTAGGTGCGGCTCTGATGCAGGACAAAGGTGCTGGTGATCAACAGGTAGCCTACGCATCTAAAGTGAATTCGCCTACTGTAGCGAAGTACGGGATCACAGACCTAGCGTGTGCGGCCGTCATTTGGGCCGTAAAAGCTCTTTCGACCATACCTGTACGGTAGAAGATTCGAGTTAGTTACGGATCACTCGGCGCTGTCATATTTGATGAAGAAGAAGGACCTTACCGGGCAGCCATCGATGGGCTCTACAACTGCAGGAGTTTGACTTCCGCATCACCTACCGACCAGGTTCTACTAATGTGGTGGCAGATGCGCTATCACGCGCTCCGGTACGGACCATGGCGGCGAATCGGCGGAGGAGCAAGCGAGAGAAGCGGCGGCAAGCTAACGCGAAGACACCTGAGGACGAACGTACAGTTGGCGGCAACGGGCGACCTACTGGGGGTACAAAAACTACCGTACCAACCAAGGACGCAACACCCGACACGACTCGTACGGGTACAGTACCGGCGGATGGACATCACGATGGAGGGGTGACTGGAGATACAGCAGACGAAAACCAAGACTCGGATGATGACGATGACGGATTGGGTAAAGGACAGCTCACAGATAACGAGATTCGACGGTACCAGGCAGAGGACAAGTTGTCACAACGGCTACGAGGACAGCAGCTACATAAGGACTAGCAGTTGTTGTTCGAGACGGACTGGTGCATTTACGTGAGGCAGATGGATCTTTACGGGTGGTTTTACCGGCTCCACTCCGAGCGAAGGCACTACGAGAAGCTCATGACTCGATCTACGCATGTCACTTGGGAACTCCACAGACGTACGGACGGCTAGAGAAGATTTACTGGTGGCCCGGAATGCGTGACCAAGTCAAGTGCTGGGTACGGAGCTGTAGAGATTGTGCAACACGGAAAACGAGACCAAAGGCAGTTATACCACCGCTTCGAAGCTTGGGAGTTGGTGCAGTTGGCGACAGATGGGCGCTTGACGTAGCAGGTCCGCTACCGATCACTGCCAGAGGAATTCGCTACGTTATCGCGGCTGTCGACTACGCTAGCAGATAAGCAGTAATGATTGCAACTCCAAGTCATATAGCAGAAGATATCGCAAGGTTTTTGACGGAACGTATCGTGGGCGTACATGGGCCTATGCGTGAGTTAATCATGGACGGAGCTCCAGAGTTGAATGGACTCGTGGTGACCAGATTGGTCCAGCTAATGCAGGCAAAACAGACCAAGCCTGTACCGTATCGACCTATGTTGCTAGGACTCGTGGAGAGATATCACAAGATCTGGAAGGACATGGTCTCACAGTACGTGAACGAGAAGCAGAACGATTGGGACGATTGGATCCCGTGCGCGATGTAGCCTATAACGGAGCTCGACATGGAACTACAGGATACTCTCCTAATGAGCTTATGATGGGAAGGCGGCTGCGTGCTCCTAATGAACTACTGAGGGTGAGTCAAGTACAGCAGATCGGCGGCTGGCCGGAGTATCACCGAAAGCTGGTGAAGAACATAGCATCGGCAGCGAAGATTGCAAAAGTGGTGTTAGAGCGTGATCAGCTACGGCGTGAGCGGTATTACAATCAGAAGGTCAGAAACAACGTACACTTCAAGGTGGGCGATACGGCGTGGCTCTTTAAGCCTCCTAGATGAACTGGTGCGACGAAGCTTGCCCATCGGGTCGGTCCCGTGAAATTGACAGCAGACGGAGGCTTCGACTGGATCGTCCGAAGAGAAGACACAGGCGAGGAGTTGGTTGCTCACTGCAGCTTCCTGATCTCGTACTACAGACCGAGGAGTCAGTTGACAGCGATAGCTGACCAGATACTGGAAGACATGGCCAAGGATGAGGAGCTGTTTGGTGACGATGACGTTGAATACAGGTCGAACGGCACTGCAGCGGCGACAGAACCAGCACCCGTAGCAGAAAGTGAACTAGCACCTGAATCTACGACACGTACGATCGTCAGTATCCAAGATAACGCTCAGGCAACGGAGATGACCACAGTACCGATAAGTGCAGAGGGTTCGAGAACAGAGGAGAACCACAGAGGACGTGACGACACGGTAGACCAGATTGGAGACTCCAGAATAGCTACTACCGTTGCAGAAGTTGAGACGGAGGACCCGGAAGAGACAACAACGGGCACCGGACAAGATCAGCAGGAACCGACGGCAGCTACTACACTATCTACCGAAGCTCAAGCATCGTTTAGAGTCACAGCAATACCGGCGACGAAGCCACGAAAACGGAAGCGTACTGAAGCTCAAGCACCAGATGAGCAACAGAAGCAGCAGGCCAAACAACGCGCAGAAACAGAAGCGCGAGAGGCACGGGCAGCACAACGGAGTGCTCTACGTAACCAGCCGACGGAGACAAACACCAAGGAAATGGGTACAGCTAAGAATCACAGGGTACCAAGCCCTTCGACGACCTCTGAAGACGACACCACGGCGATTAATGACGGAGACGTCTCAGCAAGCGTCAGTAATGAAGCAAACGGACCTGTAAATGAAGGTGGTGCCGCTCGAGCTTTGTGTGGACATGGACAAGGACGTTGGCCATCAGCAGCCAAAGTTATTATGGCCGAAGCAGGCGCTGGAACTGTCATTGAGCGAGGACAGCGCAAGGTCAAGAACAAGGCAGGACGCTATGAGACCCAGTATCGAGTTGAATACCAAGATCGACCAGGTGGACCAGTGGTGCCAGCCTGGCTCACTGCCCAACAGTTCGAGCAGCTATTCGATGAAGGAAAGATCGGGGACGATCTTCAGGCGGGGGATGGCGTGTGGACGATTAGGAATTTACGCTCCTAAAAAGCAGCTTTTGTGACACAGCACTACAAGACGAAGATCATCGACCTCACAGATGACGGCGACGGCTAAGGAAATTAACTTGCAGTCAATTGGGGACGACAGCAGGTTGGACGGTGACTACAAGGCTACGGAGACCGGAAGATACTGGACGACGTTGAAGTTCAAGGCCAATAAGCTGCTGGGCGATGTAAGATCGCAGCAGGAGGAACGACTAGGCGGTGGACTAGCAGCACAAAAGTGGAGTACTGGGACGGGCGACGTGAGCACAAGGGAAGGAACGGTGGAGAAGACGCGTAAGGAGTCGCCGAAGGAAGATCCTGGCGATGGCAGACGGCATACTTAGGTTAGGAGTAGTATAGTGGGCGGCGGTAGTTAGGAGAGCACTTTGGCGTGCGGACTGGCCGTCGAACCTCTCAGTTACGATTTCGCACGGTTGTGAGGAGTTAAGTAACTAAAACTTAAGCGTGGAGTACTGCGGCAACTGGCCGGCTTCACCCAACAGCATTTTGGGTTTTTTTCTAGGGGAGTGGCCTTGTTCTGCGGTACACTGACCGGCAGGGACCTCTAGACTAATAAGCTCAGGAGGCACGGAGTTCTGAGGTACGAAGATGAGGATGCATGCGTAGTGTGGCGGGGATCGCGGCTAGCTACCGCGCGGTTGTGGTGCTTATTGATAGCGTCTCGAATAAAGGATGTCCACTTTAACTTCAATGTGGTGGTGCATTCGTCTTGTATAATGTATATTGTATATCGGGATTAGCACGAGGACAAGCTACTAGTCTACCCAAAGCTGTAGTCGCTATCAAACGTCTTCTCCCTAGCCGTCTCTACTGGACAATGTCCGCCGGGGTCTCTCTAGTCTCTCTGGTGACAGGCTGACTCTAGTTCCTGCTTGCGTGACCACTGGCTCCTCCAAGTTGGATTTCAAGGCGTAAGAAAAGAGTGGTCGACGACAGTATGAAGAGAGATGATGGGAGCAGTAAGTGGCCAATTATCCCTACAGCGCGTGATGTTGGTGTGCAGGCAGAGATCAGCAACTAAACGGTGCAGTATTTCGACGAGAACAAGTACGTCATCGTGTTTGACTACTCAGGCGACGCCAAAGTCTAGTACGTATGCCAGCAGGTCGATGGCAAGCGAGTTTAAAAGTTTTATTTCGTTCTTGGAGACACGGAAGTGAATGTCAGAAGTCGAGATGCAGAGTTACCTGCTGAAAACGGCGTTCACTGGATTACAGATGAGGCGGGATATTCTCACGGTTCATGAGATTGATGACAATGAGGTGGAGGTGCGTTTTGACAGTTTATCGTGCGTAAGCTGTGAAGAGGAAGCACGGAGTCACTTTATCAAGTTTGGGGTTGTTGTTATGCGCTGGAAGCAGCTAGTTTCGTCGTCGAATTTGCTCAAGGTTTGAAGATCGCACGACGTGATGTTACATTTCTAGCAAAACGACTTGTCAACCAAGTAGTCAATCAACTCCTTCTTCTCTAAAAGCCTTGTAACCAGTTCATTCAGGTTCAGGATCGCTGACTCTTCTTAACAAGTGAACTAATAGGAAATCTCGTTGTTCATGAGCAACCGAAACGAGTAGTGTCTAACTTCTGGCAAACTGGAAAAAGTACACATTTCTTTCTTAACTGACGCCCTATGAAGGTGCTTGGGTGCCTGCAAGCCGGAATCCACAAGACATTGTCGGACTGAGTGTCGCTGTGACGATGTCTTCTCCCGGTTGTCCATGATGTGGTGCTCCGAAAAGAGATTTCATACTTGAATCGCGGCTACAATTCTTGGAGGCTGCGCTGGAGAGTCATGCACAGCGATCAAGACAGTGCCCAGCACGAGGTGGCAATAGATATGGGATCCTGGGAGCAATATATTCTCAGTGGCATTAGATTGGCGGCTAGTACTATTAGTTGAATGAGACAGAGGCATGAGACGCTTCCCATTTTTTTTGACAGACCCATACTGCAATTGTTTGTCGTACAACGTGGAGGCTTATGCACTTTCGTGAAAAAACGAGAGCAGAGAAACTAAGTACTCAAGCGATGCTAGGATCCTTTCGCAGACATTGTCAATTCATCTACTCTCATGCTGTGGATATTAGTGCTGATGAAGGAAAAAAATTAAAGTTGATTAGGGGTTGTCAATGCTCGCAACAACAAGTCGTTTTTTTGCGCAGCTAATAAAATATTTTTTCTGGCCCCGTGATTGGCTAGGAAAAAATCGCGCTAACAGTGCAAAAAGTCGCACAAGTCCGGGGCCACAGCTACTAGAGTTTTTTTTTGCGATCGTCCAGCAAAGCAAAGATCCAAGACTGCACATCGGTTGTCACCTCTTCATGGCGAGCTGGAAGTGGAAACATTGCCGGCGCGTAGTCAAGGCTACAGCGGATGAATCCGCTATTCTGGCCTGTGATGGCAGGGAGTGCACAAACTGCATCCATCCCTCGTGCTTGAGAAGCATGCTCGGTGCGTTCGAAGCCGAGGAGGGGTTTGAGCGAGTTGTTTGCGGGAAGCGCTGCTTTAATTCCGTGAAGAAGGCACAGCGGCAGGACGCCATTGCGGCGGCGCAAGAACAGCTTGTAAGGAAACGAATCCCATGGCATAACGACGGACCCAACGCTAGCGTTAGTTCGCTAAGTGTGTTGATCAATTGGCTCACAACAGGACCAGCGTTACCGAGGTGGTGATGGACAAACTGGTGAAACGAAGCAGACGTTGGCCGGAGAAGTAGTTGCAGATATTGTTAGCAGCGGTGTGAAGACAGTCCGAACCTCGAAAGATGTGATGAGCAAGATTGCTGGTCTCGAAACCCAATTCCGCGCCGCAGCGGACTGGCTTAGCAACACTGGACAGGGTGTTCAACAGGAGAGTGACATTCGAACGGCAGTCCTCAAGCGTTGCTCCACGTACTATGAACTTAAACCAGTAATGGACGACAGTCCGAGTACTCACCCACTTCTACTCAACACGGAGCCAACGTTTACGTATAGTGATCGTGACAGCGACGACTCGTCGTCAGATAAAGACAATGCTGCGTGTGAAAGCCCGACAATTGAATCTAGCAACACGGGCACTGGTTCATTGCGTACAGAGATTTCTGCCATCGCTAGCATTGAAGACGTGGCGAGTGTGACTACTACTTCAGATACAGCTGCAACTTCAGACGTTACCACCACTAGTTTGCCAGTTGCTAAGCGAGCCCAATCTGCGCTTCGTACAATTACGACAAATCCGAAGAAGCCAAAAAAAGAAACGAAGTTCGTTGGTTGATCATGACGCGCTTCACGCGCTCAAAGAATTTCCGCTGGCCCAACATAAGGAAATTGAAATGAAAAAACTATCAATTCAAAGAGAAGAACTGGTACTAAAGCAGAAGCGGTCCGGTAAAGACGAGAAGGAGTCTAAAGCTCGCATTGCAGAATCTGCTGCGAATGCGATGAAGCTGCAGGAGGAAGCGGAGCACTGGAGGATACAGCGGATGGTTATGCTGCTTCGCGAACGGAATAAACTGAAAGCTGAGGCTGTGTCACAGGAGGACATTGATATTGCGCTGCCTCTTCCTCAACTGGATATAATCAACACCCTAGCTCCATCAGAAACGCCAGAAGCTGGTTTCGACGCTCTTCACCACCAGCATCCCTAGGCAGTGGCATATTCAGCTCATCATTTTCGTCTAGGTCATTAGAGCGACCATGTCGCCTAATGTCCTCTTTCCAATCTGCAGGAATTGGCTCAGCAATCAGCAAATTATGTACTATGCAGGCAGCAGTTACGTAGCGAATAATCTTGCGCATATGCCGACGTTTAGTTAGCTTCGTGCGGATCCCATTCAAGTATTGAAATCTAGGTTTTAGCAAGCCAATGCAGTGTTCCGACACAATCCGAATCTTTGCCAATTTACCATTGAAGTTTGTGTGGTTTTGGTCCATTGTACACCCCACAGGTTTTTTTTAATGCGGGAACCATTACTGACGAAGCCTGAAAAGCTGAGTCTCCAAGTAAGTATTCTCTATGACTGAAGAATGTGTTCTGCTGTAGGTTAGCTGGGCAATTCCTCCAAACGCGGTTATCGTGAACTGACCCCGGCCATCCAATTACAATTTGGCGGACTCGAGCAACATCATCACAAATAATAAGAGCATTAACAGCGTAGTAGCCCTTTCGAGAGTAGTAAGCTTCTCCATTTTTCTGGGGTTTAAATGCAAGAGGGAGAAGTGTACCATCCACCAGGCCGATGCAATTTACGAAGCTGTACTTATCACATATGCGCCGGGAAATCTCGATACGCTCCGCCGTGCTCGGCCATGCGAGAGTGCTTGGTTCCAGCGCTAAAATTGCTCCAGAAGCTCGATACAAGTAGTTTCCAACAGTCCCCTTACCCAAACATAATAACTGTGCCTGCTTTGACCATGTGGCATCACTGCCGAAGCTTCCCAAACACTTCAATAGAACCAACATGTGCAATTCAGCGCCACCACGGAACGGGCAGTACCCGTTAGATGTCAAGGCTGGATGAGTCCGAACAAGTTGCACAAGACGGAAGAAGGTCTCCCGGTCCATTCGAAAGTGTTCCAAGAATTCAGTATCGTTCAAGTATACGTCGTCATATAGTAGCTTCTTCCATCGGTCTCCACGCCGGCGATATAATGATGGTCGATCAAAGTACCGAAATGCTAGCACACTCCTGTAGGCTGCTACGTGCAGCTCATCCAAATCGTCTTCGGTAGTGTATTCCTCATCAACCAAAAAACGCAAAGCTGCTGCTTCCGTTCTCACAGCTATGGCAGCCTCCAATGTCCGTAGAGCTTTTTGACGCGAGCTTAGGCGAGGCATGGCGCAGGAATGTAAGTGGCGTGGGAACGAATTTTTCGATTTGTTGCTGTGCAAGCTGCAGGGGGTGTTCAATGCTCTCGGACACTCATTGGCTAAAATCTATTTCGTGGCGCGTCGCGCGGGAAAAAAATTTGCGAGCATTGACAACCCCTATTAACTGGTTATTCCTGCTACTTGGCTTGGCTATTGAATTCTGAAGGTTTCTTTTTTTTGATTGGATATTGGTGCTGATGAGGCTGTAGTTGTTGAAACTCTTCTCCTCGTACATGTACATAATGGCGAATTGGTCAGGCGATTTCAAGTTTTGACATCTTTGTTAATCAACTAACTAAATTATTCTAAGTATGTAATCCTTGACTCGACGACAAATGTTTTCCAACTTGTAGTTTTTTTTTTGTTTTCTGAACTACTATGACTACTACATACAAAATTTGTTGCTGAGCGAGTAGTTAGTCAAGTAAACCGCGACAAATCCAGATACTGCTATAACGTACGAGGTCTAGACATCGCGATACATGCACCTTGTTTATTACACGAATAACATGCCTGAGCTTCAACACTCGACGACAAAACTAGCTGCTTCCAGCGCGTAACAACAATCCCAAACTTGATAAAGTGACTCCGTGCTTCCTCTTCACAGCTTACGCACGATAAACTGTCAAAACGCACCTCCACCTCATTGTCATCAATCTCATGAACCGTGAGAATATCCCGCCTCATCTGTAATCCAGTGCACCTCGTTTTCAGTAGGTAACTCCGCATCTCGACCTCTGACATTCGCTTCCGAGTCTCCAAGAACGAAATTAAACTTTACAACATGCTTGCCGTCGATCTGTTGGCTCTTCGAGCGCTGTACGAGGCAGAAGTACCGGATTTTGACGTCGCCCGAGTAGTCAAGCACGATGACGTACTTGTTCTCATCAAAATACTGCACCGTTTGGGTGCTGATCTCTGCCTTCACACCAATATCACGCGCGGTAGGGATAATTGGCCACTTACTGCTCCCATCATCTCTCTTCATGCCGTTCAGAATGGAATCCATCGATCTCCCCAGGGTTTTAGAGCAACGGACGTGATCAATACGGTACTGTTTCCCCTGTATATTCCTTCCCGCATAGATCCCCCACTCGAGGTATTTCCCTTTGAACATCAGCAGGGACGAATCAATCGATGAATGCACGTCATGACGGCAAAGAACGTCGTCAAATTCACGACTGGAGAACGGATGAAAGAAAAACGACGGACGTCCGTCGAAGTACACACGATGACCCGCCTCCTCTTGTACGGATTGCCATTTCGCCTCGATACAACGTACGGTGGTCTTGGTACCCTTTGGTCCAGTCGGGTTGGAGTCATTCTCGGGAGCTAGTGCGACTTGGCGACTAGCGCTCTGGATATCCCTCGTACTTGGCGACTTTCTGAAGAAGCGAGACACTTTCCTCTCTAAGGGCCTCCCGCTCTAGCACAAGGCGCTGCATCTCGCGTTGCTCTTGACCAAGACTCAGATTTAGGCCTTCCTCGTGGTGCAGTGGGCTCAGTGCATCGTCCAGTGGGAACAAATTGTCTCCGCGTCCAAGTTGTTAACACTAGGATGAAGAGAAACGTTCACTACAGTAGGATATTCATTCAGTTTTCTGAAGCTCTGAGCACTGATGCCTTAATCCAGAAGCTTTGGTGGAACTACTCTTTCCGACCAGCGGCAAACAAACTGGGCCCAGTAGATATAGTGTTGATCTACATGGAGTTCGTCCTGACAAGCAGCACTAAACTCAAACTTGACATCCACAGTGTTTCCATCCACTTCTGTGATAGTTCGAAGTTTGAACGAAGTGAAAAACTTTGCTTATGTCGACGCACAGCTATCCTGTAACCTCACGCAGTTAGGTGGAGTGGACCACATAGCTGTGTCGACCACATAGTTGTACCACACTAGTTGAAGTGCGACAGTCACGTCGATATCACTTTTCTTTTTGCTGGCTAACGTGATGGAGTTGGCGGGGCTGGAGCAGGAAGTGCAGGCAACAATGGAATCAGACTCGCCACTGAAGCTGTTCCCGGACGTTCTTCCGCAGCAGCACCGCTTAAACTCGAAAGTTTATATTCGGCTATTCCGATACGTCGAGCCTGAGGTGTGCGACGCTCTGCTGGAGACTGCTAACGGACTGGACGCGAGTAGCTGGAACCGCTTGTTTGGGCTGAGGAACAAGATGGATAGCAAGCGACAGACTGCTAAAGTACCGGAGGCCAAGGCGAGCGCTTTGTATGACTTGATCAGTGAAGGCTGTCAAACATTTTTTCCGGACTCCACACCGGCAGACTTCACGTTTATCAGGTCGTTTGCAGGTGGTGAAAGGCAGGCTGTTCACAGGGATTTCGGGCGGATCTCATCAAAGCAGGACCTGTATGAGTATAGCGGTTTGCCAGCATCCGTGCTATTAGGGCTGGAGGACGATAGCCACATCATCTCGTACGGCTGGAACAGGCAGGTAGCTTTGGAAGCGGATGAGGAAAAAGTCACTTTCGACAAGGGGGACGTGTTGATCATGCGGGCGGACACAATTCACTGCGGCGGTGCGTACGTCAAGAATAATACTCGATTGCATTTTTTTCTGGAGCCGGAGCATGCTAAGCGCAGATACCGAAAGCAGAATGCCATTGACTTGATTCGGATGGTGCCCAAGAAGATTCCGATTGACGAGAAAGCAGAGCGTGCTTGCTACGTGAGCAAATGTGGATTGGATTTTTCGACTGCGGCGCAGTGTCGCGAGCATGTTCGCAACGAGCACAACATCTACATTAACAAGTATCCAAAAAGCATTAAGCAGCCGCAAAAGAAGAAGAAGACGATGGTGGTGCAGCTGCCAGGAGCGACGCAGTCAAAGAGAAAAGCACTAAACTAGCTATACAGCCGAAGAAGTCATCCGCAGCTCTCCAAGACCACGTAGATGATATTGCACGCGATGCGCCGGTGGCTACTCACTCCGGACAGAAAAAGCGAAAATTTTGAAGTTCATGAATGATCGTTGGTGTTTCATTTCAATAAAAAATATCATGGACAGCTTGATGGAGGAAGTAGACAAGCATCAGCAACAGCAGCAACAGCATTACGCAGCGAAAGACAAGCAATTTGCAACAAACTGTAGCGTGCTTACATTTTTTTTTTTATGTAACGAGCCATTATATTTATTTTTGAAATGTAATGACCCACTACTTTTATTTTTTTTTAATGTAATGAGCCATTACGCTGAAATTTGGGCATTTCTGATTCCAATTCGTGACTTCTCTCGACAGGTATCGTTTTGCTATTCGTCGACGCTACCATTTCGTCGGACATAATCTTGAGACGACGCTCTTCGTCCAATGCAGCCTCACTAGGACGAGCCCAGGAAACGATGTCCGAGGTGATAGGTTCTAGAGTAAAAAACGCGTTACGCGAAGTGACACGCGAAACCAGTAGATATGGCTGCTCTGGTTTGTTTGCTATTTGTGTTTGAGATCGCCATTCACTCACCACCATGCTATTTAATGTGTCACCTTGCACCTTGTATATCGTTGACCCAACTGCACAGACCATCGGAAACTGGTTGATCTTAACGGATAGTTTTCTGGGATTTCCTGACGGTGCTCGCGGCAGCGAAATCTCACAAGCCTTGTAAGCCTGGCTATCAAAAAACAGCGGGAAAAGGTCGGAGTCAATGTCGACAGCGATCGCGTGTGCCGACGGACCTCGCGGTATACGAACAATTAGTGATTCTGGAGCCACATCTGGTACTTTTACAACATAATTGTTGACGCTGTCTCGAACCATACGAAAACTAGTTTTTGGCTGGAACATTATTTTCCCCAGTCTTCCAAGAGTTCCATTAGCCACTAATTTCTCTGGTCTCACGTTTTGCGTTACTTGGATTGGCATCCCGGGCACTAAGTCTAGGAATGGAGCCATACGACCAAACTTATTGTCGGGGTACTGCATCACTGTTTCAACATCAGACCGACTTAAACCATTGAGTTCTCCTTTGAAATCAGCCACAATGCGAATGGGGTATTCCCCTTCGGGTAGATGCTTAGCTGTTGTTGCAATGAATAACGTGTTGATAGCCTGACGAGTGGCGTTGTCGGGGGTGACAAATGTAGAAACGCCATTCAAATGAACGTGCTCTCCGTCTTCTCGACTAATTACCCTGGAATTTATCAGCTGAACAAACTCTGGGGTCCAGATCCCCAATCGAGCAAGACGACATCCATCGCCCCATTCGAGATCGCTCCTAAAACGCACCGATTCCTCCAGAATTATTACACTCTTGAATTTTCTCCACAGTTCAAACCCAGTCAGATCTTCGGCGGAGCACTTTGATTTCGACCACGGCTTAACAAAGAGGGGGACAGCTCCAACAGGAGGAAGCTGCAAGAAATCCCCAACAAGTATGATAAATACGCCACCAAATGGAACCGATGGGTTGCGAGTGGCTTTACGTAGTCGTTGATCAAGCTCGGCAAGTTGCTTTTTGTACATCATAGACACTTCATCAATTACAATGATATCTAGTCCCAGCGCAGACCCGAATTTGGTGTGTTTTAACACAAGGAGAAAGCTGGCAAGGGTTCTTCCAGCGATCAAAGTCGCAGCTTTACCGGTCAAAGCGGTTTTGAGTAAACCATCACTGTGATTCCAACTAGAACATAGTTTTTCGACAGCACCAATTACACGAGATTTTCCAGTACCCCCTTCCCCGCCGAGGTAGAATAGGAGCTGGTCATCACATAGTTTCTCCTGAACATTACCACGACTGTAATCTACATCTTCTGCATTTTTCCAGCGCCGCAACAAAGCTGAACCGATTTTCTGGAATGCGATATGCTGCAAACGATTTAATGTAAATGAACGTGATACCTCTGTTACTGTCAAAAATCGTTTTCCCGGGTCTGGAGCTTCTGTGTGTGGCTTCCACTGCATTGTGTGGTCGTTAAGTGCTGAGTCAAGTAATTCTTCGACCTTAGTATCTCGTGGTGTCTCTCCTAAAGCTGTCAAAGCTTCCACAATACGATTGTCGGTATTCGAATCTTTCACCCACTTTTTCATAACGTTTGATGGTGGGGAGTTAGCAATAGAGTCCATGGCATCGGATAGACCCGCGGTTTGTGTTGCCATCCCTTCCAGTAATGCACCGTTTGAGAATGCACCCATGATATCGGCAGTATGCTCATTGGGAACAGGACAGCTAGGACAAATTACAGGATTTAGTTTGCTCGATTCGAGAATGTCAGATCTGTCATGATCAACCTGCCACATATCTTGTAGATCATTTGATACGCCATCGTCGCATTCGTCAAATTCGTTGTCATCATCATAATCAAAATCTTCAAAAGAATCAGCACTACCTGCTGTAGAATCCGTCTCACTAGTATCATCAGCGTAGTTGAACTGGTGCTTCCTGGCTTCTGTGCTAGCTAAACTACGTCCAACGCTAAAGTCATCCATGTTCCCCATAATCTCCTTTGCAAAATCACTCCGTTCACATTCCCATGTAGTGAATGCTTCGCACCAAGATTCATCGGCAGGTGCCTCACACCCAGTTAGATCCGCTACACTTCGAAATGCTTTAAACAAAACCAACGCTCCAACAGACCGCTTCAGC
Source organism: Phytophthora colocasiae (assembly GCA_018806915.1). Taxonomy (NCBI): domain Eukaryota; phylum Oomycota; class Peronosporomycetes; order Peronosporales; family Peronosporaceae; genus Phytophthora; species Phytophthora colocasiae. The sequence goes on from JAGKQI010000045.1 coordinate 889,416, forward strand.
TTGTCTTCCGACGACATGTCATCCATTTTTCCTGGTATTGAATAGCCCAAAATTAGTGGGACGGATTCGTTTTCTCGAGCTCCTAGACAATGTGTTTGCTGTAGTGGATGGCCTTCTAAGAACGGATACCGCGTGAGGTGCGGTGTCTTGGATTTCTTGCGATAATAACTCATGGAGAATTCGTATACGCAAATCTCCTCGAGATCTTTTGGTCGATAGATATAATCGTCCAAGAAATTCACAGCAGTGGCATGCCTTCTTTCTCCACATTCTTTATCGTCCACAACGAGTTGACATTGATAGTTACCTTCACGTCGCAGTTGACGAATTATATCTGCTAGTGGGAGTTGGCTGCAATTGTCGCTGGTGTAGCAGCACGTTCCTGTGTACAGGTATAATGCTGCCAACGGACCTGCTATTTCTTGGCGACTGGTCAAGCTATATGCCATCGATGTGACCCGCTTGCGTGAAAGAGCTATCCTGTCTTGTCCAAATGCTGGGTCATCAATTGAGTTAATACACTCCTTTTCTTGTCGTCGTTTTAAAGCCGCCACTGCAATTGGAATTACAGAGTCCAGTCGCTGTTGTTGCTTAGTGACGTACTTGCATGCATAGTAAATCCGATCGAGGGCGTCGGTGCCTCCGAGAAGTATTTGTATATCGTGATTGCACTTAAAGGTTGCCATGATGGCATAGTTGTATCCATTTATAAACTCATGGCCGATCTTTCGCTCCAGGTCAACCCCTGACGATGTGAACGAGGTCTCACTCACTCTTTCACGCGGAAATAAATATCGGCATTCAGAGTCGCTGCTAGTAGCCCTTGAAGCCTTGAAACAACTCTGTGTATGACCCCACCAGTGCTGGTTTAACAGTACCACAAGCATAGACACAATATAGTCCAGTGATGATGCCGACATCCGGCCATCTAAGGGCGACGGTGGTGTTGCTTCAATTCGACGGGTAATGCTATCGTTTTGAAAAATGTCCTCATCAGCTTTGCAGTAGTGCATTCTAACCAAGTTTCTCTCCTTTAGATATGCCGTCATCTCTTGTTTAGTCAAACCGGACGATTCTATCATATATTCGGGGTATCGAAAGTGATGATATCGCTCACGTTTATCAACGATATCGATAGCATCAGATAAAGTATTTCTGGACTTCAGTTCGACTTCCGCTTGCTCATTCATTTCGGACTCGCTAAGTGGCTTATCCCACGCTGGAATCAACCTGCGCTTTTCCAGCAGTAGGCGACGCAAAATATGCTGAGAGCTAAATCTTGTATGGCAAACACCGCATTTTACTAAAACAGGTTCCAACTTGGTTTTTTTTGCTTTCCCATTGAACAAGCCACGACATGGATCCTGCTTTGCCAGGGGATCGATTGGTAAACCAACTAGATTCGAGTAACTGGCACCACAGTTGATACAGCTTCCAGTGTCTATAGGAAGAGGTAGACCATTCGATACGATACTTTCAGAGTACCGTTTAATTGATTCACGAAAATCATTTCCCTGTGGGCTATTCAGTACGCGCTCCATCAAGTCTGTGTTGCTTGGACAGTTTGCTAACCAAATCAAAAAGTGAATATGGAGGGTTCCCCTTCCCTGCGTTTCTACCATTCCAAAGTATGCTTTGACTTTTCCAAAGAGTCCTGGGTAAGTAGTTTTCTTCGTTGTGGGGTCAATACCAAGCGCGTGTTTAATGAAAGCATCAACGGATCGCATAAACAACCGTGTCGACACACAGTCGTTCCCTAGACTAGCTTGGCGTAATTCTGATTTTGTTGGCAATTTGGCGTCAAGCAAATCAAACGCACTCTCCACATTTGCTACGCCTGCATAGTGTGACATAACCAAGGAATTATCCGTATTCGGTGTTAAAGTGATAAAGAGTGCTGGTTGTCCGAATCGGGTCTGGTATGCGAATGCCTTCCGACGACATTGCATCCTCTCACTGTTGCTCCCCCAAACTGCACAAGAAGCAATATCCACAGATTTTAAGAACCGAGATACATTCGAATCGTCCTCAGCTCTGCTGGAAACACAACCTTGACGACGTCTCTCATTTACAAGCAGTGCTTTCGCCAATGAATCAGTGTCAATCTTGTCGAATCCTTCGAATAGATGTGGAAATCGCATGCAACGAAACGACGTCTGAGCGTACATATTCTGCATTGAAATTCGATCAAACGCTGTCAGCACAAACACTTCATCTTCAGCAAAACGTCTGCAACTCAACATTGTGTAATACTTAACACATTCTCGTAACGACACGGGTACACGACGAGCTTCATCGGGGTGGCCACGCCCAAAAGGAAAGCGGTGGGGAAACACTTTGGCGAAAATGAGGTCGTTTCCTGAAAAGTGGTTCGAACGCTTGACCAAGAAATCTCTAAATTTATCGGAGGTGCTTCGTGAACTGGATCCTGATTTATCCATGATCGACTCGAGAGAAGCCACCGAAGTATCGTCCAAAAGACCAGATCGTCTCTCTACAACACTCGTCTCCTCAGCTTCAGCTACGAAAACCGTGTCAGTCAAACCACGAATTGTTTCTTGCTCATTATTAGCCTCTGATTCTAGATTCCCGTTGTCGTCATCAACAGCGAACGTGAGGTTATTAAAGCATCGTCTTGATTGATATCAGGTTGCTGTGCGCCGGCACTTCCAACTTGTGAGTACAAGTGATTATTGCTTTTGTAAAACTCAAGTGCACGAAAAACAGCTGACCGCCGGATCTTGTGCATTCGCCGAATTTTTAATGCCTGTTCTTCAGTGAATTCACCGACAAGAGCGACTCGAAACGTTTCCTCATCATTTATTGAACTCGGCAGGAGCGAAACAGGAGGGCCGGGAGTTGCATCAAAAACGACGCAGTGCGAGCGAATGCATCGATGGCGTCCTCCTCGCATTACCCTCGTCAAAGAAGACATTGTTGTTAGCTGTGTCATCATTCTTTCTGGGATTGTTAAGTCAGATAATTCTTCAGGCATGCTCCCAACAAAAAAACCATTCATGATAGCGAATTTAGGTAATTTCCCAAAGACAATGGACTTGTTACAGTCTTTGCAAACCATACTCCACCATCTTTGTCGAAAGGAAAAGTCTCTGTACTGGTGGACTGCTGGTCGAGATAGCAGCATGTTGGATAGCATTGGGGAAAATGTAGAACAGTCATAATAGTGAACCAGAACATCTGCTATATCAAGTGGAATTTCCCCAACAGCAAGCTTCATTTTCTTTGCGTAAGCAATGTCTTCGTCTGAAATCCTCAGGGAGTCACATTGTAAAGCATATCTGTCGCAAATCAAGCAAACACACTCTTCCAGTTCGTTTGGGCCAAGTGTTTCGCGCAGTCGGTTTACCGCTGCTCGCTTTACCTCCATTGTGACGGGTTTTAATACTGTTGGCAATTCAGCATCATTATTTGATTCGACGCAAATGTCTTGAGCTGCCACATTCGTGTTATCATCGCAGCTTCTTTTGCTCATGTTAGCCCTCTTTGTCTCTCTGTACTTCGCCTTATGCAGACGTGCTTTCTCGCGTTGGGAAAATCGTCGTCACTCATACTTTGTCGTTTCTTGGCTCGGTGTTTTGCAACGCGAATCCGAATCTTTTCGCGCTGAGTAGCCTGCTCTTCCTCAGTCATGGTCAGTCGCTTTTTAGCCCAATAACGTGCACTGCGAATTCTTGATTTTTCGCGTTTCGCAGCGACATCATCAGTGACAGAGACTGAAGTACCCTTCTGGCTTTCGACAGACGGTTGATCCATCTCTCAGTTCGCCCCAGACGGTAAATTGGGAAATGACAACACTTCCCTGGGGCTCGAACGCATTGTGCTCCGATCAGTCAAGTATTCCCGTAAGTCATTGCATTCATAAAAGCAAAATTACTCAGGTCAAATCAATATCTCAAGATTCGTCAAACGAATTAAAAAATCCTACTTCCGAGAACTATCACACTTATTGACATTTTTTTCGTAAATGTAGTTGAAAGAATGACGAGGATGCACCATGTGCAAAACATAAATCCGACTCTCAAGGCTCGACGATGACATTGATCAAGCGGGTCACCAACGACGCCTCATCGATGTATAGCTCGGGGCGTGTGAAACTCTTGATCTGCACAATGCTCCCATCCTTTGGCAGGGCGCTGTCCGGGATTCGATCGGCGTTGAACACTGTGGCGGTTAAGAGTGTTGATTTCACAAACTGGGGGTAAGTTCCGTACTTGCTTTTGAAAAGCTTCCCACACAAAAAAACACAGCGTGAGCCATTGATAATTTAATGATAAAACAAACAGGATATCGCGTTAAACATACCTGATAAAGCTCTTGAAGCGACTCGGTTGAATCAGCGTCAATTAAATGGAGCCGCAGCAACTTGGTTTCGTTGAACTCGTGTCGGGAAACCCACACAAGGCGCATCTTGATCACCACGCCAATTGAATTGGAGCTGGGATTCTCGCGAAATGCTGCTTTCACTTCTGCTCATAACAGTAAAAGTAAGGGGATAATTAAAACGTTAAGGTTTGTGCTACAGCTACCTTCGGCTGTGGTTAGCACCAGCTTTCCGTTCCCACTTCCATCGCTCTCAAGTAGCTGCCGCATGCGCTCACACGGAGTCACCCGTGGTTTTCCATTATCTTTATCACGCAAACAACATAATCTCCTCAGGAATTTTAAAAAATATTTTGGCATAATAATGTACTTACCCTCAAGGCATTGTTTTTTCGCAGCACTTTGAGTTTCGGTACCTTTCTGGTTCGCTCGGTCCCTTTTCACCGTTCCCGCCATCCTGCAAATTGGCTAATGAACGATAGACTGGAAATTCACTTCACGTTCCAAAACACCGGATTGTTTTAGTAAATGCATTGCATTAAGAGCAAATCCTTTGATGACGGACACCATTTCTTGAAACAGTGTGACAAAACACCGTTATCAGTGCCTGCAGCACAAATATGATTAGTTTATTAGCATATTGGGTCATAAGAACAGCCTTAGCACCCGATTTGTGATGTGATTGGCTCCCAAAAACTTGTCGCGGTCGACTGTGATGATGTGCATGAGCATGGTGAGCGGTACTGGCACCCGAAGAAGCTTTCAATTGGCTCACAACTTGTTGAGGCCAGTGGTAGTGATGGGCATGAGCATGTTGCGCCGTACTGGCATGTAATGAACTACTTAATTGGCTCACTGACAGGAGATGGGCATGAACATGAAGTGTGATACTGTCCCGCAGTGAATTGCTTGATTGGCTCCACCATTGAGGTCGATGCCAATGCATCATACTGGCATGTGACTGGGTCTCAATTTGGTTGTGCACCGCTCGTTTAGGGTAATCGTGGTCGGTGCGTCGTACGAAACGTTGTATATCACGATAAAACCTTGGATTTGGTTGGCGCTAGTACACCGCTCATTACGAGTAACGGTGGTGATGTGGTTCGTTGTACGAAAAGTTCTAGTATCCAACGGGTCATTACATAGACTGTATTCATGCAGAGGTTATAGTTGCCTTAAGTTTTACTCCCGCATTAAATATTAGTTGCAGCACTTAGGTGACGATGCGCACCGTATACCGATCTCGCATTATGCTCGCAGGTCAAATTAACATAATTGTAATTATGCCACAACTACGCTAACAAGGCAAGGATACGTATCAGCCAACAAACCAAATATTTGGCTGCATTGATTAGCTTGAAATGGCACGTGAAATCCGCTAACACTTTTTATCAAAACTGTCGAACCGATGCTCTGATAAAGGATCGAAGAAAGATAATTCCAACGTGCAGCTCGTTTTCGCTGCGCTACGAGCCATTCCAAATCTTGCCAGGTGCCGGTCACAGCTTGCGCCATGCTACCGATTCAGAAGCTGCAGTCGGAAGGATACGTCGTACTGCACCGAGCACTGAGTGTTGATGCAGTCAACGCGCTCCGGATTATTGCGCGTCGAGGTGGTTTGTCTTGGGTAGACGAAGACCGATCAAGCCCACACATGCTTCGACTTCTGGCCGAAATACCGCCCATCACAGCTACCGTTTTGACTGCAATGCTCCGGCCATACTATCGAACATTCTTTCCGGACGTGGATGTACTCGTGGAACAAGGACTTGCAGGGACTTGTCAAGAAGCTGAAGCTTGGAGAAAAGGTTCAGCATTACTCGCTAAATCATGGCGTGCTGTATTATCAGACGCGTGAAGATGAGAGTCCTAGATTGTACATTCCCGATGACGAAGATCTGAAGAATCGAGTCATTTGTGAGAACCACGATGCAGTTACCGCAGGCCATCCAGGATATTACAAGACCTATGTCGCAGTACGTGAGAAGTACTATTGGCCGAAGATGATGAAGTATATCCAGCGCTACGTGAACACTTGTGAAATGTGTCAGCGCAACAAGGCGAGGCAGACGAAGCCTCCGGGATTACTTCAACCGCTGGAGATACCTCGAGGTAGATGGGTCGACATTTCGATGGATTTTGTAGTGTCTCTACCTCCCAGCAAGGATGGCTCGAATGCCATCATGGTCATCGTGGATCGATTGACCAAGCGTGCAAAGTTTATTGCTACGCAGACGACAGACAGCGCAGAGAGAACTGCGAATGTTTTCATGAAGAGTTATGTAAGAGATCATGGCCTTCCGAAGACGATTGTGTCTGATCGTGACTCCAAATTTACGTCTAAGTTTTGGCAGGCTGTTATCACTGCTATGGGAACGCAGCATAACCTGTCATCGGCATTTAGACCGCAGACGGATGGACAAACGGAACGTACAAACCGTTTTATCGGAGACTATATCCGAGGAGTCATCAACCCAGCCCAGAATGATTGGGATGAGTTTCTTCATTTGGCAGAGTTCGCCTATAATCGGCGATTGCATGCTACTATTGGCATGTCGCCATTTGAAGCGGATCTGGGATATATTCCATACATGCCCGATGATATAGCGTCGGATCCGGAGTTCGCGAAGTTGGAGAAAGCAGCAAAGAGTTCTTACTTCGACAGGAAGTGTTCCTCAAGGTCGCGCAAGACCGTATGAGTGAAGCACAGGAGCGCATGAAGCATTATTACGACAGAAACAGACTTGTCCAAGACTTCAACATTGGCGACATGGTGCTACTAGATGGAAAGAATCTGGATATCCGTCACAAGGTACGCGCAATCAAAGAAGTTTGCTCCTCGATTCATTGGACCTTTTCCAGTTCAAAAGATGGTGTCTCGCGACTCGTATGAATTGGGATTATCAAAGGGTCTCAAACTGCACCCAGTCTTCCATACTTCACTGCTGAAGCCGTACCGCAAAGACTCCAAGCGCAGGCAGAAGGTGAACAAGGTTGTGCTAGCCGACGGAACAGAAGGGCAACTGGTTGAAGCTGTGGTTAACCACCGTAAGTACAAAGGGAAAACGCAGTACAAAATTTGGTTGCTTGGTGAAACCAAGAAGGACGCAACGTGGGAACCAGTGGAGAACCTGAAACAAATACCAGGCCTCATCGACCTCTATTGGAAGTCCAAGAAGAGAGACAAGCCCTTGTAAGTGGTGGTCCTTTCTCAAAAGGAGGTCATGTGACGTAGTGGTTCAACAGCCACTACGCCAAGAGTTTGAGATCAGCTGGCCGGATTATTCTGGCTCAGCGTAATCTTGAATTTTCACATTTTCATATGTCTACGAGTCTATTGGCTATATGTGGTTGCAGTTGCAACTTCAACAGTTCTTATACGTCTTTTCATTGGATGTAAATCCTCAGATTGGCAACATTCCAGTTACCATCCGGATATTTTTATTATGGGACGCTATGGGAAAATTCTGTCTCAGCCACGCCGAGGCTTCGCAGGATTTCATTGGCAGAGAAAGATAGTAGCAGGATTTGAGAAAGATAGTTTTTAGGATAGGACCTGGATACTTGGGTGCGTGTCTAGTCACCCAGGATCGTTGGTTGCGAGGCAACTACTAGCTAGCACCAACAAAACTAACTCAATCAATCACTTCTCAAGTTTCATTCTACTGTTCAAGTCAACTCCTCCAGCAAGACCACGACTGCAGCGCCGCCGCTGCCCACTCGACTTCGCCTCCGACTCGCCACCGCCTCCGACCTCAACTCTTCGTCAAGGCCGCCAACGACTGCTTCCTCCGTTTGGCTGGCCAGAGAACGTCACATAGTAGCACTTGACGTGTCAAGCTTCGGTTCAAGTTCAAGAGTCGAAGATTGGGTATTGCCTCTCAGCACGAACTTTAACGTTCCGTGGCTAGTTGGTGTGGTTGCATACCAGTGTTGGAAACACTTTCAGAACTCCTTTCTTGGGCCTGTGGTTTTGTGCTGTCTTACGACTCCCTGTCCCGCCAAGGAAAACACGGAGAATAACTTCTGGAAAAATTCACACTGGGTTGTGCTTGATCTACACTCGTTGCTACTGAGTCTGTTCTAGTGTGCTTCTTGCATGGGTAAACGAAAAACCCGTCAACCCGAAGCACCGTTCCTGAACGACACCAAGTCCTTGACCACTCGCAGTGAAACACTCGACAAACTGCGCCAGGACTTGTGGTTGACTACGCAGAAGCAGCTGAAGATCGTACAGCTCATCCGCAACGAAATTCCAGATTGTAAGGACTCCGACGCAAGGAATATCTTACACGATACGACGGAACTGCTGAAACGCCGCATAAACCAGACGCAAACTATCTTGGAAGGAACCCTCGACCACTCCATCCAGCTCGACAAAAAGCGTAGGCGTAAAACTCAAAAACAGTAGTTTCTTTCCCTTTTTGCTTATTAGGGTTTCGGTAGACATTTTTAAAGACGCGCTGAGAAGTCCAGTTGGTATGGCTCAAAGAAGAAGTCGTGCAGCTGAGCGCCCGTCACCGAACCCTCGTCCTCGGCAGCAAAGCAGAATGAATGCGCCGAGTGATGCAGATGCGTCACGACCAAGTACAGAAGCACCGGCGGACACCGCGGCTCCGGCTGCACAGACCACCCAAGCTTCAGGCCCTGATGCGATGTCAATGCAGCAGTTGCTAGTGTTTATAACGCAACAGCAGCAAGCCGCCCAAGCCCAGATGCAAGCTCAACTGCAAGCACAAATGCAGCAAGCTAACGCAAGGTTCGAGTATTTGATGGCGGCTCGGGGTGATCAGAAGAAGAAGGACCCCCCCGATGTATGAAGGCAAGTACGGCGAAGATATCGAGTTGTGGATCTTTGCCACCGAGCAGTACTATGCAAGCAGACGCGAGTTGATGGAAGCAGATTCATCAGACTTTGTAACGATGATCTCAAGTAACTTAGGCAAGTCAGTGTTGAATTGGTACCGTGCGTTTATTGCGGACTGCGAAAGATTACAAGTACATCCTACGTGGTCGCTCTTCAAGCGACAACTTCGTTCGCGTTTTCGACCAAAGGACTTCGAATATGATCTTCGTGAGAGAATGTTTCGTCTCAAACAGAAAGAAACGATTCACGAGTACGTCTCCAAGTTTCAAGATTTGCTATCGCAGACTGAATTATCGATCAGCGAATTGGAGAAGCGGTTCTTCTTCCAAAACGGATTACGTGAAGAAACAGCTAAGAAGATCAAGGAAGAAAGTCCATCAACGCTGCAAGAGGCTATTGAGATTGCGTCCAACTTCGAGTTTGCACACTTCTCGGGGAAACCACCTCGGAGTCAGTCGAAACCTTCGCAGGGATCATCTGAATCGGGGAATCGAGCGTCAAAGTCGCAACCGCAGAATACTAAGCGTTCCGAGAAGAAGAAAGGAAAGAAAGATGATTGGACTAAGTCAGCTACTTGCAACAACTGTGGCAAAGTTGGCCACATTTCTCCACAATGTACCCAGCCGAAACGTAAGGAAGCGAACCGTTACGTAAAGGGCGCTGTGTATGCGATCCTAGAGGCTGAGGCTCGAGCATTCAAGACGGAAGATCAAGAGAGACCCGTTACGATATTCATTGACAACGGCAGTAGCCTGAATGGCGTAACTGAGGAGTTGGTGAAGAAGCTCGATTTAGATGTCACTGAAGGTGACATGATGCAAGTTGATCTTGGTTATGATCAAGTGGTGTATCGTCCTCGACGGACTGTAGAGATGTCTCTACAGTTACCAGGGTTTCCATTATCAAGTGGAACATTCCAAGTCATGCCAGTCCCAGAGGGTAAGGACGTTGTATTGGGCATGATGTGGTTGCGTGAGCAGAACCCGGATATTGATTGGAGTACAGGACACGTAGCACCACGTATAAAAATGGAGAACACTCAGGCCGTAACGTTGAGACTGCCGAAGAACCGCCCTCCTAGATGGGTTGCAGGACAACGCCGCGCAAGAGTAGCGCAGAGCCGTGAGATCTTCAACTACTATCGCGACCATGGACACAAGGGCAAGCACGGAAGTACTAAGCTCATATCAACAAAGCAGTTCCAGCGCATGTTGCGCAAGGACAAGGATATTGAGGCAGTATTTGTCATCAATCCCCACGACTCTGAGAAGGCTGAACGCTTCAAGAGTCAAGGATGGGATGCCCTCAAGGACAATCCGGCATACGAGACGTTACGGAAATATGCGGATACGGTCTTTCGTACGGAGCTACCGAGTGAGACGCCGCCAGTTCGTGAAGGAATTGAACATGAGATTTTGCTCAAGCCGGGTACTACTCCGATTTCAGTGAAGCAGTGGCGTCAAAGTCCTGATCAGCGAAAAACGATCCAGGAGTGGACCAAAGAGATGGTTCAAGCCGGTATCATTCGACCAAGTACGTCATCGTTTTGCGCCCCGACTTTCTGTGTGAAGAAACCTGTCGGATGGCGTATTGTGCACGACTATCGCCAATTGAACTTGGCCACGATTTTGCCTGCTATCCCGATGCCTCGCAAAGAAGACACTTTCGACGCGATGGCCGGTAGCTACTGGTACTCGTGCATGGATCTACTCTGGGGTTATTACCAAGTTAAGCTACGTGAAGCAGACATACCATTCACGGCGTTTTCAACTCCAGACGGTCTTTTTGAATATCTCGTCACACCCATGGGACTTAGTGGTAGTCCGGGAACCTTTAATCGTTTACTTCAGAAGGTTTTCAGGGATTTGAAAGACGTGATGAGGATTTACTTCGACGACATCTACGTGTACACGAAGGGTGAAGATGTGAACGACCACATCAACGCTTTGGACAGAGTTCTCAAACGATGTGAGGAGCAGAAGCTCTACATCAAACTGTCCACATGCCAATTCTGCGTGGATGAGATTCCATGCTTAGGTGATTTTGTCGGACGCAATGGCGTTCGGATGGATCCTGACAAGATCAAGATTATCACCCAGTGGCCTGTCCCCAAGACCAAGAAGCAGATGGAGAGCTTCCTGGGGACTACAGTCTACGTTTCGAGATTCTGCTAGGATTTTGCCCAGTTTGCAGGCCCTTTGCATGAATGTATTAAGGGAAAACGTTCTCGTGATGCTATCGAACTCGATGAGAACCAATTACGCTGTTTTGACGAGCTGAAGAAGCGCTTGTCATCACCTCCGGTTCTCAGTCTTCCAGACTTCTCGAAACCTTTCGGTATTCGGATGGACGCCTCAAATTTTGCTATTGGGGGAGTCTTGTTTCAAAAGGAGGGAGAGTTGGAACATCCAATCGCCTTCACCGGCCGAAAGATGAAGTCTGCGGAGCTGAATTATCCTGTGCGCGAACAAGAGTTACTTGCGATTATGCACGCACTGAAGACATGGCGTGTATACCTACTCGACAAGCCGTTTATGGTGGAAACGGATCACAAGAGCATCGAGATGATTCTTACGCAGAAAACAACGAATCGACGCATTGCGCGGTGGTTTAATGAACTTGCGGAGTTTCACCCCATGTTTAAGTGGATTCCAGGTGAGACGAATGTAGTCGCCGATGCTATGTCGAGAAACCCGGAATTCGAGCACAAGGCAGCTCAAGTGAGCTTGAAAGAACTTCTGGACACAGCTCAAAATCGTGAAATTGTGGCAACCATGGTCGCGAACAATATGACCGTGGCGCAGACCGCACAGAAGATGTACTCGTGGAACAAGGACTTGCAGGGACTTGTCAAGAAGCTGAAGCTTGGAGAAAAGGTTCAGCATTACTCGCTAAATCATGGCGTGCTGTATTATCAGACGCGTGAAGATGAGAGTCCTAGATTGTACATTCCCGATGACGAAGATCTGAAGAATCGAGTCATTTGTGAGAACCACGATGCAGTTACCGCAGGCCATCCAGGATATTACAAGACCTATGTCGCAGTACGTGAGAAGTACTATTGGCCGAAGATGATGAAGTATATCCAGCGCTACGTGAACACTTGTGAAATGTGTCAGCGCAACAAGGCGAGGCAGACGAAGCCTCCGGGATTACTTCAACCGCTGGAGATACCTCGAGGTAGATGGGTCGACATTTCGATGGATTTTGTAGTGTCTCTACCTCCCAGCAAGGATGGCTCGAATGCCATCATGGTCATCGTGGATCGATTGACCAAGCGTGCAAAGTTTATTGCTACGCAGACGACAGACAGCGCAGAGAGAACTGCGAATGTTTTCATGAAGAGTTATGTAAGAGATCATGGCCTTCCGAAGACGATTGTGTCTGATCGTGACTCCAAATTTACGTCTAAGTTTTGGCAGGCTGTTATCACTGCTATGGGAACGCAGCATAACCTGTCATCGGCATTTAGACCGCAGACGGATGGACAAACGGAACGTACAAACCGTTTTATCGGAGACTATATCCGAGGAGTCATCAACCCAGCCCAGAATGATTGGGATGAGTTTCTTCATTTGGCAGAGTTCGCCTATAATCGGCGATTGCATGCTACTATTGGCATGTCGCCATTTGAAGCGGATCTGGGATATATTCCATACATGCCCGATGATATAGCGTCGGATCCGGAGTTCGCGAAGTTGGAGAAAGCAGCAAAAGAGTTCTTACTTCGACAGGAAGTGTTCCTCAAGGTCGCGCAAGACCGTATGAGTGAAGCACAGGAGCGCATGAAGCATTATTACGACAGAAACAGACTTGTCCAAGACTTCAACATTGGCGACATGGTGCTACTAGATGGAAAGAATCTGGATATCCGTCACAAGGGGTACGCGCAATCAAAGAAGTTTGCTCCTCGATTCATTGGACCTTTTCCAGTTCAAAAGATGGTGTCTCGCGACTCGTATGAATTGGGATTATCAAAGGGTCTCAAACTGCACCCAGTCTTCCATACTTCACTGCTGAAGCCGTACCGCAAAGACTCCAAGCGCAGGCAGAAGGTGAACAAGGTTGTGCTAGCCGACGGAACAGAAGGGCAACTGGTTGAAGCTGTGGTTAACCACCGTAAGTACAAAGGGAAAACGCAGTACAAAATTTGGTTGCTTGGTGAAACCAAGAAGGACGCAACGTGGGAACCAGTGGAGAACCTGAAACAAATACCAGGCCTCATCGACCTCTATTGGAAGTCCAAGAAGAGAGACAAGCCCTTGTAAGTGGTGGTCCTTTCTCAAAAGGAGGTCATGTGACGTAGTGGTTCAACAGCCACTACGCCAAGAGTTTGAGATCAGCTGGCCGGATTATTCTGGCTCAGCGTAATCTTGAATTTTCACATTTTCATATGTCTACGAGTCTATTGGCTATATGTGGTTGCAGTTGCAACTTCAACAGTTCTTATACGTCTTTTCATTGGATGTAAAATCCTCAGATTGGCAACATTCCAGTTACCATCCGGATATTTTTATTATGGGACGCTATGGGAAAATTCTGTCTCAGCCACGCCGAGGCTTCGCAGGATTTCATTGGCAGAGAAAGATAGTAGCAGGATTTGAGAAAGATAGTTTTTAGGATAGGACCTGGATACTTGGGTGCGTGTCTAGTCACCCAGGATCGTTGGTTGCGAGGCAACTACTAGCTAGCACCAACAAAACTAACTCAATCAATCACTTCTCAAGTTTCATTCTACTGTTCAAGTCAACTCCTCCAGCAAGACCACGACTGCAGCGCCGCCGCTGCCCACTCGACTTCGCCTCCGACTCGCCACCGCCTCCGACCTCAACTCTTCGTCAAGGCCGCCAACGACTGCTTCCTCCGTTTGGCTGGCCTGAGAACGTCACATTTAGTGCTGCTTGTCAGGACAAACTCCATGTAGATCAACACTATATCTACTGGGCCCAGTTTGTTTGTCGCTGGTCGGAAAGAGTAGTTCCACCAAAGCTTCTGGATTAAGGCATCAGTGCTCAGAGCTTCAGAAAACTGAATGAACATCATGTATTTCGTCTACTGTAGTGAACATTTCTCTTCATCCGAGTGTTAACAACTTAAACGCGGAGACAATTTGTTCCCACTGGACGACGCACTGAGCCCACTACACTAGTGGTGTCAACAGTTAGGATCCTAACTGATTCAACAAACGTAACTGCTACAGTTAGTTACGGAATCGCCTAACTGCGCTGACTGTCCAATCTTCTGTTCATGTTATTTTGGTCTGCAGTAGTTGACACACCATTTAAATGTAACGAAGACAACGTGGTCGTCCCATAACCGGTATGACATACAAAGTTGAGTCATGCTTATTCAAGCGCAATTGAACGATAAAAACTCACGCGATCAACGTTTACTGCCGGATGTTTATCAGCGAGATAGGATTCCTTGGGACAAAGCTGTTGCTGTTTGGACTGGTGGCATTATTCATGCCACAAGCATGAGTTCTTTTACAGTATGCTAAAAACATGTTGAAATACTAAAGCATCTGCAAACTGTATCACAACCTCAAAGCCTTAGGAATAGTCAGTGTGACAGAGAGCTAGCAACTTCAAGGACGTCAATATATACCGACGCATCTCCTTCAAACCGGTTCACAAAAGGTTTTTAGTCATCAGGTTTTGCGTGACAGCGCAGCGTCAGAATTAGTCCTCACACTTCAGATCTTTTCGCAAAGAGCATTAGCAAGATGATTGTAGCCGACAAAGGGCCGAAGGGCAGGCCTCGTGTCGCGATCTAGCTAAGGATCGAGTACTAGCGGGCTGTTAGGTGAGTGCAGGTCCAAGTAGGGAGTTCGAAGACTAACTTAAACAAATATAAGTCACTTGTTGTTGTTGTTGCTCTTAGCAGGTAAAATCACGACTGACTAGTTAGGCCGGGAACTCACTACTTCTGAAAAACACTTGAGGGAGTGACTTCCCGTCTATACGGCAGGGCGGGAGTCCTCGGAGGTGACCTCCCCGCACGACACTCGAGGGAGGACACTGAAGGACCGCTCAGATAAAATAGACAGGGACACACCGCTGAGTGGACCTCCGACAATCTGCTACGCCAAGTGATCACAACACGGCGAGTGCGACGAGTGACAAGGCCCCGAGGCATGGGGCTCAACAGAACTTGCTGGTTCGAGGGTCTCATTCCCGGGCACGGGACAAACTCCCCGACCATAAGCCGGTCGTCCTCGATCGGCCTTGTCGTGACCCATGCCACGGAGGCATTGCACGACGCGCAGTTCTTCATCGCTGAGGACGAAGGCAGCTTCACCTGGTTCGACGCTGGGTGGGCAAGTAGTCATAGGATGAGTTGTCGTCGGAGCCTCAACCGGGGGTCGACGCGAGGGGGTAGAGTCACGATTTCTATGGGGAGTAGTCGTAAGTCGACTAGTAGTAGCAGGAGCCGCAGGTCCCGCAAGGCTAGCGAGGCAAGCAGCCTCCCGACGATTACACCTGTTCACTTCGCGACGCACGGATGTGAGTGCTTTCTTCACCACTACCCGAGGAGTAGCACTATCCAAATGACCGCTTCCTTGGCCGAAACGCCACCCGTGAGTCACTATCCCGACCGCAACTATCACACCAGTAGAAGGAGCCAGCCAATGAGTCCACCCAAGCAGCAGGTTGAACGCGTTCGATATCACGAGGACAACGATCAAACCGGTAGTTCCGAGGGTTAGGAACTCCAACAAGTCGAACAGCTTCATAGGAATGTGAATGAGGAGAGAGAGAATCAGCAGGGCGAACCAGCAGCAGCCCTTAACCACGGCCACAACACGCTGGCAGACAGTAGCCCAAGCTTCCCTCGACGCACGAGTGTAAGCCAAGTAGGAGTGTCCCGATCTCATACTTAAGTCAGGGATATAATCTCCAAAGGTGACTAGTAGGGCAGTCCACCAGCTCCGTAACATTACACCATACTGTCCGTACTCCGCCTCGCCTTCCTCAAGCACTTAAACGGGGACGGCGAAGAAGGCATTCCACAGAGCAAAAGCGTAAGAGAGCCCCGTGAGTTGGTTTAGCTCCGAGTCGCAAAGCACTTCTTGGTAGCGAGTCACGAAGTTGACTGTCATAGACGAGTTCACTGAGATTACCATCCAGACTTGAGTCATGAATGACCAGACGACTCCCCGAACGGAAGATGTCAGCACCCAGAGTAGCACGGTCGTCAGATAGGCAGGAAGTAGTTCGATGCGGAAGTAGTTTTCGTAGGCAGACTGCAGTAGCTCGTGCATGTCGGTGAGCTTGAGTCGCGGAATGAAGTCGCAGGGGAAGTCGCTCGTAGGGTAGGAGTCCAAAAGTGAAATGACAGGAGTAGTCTACCAGAACAACTCGAGCGGCAGGCCGTACCCAAGAGGAGGGCAGTTCCCCACACTAGACTTTCGTATGAGGAAGAGTCTCAGAAACTCCACAGGGCATTTCCGGTCATTCCCAGAGGTCTTTCGCGGAGATAGCGCCGAAACACTCACGCCTCGTCCCAGGACGCAACGGGGCCCCAGGGCAAAGTCCTTCAGTAGACACACACGCTCAAGGGAACCGTATAGTCATTCGCACGGCAACGAGTGGCTCTCATTCTCCAACTTGCCAAGTCCCCGGCACCCGGATCCCAACACAGAGTCTCCGTCACCATGGGCACCACCAAGTCTGCTCCGAACACGCCGCCCCCCGCTTCGCCGCCCACCACCGAACCCGCCTCTGGGTCATTGAACGATGAGATAGTCAAGCAGATAGCCGCAATTATTGTCCCAGGAGTGACTTCTTCAGAGCAGAAGATTAAGAAGCAAGCGCAGCGTGAGTTTTGGTCGACCATGCGAGAGAAACTTTCGGTCAATGAGGCCTCCTCTGGTTTGTTTGTCCTAGACCAGATTGCACTGGCCATTCTCGACGACGCTGAGGATAAAGACACCGCCTTCACGGACCCGGTGATGCTGCTGCCCAAACCGTCGGCGCAGCGCGAGGCCACCAACGCCTACGTTCACGACAGATTCTCGGATACTCACGATCTCCCGAATCCAGAGGTTAATTCGGCACCCGTGGTCCGTGGTAACGCTCCGCCGGTTGCGAAGATAACTCCTAAGCATAAGCCGACTAAGAAGAAGGGGGCAACGACGGCGTCGGAGGCGGCGACGAGTGCAGCTCTCCTTGCCCTGGGCAAGGACAAGTCCCCTTCAGCCTTGGGTAAGCGAAAGGCGTCCCCAAAAGCGCACAAGGAGTCCAAGAAGGCGAAAGCGTCAGAGGACACCGTCACTGCCCCGCCCGAGACCGACTTCAGTCCTCTCGTGCTTGCCGACAACACCCCAGCCAGGATAGCCGCCGATGTCGAGGCCATTTACCGCCGGGCCTCCAATATGGGCAAATTCTGTTTCGAGTTAGCGTACCCTTGGGAGCACTCCAAAGTGTGGTACGATCCCTTGGAACATCAAGAGTTACACTTAGCCCACTGGCGCTTCTGGATGGCGAATCGGAGTCGCTTTTTCGAGTGGCAGCTCAATGCTCCTCTTCGAAGTAGTTCGGCCAAAGGTCAGCGACGCCGGTGGAAGCAGTTGGCTTGCACCGAGCGACTTAAGTTCATCAGTCTCTGCATCACGAACTGGGGTTACTATG
This sequence comes from Phytophthora colocasiae, assembly GCA_018806915.1. Classification (NCBI taxonomy): domain Eukaryota; phylum Oomycota; class Peronosporomycetes; order Peronosporales; family Peronosporaceae; genus Phytophthora; species Phytophthora colocasiae. Next base: position 907,257 of record JAGKQI010000045.1, read on the forward strand.
GGTTCTTGCGACTCTTCGAGGGAGTCGAACCCGACCGGCTACTAATGTGGATGGGTGGACAACCTGGTAAAAATGCTCCAGATGCAAACAAGTACGATGGCCCCACGATGCAGAATCTCACGAGTTTATACGCCCAAGACCGGGCAGCGTATAATGCTCAAGTAAAGGGGGCTTTGAAGCCGTTTCAGCTAGACCAGGGAGGTTTTCGCAATATCACGACCTTGCTGGTGTTCACCAATGCCCTGGATCCAGATCAGAAGCCTGAGAATCGCTTGACCGATGAAGCTCTGGCTCTGGTTCGTAGAGACGTTTGTTCCAAGGAAGATCCCGACAAAGAACGGTGGGTTGGAGATCGTCTTTCGGGAGTCTGGTACAAGTTGACCCACTGTAGTCGTATTGAGAAGTTGGAGAGGGAGATAAAGGGGAAGGTCGAGGCCGGCACTTACAAGCCCTTGTCCGTCTCACCCTTCAACGCCAAGGAGGAGAGCACGCCCGGGTACACCAGCTGGCTTCGCTCAGACGATAGTTATACAGCAGAGATAGCCATTCCGTTGAAAGGAATCCGAGGGAAGAAGGAGTCGGAAGAGGGTGAGTCCGAAGAGGAGAGTGACTTCGACGAGGACGATCTCGACGAGGAGAAGCCGCCTGTGCCAGCTAAGTATGCGCCAGAGTGAAGGAGTAGCAGTGTTTCGACGTAGCAGTAAGATGACAGTTCATATCACTTCGTGTAGTCATCAGTTCTAACAGCGTAATCTCAGATCACTCGCTTGTATCGCCCACACTATTCTTGTCAGAATCGCCCCTTTTCACGAGTAGTAAAGTCAGCCACCAGCTTAGTAATACTCAAGGTCACAGGGCGAATTCATCCCGCCACCAATCTCCCAAGAGAGAAGGGATCACCAAGTCGTTAAGGTCACGGCGTAGCTGATAGCCCCTGAAGTCGGCAAAGTCACCATGCGACGGTCAGTTGCCGAAGTAGTCAAAGTCACCGCGCGACAGTTAGTCGTCGAAGTCGTCAAAGTTACCACGCTACAGTCAGTCGTCGAAGTAGGCAGAGTTCATCTAGTGGTAGTAATTCATCAAAGAGAGGTCAATTCGTCAAGCAGCAGCCAGTCACCCAGTAGAGTTCAATCGTCGAGCAGTAGTCAGTCACCAAGTAAGTAGTCGATCCCCAGTAGCTGTCCGCTCCGACAACTAGTAATAGTCGGCAGTCACGACTTCCGCCGCGAGTACCCCAAGCTAAGTAACCGCCGGAAGTTCACAGATTCACGTAGGGACAGTCATCGGACCATCCAAATGCAGTAAAAGTAAATGAAAAGAAGAGTGTTCCACTTGAACACTCGAGTCGCAAGACTTATCGTCAAGAGGAGTCGTCACCGTCTTGACTAGTCCAGCTTATTCCTTAGAAGAGTAACTCATCCTCGTCGACAGCCGCGTTGGCGTCGACCAGCCGAGCACTACGGCGGAGTTGAGGGAGTCCCTGTTCTTTTCGCCGAGTACTCTCGAACAATGTGATCAGCGCGTCAAAGTCAGGGCGTAGGGAAGTCGCAGGCAACCAACTCGTCTCGTAGGTAGCAAGTAGCACTAGATACTGCAACTCGCCGGCTTTCTTTCTTCGAGCAAGTATGTCGACCACCGGTAGACTCGCTCCGGCGAAAGCAGTTTCTTCAGATCCAATGACAAGTCGTTCGATATAGCTCGTCGAGGGTAAGTCTTCCTCAGCGAGAGGACCCTCGTCATCCTCACCCGGAGTAGTAGTAATGCCTTCAGGTACTTCGGTAGGAAAAGGTCGACTCCAGCGACCCCGAAATGGTTTGAGTCGGTTTACATTGATGGTGACTACTCTGTTCGGGTGAGTCGGGATGGCGACGCGGTAGGCGTTCTCTCCGACAGAGCCCACTATTCGGTAAGGACCATGCCAGGAGAAGGCTAACTTCCTCGAAGTCTTTTCTCCTCGGCGAGCCCTGAAATACTGGTAGACCCAGACAGCATCACCTTCCTCAAACTTCACAGACACTTGACCTTGGAGTCGCTGTCCATGGCGACTCTGTGCCTTGAGTAGTTGTCTTTCGACTAGTCGGCGAGTATCACGTAGAGACAGGTAGAGTCGACGTCGGTAAGTCGCGACCTCATTACTCTTCCACTGAGAGGAAGTGTTCAGGAAAGCCAAGTCGAGGGGTAGCACTGGGTCACGACCATACAGACTGAAGAACGGTGAGTCACCCAGGGCCTCGTGGAAGGAAGTCCGATAGGCGAAGAGTACTCTAGGTAGATATAAGTCCCAGTCATCTTGGGACTCACTCACGTACATGCGTAGCATTCCAATTAGAGTCCCGTTGAATCGTTCGACAAGTCCTTGAGTTTGTGGGTGATAAGCTGCCCCAAACAACTTCTTAATTCCTAGAGTCTCGTACAGCGACCTCGCCAACTCGGAGATAAAGTTTGACCCTTGGTCACTTAGTAGCTTTTCAGGCACTCCATGCCGCGAAATCACCTCGTTCACCATAACCTCCACAAAAGTCACCGAATCTAAAAGCTCAACAGCAAAAGCTTCCACCCACCGGGTGAAGTAGTCCGCAAACACCAGGATAAACTTGTTGCCTCTAGGAGTAGTCACGAGAGGGCCAACAGCATCCACCACAAGTAGCGAAAAGGGACCAGACAGTTCTTGGATGGGCATTTTCTGCATGAGTCCATTCCGCCAAGGGCGGTAGCCTTTGCCACTCCCGCAAACAGTACACTCGCGGACGTACTCGGCGACGTCCTTCTTCCAGCCGTGCCAGTAGGCGTGCTTGCGCACTTTGTCCATAGTTTTAGTGACTCCCACGTGAGCAGCGAACACGTCAGCATGGCAGTGGTGTAGTACAGTAGCGACGTAGGTAATCGGTATCACTGGGACTTCCAGCGATCGAGCGGGGCCAGCTCGAGCCTTTAAATGGACTCGTCGCATTAAGATTCCGTTTTTCACTGTGTAGTGTGGAGCCAAGGATAACACTTTCGCTCGCAGTTGTGCATCTAGGGCCAGTGCACCACTCTCCAAGAAGGCAATCATCGCCAGTATCCAAGGAGTGCGCTTCTGCTCTTCTTTAAAGCGGGCCTGATCCAGGCCAAACACATCAACGGGGGAGACAAGTAGTTGTTCTTCGTCTAGGGAAGTCTCTTCAGTCTGAGGGGTCGGAGTAGTAGTTGCGGCAGTAGGTTCTTCGACAGGGAGTCGCTCCCCGACCGCGACTTGATCACTTCCTCCGGTACTAGTAGGAGTCGCTCCAGTGACTTCTTCAGTCGCGACTTCAGTCTCACCCTCCTCGACCAGAACGGGAACCGGGTCCTCTTCGTTAGCTTCATTCAGTAGATCCGCCATAGTAACAGCATTGACAGTCACGGCATGTAGCCTAGAGAGTCCGTCCACGTGACCCATAGAAGTACCAGGCCGATGATACACTTTGAACCGCAACTGGGACAACTCCATCGCCCACCTGGCGAGTTTAGCGTTGTTAGTTCTGTTCGCGTCACTGAACACCCACAGTAGTGCCTTATGGTCAGTGAAGAGGTCGAACTCACAACGATCGAGGTAGCACCTGAACTTGCGAGTTGCCCATACGATCCCCCAGCACTCGATCTCCGAAGTGCCGTTCTGGTTGTTCACCCAGTTCTTCTCTGACCCAACTAGTAGTTTACTAGCGTAGGCGATAGCTCGGTCACGGCCGGCGACTTCTTGCATCAAACAGGCACCCACGGCTAGCTTCGAGGAGTCGACATAGAGCTTAAATCGCTTGTTGAAGTCCGGGTAGACTAGAATAGGAGGTTCGACTAGCTTACGTTTCAGCTGCACAAAAGCAGATTCGCAGTCAGGGCTCCACTCGAAGGGAACACCCTTGGCCTTCAGCCTCTCGATGGGTGAAGAGATAGCAGCATACCCCGGTATATACCTCCGGAAGTAACTAGTCAAGCCCAGGAATGCGCGAACTGCACGGAGGTCACTGGGTCGCTCGACATTCATGACTGCCTTCACCTTCTCAGGATTAGGAAGTATACCGGAGGGAGTGACTATGTGACCGAGGAAAGCCACTTGGTCACGACCCCACTTACACTTCTTCATCTTGAGTTTAAAACCGGCAGTCCTGAAGCGCTCGAGTACTTGCCGAAGTCGCACAAGGTGAGTCGGGAAGTCGTCACTGAAGACTACACAGTCGTCCAAGTAGACTAAACAAGTTCGCCACTTCAAGTCGACTAACACTCCTTCCATAAGTCGCTCAAATGCAGGCACTGCATTGCACAGTCCAAATGGCATAACTAGCCACTCGAACAGTCCAAATTTGCAGGCGAAGGCCGTCTTCCCGACACTGCCCGCTGCCATCGGCACATTCCAGTACCCCGAGGCAATATCCATTGTAGAGAAGAGCTTAGCATTTCCTAGTACGTCCAGGATGTCGTCGATGAGTGGCATCGGATAACAGTCCTTCACAGTCACTGCATTGAGTCGACGGTAGTCGATACAGAAGCGGATACCTCCGTCGGGTTTGCGTATCATCAGTACAGGACTAGCCCAAGGACTACTCGAGGGTCGAATGAGTCCCAAGTCCAGGTACTGCTGCACTTCGGCCTCCATTACATCACCTTCAGCTTTGGAGACGCGATAGGGTCGCTGTTTGATAGGGGGGTGGTCACCAGTGTCTATCTCGAACTCGAGCAAGTGAGTTCGACCGGGTTTCATGGAGGTCTCGACAAACAAGTCTCGGAAGGACCCGAGTGTCTGCCTGAACAGCCTCTTCTGTTCCTTACTCAGCTTCGAATCGGTGAAGTCAACTGCAAACTCCTCAGTTAGCTCCTTTTCGAGGTTCGGCATGGAGTGGTGAGGCGAGTCGGTAGTAGCGCCGGCAGCACTCACTACAGAGTGCACCCAGTCTTCCTCAGTAGTTTCCCTGGACTCGACATGTCTTGAGTCACTACCACTTAGGGAAGTCATTGGGGACTCGAACTCGAAAGCCGACTCCGGCACTACCGTGGCGGCAGCGACTAGAGTACCCTTCTTGATGATCAGTTCCTCGGTAGAAGCATTGCAGACCTCGACTAATAACTTCCCTTGATTCACAGTACATAGTGTACGGGCAACTCGCACAGTGCCGTCCAGTCCGGGGACACCTTCAACTAGCACTGTTTGTCCATCACTTGCTTGACCTCGGACTTCGGACACTACTAGAGCTTGACCACCAGGGCAGATGCGAACAGTCGAACTCACTCGGGCAGAGTGTACTTCTTCGACTCTCGGAGTACCCAGTGAGAACACTTCACCCGTGTCCTTCAGAGTCACCGAGTTAGTATCCAAGTCGACAACAGCTCGGAACTGTCGAAGTGAGTCGGTTCCAAGTATCACATCCACATGCATGTGGTCGACAACCACAAAAGGTCGAACAATCTCCAACGACCCAAGTCTGAGAGGGAGGTCGGCAACACCTCGTATCTTAAGTTGGTGACCCGACACTCCGTTCAAGTTCCCATAGTACGGTCGCAGAGAGTCACTGCCTCGTCCTATCCGTCGGAGTACTTTACGGTCGATCAAGCTCACAACGGCACCAGAGTCGATGAGCATGTCCACAGGGACACAGTCGACATATCCTGGAGAAGTAGCTTCCACTCCACCTACTGAGCCAATCACCCGCTTGCCTTCGGGCACTATACCAGCGACTTCACTTTCTTCGAACACATCCCGCCCGACTAGTCCAATCTTCCTGTAGTCACTGCTTTCTTCCTTAGTGGAGACTCGCGCTTGATCAGTCACTACGTACGCGTACTCGTACACGCTGTTCGAGTCCTCACGCGAACACCGAGGTCCCAGTTCTTCGGCCTTCTGACCAGCCAAAGAAGAGTAGTCGAAGCGCACTTGCTTCGGATTCCGCATTTTTCGAGAAGGGAGTGCAGCTTTTAGGCAGTCCTCACACCGGTCTTCTCGCTCCTTCAACTTAGCTCGGATGAGTGGGCCTTCGCTCAAGTACTTCTCTATTATCACACCCACGATACGCTTCATCACGGAGTTACTCATCGCTCGACTGTACTGAGCTACTTTAGCCAGAGCTCTCTCTTCAAGGTCATTTTCTCCCCAATCGACTTCCGGGAGGACCAAGTCACTCAGGAGTGGTGACCCACAGTCAACGCATTCGGGGTTCACCTTTTCTTCTTCCTTGACTAAGTAGTACACCATCCGCTGGACTAACCCACGCCATCTCGGATCAAAGCGTTTCCTTCGTCGGGAGGATACCGTCACAGCGCTAACAGCACCACCAGGAACCTCCGACAAGTCGATGGCCACATTCGCGATCACAGCCTCTTCATCATACGAATAGGAGGGTATTACCTCACTTGCCTCAGTCTGATCCCGGTTAGAAGTACTCTCGGTTCTTCCACCTCCCACATCGCGTTCGTCCGAATTAGCGACTCCTCCGCTGTTTGGGGAGTGGTCATCTCCCTTCGACTTCTTTAAGTCACTGAAGTCACGGTTAGCTCGCTTAGCTGCATTAGTCGCAGCCAGTGTCTTCCGATACCAGGCAGTCCAGTATTCGGGCGTAGCTAGCACCCCAGGTGATGACTCTTTCGTCCGACTTATGACTTCTTCTGGAATCCCCAATATGGTGCTTAAGTCGGCTAGTGACATTTTCTGCGACTGCGACGCATTCACTTCCATTCTTCTCTTGAGTTCTACTTCGTCCAGTGGAAAGAGTCGCTCCTCGAGCTCTTTGTCGTATTCTTCTTTTTCTTCTAGTACTCCATCGTTTACTCCGTCAGCCAGTTCATTCAGTTCCTTCTCGGAAAACACTCTTGTGAGTTTGGTAGTCGCTCCCGCGGCGCTACTCTTAGTGCTCGCCTCACCCCCACCATCCGCATCGGTGGTAGACGACTCACTCACAGCTTCACTCAGTTCAACCATTCCTTGAGTTTCTTGAGTCACTCTAGTAGCCTCGACCTCAGTTCGAGCGACTTCCTCTTCGGTTAGATCACTTACCAGTTCGCCAGTAGTTAGTTCAGGAGCGGCTTCGGAAGTGTTCGCCTCACCCCCACCATCAGCATCGGTGGTAGACGGCACACTTGCAGTCTCGTCAGTCTTGTCAGTAGTCACTCCTGGAGCACCTTCACTAGTACAGGTCTCGTTATTTCTTAGTTGGTAATCAGTCTTCACACTCATCTCGTCAAGTAGTTCTTCACGGCTCTTCGCAGGTTCATCTCTATTCTCGCTCATACAGGGGTCGAAAATGCTCTCATCGAACTCAGAACTATTACTTTCACTTCCGTCATCACTCTCTGGCTGCCTCTCAGTGACTCCCAAGTCACCAAGGGAAGTAGTTTCCTCTTTCACACTCGTTCCATTAGTCTTCCACTCGCAGCGGATAACTTCACTCTTTTTACGGGGTGCGTTCCAGTAGTTCACCGGGTTCGACCTCACCCGTACCTCATCGGCATACTCCTCCCAGTAAGGGTCTTTCGACCAGTCACCGATGTAAGCGGCAGTCAAGTGACTTGCCTCAGCACCTTCACACTCAGTCTTCTCAGTTTCAATCATGTTCACTCCATTATCAGTCGTTGTTCTCTCTACGGTCTCAGTTGAACTCACTCCATTTCCAGTTGTAGATTTGGAAGTGACTTCACTCAAGTCACTTAGCTGGCAGGAGGAAGGAGTGACTTCACCCTTCCCTTCCTCCAGCCCCCTTCAGTTTTGACTAGAGCTCGCTGTAACCCCAGCCTTCTGGACTAGCTGGTTCAGCGTCTCCCTCGACGGGCAGTTGGCCACTACGTGATCCGCACCTCCACACAGGAAGCAGGCCCTAGGGCCTCGACTGGCTTGGTAGTTAGAGCGAGAGTTGGAGTTCGTGTTCGGCGACTGTTGTTGCTGCTGGCGCTGGCCCGTTGACTGCTGTTGACGTTGGTACCCCCGAGGTAACTCGCACTCGACGTAGACGTGACCAGTTCCTTGGCAGTTCGAGCAAGTCGAGTTGTTCCTGCGGCAGTTAAGTCGACTGCACCCCAGCGTGTGGCACCTCCCGCACACGGTGAGTCCTTCCTGAGTGTACAAGTCAGGACCCTGTCGAATACCTCGAGTCGGAGTCACCGGCAGGGAAGTAGTTGGCTGGATCGCATACACTCCTTGACTAGTAGCAGGCATTGCCTGGTACTGAATAGCAGCCGCAGTAGTTCCTCCCTGGTTAGTTGCCGGAGCGGCAGCCTGCACTTGCTGTTGCGCTAAGAGACTCTGAGTCTGTTGCATCACAGTCAGCATTTGCTTCATCAAGTCATCATTCGCCGTTGACTTAGGAGGCTCGTCCTCGAAGTCAGCGTCGTCTTCCACTGGTAGGTGCTGGTTCTTGTACAGGAGCACTGCTACGGCTTGAGGTATTGAGTTCACCAAAGAAGTGTCTAGTGTGTTCCGCCACTGCTTGTTACGGAGTCCTGACAGGAAATACTGGTATCTCATCTCGGGGTCGAAGTACTGAGCGGCGTCACAGAGGCTTGAAATCAAGTCGCCCCACACTTCGGCCGACATACCTCTGGACCTTTTGGTCACCTTCAGTCGCTCAATCATCTGCAGAGGAGTCTGGCACACGAACTGGTTGTGGAAGCGAGTCCTCAGAGTGTTGAAGTCGTTAATCTGGGAGTAAGTCCACCATTCTTCACCAGTTTTGCCCTTAAGACACTCCCTGAAGGCACTCAACCGTAAGGAGTCGTCAAGTCCTTCAGTAGCTCTCTCGAATGCACTCCAGAAGGATCGAGCTTTGTCTGCTGAAGCTCCATCGGAGTAAAACGGTTGGATCATCCGGACTGCATTCTTGATGTTGGACGGCATGCCTAGAGGAGGCCTAGTCACCTGACTCACAGACTGTTGGTAGTTCGGAGTGTAGTGTCCAGGAAGTTGACTAGGTCCAGTAGAGTAAGGTTGGCTACTTACGCCACTCGCGAGTTGTCCAGCAGTCACCGAGGTCGGAGCAGTCACGGGAGGGGGTAGACTAGTGGCTAGAGCCGAATTCCCAGGTTGCTGCGGTTGACTCCAGTAAGCAGTCTGCCCAGCAGTCGCTTGCTGGTAACTAGTAGTGGCAGGAGTCGTCATAGCAGGAACTGAAGTCAACCGTGGAGCCACATTCATAGGAGTCGTAAGAGCGCTGCTAGGAGGTACTTGAGTCGTAGAGACATGAGTCACTTGAGGCGGCACGGAGGTAGCCGCATAGGAGATAGGAGCTGGAGTGCCGTAGGAGAAACCGGCCGCTGCCGACCATCCGACGGGCTGGATAAACGGATTGTTCAGTCCGGTGCCAGGATTGCCGGGAGTCGCGCCAAGAGTCACGTTCTGATAACTCGGGATCGCTGAACGAGTAGACTGAGGTACGCTGGTAGCAGGAGTCATCACCGGAGCAGTAGGCGGTAGTCCAGGGAGTTGACCACTCCATCCGGTTGGATTAGTTCCCGTAGAACTAACAGCTACGTTCACACCAGTCCCTACACTAGGAGCGTATCCAGGTTGAGCCATCAGTTGAGGCGGGTACAGGTAGTGCTTGGTAGCATCAACTACTCCCATAGTCGCGACTCCCGGATGAGTCGCCGACGGAGTAGAGAGAACGGGAACTACTGGGGTCATCGGCGTAGTCGCTGGCTGGCTGGTCATAGGAGTTGAAGCTTGGAATTGAGTCTCACTCTGGGGCACAGGAGTCGCTGCGGCGAGTCCGGTACCGGAAGTCACTCCATGTAAGGTAAATCCGCCGTGAGTAGTTACGGGGCTAGCAAGTGGCCTAGCTTCTCCCTTCCTGGGCTCGGAGAGACTTCGGGTCAGTCGAGGCCTAGCAGGAGGAGGTTGTTGTACTGGGCGAGTAGAACCAAGAGCGGCCCGCCTCACCATGGCCTGGACTGAGGTCAATCCTCCAGGAGCAGTTAGACTCGGCCTCCCCGGGTGCGTAGTAGTTGGAGGTCCACCAAGTCCAAACCACGAAGTCGCAGGTTGGCTGTCACTGCCTCCTGGACTCGCGGGAGTCACCGTAGGAGGGCGACTCGCTCCTCCCCTGAACCAGGAAGTAGCAGATGGGCCCGTGCCACCGTTTTCACTCGAGGTAGTGCTCCTGTCGTCATCTCCGACACCAGGCCCAAACGAAGACATCTCGATTTCGGGTTCTTGCTCGTCTCTGTCTTGTTCTTCTTGGGCAGTCTTGAGTTCTGGTAGCTGTCGTATTCCCGCCCAGACGAACCACTCAGTTAACCAACTAACAACTAGTTAGTAGGACAAGAGTACTTCACTTCCTCGTTTAGGTAGTCGCTCGAAGTTCACTTCCGAGGACCCTTCTCCAGCAGGCTAGTACCCTGCTTCTCCACCACGTGTCGCGATCTAGCTAAGGATCGAGTACTAGCGGGCTGTTAGGTGAGTGCAGGTCCAAGTAGGGAGTTCGAAGACTAACTTAAACAAATATAAGTCACTTGTTGTTGTTGTTGCTCTTAGCAGGTAAAATCACGACTGACTAGTTAGGCCGGGAACTCACTACTTCTGAAAAACACTTGAGGGAGTGACTTCCCGTCTATACGGCAGGGCGGGAGTCCTCGGAGGTGACCTCCCCGCACGACACTCGAGGGAGGACACTGATGGACCGCTCAGATGAAATAGACAGGGACACACCGCTGAGTGGACCTCCGACAATCTGCTACGCCAAGTGATCACAACACGGCGAGTGCGACGAGTGACAAGGCCCCGAGGCATGGGGCTCAACAGAACTTGCTGGTTCGAGGGTCTCATTCCCGGGCACGGGACACTCGTCAATGGAAAGTGGTCGATGCAGAGCCAGTGGAGACGGAGGACAAGCAGCAGCGCAAACAGCGTCTTCACCGCGAGGAAATGGTGCAATTCCGACTGAGGAAGAAGCTGCGGGAGTCGAGCTTACGCACGGAGCATGCACAACTAGAAGGACAAATGCAACGTTGTCTTGCTGCTTTGAAGCGAGCTGCTGCGAAGAATAATGAGAATAATGAGGACCAAATGGAAGGGACCAAATGGCAACAAAATTTGGTCCTGCAAGCCGAAGCTCTTCGTTTTCAAAATCAAAAAACTCCAAAAAGTAGTCACGGACTATACCAAGCTGCAAAAAGTGATCCACGCGGAAGGGAGCGAGTGGTTCAAGGTGACAATAGTCAAAGTTTAATCGGAGGAGGTAGTTGGCTCGTGACGTTTCCCAATCAGCAACCTCCGTTCCACTTCCACCCGTTCACCAAGAAAGAAAGTGAGGAAATCATACAAAATTATGACCAAGCGATGGCAATAGGAACTCATGACTTCATTGAGGTCGGGACACTTCTGGGGTGGAAAGTTGATAGACTCCCGTTGGTGCTACATGCCAATGGCAGGTGGATGGTCACTCGAGTCAAGTTTTCCAAGCAGATTCGCTGTGCTGCTGGCGAATCGGAAGCCACGATGGAATCGTTGGAGGCTGCGTCTTGGCCGGTGCTAACAGCCCCAGAATTGTGTCCTTGTTTACACAGATCGAACTCCACGTCACTTAAACTGCAGGAGATTGACAAGGATACAGTTGTTATTGTGTCAGACACACCAGAGCAGTCTCGAGGAATGAACTTACGGTATTTAACGATGATGCATCGGCGACGCAGTGTTGATAACGAAGGAAGACGTTGTATCACGTATGTGATGGCAATTCCTGACTCCAAGGCGAACAAACGGAATCGGGAAGCGGAACAGTCTCGGGATCGAGTGCTTTGGGTCTGTGAAGGAGCAGCCTACATGACTCTCAAGCAGATCGACAATTCCACTCTGGAAGTAGCTTACGACAACCTCAACGGCTGTAAAAATGAGCTCCACGCCCAACAGTTACTGATCGAATGGGCTCACGAAGCGATTCGTTGGGAACAACTTGTTACGCCTTCAAGGCTACTGGCAATGTGAAAAGATTCTTTGTCTTATCTTCCTTCGAGCAACTTTGTGGCCATTACAGTTTGAGACCAACGGCAGACGAACTGAGTCCAGCGGATAATATGATGCCTCGCGTGCTGCTCATCTTCACACTGGGCCCACGTATCACTGAAAATGTCAATGGTATTGTGATCCACCTCAATGATCCTCATGTAAGCGCCACCTTCTTCAATCCACTTGACTTGAGACTGATCTTCAGCTGTTCGGATTCTTTTGTTCTCCTCGGAATCTGAAATCACTAGAGAAAGCGTGAGAGATCGCTTCCCGTTCGCTTCAACGTTGAACTGACGTCGCGCAAGCTGGAAGTAGCGTGTATGAACGGTGCCAGGAACATTGCAAACCATGACGTGAGCGTCCATCGCGAACGACTGAAGCACTTGGAAATTGACTCGTCGACGCTGAAGCTCACTCCAGTACGGCGGAGTGACCAGCAGCGGCCATTCCTGGAATTTTGACGGGGAAATGACCTCGTCAGCCGTCTCAAACGAGCAATTAACGCGAGCTGAGAGGCGAACACGCCCAACCAGAGCGTTGTCTTGCCGACGGGTTGGTGGCGCGTGGTGCACTGTCCAGCCGAACAAACGCCCAGCGACTGGCATCGGAGGGCGAAGAACCTCGAATTTGTCCTCGCAGAGCTGCATGGTAGCCTCGAACTCTTCTTTGGTGAAGGGCTGGAAGTGGAACGATGGCTCTCCGTTCTGGTACTTGACACGCCATCCAGCGTCTAGTCGGGAGGAGTTGGGGACCCAAGGCGACATTTTACTCGCATTGTAGACGTTGGAAGCGCTGCAGTTGTCCTCGTGAGGGACTGGGAAGATGTCGAAAGCGTTGTCTTGTACCAGAGACTGGAAACGCTCGCAGGTTTGAAGTTTCTCGCTCAATTCACCGTTCTCCGTCCGAAGAGCGTCACTTTCCAGTGCGAGGCGATGGATGGAGCGACAGAGATCACTCGTTGGTTCTTCTTCCTCGACGGTCTTTAGAGACTGTTCGTTTAACACTGCGAGGGACTTTTTAACTTGGAGCTCCAATTCTTCTCGTTCTCTTCTTCTCTCTTGCAGCTCGTTCTTCTTGACCACTCGCAAACGTGCCATGCTTTCGCAACGATGTTGCCGTCTCACCTCCGCCTTGGCTTGCTTGCTCCAGTTCTTCATTGTTAAGTCGGCCCAGTCATGAATCTGGACCCACTTCCTCTCGTCTGTTACTGCTGGAACGGGAGCCATGGTGACTTGGAAGTGATGTGGTCTATGGAGATCGAATTAAACTGTGAGATTTGTCAGACTGACTCCTGTTGCTCGAACAAACTACACGTACTGTAGATCGAAGACCAGCTGCATGCAAGAGGGAAACGATAGGCTGAAAAGCCAGCCCACTCATCACGGGTAGAAGACGAGAGCGCATTGCGTTTGCGTTACCACGTGAGTGTAATTATAACTTTAACCCCCCAACACTCAAGGTTGTTAATTGCAACATCGCTTTTTGAACTTTTTCGTAACATGTTGTTAAAAACAACATGTTAAGGACTGCGCATTTTGTGCAGTCTCTGCCAGTTTGCACGCGGGTAGGTCAAAAAGTTGCAAAAACGGCTGGCCATGTACTGTCGTTGCAGTTGGTCTTCACGTCTCTTTTCGTATGAAGTTGATTGCTCGAAGACGATGACGGGCTGAATGCCAGTCATTTTGAATTAGTTGAGAACAGAAAACTCGCAAAAGTGATTAACTGATTATTCCTGGTTGCTACTACTTGGCTTGGCTATTGAATTCTGCCGGTTTGATTGTGAATGTGAATTGTTTGAGTGGGATATTGAATTTTCGAATGCAAATTAATTCTTATCATCTAGAAAGGAAGTCCCGAGAGACTCAGACCTACGCCAAGTGCATAGCTTTGTGGTGCTTTGAAAAGAACACTTGGAGAGGAGATGGTTGGTCTCCCGACGGGAGTCTGAAGCTTTCAAGTCGCGACTTAAGCCCCGATGAACAGCGGAGACTAGTCACGGAGCATCGCCGAACAAGCGGCAGCGGAGATGGGGCGAAAGAGGGGGACGTCAAGGAAGAAGATGCTGAGGAAGCGGATGAAGACGCGGCGGAGTAGGCTCTTTTTGTAGTGTGGCGCCTGCTTTTATAGCGTAATGAGAATAAGCGTAATGCAGCTATTGCGTGTCAACTGCAGTTCCGAACATAGTTTTGCGGCACGTCTATCTTCTGTGCGGCGATCTTCCACAGACAATACAGTTCCGATAAAAAGGGCATTTTAGATGAAGTCAATAACAACATGTTTGCTGGCAGGTCTGAAGCGTCGACGTCTTTTACAACATGTTCGACATAATCGTGCGATAGACTTGTCTGTACACGGCCAACCAAATCTTTGTCCAGACGAACTTAAGGTGATCATACAAATATCAAGTATAGCCTGGCATTAACATGTTGTTTTTAACAACATGTTCACGCCTTGACACGAGGCCAAAAATGGCGTGAGTGTTGGGGGGTTAAGCGGCTGTCATTTTTTGAAATTATATAATTTTAATTTGTAACGCACAGCCTAATCCAACGATCACCTCAACATCGGTGGCGCTGCGCCACTGGCGCAATCAAAATTCTGCGTACCCCCCTTAGCTTCTTTGTCCTCTTCTTCGTCTTGTTGTTTTCTAGATCCATTTTTTATGGTACATACATGTACGATGTAAGAAGTCGAGATTGAATACATTTGTTCACGAAAGAAGCGTTCTCGCATTCTGTGCATCACACACAAAACATGATAGAAACATGGTCTCTTTACGAAACGTAATTCGAAAAAAGGCATTCAAAACTATCAACTGACGTGAGCTTTCTCACCATGTCAACTTCTGTACGTGTAGGATTAGGGAGCTTCACCTGAGCGCCATCATTGATGTCGAGACTTTAGTGCCGTCAGCTGGTTCGTTTACGCCGAGTTTTGAGCAAAAATTGCAGGTAATCAGCATGTCTGAGGAATCACCCTTTACCTCGCGTATCCTATTCTACACAGTGAATCACCAACTCTGTTTTAGCTGTATCCACCTCCATTGATGTCTGCTAATTCTCCCGACCTCACCGACACTGTCATCCGGGAATGCCCCTGGATGATAAAGAATTTGAGCTACTAGCTGGGCAATAGGCAGCGCACAGAAATCCTGAAATAGCCCCTAGCTGGTCCAGCACGAACGCTGACTCGTGAACGCCGCCACTCGCACAACTTCTGCTCAAACTCAGCACGCCAGACCGACCGGCACTGCCGCCGATAGTGGAAAAGGACCAGCGCATTATGCAGCTCCACAGTCGTCGTATGCTACGATTCAAAGCAGCAGCGACGAAGAATATGAAAGAGGAGTATTTGCAACCGGGGCAACAGCTCTGGGGCCCCTGGTGGCCCACTTCTTCCTAGTAATTGGCTGGATGATCTGAATTGTTTTGAATTGATTTTTGAATGATGAAGCAAAGTATGATGCTTGTGAGCTAATTGGATTCTACTATTGTATTCTGTACTATTCTACCAAGTTGGTAGTTCCAACTTCGTGAAGACTATCAGTCTCATGGTGAGTGAGTTGGATTTACTCTTTCAAACCCAAACTCAAGACTCAAGTCAAATGGCGTTTCACGCCACGTCAACTAGAACTGGAGCACCTTACCTGTAACTGACCGCAAACCTGTCAGCCATGGTTTCATCATGGATGACGGGACGCTGCAACTCCACATATGCTTCGTTTACGCTGAGTGTCGAACTAACTCCGACCGGCAATCACTCATCCCCGAGGGATCACCTGTTCCTCTCGTCCCACGCAGTGAACCACTTGCCATTTTTGCGTTATCCCACCACTCTTTCAATGGCTACTGTCTCCCCCGACCTCACCAACACCGAGGGCCACAGCGAGGGCCACAGCGAGGGCCACAGCGAGTGGTCTCTAGATGACAAGGAATTCGAGCTGTTAGCAGAAGAAATTGGCGTGGCCCCAACACGCGCAGAAATCCGGAAATGGCCCAAGGAGCTCAAGGACAAGCGCAAACTGCAGCTTCACTGTCGTCGCATGATTCGCTTCCGGACCAAGAGAGCAGCAGAAAAGAAGACCATGATGGAGGAATACGTTCAGCTCGAACAAGAATTAGAGCAACAGCTCGTTTTGTTGCGACAACGTGGTCGAAGTCTGAGCCTGAATCGAGTCCAACGTGAGATGCAACGCCTTGTACTGGAGCGGGAGGTCCTTAGAGTGGAGAGTGTCTCGCTTCGTCAGAAAGTCGCCAAGTACGAGCGATTCCTGAGGATCATCCAGAGCGCTAGCCGCCAAGTCGCCTCTGCTCCAGAGAATGACTCCAACCCGACTGAAACAAAGGGTACCAATGCCACCGTACGTTGTATCGAGGCGAAATGGCAATCCGTACAAGAGGAGGCGGGTCATCGTGTGTACTTCGACGGACGTCCGTCGTTTTTCTTCCATCCGTTCTCCAGTCGTGAATTTGACGACGTTCTTTGCCGTCATGACGTGCATTCATCGATTGATTCGTCCCTGCTGATGTTCAAAGGGAAATACCTCGGGTGGATGATCTATACGGGAAGGAATATACAGGGGAAACAGTACCGTATTGATCACGTCCGTTGCTCTAAAACCCTGGGGAGATCGATGGATTCCATTCTGAACGGCATGAAGAGAGATGATGGGAGCAGTAAGTGGCCAATTATCCCTACCGCGCGTGATATTGGTGTGAAGGCAGAGATCAGCACCCAAACGGTGCAGTATTGTAGTATTCCCGGGGTCGAAATTCAAAGTCGTTAACACAAGGCAATGCGGGGGCTAGCCCGCAGGAACTGTAGCCTAGTGTATTGATAAGAAATTGAAGAGTGAGCTTCGGCAACGAGCCTCCACTCAGAGAGAACGAGTACTTGAAGGCAGAACTCCTTGAAGTTGCTGCTCGCCAAGCAATCATTCCTAAGGATACATGTAGCTAGACATACAAGCTCCAAGTGCAAACAAAGTCAGCCACTAACAGCCTGACCTGTTATAACATGTAGAACATGAAGTTGCCTCAGCTGATGCTGTAGGACACAGTCTGTGATGTCTGCTTGGGGAGTGCGCAGTCTGTTGCACGTTAGAACTAAGCTTTAGAGCCTAAGTTCTACTACACTGCCCCCGAAGCTTAGTTCCCCACGTCTTCCTCTGGAAAACGTGCAAGGGTTCAACTTCGGCATCATTGACCTTGTGTAGATTCACATTGGTGAAGCTACGGGGTTCCAACCGTACGCGCCTTGCGTTTGCGGCTAGATCGTCGTAGTTGATGCCGCTGCTCGTTGCAGAGTCCTTGTGCTGGCATTGCGTCCGAAACACTAGGCACATCTGCAGCAACAGTCACCACTCTAGTCAGGCGTCCATGAGGCAAGTTATTCTCACTGGAGGTCCGCTTGACTCGTCGTCGAGCTCCTGGACGCTCAGCGCCAGTCTCTTTATCATTTGTACCTTCGCCTTGCTGAGAAATACTGCTAACAGTACTTCGGGCAGTTTGGAGGCGGCGTTTCTTACCGGTCGGCATTCGTTTTGACTCCTTCGCATTGCCTGATGGCACATGCGCTAAGCTGGCAGGCAAGGTCTCCGTAGTTGTCGAAATAGTTCGTTGTGCACGGTTTCCAGCAAGCTTCTGCCAATAGTCAGATAACCGCGTGTCTCGGGCTTGTGCCACATAGTTGTCTAGTAACACGTGAATATCAGTAGCGAGGCTCTGCATTGCCTCATAAGAGTCCTCGATCGTCTCCAAGCCCTTCCAGTTCACTAACATTTCAAAGTCCTGGATATCTTCGTTCCACCGATGTGACTTAAGCTCATTTACAGCGAGCAATATTCCTTGCGAGGCCACATGCTCCAACAATTCCTCGGTGATGTCGAGGCTACTGTCAGCGTAAAATTTCAGCCGAGATGCATGCACATCAAGCTCGTCACCGGTGACGAGGTGCTGTACGTGAAATGAGTGTGCATCAGCACGTAATACTCGATAAGGTCCAACCCATGTCACCTGCAACTTGTTCTTGTGTTTTTCATCCACTCGTGACCGCAAGACAAAATCACCTTCAGAGAAGTTAACGAGATTTTCCCCCCGCTCTTTCTTCTTATTCAGAAGTCTCTGTTTCAGACGCTGGTCTTCCACAGCGTTGTGCATCACTTGCATGCTGGAGCGCAGCTCTGCGAGATACTCCTCAATTCGGTCACTGTCAGGATAGTTTGCAACTTGCCATGGTCCGGTAGATAGAACTCACGCAGCGGTGTTGGACATTCCAAGCCCGTAAACAGCTCCACTGGAGCACGATTCGCCAGAGAAGGAACTGCAGTGTGGTTCAAGTTTGCCTGAATTATCGGCACCAAGTAGACCCAGTCCTTGTAGCTGATCTTGTACTCCAGGATCATTGCACGCACCACTTGTAGGATGTCGCGATTTACCCTCTCTATGGATCCGTTTATCCAAGGTGAGTACGCGGGGGTGAACTTCTGCAAAGTACGTAGACGACGTGCTAGTTCGGCAACTACTTCATTCTTGAAATGTGAACCGCAATCAGATACCCACTCAGGTGGCAGGCCAAACCGCGAGTGCCAATCCAGCAGTGCTTCCACCGCTACTCTGCTGTCAGCTGTGTCTGCAACTACTAACTCGCAATAATGCGTTGCATGGTCCTTGAGGACCAGGATGTACTTGCTTGTGCCATAGCTGCTTCCCAGGTAGAGATAATCGAAATGTAGCAATCCATTACGCGTTTTGCAATCGATCACTTCGCCCCAAGGGCGTGGGATGACATTTCCTCGAGAGTGCAGACACAATAGGCAATCCTTCACAAAAGTCTTGACAATGGTTGTAATTCCATCGATAGCGAAAATCCGAGACAAATGCGTCTGCATCACATTCTGGCCACGATGGCCTTGTGCACCGCAATGCGCTACAATACAGAGGCGCTGGATCAGGTCTGTAGCCGTGCTGGGTACCCAAATCCGTCCCTCTAGGGTTAAAAGGCCGTTGTCAGCAATATCTACATTGGCCGGAGCGTCCGAAGTTGCTTGGACCTCGGCAAGTTCTGCCACCGTGGGCCAAACGAAAGAATCAGCATCCAGAGGTCGAAGTGACGATGGCTGTGACTCTGTCAAGGTTCGTGTAGATGGTGACACCATAGTCGCTTCTTCAGGGGATCTAAGACGCTTCACCTTCGCTGTTGAGTGATTACCAGCCCAACGAGATATCATATCGGCCCAAACATTGTCAGGGCCGGGCACATGCTCCACGACGTATCGGTAGTTCAAAAGCTTCATAGACCACCTCAACAACTTGCCTTTCACATGTTTCTTCACATTCTGGTGGGGTGCGAAGACGTGAATTAAATTTCTGTGGTCGCAGTACATTCGAAAAGGCTTTGGACGCAGTAAGAGATAGTCAAGCTTTTCACAAGCGACCACAATAGGTAGTGCCTCCTTTTCCGTCACCGTCCAGTTCAACTGACTTCCAGTAAATGTACCGCTCATGCAATGGAGGAGCCGGTGCTGTTGCTCAGTAGCCGGCAGCTTCGAGTCAAAATTCACCACTTGAGTCACAATGAGAGCCCACCCAATGTCTGATGCATCTGTAAACAGACAGGTAGTAGCTGAGTCATCAGGAAAATCGAGCGTAGCACATGTGGCTAGCATTTCCTTGACGTTATCAAAAGCAACGCGCTCGTCTTCAGTTAATTCCAGCACAATTCCAGCTGCTGCACGGCGCGTACGTTTGGTAGAAGCAAGTGCGGTATCCAGGCGTTTCTGAAGTGGCTGTACTTGTCGCGCGTAATCCACAATGCTTTCTCTCATCCAGTTAACAGCACAGACAAATTGCTGCAATTCGCCAGCGGTCTTTGGGTACGGGATCTGCCGAAGTGTGTCAATCCGTTGTGAATCATGGCGAACACCTTGGTGATCCAGCACTCGTCCACACCACTTCACTTCAGTTTGATAGAGACTGGACTTTTTAGCACTAAGCTTGAGACCAAACTGATTCAGTAACGCGAAGAATTCACCCAACTTAACCATGTATGTATCCATGTCAGCAGCGTACAACAGCAAGTCATCAATCCAGATAAGTAGATGCTCGTAGAGTAAACTCGCAAAGCATGTCTCCATTGTCTTCTGGAAGAAAATAGCTGCGTCACTACTTCCTTGAGGAACACGACGGGGTGTGAATATTTTCTCGTCAGTCATGTACGACAGCAATTCCTGACAGAATTCTGCAAGTGGCAACTGCCAAAAACCCTTCAAGAAATCAAAAAGTCCAAAGTGTTTCATTCCTCGAGCATTTTCCATAACTACAGCGAGGATTGGCATCACTGCAGCCATTATTTCTGTCTGGTCATTCAATACTCGGTAGTCTGTCGTTTGTCGAAGGTCCAATAGATCCGCGCTCTTCTTCACCGGCAAAACAGGACTCGCCCAACGACTATCAGGATTCTCATAGACCAGTCACTTCGTGGGGCGAGCCCCGTTTTTCAATCGAATCTCCATTGGTGGGACACTAGCAGGAGGATCCGCTCGGAGCTCCAGGCGCCACACGTCATATGCATGAGCAATAGTCCGCAACTGCTCCACACGTTCCACAGGAAATCCATTCTCCACCGCACGATCAATCAATCTTTCAACAGCAGCGAAAATATCATCGTCATCAGATGGAGGTTTATCAGGATTCACGGGCATTTCGTCAGCTTCAAGCTCCACTGGGTCACCGGTCAAATCATCGATGTTGTGGCTGGCCAGTTGCTCAAGCTGTCTATCGACGTCAATACCCAACATCACCAACAAATCATTCCCCACAATGAACTCTTCATCGTCCACGTCGACAATAAGTACGTCCACTAATCCCATAGGCTCGACAGGGCCAGCCGCAGTTTGAATTAGTACTTGAAGACAAGTCTTCCATTCAGCTGTCACCCACGTCGCTCCAAATGCCTGGGTGCGAACAGGAGTATCAAGTTTTTCCTTCGTTACACTCGGATCGGCAACTAGAAGGCGTTTCCAGTGCGAAAGTCCAATCACAGTGAAATCCGAGCCGCTATCAGGACAGTACGGCAGCTCCAGGACTCCATTCAATACCACATGTCGCTCTGTGTTAGGTAAAAGCTCACCGAGGCGTTTGGTACGCGCCTTCTTGGCCTTGCGCGCATCACGCAATTTCTGTACGAGCTCCTTTTTTTCGTCCTCACTTGCCTCCGTACACTCACGCAGCCAATGCATGGCCTTGCATTTCGGACATGGACCTGGAGGTTGACGTGAAGCCTCTGTTTTAGCCTTGGGCTTGGTCTTCTGATCGACCTTACTCTCGCAGTGTCTCTACTAGTCGACTCTTGAAGCGCCGTTCCGTTCGACTGCTTCGATTGCTTCTTATCCTTTGCTTCTTAGACGAAATAGCCTCACGCCCGGACGCCTCCTGTCGCTGTTTCTTTGGCGCTGATAATAGCGCTCATGCTCCGTTGCACGCTCGACTATCAGATCGAAAAGAAGTTTCGCGTTGGACGCGGCAGCCTTGTCAGTAAAACGGACTCTCTGCTTCACTTCCTTCTTTAACGCCTCTGGCCGTAGCGATGCTATCAACCGCTTGCACTTCTCTTTCACGCCATCTACCTCAGAAAAACATTCTGTCAAGCCATTCTCCAACGTAATGGTATTAAACAGCATGAAGTAGTCGATATAGCGGGCTCTCACGTCGCTCTCGGCCATGTTGGGCTTTAGTTCACGCTCATAAAGGTCCTTGATGTCAGGCAAGGAGCCGTTTTTCACGCTCGAGATGATCTTCTCGATCTCAGTTATCAGCATGTCGTCGGTGGCGTTAGCTGGCGAGACTCCAAGCTGGAGCTCGCAGAAAGCGTCCAGCAGGTGGGGGTTGAATGCTCCTGCGACAGACTCTACCACAGCTTCAAAAGCTTCACCAGTCACACGGCAGCGCGCGTGCAGCTTCGCCCTCATAGTCGTGTCTTTCCTTCCTCCAGTTCACCAGTGCTCCATGAGAGGTCGACACTATCTTTGGTGGTAAAACCGGGGTAAACAGTGGTACAGAACCAGTCGCTCCAGCGTCCGCCATCTTGAGTTGTCTTCAACTTCAGTTGTCCACTAGCTGTACAACAGGTCGTTGCACTTCAATGGAAAACCTACTAAAGAATTCTTTGTAGTATTCCCGGGGTCGAAATTCAAAGTCGTTAACACAAGGCAATGCGGGGGCTAGCCCGCAGGAACTGTAGCCTAGTGTATTGATAAGAAATTGAAGAGTGAGCTTCGGCAACGAGCCTCCACTCAGAGAGAACGAGTACTTGAAGGCAGAACTCCTTGAAGTTGCTGCTCGCCAAGCAATCATTCCTAAGGATACATGTAGCTAGACATACAAGCTCCAAGTGCAAACAAAGTCAGCCACTAACAGCCTGACCTGTTATAACATGTAGAACATGAAGTTGCCTCAGCTGATGCTGTAGGACACAGTCTGTGATGTCTGCTTGGGGAGTGCGCAGTCTGTTGCACGTTAGAACTAAGCTTTAGAGCCTAGGTTCTACTACAAGTATTTTGATGAGAACAAGTACGTCATCGTGCTTGACTACTCGGGCGACGTCAAAATCCGGTACTTATGCCTCGTACAGCGCTCGAAGAGCCAACATATCGACGGCAAGCATGTTGTAAAGTTTTATTTCGTTCTTGGAGACTCGGAAGCGAATGTCAGAGGTCGAGATGCGGAGTTACCTACTGAAAACGAGGTGCACTGGATTACAGATGAGGCGGGATATTCTCTCACGGTTCATGAGATTGATGACAATGAGGTGGAGGTGCGTTTTGACAGTTTAGCGTGCGTAAGCTGTGAAGAGGAAGCACGGAGTCACTTTGTCAAGTTTGGGAACGTCGTTACTCGTTGGGAGCAGCTAGTTTTGTCGTCGAAGTTGCTCAAGGTTTGAAGATCGCACGACGTGATATTACATTTCTAGCGAAATCACATCTATTATCAATGTTCTGTGTAATTCAGAGCCATGATACCTGCACTCACCTTCACTCTACAGAGGTTTAGAACATGTCCCCATACAAATCCCCAGTCATATCATTTTGAGCGGGTTTTATTTAGTATAGGGATTTGTATTGAAGCATGGGGGGTCCTAAATTGTGTTGTTTGGCAAAAAACCGTTTTTTGTATGGGAGCCATACTTTAGGGTGCAAAAACGCTAAAACAAACGCTTCTTACCGTGTTATGGATCTACTGTCAAAACCGCAACTTAAAATGATAAAAACTGACTGAGTTATGGGCATATTCAGGGGGGGTCCTATCGATTTGGCGCTGTAATGCAGCTTAGATTTGAAGGCGTAAACTGAATATATTCAGTTTAAGCTAAATTTGACTTGAAGTTAGTATGCCTGTACTTTCCCCCGACACAGCGCTTTACAAATACCAAGTCAAAAAAAATTTCGTTTCTGTACGTGTCTTTTTATTTTCATGCGAACAAAGACCAGTGATTCTCGAAAATTTGAAAAACAAGTTTTCGTTCCCGCTGAATGAGTGGCTAACAGCGTCCAGCTAACTCCCGCGTTTTGAAATCTTACCTCATTCTAGAATTTGCGCAGCTGAAGCTCAAGTCAACAGCGAAGAAGATGGTAAGGCCGTTTGGAAGGTGCTGCGCGATTCCGAGGTCAGAGGACGTGTCGTTCAAATCAGTGTGGAAGGAGCGGAAAAGTGAAGGGTGGACACGCAAGCCACCACCACGGCGCAGTTTGGACGATTGCTACTTCTACATCCGGCCTGGTGAAAGTGCAAGTGGGACAAAAGGTGTTCATTTCTTTCTGGGTGAAGAGGCTGTACTGGAATACTATGCAAACGGTACGCATTGTGAGGTCGCATTCTGTGGTTTACTTGCTATGTGCTGCATCTAACTTCAACTGCTGCGTGAAGCAGACAGAGCGCATGGCACGTCAGAGCGATGAATGGCGCATCGAAGGCAGGCAGGCGAAGCGCCGCCAACGTGCATGCAAGGACTGCTCCGTTCTGCGAGCTGAAAATCAACGCGCCTCCACGACGACGTACTTCTGTAACGACTGCAACACAGCGGGACCGATCTTCCTCTGCATGCGAGCTCGGCGCAATGTTCGTGGAGTTGCCATGACTTGCTGGGCCATATGGCACAAGGAGTGGATGAATGGGAAATTGATCCCCGTGGATAATGGCAAGGTCATCCGAGTTCGCGGCAGAGGAACCACGAACGTTCCAGGAACACCTTCCACACCTGGTACTCCGGCTTCAAACAAGAGACGTCGAACGAGCCCGTAGTGCGTAGGATGCATATTAACCTGCCAATAAACTGCACATATGCAGGCTCTGACTATGAACGTGATTATTCTCGTTGTCTTTGGTGGCTAATCTGCTCACTACAGGGAACTTTGAACTTCATCATGACTTGCCTGTTTTCACTAACTAGGATCATGGCCTGCATCATATTCGCGCGTCTTCACCCAACAACCGAGAGTTTTCAGTTGATTGCTTGCGTTCCTTGCACCGTATTTGCACAAGGACTGATAGTTTCAACTGATTGCTCAACCTCACACCAGAAGATTGCACACCTGTAAGGATCTGTATGGATGACACCCCAACTTTATGTATAGAAATTTGTATGGGAAGTTCTGATGTCTAAAATTCTGAAAACAATGACCTGGATGACAATGTTTCTGTTCGGCGTGTGACCTGTCAATATCCGCGATATGTAGCATAATACAAAATTAGACGGCAAGTCGTATGCGGGATTAGCAAGCTTCTTGTAACTGCACATCCTGAATCCTATCTTCCCTAACCTTGTTTAAATACAAACATTAAGTCTAATTATGCTGCAGGACTGCACATCCTGAATCCTATCTTCCCTAACCTTGTTTAAATACAAACATTAAGTCTAATTATGTAGCTGGACGCTGTTAGCCACTCATTCAGCGGGAACGAAAACTTGTTTTTCAAATTTTCGAGAATCACTGATCTTTGTTCGCATGAAAATAAAAAGACACGTACAGAAACGAAATTTTTTTTTGACTTGGTATTTGTAAAGCGCTGTGTCGGGGGAAAGTACAGGCATACTAACTTCAAGTCAAATTTAGCTTAAACTGAATATATTCAGTTTACGCCTTCAAATCTAAGCTGCATTACAGCGCCAAATCGATAGGACCCCCCCTGAATATGCCCATAACTCAGTCAGTTTTTATCATTTTAAGTTGCGGTTTTGACAGTAGATCCATAACACGGTAAGAAGCGTTTGTTTTAGCGTTTTTGCACCCTAAAGTATGGCTCCCATACAAAAAACGGTTTTTTGCCAAACAACACAATTTAGGACCCCCCATGCTTCAATACAAATCCCTATACTAAATAAAACCCGCTCAAAATGATATGACTGGGGATTTGTATGGGGACATGTTCTAAACCTCTGTAGAGTGAAGGTGAGTGCAGGTATCATGGCTCTGAATTACACAGAACATTGATAATAGATGTGATTTCGCTAGAAATGTAATATCACGTCGTGCGATCTTCAAACCTTGAGCAACTTCGACGACAAAACTAGCTGCTCCCAACGAGTAACGACGTTCCCAAACTTGACAAAGTGACTCCGTGCTTCCTCTTCACAGCTTACGCACGCTAAACTGTCAAAACGCACCTCCACCTCATTGTCATCAATCTCATGAACCGTGAGAGAATATCCCGCCTCATCTGTAATCCAGTGCACCTCGTTTTCAGTAGGTAACTCCGCATCTCGACCTCTGACATTCGCTTCCGAGTCTCCAAGAACGAAATAAAACTTTACAACATGCTTGCCGTCGATCTGTTGGCTCTTCGAGCGCTGTACGAGGCATAAGTACCGGATTTTGACGTCGCCCGAGTAGTCAAGCACGATGACGTACTTGTTCTCATCAAAATACTTGTAGTAGAACCTAGGCTCTAAAGCTTAGTTCTAACGTGCAACAGACTGCGCACTCCCCAAGCAGACATCACAGACTGTGTCCTACAGCATCAGCTGAGGCAACTTCATGTTCTACATGTTATAACAGGTCAGGCTGTTAGTGGCTGACTTTGTTTGCACTTGGAGCTTGTATGTCTAGCTACATGTATCCTTAGGAATGATTGCTTGGCGAGCAGCAACTTCAAGGAGTTCTACCTTCAAGTACTCGTTCTCTCTGAGTGGAGGCTCGTTGCCGAAGCTCACTCTTCAATTTCTTATCAATACACTAGGCTACAGTTCCTGCGGGCTAGCCCCCGCATTGCCTTGTGTTAACGACTTTGAATTTCGACCCCGGGAATACTACAATACTGCACCGTTTGGGTGCTGATCTCTGCCTTCACACCAATATCACGCGCGGTAGGGATAATTGGCCACTTACTGCTCCCATCATCTCTCTTCATGCCGTTCAGAATGGAATCCATCGATCTCCCCAGGGTTTTAGAGCAACGGACGTGATCAATACGGTACTGTTTCCCCTGTATATTCCTTCCCGTATAGATCATCCACCCGAGGTATTTCCCTTTGAACATCAGCAGGGACGAATCAATCGATGAATGCACGTCATGACGGCAAAGAACGTCGTCAAATTCACGACTGGAGAACGGATGGAAGAAAAACGACGGACGTCCGTCGAAGTACACACGATGACCCGCCTCCTCTTGTACGGATTGCCATTTCGCCTCGATACAACGTACGGTGGCATTGGTACCCTTTGTTTCAGTCGGGTTGGAGTCATTCTCTGGAGCAGAGGCGACTTGGCGGCTAGCGCTCTGGATGATCCTCAGGAATCGCTCGTACTTGGCGACTTTCTGACGAAGCGAGACACTCTCCACTCTAAGGACCTCCCGCTCCAGTACAAGGCGTTGCATCTCACGTTGGACTCGATTCAGGCTCAGACCTCGACCACGTTGTCGCAACAAAACGAGCTGTTGCTCTAATTCTTGCTCGAGCTGAACGTATTCCTCCATCATGGTCTTCTTTTCTGCTGCTCTCTTGGTCCGGAAGCGAATCATGCGACGACAGTGAAGCTGCAGTTTGCGCTTGTCCTTGAGCTCCTTGGGCCATTTCCGGATTTCTGCGCGTGTTGGGGCCACGCCAATTTCTTCTGCTAACAGCTCGAATTCCTTGTCATCTAGAGACCACTCGCTGTGGCCCTCGCTGTGGCCCTCGGTGTTGGTGAGGTCGGGGGAGACAGTAGCCATTGAAAGAGTGGTGGGATAATGTGGCGACGCCACGGCAACCATGATTGCGGGCTTGCATTGGAGCCAGCTTCCCACCAGCAACTGGAGTTTGGATAGCAGTGCCAAGACTCCAGCAGATAGCGGATCCCGTACGGCTATCTGTACCCGGCTTCGGCACGGAGCAGAAGCTTTGGCTTACGCCACGGGATGTTCTCCCTGGACTGCCTGATGGCAGGCGAGAGCACACCAGTTTAGGAATCACTATTGCTTTTGCATTAAGATCAATACACCTTGGTCTTTGCGGGAGTTCCAGCTCCCAAACAGTGTTTTCGAGTTTGGGAACGGCACAAAGTTAACTTTAGCGATAAGTTCCAATATGAGGACACGAAGTGGACTCGCAACTACGATGACGACGAACGACGAGGTCAACGTCGGAGGCACCGCGATGGCTGCTGTTCCGATCACCTCATCAACAATCACGCCGCCGTTCGTGACGGAGATCTCGCACTCGAGTCTCGTCAAATGGAAGAGGCTGCGTCACGAGTACGAGGAAGCCGTGAAGGCACGTTGCATCACCTCTGGTGAGGACGCTGAGAAGGCGATGCTGTCGGTCAAGAATTCTTTCGACTCACATCTGCTGGAGATGCTGTGCAAGTACGACTGGGATACGACCGTCGAGCAGGTGTCAGAGCAGCGGATCATCAACGTGATCAACAAGATCGTGAACAACGTCAAGAACGGAGACATCGGAAATGTCGATTTGCTGTTCGAGACTAAGTTGAAAATGAACCTTCGAGAGTCGGATGTTCAGGCTCGCGTGATGAACTACTTTAAGCTGTGTGAGGAAATAATTCTCGAGCACGGTTTAAAGAGCACTTTCTCAACCCCGATGGGAATTGCTCACAAGTGCAAGATACTCAAAAAGCACTTGCAGCCCTCTGCGTTGCGTGACGAGATTGAAACGCACCAGAAGCTGATTGACAAATCGAGCACGAAGAACGATGTTATGTTGTACAAGCTGGTGAAGGAAAAAGCTCTTAAACAAGACAAGGTTTTCCGCTCGATGAGCAACCTGAAGCAACAACAGCAACCACGGCAGCAGACCGGACATGCTGCTGGCAAATCGACTGGGAAGCGCGAGAAAGAGGTGAAAACCTCCGTGAAAGCAGGACAAGGGAGCAAAGACCGGCAAGGCAAAGATGCAAAGCGCCAGGTCGAGGAATCACCACCCGGTAAAGCGAGTGCCGCACCCCGCAGCAAACCTCGTGGTGGATGTTTTCACTGTGGTGGAGAACACTTCCTCTGCGACTGTCCCGAGATCGATGAAGCCCAGAAAGAAGCCATTTTAGCCGAGCGTGCTCCAAGAAAAAAGGCGCCCAAGAAGCGACCCAAACGAGTAAATCTATGTGCTAGTAGTGCAGACAGAGTGCGGGCGACGGCAACAATTAATGGAGTACTGGATTTGCCGTACTGCGCAGACAGTGGCTCTGAGTACAACATAATTTCACAAGGGCTTGTGGAGAAGCTCCGAGCGGTTGACCATGGTGTCGAACTAGTTGAGCTGATCGAGCACGTGGAGTTAGACGCGGTAGGTGGTGCGATCCTGACAGCGACACACGCTGTGGATGTAGGACTGACCCTGAACACGGCCGCAGGGCCTGTCCGCTGCCAAGACCGCAAAAGATGCCTCGTCGCTGGATCAGATGATGACGAACTGATTGTGGGGCGTATTCTTTTGGCGGAACTTGGCATTGATGTTGATCGCGAGTTAGAGCAACTCGCGGTCAGGAGCAACAGCGATGACGATCATTTTGGAGATCCCAATGGCATTCCTTCGCGTGGAGTGACACAGGATGCTGAAGTTGCTACAGTTATCGAGGCGATGGTAACAGATGCAGCCATTAGGGAAATGGTCGACGGCGCGGGCGCCGTGCGATTACGTCAGATTCTAACGGCTTTCAGCGGGTGGCGCTTTGTTCTGGGCGATGATCCACCCGCGCGCGTGCCACCGCTGAAGATCAAGTTGAAACCAAATGCCCGACCGTATCGCTGCAAAGTTCGTCAGTATAGCCCAGAGAAGTCGGACTTTTTGGCGAAGTTCAACGCAGAGCTAGTCAAACTCGGCTGGGTGTACGAGAATAAGGCAAGTAGATGGGCGTGTGCTGCTCTACCTGTCCGCAAGCCGAACAGCAGCGAATACCGCCAGACCAATGACTACAGACCGGTCAACAGCATGACTGAAGGAATTGCAGGCGTGATGCCCAGTCTTCAAGTACGTCTGGAGCGGTGCCGAGGCAAGAAGTTTTATGCCCTTTTCGATTTCCTAAAAAATTTTTGGCAGCTCCCGCTAGCAAAAGCCTCGCAGGAGATTCTGTCCTACATGACGGACCGTGGAGTGTTTACGCCGACACGTGTACCACAGGGCTCAGCACTGCACTTTCAATCCACAGTGGAAGATGTGTTGAAGGAGCATCTGCATGACAATTTGCTGGTCTGGATAGACGATCTCTTGGCTTATGCTGACTCAGCGACTGAACTGCTTGATGTCATCGAAGCCATTCTACGAAGCTTGACGAGTTCGGTTTCAAGCTAAACCCGAAGAAGTGCAAACTATTCCTCACGGAAGTTAGATGGTGCGGGAGAATTATCAACGAGCACGGCGTCGGTCATGATCCGGAGCGGATTGAATCACTCCGAGCCATTCCCGAACCAACTACAGCGGCGGAGCTACAGCAGTTTATCTGCGCGAGTAACTGGATGCGAGATGGCCTTGTCGACTACGCCAGCGTGTCGAAGCCTCTACAGGAACTACTTGACCGCTCGCTTCGAGGAACAAAGCGGAGCAAACGCGCCGCTGCAGGCATCAATATCACCTTCTCGCAGGAGGAGCGGACTAGTTTCGCTGCAGTGAAGGATATGCTCTCGAACTCTGCGATGCTTACCTATCCCGATCAAGAAAAGCAACTGTGTTTGTTTTCGGATGCGAGTGATTCTGGATGGGGTCTGATAGTGACTCAAGTCGCAAACTGGAGCCAGGACAGACCGATCCACGAGCATGATCACGAGTTGCTCATTTGCATGGGTGGCTCATTCAGCGGCTCGGCTCTGAACTGGAGCGTGATCGAAAAGGAATGCTACCCAATAGTTCATGCGTGCAGCAAGTTGGAATACTTGCTTTTGCGACCTCAGGGCTTCAAGATTTACTGTGACCATCGCAATATCATACATTTGTTTGCTCCTGGTAAGGAAATGAAGAAGACGATGCGCGGGAAACTCCTTCGCTGGTCTACTAAGCTGCTGGAGTACGAATACTCAATCGAGCACATTGAAGGTGCCAACAATCTCTGGGCTGATCTCATTTCGAGGTGGGGAGGACAACCAAAACGTACAGCTCTTCGCAGCGGGATCAAACGTGTCACAACAAGAAAACGTAAGCGTGAGGAATCCTCTAATGACACTGCGAGGAACGTGTCTGATGGCCAAGGTGCTTTGCACTGCCCACGTCCACTTGACTCTGCTGGTTTTGAGTGGCCCAGTATCAGTGACATCGCTGCAGCCCAGCGCAACTGTCGTGCACCGAAGTCGGCACAACTTGGCAGTGATGATATTTTTCGAGTGGCAAATAAGATTTGGATACCGGAGAGCGCTACAGAACTATTGCAACGGCTGATGATTATCGTTCACTGCGGGGCGAACGGACACCGCGGAATGCGCGTCATGGCGACCCACATCGGTCGGGTGTTCTCGGTTAATCGACTGCATTTACACGTGCGCACATTTTGCCAACAGTGTCTCCTATGCCTACACGTCAAAGGTGGTGAGATTATTCCGAGGCCTTTCAGCGAGACGCACCATACCTTTGAGAGAAATGCAACCCTGCACTGGGACTTTCTCACGCTTGGTGAGTCGTATGGCACGACGCGATATGTCCTCGTTTTGAAAGATGAAGCAACCCACTTTGTCGAATTGGTTCCCTGTGACGGACCGACATCTGAGGTTGCAGCAGCAGCCATTTTGGATTGGTATGGTAGGTTTGGCATACCTACGCTGTGGATCAGTGACTCCGGTTCGCACTTTACGAGCAAGGTGGTGGCCGATTTGAATCGACGACTAAAAGCTCAGCAAAAATTCATTTTGGCTTACACACCGTGGAAAAATGGAAGTGTTGAACGTGTGAACAGAGATATTCTCCAAGTTTTGAAAGCTCTGATTCTGGAATTTCGTGTTAGTGCTGCTGACTGGCCGTACCTTTTGCCTCTGGTACAGTCAAGTTTGAACCATTCCCCGGTGCAATCATTGTCTAACAAAGCACCTATTGAACTTTTTTACCGGTCTGCCTTGCCCGAGCACTTTGGACACAGTGCTGCTACCAAGGGGGAAGGGGCAGGTTGCGTCGCTCCCTGAGCAACGACCAGACCTGGACACAGAGTTGGCCCAGCTGCGCAGTAGCATCCAGAAGATGCATAAAGCTGTGGAGGCTGAACGAAAACGCCAAGCACAGCGGTATCGGAAAAGGCAACACTATGAACGAGCAGTGAATTTTTCTATTGGAGATTACGTGCTTCGGTCCAGAGTGGACGAAAAGCTGCATGCCAACAAACTATGGATAACTTGGGTTGGTCCATTTAAAGTGGTCGCGGCAACTGACTACTATTTCACTGTGGAGCACCTCGTCACAGGAAAAACAGCTAACGTACACCCATCGCGTTTGAAGTACTACGCTGACAGCTCTTTAAATGTGACAACTGAGCTTATCGACCACATCTCTTCGCAAGGCACTTTGCTTGCTGTGGACGCTCTGGTAGAACATCGGTTCAACACCACTTCAAAGGCATACGAAGTCAAGGTAAAGTGGCAAGGACTCGAAGAGATTGAAGATTCCTGGGAGCCACTGAAGAATTTAAGCGAAAATGTTCCACAGCTGCTGCAAAACTACGTTGCCCAAGCGAATGACGACGACCTCCGACTTGCAGTGACCCGTACTATTGCTAGCAAGCGTTCTCGGGGCCGTACAAGGCGTGTGGAGCCCACCACACCCTGATCTTTGTCGACGGCATGATGATCTTGGATGGGTTTGGTGCATTCGACATCGCTTCAAGCATCGCCACAATAGCAATGTGTGCAAGTGGTGTGGATACAAGTGCAACCGAAGTTTCGGCTCAGAACGTGAATATTGGGAGCGCTGCAGGATTTTGTGTGTGCAACGCAGTCTCATTGGGCAATATTTATTTTGGAGCATTGGGTTGGTTGAAATCCAATCCTGGTGATTTGATGCAAATCGTTTTGATCACGAACCTGTAACACTGCAACCAGTTGAAGTGGCGCAGTGTCTCTACTCCGGAAATGTGACGCGACTGACCCGGTCACGAGTACAGTATCAGTTTGAGTGGAAAGCTTGGGGAGGCAGTGTGGCGACGCCACGGCAACCATGATTGCGGGCTTGCATTGGAGCCAGCTTCCCACCAGCAACTGGAGTTTGGATAGCAGTGCCAAGACTCCAGCAGATAGCGGATCCCGTACTGCTATCTGTACCCGGCTTCGGCACGGAGCAGAAGCTTTGGCTTACGCCACGGGATGTTCTCCCTGGACTGCCTGATGGCAGGCGAGAGCACACCAGTTTAGGAATCACTATTGCTTTTGCATTAAGATCAATACACCTTGGTCTTTGCGGGAGTTCCAGCTCCCAAACAGTGTTTTCGAGTTTGGGAACGGCACAGATAACGCAAAAATGGCAAGTGGTTAACTGCGTGGGACGAGAGGAACAGGTGATCCCTCGGGGATGAGTGATTGCCGGTCGGAGTTAGTTCGACCGACACTCAGCGTAAACGAAGCATATGTGGAGTTGCAGCGTCCCGTCATCCATGATGAAACCATGGCTGACAGGTTTGCGGTCAGTTACAGGTAAGGTGCTCCAGTTCTAGTTGACGTGGCGTGAAACGTCATTTGACTTGAGTCTTGAGTTTGGGTTTGAAAGAGTAAATCCAACTCACTCACCCCATGAGACTGATTGTCTTCACGAAGTTGGAACTACCAACTTGGTAGAATAGTACAGAATACAATAGTAGAATTCAATTAGCTCACAAGCATCATACTTTGCTTCATCATTCAAAAATCAATTCAAAACAATTCAGATCATCCAGCCAATTACTAGGAAGAAGTGGGCCACCAGGGGCCCCAGAGCTGTTGCCCCGGTTGCAAATACTCCTCTTTCATATTCTTCGTCGCTGCTGCTTTGAATCGTAGCATACGACGACTGTGGAGCTGCACTATGCGCTGGTCCTTTTCCACTATCGGCGGCAGTACCGGTCGGTCTGGCGTGCTGAGTTTGAGCAGAAGTAGTGCGAGTGGCGGCGTTCACGAGTCAGCACTCGGACGCGTGCGTGCTGGACCAGCTAGGGACTATTGCAGGATTTCTGTGCGCTGCCTAAGTAGCTCAAATTCTTTATCATCCAGGGGCATTCCCGGATGACAGTGCCGGTGAGGTCGGGAGAATTATCAGACATCAATGGAGGTGGATACAGCTAAAACAGAGTTGGTGATTCACTGTGTAGAATAGGATACGCGAGGTAAGGGGTGATTCCTCAGACATGCTGATTACCTGCAATTTTTGCTCAAAACTCGGCGTAAACGAACCAGCTGACGGCACTAAAGTCTCGACATCAATGATGGCGCTCAGGTGAAGCTCCCTAATCCTACACGTACAGATGGTGAGAAAGCTCACGTCAGTTGATAGTTTTGAATGCCTTTTTTCGAATTGACCATGTTGCAATCATGTTATTGTGGGTTCTACTCCAAATTGGATTGAGCGATTCATCAATCGCCCCTGCCCAATCGCCTAGCAAATCGCCCAACTATCTTAACTCATAAGAAATAACATAGGTTGAAGTTCAATCTCGAAGTTGCGTGCGGTTGCACTACCATGGACAGCGCGAACGCTAGCAGATCACACAATGCAACTCACCACTGGCCTGAAGTGCCCCTCTTCTTTCTGCAGTTGTGTATTTACTTGCAGTTATTTAGCGTCCTCCGCGAAGGCACCGGTAGAGCCTTCTATGCTGGCGCCTTCTGAGCGATGCTAAGTCTAAACAGTTTATTCATAATATACGACAACATGTTAAAGAATACGCCTTTGCTCTCAGGTACCTCCACGGATAACATACTCACACCACGCGCTTGACGAGACTTCCGCACTGGAGCACTTGGAGCAAGTTGGTTTTTTTGACCAATCGCGAGAAGGCGTCGATTGGTTGCTCCAATGTCCAATCGCCCAAGGCATCCAAATTTAGCTGGGATTGACAATATGTGTGTGATGTACAGAATGCGAGAACGCTTCTTTCGTGAACAAATGTATTCAATCTCGACTTCTTACATCGTACATGTATGTACCAAAAAAAATGGATCTAGAAAACAACAAGACGAAGAAGAGGACAAAGAAGCTAAGGGGGGTACGCAGAATTTTGATTGCGCCAGTGGCGCAGCGCCACCGATGTTGAGGTGATCGTTGGATTAGGCTGTGCGTTACAAATTAAATGACAGCCGCTTAAAGTTATAAAAACACTCACGTAGTAACGCAATGCGCTCTCGTCTTCTACCCGTGATGAGTGGGCTGGCTTTTCAGCCTATCGTTTCCCTCTTGCATGCAGCTGGTCTTCGATCTACAGTACGTGTAGTTTGTTCGAGTCGACAAATCTCACAGTTTAATTCGATCTCCATAGACCACATCACTTCCAAGTCACCATGGCTCCCGTTCCAGCAGTAACAGACGAGAGGAAGTGGGTCCAGATTCATGACTGGGCCGACTTAACAATGAAGAACTGGAGCAAGCAAGCCAAGGCGGAGGTGAGACGGCAACATCGTTGCGAAAGCATGGCACGTTTGCGAGTGGTCAAGAAGAACGAGCTGCAAGAGAGAAGAAGAGAACGAGAAGAATTGGAGCTCCAAGTTAAAAAGTCCCTCGCAGTGTTAAACGAACAGTCTCTAAAGACCGTCGAGGAAGAAGAACCAACGAGTGATCTCTGTCGCTCCATCCATCGCCTCGCACTGGAAAGTGACGCTCTTCGGACGGAGAACGGTGAATTGAGCGAGAAACTTCAAACCTGCGAGCGTTTCCAGTCTCTGGTACAAGACAACGCTTTCGACATCTTCCCAGTCCCTCACGAGGACAACTGCAGCGCTTCCAACGTCTACAATGCGAGTAAAATGTCGCCTTGGGTCCCCAACTCCTCCCGACTAGACGCTGGATGGCGTGTCAAGTACCAGAACGGAGAGCCATCGTTCCACTTCCAGCCCTTCACCAAAGAAGAGTTCGAGGCTACCATGCAGCTCTGCGAGGACAAATTCGGGGTTCTTCGCCCTCCGATGCCAGTCGCTGGGCGTTTGTTCGGCTGGACAGTGCACCACGCGCCACCAACCCGTCGGCAAGACAACGCTCTGGTTGGGCGTGTTCGCCTCTCAGCTCGCGTTAATTGCTCGTTTGAGACGGCTGACGAGGTCATTTCCCCGTCAAAATTCCAGGAATGGCCGCTGCTGGTCACTCCGCCGTACTGGAGTGAGCTTCAGCGTCGACGAGTCAATTTCCAAGTGCTTCAGTCGTTCGCGATGGACGCTCACGTCATGGTTTGCAATGTTCCTGGCACCGTTCATACACGCTACTTCCAGCTTGCGCGACGTCAGTTCAACGTTGAAGCGAACGGGAAGCGATCTCTCACGCTTTCTCTAGTGATTTCAGATTCCGAGGAGAACAAAAGAATCCGAACAGCTGAAGATCAGTCTCAAGTCAAGTGGATTGAAGAAGGTGGCGCTTACATGAGGATCATTGAGGTGGATCACAATACCATTGACATTTTCAGTGATACGTGGGCCCAGTGTGAAGATGAGCAGCACGCGAGGCATCATATTATCCGCTGGACTCAGTTCGTCTGCCGTTGGTCTCAAACTGTAATGGCCACAAAGTTGCTCGAAGGAAGATAAGACAAAGAATCTTTTCACATTGCCAGTAGCCTTGAAGGCGTAACAAGTTGTTCCCAACGAATCGCTTCGTGAGCCCATTCGATCAGTAACTGTTGGGCGTGGAGCTCATTTTTACAGCCGTTGAGGTTGTCGTAAGCTACTTCCAGAGTGGAATTGTCGATCTGCTTGAGAGTCATGTAGGCTGCTCCTTCACAGACCCAAAGCACTCGATCCCGAGACTGTTCCGCTTCCCGATTCCGTTTGTTCGCCTTGGAGTCAGGAATTGCCATCACATACGTGATACAACGTCTTCCTTCGTTATCAACACTGCGTCGCCGATGCATCATCGTTAAATACCGTAAGTTCATTCCTCGAGACTGCTCTGGTGTGTCTGACACAATAACAACTGTATCCTTGTCAATCTCCTGCAGTTTAAGTGACGTGGAGTTCGATCTGTGTAAACAAGGACACAATTCTGGGGCTGTTAGCACCGGCCAAGACGCAGCCTCCAACGATTCCATCGTGGCTTCCGATTCGCCAGCAGCACAGCGAATCTGCTTGGAAAACTTGACTCGAGTGACCATCCACCTGCCATTGGCATGTAGCACCAACGGGAGTCTATCAACTTTCCACCCCAGAAGTGTCCCGACCTCAATGAAGTCATGAGTTCCTATTGCCATCGCTTGGTCATAATTTTGTATGATTTCCTCACTTTCTTTCTTGGTGAACGGGTGGAAGTGGAACGGAGGTTGCTGATTGGGAAACGTCACGAGCCAACTACCTCCTCCGATTAAACTTTGACTATTGTCACCTTGAACCACTCGCTCCCCTTCCGCGTGGATCACTTTTTGCAGCTTGGTATAGTCCGTGACTACTTTTTGGAGTTTTTGATTTTGAAAACGAAGAGCTTCGGCTTGCAGGACCAAATCTTGTTGCCATTTGGTCCCTTCCATTTGGTCCTCATTATTCTCATTATTCTTCGCAGCAGCTCGCTTCAAAGCAGCAAGACAACGTTGCATTTGTCCTTCTAGTTGTGCATGCTCCGTGCGTAAGCTCGACTCCCGCAGCTTCTTCCTCAGTCGGAATTGCACCATTTCCTCGCGGTGAAGACGCTGTTTGCGCTGCTGCTTGTCCTCCGTCTCCACTGGCTCTGCATCGACCACTTTCCATTGACGAGGCCTGCCCTTCGGCCCTTTGTCGGCTACAATCATCTTGCTACAGTGCGCGCCAAATCGATAGGACCCCCCCTGAAAATGCCCATAACTCAGTCAGTTTTTATCATTTTAAGTTGCGGTTTTGACAGTAGATCCATAACACGGTAAGAAAGGACCTACGGGCGTTTGTTTTAGCGTTTTTGCACCCTAAAGTATGGCTCCCATACAAAAAACTGTTTTTTGCCAAACGACACAATTTAGGACCCCCATGCTTCAATACAAATCCCTATACTAAATAAAACCCGCTCAAAATGATATGACTGGGGATTTGTATGGGGACATGTTCTAAACCTCTGTAGAGTGAAGGTGAGTGCATGTATCATGACTCTAAATTACACAGAACATTGATAATAGATAAGTGCATATTTGGTGGAGATCATATATGCTTTAGAGAGTTCTTATGCAAGGAATCGACATTATTATTTTGTCTCTAACATTTGAACGCATTTTGACTATGATTTGCTAAAAAACAGCCACTAAATGACTGACTGTTAAAGTGCCAGCAATTACTTTGTAACTCTCTGCCAATGGTTATGGCCTTCTCTACCAAATATGCACTTATCTATTATCAATGTTCTGTGTAATTCAGAGTCATGATACATGCACTCACCTTCACTCTACAGAGGTTTAGAACATGTCCCCATACAAATCCCCAGTCATATCATTTTGAGCGGGTTTTATTTAGTATAGGGATTTGTATTGAAGCATGGGGGTCCTAAATTGTGTCGTTTGGCAAAAAACAGTTTTTTGTATGGGAGCCATACTTTAGGGTGCAAAAACGCTAAAACAAACGCCCGTAGGTCCTTTCTTACCGTGTTATGGATCTACTATCAAAACCGCAACTTAAAATGATAAAAACTGACTGAGTTATGGGCATTTTCAGGGGGGGGTCCTATCGATTTGGCGCGCACTGTAATGCTCTTTGAGAAAAGATCTAAAGTGTGAGGACTAATTCTGACGCTGCGCTGTCACGCACAACCTGATGACTAAAACCTTTTGTGAACCGGTTTGAAGGAGATGCGTCGGTATATATTGACGTCCTTGCAGTTGCTAGCTCTCTGTCACACTAAGGGGGGAGAACTATTCGTGTTGAATGTTTATCAGTTGCCAACGGGGTTAGCAACCGGACTTCTCAAAAAGCTAGCGGCTACTGACTACGGCGGGTAGTAGTGTTAGTCAGTGGTGCGGGAACAGGGTGGGGCTTGGAGGCAACCATTTTCGTCAGCACAGAGTACCTTCCGTCGAAGTGAGAATAGTCGTGGGTGAGCTGTAGTGAAACGATGGAACCGGGAGCCGGGCGGGAACTGATGAAGACACCTTTGAAAACGAGATCGCTCGTTCGCAGTAGAAGAACGTAGTATAGCCCGAAAGTGGCTGCTGAAAATCGAGTAAACTTGATAGATTGCATTCCGCGCTTCCAAAGGCGGCCGATTTTCAAAGTGGTGCTTGTTGCGGGCTGTCCAAACGCAGTGGAGTGTGACACTGCGGAGAATCGTCCAGAGAATCTTGAGTTCAGGCGCGTAAGAAATCTGTGAGCGCAGCCAGGTGGGTTCTAGCGGAACACAAACTATTTCCCAAGTAAGTGCAGGTAAGAAGAGTCTCCAGTCATCGGCAACAATGCCCCATAGCACGGCGACACGAGCACACTCGAAAAACAAGTGCTTCTCGGTCTCAACAGACGTGCAGTCAGGGTACCCGCACTGCAAGAAAGTTTCTGACGTATGTTGAAGAAACCAAAACCGAGAGCGTGTTGGCAAAAGCTTCCAACACAAGCGGAATTGTAGATCAGCGTGCACAGGAAGGACCACCTGACGAAGGTCTTTGAGCGCCAGAAGGGTATCCACCAACTTCTCTCGAGTAAATCCAGCAAAATGATAAACAAGGGGGTGGTTTTGCAGCTCCTGCGTACCATCCATGAAGATCCGGCGGATATTGCGCTTGGTTAGAGACGGAAAAGCACTGAGCCCACCGTTTTGAAATACCCCAAACGGCGGAGCATAAGCACCTAGCATGACCGGCCCTTGTAGTAAACCATCGGGACGTACAACTTGGCCCACCAGTGTGGTTAAGTCGTCGTAAAGTCGGACAAGTTGCCGGATACGAGTGCGAAGGTTAATAGTCGGAAGAGTTAGGACAAAACGAGCCAAAAACTGCGTAACCATGGGCCACTCTCCCCGTGAAAAAAAATCCATCAAACAGCGACAGCCAGAAGCCTTAGCAAAAGCTGCGCGGAAGTCTCGTACCGCGCCGGCCCGTACCATCAAGGAGCACCACTTGTCCGGGTAAATCTGTATCCGAAGGCAGGAATTGTGCCACACGTTTGCGTTGAGAAATCTGGTTTGGTGTTCGACACCGTCTTGAAACTGAGCTGAGAGCTGCGGTAGTTTGGACGCCACATACCACGATGCGGCCCACCAACTTGGAATGGTTTTGAACGGTATTACAGTAGACCGCCTCGAAAAGGGGCAGGCTAGGAAATCAAATGGAGAGAGGAGCAATTCAGAGGGAAGGACACATCGAAGAAGCTCTGTGCTCGTTGCTTTCCATAGGTCACCTGGGTCCAACCAGAATAGTTGTTGTAGCACAATCACACGCTGGGTCTGGATAGTGTCCGAAAGGCTTGGAATTTGCAGGCCACCTTGTCTGAACGAAGCTTGACAGATACTAGCTTTCGCCAGTTTGAAAAATCGCCCACCAGGATCCCATTTCCGCGTAAGTAAATACTTTTCGGCAAGAAATTGTAGACGTCGGACCACAGGTCCCGGAATCGAGAAGTGAGGAGTAAAGTGCCACAAAACCGAGAATACCATGGCGTTCAAAATGAGCAGACGACCACGGAGGGTGCGTGCACGACATCCCCATCGTGCCAGGCGATTACAGACTTTAGTCTCAAGAGAGCTGCACACTTCAGTTGAGTTGACTGCTGGACCAACAGGAACACCCAGATACACCACAGAAGGCGACGTTCCAACACCGAGCGGCGTTGAATCCGCACAGATCGTGGCTCCATTAAAAGCAACGAGCTGGGACTTGTTGAGATTCAATAGAGCTCCAGAGCCAGAGCAGTATAGCTGGACGAGCTCAACTTGGCGCAGTAATCCTGCGACCGAACTTGAGAGGAGCGTAGAATCATCAGCAAAATAGAGTCCAGTGCCAACGCAGTTAGGTCCAATTCGAATACCAACCTCCGGTAGAGCACGCAGCAGATTTCCGAGTGGCTCGATGGAAAGGACAAACAATAGGGAAGAGAGCGGGTCACCTTGTTTGACGCCTCGCGACGGTCGTAGCACCTCTTGAGGCACGCCGTTTACCGCCAAAGTCGCTTCTGTGTTGGAGTATAACAATTTTACCCAGTTTCTGAATGTCGGTCCGCATCCAACGCGCTCCAGCACTCTTAACAGATAATTCCAATTGACGCGGTCGTACGCCTTCGCGAAGTCCAAAAACAATGCATAACCATCCTGGTTTCGCCGTTTAAGTAATTCTTGTAGATCATGAGGAATCGGACGTGGTGATGAAGCGATCTTCCACGGACAAAGCCCTTCTGCTCAGGGTTAATTAACTGGCAGAGATACCGTTGGAGTCGATATGCCAAAGTCTTCGATAGAATCTTCACATCCACCTGCATGAGCGAAATGGGGCGGTAGTTCCCGGGATCACGACGATCTCCTTTCTTGTAGAGCAATGCAACGGAGGATTTACGCTGTGAGGGGAGTAGAGCACCCAGCCTCAACTGGTAAGCGAATACGACGGCGAGTACCTCACCAAACGCTTCCGGATCTATCTGATAAAGTGCCGAACCTAGGCCATCTAGCCCAGGAGCCGAGTTGCGCTTGAGGTGTCGTATGGTTGCAGCCATATCGGCTCCTGTGAGAGGTTCGTCAAGCGTGATCGCGTCCTCCGCAGATAGGCTTCGATGGATAGAGTTGAGCAGCGCCGTGGTAGCGCCCTCGTTGGGAGCAACCTCATTCATGCAGTAGCGTGGATCACCAAAGATATTTCCCCAGTGGCCTCGAAATTTCTCACTAATATCGAAGGGATCATCTGACTCGCACCCGTTGGCCAGAACAACGCTTGGTACAGCGGTTGACCGGAGAGATACATCGGGAGGGCGAAAGAAGGCAGATTTCGATGTCTCCATCTGAGTAGCGTGAAAGTCAAAGCCCTCCTCCTGTTGTCTGTGGAGATTGTCAAGCTCCAGCGCTTCCACCGCTGAAATCATTGTATCCACCGACTCCGCTGTTTCCGGTGAAGGGTCTGTCAAGTAGGATTGTTGTGCTGCTGCCATTTTCAAGCGATAACCGCGTATTAGATCGTTGTCCTGGGTCGTTTGTTGGGATTGAGCGAGTTGAAGGTGTGCACGGATACGCCGCTTCCAGCCCTCCCAGACACGGCCTGGATTACGGGCTTGCCCAATCGTAGATTGAAGAAGCTTGATGTCCCGAAGAATAAACTGATGGACTTGATGAATCTCTAGCGTCTTGGGCTGCAAGCGCCAGTATCCAGGCGACGGTCGACGACGAGGGGGACCCAAGAGAACTTTAATCGCCAGATGATCACCCGTGTGAGGAGCCTGAAAGTATTTTGTGGCCTCGAAAGACGAGTCGATCCACTCGTCGCTCACAAATATATAGTCAAGGCGGTTGACCCGTGGTCGAGGACCGGAAAATGTACGCTGACGAGGATACCTTAGCCGCCAAGGGTCCGTGACTTGTAGTGTGGCTAGCCACCCGAGTAGGAAACCTCTGGATGGGTCCAAAGCGCTCGATATGCCTCGAGAATCCAGAACTGGATCAACAGCCACATTGAAATCCCCTAGGACGATGTGGCGCGCATCTGGATCAAAATTGCGTGGGCAGATCTTGGTAGAAAGCTGCACGCTCTGTAGAGTGAACCGGCGCGTAAATATTATGAATGTACACCGTTCGATTCTCTTGTAACGAGTCGTACGAGAATGTAGCGGCCTGGAATAGTCACTGAAGCAACTTCCTGTGCTGATTCAACACCAGGTAGCTCAGGATGAAGTAACGTCCCGACACCACAGCTGCGAGGACCGATCGGAACCGGACAGGAGCTGTTGCGGTCACTAACAAATAGTCGATGTCGGGATATGGACGATAGATGAAAATTAAACTTGGACAAATGATGAGTGTCTCGAAACTTGGTCTCTTGGACACCAACGATATGGTATTGTGAAACCACCTTTTCGATGAATTTCTTTCCGTTCTGCTTGATGCCGTTGGTGTTTACCGACAGCACCGAAGCCTCGTTCCACGTTGGGCCCACCTAAGCGGACACATGAGGCACTGATCCTGCACTCCACGCCAGGCCAAGCTGAGTTTCCGTCAAAAGCAATACACCTCCTTCCCAAGGCACCCAGAACGATGATGCCTGAAGGGCCTTCAGGCAGTCAATACTAGTATGAACCAGGGACAAGTTCTCCAAGTGAGACATAATCAGACCTCCCACTTCGCTTCGGAGTAGGCCGAGGAGAGCATTCGGGTGGAGAAAGCGGATTCCAGAGCCGCCAATCCATGGAGAATCAAAACCGTTTAACAGATAGAGCCATCCGTCATGCTCGTGAATGCTAGGGCATGCTGCCAGAAGAAGAAGTTCGAAAAGTGCAAGAGCCTCAGAGATGCGGTAGAGCTCGAACTCACTAGAGTCAAGTAACCAGTTGTCAGCTTGGCGGAAAAGCTCCGCCCGAGTCTTCGGACACCGGTCTCCAAATTGTAACTTCCATTTGCCTGCAACTGGTGCACAGGACGCAGGGTTGCCAGCTGCCACTCCTCTAGAAATCATGTGAACGCGAATAAAATCGTTCACCAACTTGTTTTTAGTGCGTAGGAGCCGGAAAAGCATCCCCATGAACCTTAGGTGATTCTTGCACATGCTTCGACGCAAATCGTCCGAAGTGACGGCCAGCTCCTCTGTCCGTGTGGGGTCCAGCACAGCCTCCGACGACGTGTCATCAAGTTCGCGCTGCAGAAGCGCTTGCTGGTGTTCTATATCCTCCTCAAGATGCTCCACAGTCGTAGCGATTGGTACAGGGGAAGTGGTTCTTCGTATTTTTCCCTTACAAACCTCGGAGAGATGCGCGAATTCGTTCGACTGCCGCGTGGCCTCCGACATTGAAATGTTTTGGACCGTGATCCTGAGACTTCCATCGGTGGTGCCAAACTGAACGTCGTGTGGCTCAACTTGAACCTGGGCAGTCTCTAATACTTCCCAATAATTGGGCGACATGAACGAATTTGCAGCGGTAGTTGGTGCTTGTCTCGCCACTTTCTTGCGGGGAGGGGAGCTAAACGACGGGCTATACTGTAAACCAGTCAATCGCTGTGGATCCTCTCTTGGGCGAAGCGATAAAGTGCTCTCGTTCTCGTTACCCTCTTCGGTGGCGCCATTCACCGAGCATGGTGGTGACGGGGTCATGGATCGGGCACGTTTCTCACGACGCATCTCCGGCACTGGGGTTGGAGTTGTGGTTGTTTCTCGGTTAGGAAGGTCAAAGCGCAGAACACGTTCCGACGCCTTATTTGGCTTGAGATGGTACTGAATAGCTTGGGCGCCTCGTGCACGAGCTGAGTACAGAATACCGCCAACGGCAATCTGATCACAAACGTGACCGTTAATCACTAGGGCGGAAGGGCACGTCGCTGAGTTAAAATAAAACCGTACGATACCCGAGGTAATCGAGTTTTCTGGTGCCCGATACGTAAAGTTGAAGTAAATGGGTTGGCAGCCACGGTCGAGGAGGCACGTGAACATTTGGCTGGCCACTTCATCCGTACGAATACCTAGAACATCCAGGTAGAACGCGTCCGAAAGTGGGTTCAGGGAGTCGAAAGTTAACGTGCGGCCCATGAAGTGGCACCGTTGACCTGCCAGAGCAGCTTTAGCTGCCTCTGTCCGTAGGTTGAGGAGCAGCGTGTTCCCAGGTTGGCGGTGAATGTGGATAACATCGCCACCTTGAACCACAGCTTGAACAGCGTCATTGTCGCGAACTCCTGTAAGACCCATAACGAGGGCAGGGCGTGACACGCCAAACAAGCCTGAGGATACGCGCGCTGATATGCTAAACAGAGCATCTGGAATGGCTTCAGGTTGCGCTTCTTTAGCTGCAGCCAAAATGGCCGCAGGGTTGTTGTTGTCGTCATCGTACAAACGACGGACGGCGGCTAGTGCGTCTGGTGACGGCAATAGCCCCTTTGGGCGTGAGCGTGAAGCTTGAGGAGACTGACTAGGCTCTTGAGTGCCTGTTACTGCCTCACGGAACGATATACGGCGAGTTGGCAGAGGAGACCCCGGGACATTACCCACAGGGAGAGTGAGTGGTGGTCGTCCGTTCTCCGCAGGGTTAGCGGGAGCTGGTGGCTCATGCTGAGTCACAGACAGAGGCCGGTCCTCAGAAGGAGGGGTATGGCAGTGC
This sequence comes from Phytophthora colocasiae, assembly GCA_018806915.1. Taxonomy (NCBI): domain Eukaryota; phylum Oomycota; class Peronosporomycetes; order Peronosporales; family Peronosporaceae; genus Phytophthora; species Phytophthora colocasiae. The sequence continues at coordinate 951,969 of JAGKQI010000045.1, forward strand.
TCTGCTGCCGCCACAGGAGGAGCTGTAGCTGGCGATACACACGTGGGGCCTCCGCCGGTGGGGGAGGGTGGCAGGGAGTTGTTCATGCTAGCAGAAGAGAGGGCGTCCATATGGTTGGTCTCGGTTCGTGGTGCAGAAGACGTCGCAAATCGAGAAGTTCTCTCTGTCACACTAAGGCTTTGAGGTTGTGATACAGTTTGCAGATGCTTTGTAGTGTTTCAACATGTTTTTAGCATGCATAAGAACTCATGCTTGTGGCATGAATAATGCCACCAGTCCAAACAGCAACAGCTTTGTCCCAAGGAATCCTCACACCTTGAACAAACCAAACCACGAAACGGTCAAGAAATTGGTTTGCCTGAAAAATAAATAGATTTCCGAACCAAAATTACTGGCGACGCTGGTTTGTCGTAAGATATCCCCAGTTTTCAAACCACTGCATCGGTTCACAGTTTCGCATGGTTACTGGTTTGAAAATCCTTGGTTGGCATTCGTTGCAAAGGAAGATCGCAACCTTTCCTGAATAGCCGCACCCTTTGAAGATATGCTGTATCCGTAGCTGCTTTGCTCTGCAAGAAGTCATTGGGGAATTTTCCACTTCATTAGCACTGCCTCCTCCGGTGTGAGAAGAGTTGACGAGTTGTTTCAAGGGAACACGACCTGTGGTCTCTTACATCACGCCGATCCAAGGCACAGGCGGCGCCTTAGATAGAAGGTGCAGAAGGACAATTGGCCCAGTAGTACAACGGAATTGGTGATTCGAAATCAACGAATACATAGGAATCTCCCTGTAGCGGCCTTGTAGCTGGAGCAATGGCAGTAAATAATGTGAGTTCGGGAGTTGTAGTTCCTGTGCCTCCTCACGTGACGCAGGCTATCCGAGATTACGTACCGCTTGGTGGCTTTACTGTGGTTCCCAAGCGCAGAGGGGAACGCTCCATTATTCTTGACTGGGGTGTTCGTGTTTCCGCCCAACTGGATGACAAGGAATACGTTGGGTGGATTTGTCTAGGGAGTCATGACTGTCGCGTTCAGAACAAGATTATCCAGTTATATGGCAACACATCAAAGGCCACGAAGCATTTGAGTGAAGAGCATTTGCTTGTAGCAACAAAAGTTTCAGTCGAGACTAGCCGAAAAAGGAGTCGCGCCGAGCAACTTGACCGACTTCGAAGTGCTGTTGTAACTGGAGATGACAGCCGACGAATGAATTTGCTCCTCGAAACTGTGCGCGTTGTAAACAACAATCTTCCTTTCCGAATTGGAGAGTACGAGGAGTCAGAACTTATTGCGGACTTTACGCTCAGTGACGAATTTCGTGTCACTATCAACAATCAGACTATAGCGCGTTCGATTGCGGAGTTGTACTCAAGTGCCAGATCAACTGCCTGTGATTATATTGACCGTAGCAGAGTCGTAGGGGTACCAATGTTCACAGTGGTTTGTGATATGTTGTCATCGAAGACTCAGAAAGCCACAAAATATCTTGGTCTTCGACTCTACTTTGTTGATCACGAGTGGAAATTCCAGTCCATCCTTTTGGGAACTCGCCATTACGAGCCTATGTATGGTGAGAGGAGTGAAGGAAACCGCGAACCGTTCAAGAGGTGGATTCTCGAGCTGCTTAAGGACTTTAGGTTGGCTGTTAAAGATGTGTACGGGTCCACCAGCGACGCAGGCCCAGACGTCAAGTGGATGATGAAGACAGGTCTTGGACTTCAATGGGAGTGGTGTATGCCGCATCTTACGAACGCAGCTACGAAAATGGCATTTGGAATTGTACCGCAGCGAAAAAACTCAAAGAACATTGAGATGACGGATTTAATTACGCGTATTAACAGTACAACCTTTGCCATACGTTCAAATTCGAGCATGGGAAGCCTCTTTGCTGAGCTGTGTGAAATGGCGAACAATGGTGCTTCACGTCAGCTGGTTGAGCATAAAGACCACCGTTTCGTTGGATTGGAGAAGGTAATTAGGCGCTTGCTGGGGAAATGGGATCAGCTTGAAGACTGGTTTCAGGAGCGAACTAACAAGGCCATACGTGATCGGAAACCTGTACCAGAGGGATTCCCACTTGCCGATGACAGAGAATCTCTCCTCCAGCTTTATGGATTGCTCAAACCGATTGCTGTCCTTAATGCCAAGAGTCAGAAAGAAGATGCGAACCAAGTGGACGTGCTCCTATCGATTTTCCGACTTCGAACTACGATTTTGAACGAGATGGAGCCTATCAAGGATAGAATTCAACCGGCTTCCGATCCGCCGTTGTACTACGAAGTGCAACACCTAACGCGCCTTGCGAAAAATACTCGTGCACTGCTAGCCAAGGCATTCCACAAGAATTTTTTTGCTCGCTACACGGATCAGTCGCGGTTTCGACAGGTATCATATATTCCGGAGATGCAAATGCTGTTGCATCCCTCATCCAAGAATCAAGACATTAATCTGTCAAAGATCGTGCGGCTTTGTAATGAGCAACTTGTTATCGATCCCGAACACCCCTACCTTCGACTTGATGAACGAATCATATCCCGAAATGTGACGTCCGTGAAAGAGGCTGTGATGAATCGTCTGCGAACTCTGATGCTTCAAATTTCAAAGCAAAATGCTACAGCCACAGCCTCTCAGAATACGACTCATACTCAACCACGGTTAGTCGCCTCTATGGTAGATATGCTGGAATTACCAAGCCTGCAGCCGCAAACAGTGTTCTCCGAAGAGCTTCTTGAATTTACAGAGGAAGAGGTTGTGGATGTCGTGCATCATGACGTGCACGAAGTTCGGGTCAACGAAGAGCTCGACAGATGGCTAACCGATCCAAGCAGACTTCGGGTAGTTAACGCCCAACCTGAATCCATCCTAGCTTATTGGAAACGGCAGCATGACGAGAACAACTACCGCATTTTACCAATCGCTGCACGTGTACTCTTCGCAGTTCCAGCATCTGCGGCACAAATCGAAAGAGACTTTGGGATTACTGGAATGCTTGTGACTACTCACCGAACAAGTATCTCCAAACACAATATCGATATGTGCTCATTTCTCAACAGAAACCGAAGGTTCGTTGATGTTGCAAGCTGCAAGAAACTCTCAGATGCAGAAGTTGAGGAAGCAACTCCAGCGAACGTATTAGTAGCCCTCAGTAGCCAGCAAATTGACACGCCATTCTCTGCTGAGTGGGAACGTGAAATGGCTTCATGCACATTTGATAGCGATTAATATATCAAAATATACATTGCATTGCTTCACGTTATGTGTGTGATCTTCCTGAGTTGGCGGCCATCTTAGTTGTGAATAAATGCTAACGTCGATCAAATAAGAGATGAATTTATCAAGCCCATCTTCATTTGATGCGTGGATGAGCTGCTGTTTTGCTGGTACGTAATTCGCGTTCTCGTAGTAGTGCTCGTTGTTTAACTTTCATGGTGGCCGCCGCTCGGGCTCGAACCAACGCATCGTTATGTTTGTTAGCAGGCTCTGCGGTCAACGTTTCCCTTCGTTGAATTTGTTTCCGATGTTCAGTGGATGCTGGCTTGAGGTGGAGCTTCTCCACCATATCGACAAATTGCGGTGTCATTTTGTGGGCAGGTTTAGATGCCGCTAGAATCTCCGCAATACCGCTGTTAAGTTGTGCAAGTGCCGCCAACACTGATGATCTCTCTTCAACTTCCTTCGATTTAAACGTTTTTTTTTCGTATGGTTTCGTCTTGCTGGTCATCCTTTGATCGTCGGTATGGCGGCTCAGCATTGTGATAGGATGTGCATGGCCTTCCGAGGTCGAAGGTGTAGCGACAACTGATAAATCGGTGTGATTGTCGGTGCGGAACAATGACTTTCCTTCTACAGTAGTGTCTTGCTGGTTTGGCTGAAAATGATTCCCCAATAAATTCTTCAAACTAAGTTGACTGTTTTTTTCTTCGTTGACTTGTTTGAGAACTCGTATTTCCTGTTCAAGTCGCTTAATCTGATTGGCAGTAGCCGCTTGCGTTGCCGTGAGGCGGGACTCGAACTTTGCTTCTAACGACGAAGTATTGGAGGCCATGGTAGACTTTAATTGGTCGTGAAGTTCTTGCTGACTGCGTGTCATCTTGGTTGTTGTCTGCTTTAGTTTTTTTTCAATTTCATTCTGCGACCGTTCTTGAAAAGTCTTCATTGCGTTGTCCAATTTTTTCTGCAGCTTTTGTTGAATGGTATCTTCGTTAACTTTGACTAAATTCACAACTTGGGAGCTGATCCTTTTTTCCTGTTCTCCAAGCTGAATCTCCAAAGTTTGTTGACCAGATTGTGCCTCATTGGCGGCGGCTCGTTTTGCTGCTTCAAGCTTCGCATTAAGGCGCTTCTCAATCCAATTCGATTGAAGATCTACCGCAGATTCAAAGTCGTCTTGAATCTTTCTTAGTGCTGAAAGCAATCTTTCCTCACATGCTGACGAATGTGCTGTGTTATTTGAATTAATTGCTGTTTCCATTGTTGACAGAGCACCGTTGACTTTGTTTTCCAATTTATGAGCAACTGAACCAATGGCTGCAGCGATATTAGCATCAGATTGTCCATGAACACCTTTTTCGAGATCCTTCAAGCGCCTATCGATCTCGGTGGCGAGCATAGCACTCTGTTGTTTTACAGATTCCTCATAGTACTTGTGAGTATCATCGAGGTACTCACGAATATGGCGGCTGAGACGATTTTCCGTGTCAGTAGCAGCATGAATGACATGGTCGTGGGTATATTTGACGATCTCAATCATTTTCTCCTCGCTACGTACTTGGGAATCCTGAATAGCCTTGCTCACTTCAGCTGCAAAGTTTGGGCTGCTGATCACGACGTCTTCATGAAGTAAAATCTGTTGCGATCGCTGAAAATGACTTGATAGAATGCCAGTGTCTTCGCGGTAGCTCCTGCTAACAACGTCCGCCCTCTCCGACAAAGTCTCTCCTTCCACGTCTCCGTGCACTACAATGGCTGTCGACGGCAGGATATATTCCATCTGAAACAAGACAAAACGTAATGGGTTCTAGACAAGCGAAGCAGTCCTGTAGTTATAAACAACTCTCTGTTATATCCGCAGTCCTCGTGAGATCCTCCTTCCTGTTTCAAACCACTTAATGGTTTGTTGAAAACGCGCTCTTGGTTTGGAGTTTCAAAAACGAAACGATTTCAAACCACGAAACGCTTTCAAACCAGGTTTGCTCGTAATTTTGGTTTGGTTCGAAAAGGCCCAGGTTTGGTTTGGTTTGGTTTGTTCAGGGTGTGGGAATCCTATCTCGCTGATAAAACATCCGGCAGTAAACGTTGATCGCGTGAGTTTTTATCGTTCAATTGCGCTAGCGTGACTAAACTTTTTTTTTTAGTAGTAATGGTGCGGTATATTGTGTTACCAGTCTCGGTAGACCTGAACTCTAATATCCATTCCAGACTGGGTATTCCCAATCCAGTTCTTTCTCTAGACTCCTTCCTCTTATTACATCCCCGGTATGCCCCCCGCCGTCGAGAGCCAATGTCCCACGTCCTCTTGTAACCGAGTCTCCAGACTTCGAGCAATGTCTTGCCGTTCCGCTACGTATGCGGCCTCTAGAACAGAGCTCCTGCAGTGATCCATCGCATAATTCGCTAACCAGTCTGCCGTTTTGTTGAATTGCCTGTAATGATGTCTCCAGCTCCTCACTTCGCTGACATCCGCCAATCTTAACGCTGTTCTATACCAGTGTTGCAAGTGCTTCGCCTTGGGCCCTATCCTGCTGACCATCATTCTCAATATTAGTGCACTGTCCCCAACCACGTGCATCCGCCAGCCCTGTGACTGAGCATGCGCCAGCAATCGTTGCAGCCCAATAAATTCAGCAATGTTGTTGGTGACGCGTCGCGATCCAAGAGCTGTCGCCGCCGCCCACAATATGCTTGCCTCTCCTGAGTGTAGATCTACTTCGACGATGACGCTGCCACTGCCCGCGCGTCCGGGATTGCCTCGTGACCCACCATCAAAGAAACCGATTCGACACACTTGCTGCCTCTCACCCGAGTCACTCCCCTCCTCCCGCGTCTTCCAGCGCTGGATGACATAACCAGCCACCTTCAGCTTCACAGCGGACTCTGTAGTGAACGGATATAAACCCAGCCTGTATCTACTGAACGCCTCCCTTACTTCCACCTGCAGCCGCCTCACCGCCCCTCTTAGCGTAACTGTGCGCCCGGCAAGCCCGTACTGCCTCTCTACGTTGTATCTCCAGATTGCCGTCAACGTCACCGCACATCCTAAAGACCACATTTCACCCGCCGTGCGGGTCACCTGCTCCCATCTCTCTGTGCAAACCTCCGCGCTTTGTTGAACCAGCCACCTCGGTAGTCGTGGTAGTTGGAATCCAAAGATCGCTTGAATAATTTCCCCTCTGGCCCCCGCCCCGCGAGCTATTTTCCCCACTTTGAGTCCCCAGTTCAGAAGTAAGGTGTCCCAAAACGCCTGCGCTGCCGGGCAGTTCCACGCTAAATGAGCCGTGCCGCCAACATTCTCGTGTTGGCACTCTGGTAATGTGCATTTGTAGCTTCGTTCGCTGCGGTTCCAGATGCGCAGTCTGTTATGCTTCAGGCGCGCTATGTTCTGCGTTTGGTATGCTGTCACCGCCTCCATCTTGTAAATCCTTTCCCACTTCAGCTTCTTCAAAGCCTGCGCCAGTAGCTCATCCGCTTCCCTCAGTTTCTCCTCCGAGGCCGCTAGGGCTGTCCTGACTGCCTGCAAGCCTTTGGTAGTGACGAGTTTCCTATATTCCCGTCGAGATTGTTGCCACCTCCGCTTCCCTGTCCATAGTGGCCTCATCTTCATCAACCATGGATGTGGAACTACTTGTAGTGTCCTCTCCCTCACACCCAGCATTCCTGCCACCGCTCGCTCCAGTGATTGGGCCGTCTCATCTAGCACCACTGTCTGCTCCAGCGTGCTCCACGTGTGCCGTATTGTCGCTCCCTGGGATGCATCAATCCGGAACACATGGTGGTCATCATCTAAGCTGTGGTGCACCGTTAGTATATCTTCTTCCGCCTCTACCATCACCAGCTCTGGGTAAGCCGCTATTAAGCTCAGCCCCGCTTCCCTAAACCAGTGAGCGTTATTGCTAGTCATTGGCAAATCGTGTGCCTGTGGTATTACCATAACTTCACCGCCGGATAGCTGTTCGACTCTCATCAGGTCTGCTACCCGCTTACGCCCGATCCCTCCTACCAGTGATTTGCATGCCGCCCACCCGATCTCGTCCCCCTGCGCATCTAATAGCGTCAGCTCGTTCAGTTTGAGGTGCATGACCGTTTGTGGAACGCATGTGCCCCTCACTTTCCGCCGTTCTGCTACCTGTTGTTGCAACTTCGCTTTGATTCCTTCAGCAAAGGTCAATCGCAGACCCCTTGTCGTCCATCTCGTGGTTAAACCCTTACTGTGCTTCATCTCCGCTCGCAGCAGCTTCATGTTCCCTTCTGGATCATCCTCGCCTTCCCCATGGGTTGCCATTGCCAGCTCCGCCCATGGCCGACCCGTTTCCCGTAGGCTCGACCGCACCACCACCGCCGGCACTGTAGTACTCGGTACGAGGTGTCCTCCACTGCCGCCGTCCCGTCGCTCCAACACTGTACCTGCTAGCTGCCTCAGCCGCGTGGTCGCTAACGCCCAATCTCCGACCACTGCCGCGCTCATGGCGATTAATTCCGCCCTGAGGTTGGGTATGCCAAGCCCGCCTTCCTTAACCGGGCGCTCCGCCACACACGTTTTTATCCATCCCACTGTCGCCACATCCGGCTCAGTAAAACTTGCCTTCCACACAAAATGCCTAATCCTCACGTCCACTCGTTTTACGATCTCGTCTGACGGCCAGGCGTGTCTCGCCACATAGGTGAGCTTGGGGACAATAATGGCATTGGCTATGGAAGCCCTCTGCTGCACCGTATTAGTTTTGGTCTCCGCCAGTGCTAGTCTCACTCTCAGCGCCTCACAGGCCTTTTCCAAGCTTCCTCCGTCGTTGCCTCAGGCCCTGCAATGTGCCCTAGGTATCGCGTCGAGCCCGCAAGTGCGATCGGGCCCTTCGGCGATTCCGTTTGCCTCCCAGCTTCACTGCTATTAACTCCGGTCCTGTTTTTCCGTAGCTGTACGGCTACGCATTTCCCAGATTCAACGTTAGACCCGAGACAGCCGAGAATCGGTTTACCACGGCTATTGCTTCATGCTGCATGCTGCTATGAGCAATGTAGATGGCGGTATCGTCAGCGTAGCCTGCGACCCTGAGCTGGTCCTTCAGCCCTCCCCCCTCCAGATCTACACCTGCTAGTTCCCTGCTGTCCTCCACCTCGTCATAAAGTATATCCACCGCCAGGATGAATAGCAGCGGCGCAAGAGGGCAGCCCTGCCGGATCCCGCTCGTGACCTTGACGCTCCTCGACAGACACCCATTGGCCAAGAACCGCACCGTTGTGTTGTCGTGGATGGCCCGTACTATTTCACAAAATTGATCCGGCAATCCTTTCGCCTGCAGAACCTTCAGCAAGAACTCTCTGCTTAATGAGTCATAAGCTTTCGAAAAGTCAATCAGCAGAGCTTGCGCACTGGCCAACCCTGGGTTACTACTGCATTCCTCTGTGGCTGCCTCCAACAAATCAATGGCCTCATGTATGTTCCGGCCTGGTACAAAGCCAAACTGCGTCGCATGTACCAGCCCAGTGATATGTCTTCGCACTCGCCAAGCCAAGATGCGCGTGAATATCTTGTAGTCCGAGTTGAGCAACGCTATTGGGCGGTAATTGAGAGGATTGTGGCGATCACCCCCTTTAGCTACGCTGGAGATATGGGCTGTCAAAAAACTTGCAGGGACCGCACCGCGTTCCAGACAGTCATTGTACAGCCGAACAAGCACCGGAACCACTGCATTTTTGTGATCCCTGTACCACTCATTGCCCAACTCATCAGGACCACACGTCTTCCCGGCCTTCCCGCCTTTATCGAGGCCATCACCTCCTCCTCCGTTATTCTCTCCACTATATCACTGTGAGCTCCTCTTTCCCACTTTGTGCTGTGTCGGCGGATGAATTCCTGTGTCTCCTCGCCTGCACTCGTAGTCTTGTTGAATATGGGCTCCCAACTATCCGCCAAGATGTCAGCACTCCCCCCGTTTTTCCTGGGGTTGACCTCGTTGGGGCTCCTGAGTGGGGGCATGACCTTGTCTCCGTACTTCATACAAATTCGACTGAAGAAATGCCGCGTGGAGGCCTTCGAGCTCCATGTGCTCTTCTGCACTAGGATCCGCCGCCGCCGTTGCCGTCTGGCATCCTGAACTGTCCGAAGTTGCTCTAGAAGAGTATCTCTGCGGGCACCACTTGAATTCTCGCAGTACCCACATGCCTCTATTCGCTTTTTGAGCCGCCTAATCTTTTGTCGAAAGCTTTGAGTCAACCTCCGTCGTGCAGTGCGCTTCAAGTTTCGGATCTCCGCCGCTATCTCTTTCTTGAACTGATCCCACACCGCTACGGTGTCCGTCGGTTCCAGTGTCTCTAGTCGCTGCCGCAGCAAGTTTAATCGGGTCCCAATTAAGCTGTGTGTTGCAGTTTGCACAAAGTCCGGCACAGGATACAATTTGGGTCTCCTCTGTTGTCTCACCGGTCCTGTCGGCATGTGCAGTTCCAATAGGACCGCCTTGTGATCAGTGTACCAAGGCGCATCCTGAGTTGTGACGCTCCTTACCCATTTTTTCCCGGCCGCCCTCACGTAAAATCTGTCCAACCTTGACGTGGAGACTGCCCCGCTCGCCGCTGTGTGGCGATACGTATGATGAGCATTGGCGAATGCTTCCAATGCTTTGCGTTCTCTTGATTGTGGAGAATTGAAATATCCAGCGTCCACCATCTCAAGCTTATTCACTAGCCCAACCAACTCGTTCGCACCACAATCCTTCTTGGTAATCCCGCCTCTTCTGTCCACCTCGCTGCTAAGCACACAGTTAAAATCCCCACCCAGGATTAATTCCCTGTCCTCCGGGTAGGCGATCTGCTGAAGCTGCTGAAAAAATTGGATCCTGTCCGCCCCGACCGACGGAGCGTAGATGTTGACTAGCAACACCGGTCTTCCTTTCAGCTCAGCAGTAACCATCACTAAATGCGGAGACCACAGATCCTCTCTCCACGCTGCTGTGTCCTTCAGTCCTCCATACGGGTTGACTAATATGGCTACACCGGCTCCCCTGCCGTTGCCCTCCGACCAAAAGGATAAGCCCCCCGCTGTGGTATACCTAAATCCCCACATAGCCGCGTAATTTGTTGCCGCAAGTGCGTGCTCTTCCGCCTTGAGATGTGTCTCTTGTAGAAAGACTACATCACTTACTCCCCTGTCATTCCTCTCCTTTAGCCCCTGCAAATGGGCCCCTAGGTTCTCTAGCTGCATGGCCAGTCCTCTTACATTTGTCGACAATATCCCGAGTGTGAGATCGTCGCGCTGCTGCTGTCTCCTCCCACTACTCGTATCTCGTTTCGCCTCCTTCCGTTTGCAACCCTCCAGCTTCCGGAAGGCCTCTTTCGTCATCCTGCTATGCTCCACCCTCGTGTGTCTCGGGAAGAAGTCCAGTATCCTCGCTTGCTGCCTGGGACCCTCCGCATTTGTGCATAACTTCACCATCACCATATTACAGGTCATCAGTGTCGGGCCCTGACCCATTCCCCTTGTTTGTCTCCCCAGCCATCGACGTTAAGGCGAGCTGTGCTTCCTCCTCCTCGTCCTGACCTAAGGAGTAAATGAGCTCCCGCCCGCTGCACAGTCTGTCCTCCTCACACTGCGCTGGTTGCTCCAAGAGCTTCTGGTTCTCTACAGGTATAGCCGTGTCTGGATGTTTGTTCGACGCTTCTTGCCCCTCTAGAGCTAATTTAGATTGTCGGCGAAGCATTTTGAGCTCATTCCGGGCCGATTTCGAAAGTGTCCAGCTGTCCTGTGGCGTCGAGTCCATCCTAGGAAAGCCAAATTTTTGTAAGATGACCTCCCTCGTGCCATCCAATCTTCGTCTATCCGTTTCGTACTGTTCAAAACGCCCCTCATCGTTGACGACCGATTGGAAGTGGTGCCCCCCGTCCTCTCTCGTACGCAGAACCATCACAAGGGGTAAACCCTTTGACCAGTGTAATCTTGTAGCATGTTCAGCGCCTCGTTTGTTTCCATAGGTCGGACTCGTCCGGAGTCCATCGAGTTCCCGGCGGCATCCCCCTCTCGCACGTACGTGTAGACTTGAAGATATGCTTGCCCATTTACCTGTACCTGGATGACATGCACCGCCTCCCGTACGAAGACTGCCATCGCCTTTAAGTGTGCAGGACGCACCCAGTAGTGATCTGACACCGTGGATCGGACAGATTTGTCCCTCAGGACTGCGTAATGATTCGCTACCGCACACAGCCTCTCTGCTTGTGTCATGTCCCTGTCCTCCCCGTGACCGCAAGCTCTGACCTCCGCGTCAAATTCATCTGGCTGGATCCTAGCCTCAGCCACCAATCCTGCAATCATGCTGTTCACTACCCTCTTCTTCATCTCGTTGACAGCGTCGACCTCCGCTCTTGTCGCCGAGAGTGAGCTCATTGGTCTGTTCTTCCGTGAACCATGCATTGCCCACCACCCGCAGTGACCTGTGGCCGGAACATCCTCCACTCGCCCCCCTATGATGGCCAGCCATGTATCCAGGGGGGCGCCTTCATCTGTCGCTGGCGTCACTTTGGTCAGCCAGAAGTCTTCGTCCTCCTGCAGCCCCTCCTTGCACTCTATGTACGCATCAACCTGAACGTTTGTCGAGGTGGATCCACCCTTCGGTGTCTCTTTGCAGGTGGGAACTGTGTGCTCCGCAATGTGTGTCCCGATTTCAGTCTTATCTTCGTGTTCCTTCTCCTGTACCCCTGGGAACTGTAGGTATTGGTGGATGTACATTTGGGTGGGGAGCTTACCTCCCTCTGGAGCCGTCTGCATCCTAGCTCCGACTGTCTGCGACTGCTCCAAACTCTCGACTTGCCTTCGTATCTTGTTTCCTCGCCCAGCCCATAGAGCCTTTTCTTCACTCGGCCACTCCTCCGGAGCCCGCCGTTTTGGCGAAGAGGAATGACATCTCAGGTTGCCTGTCGATACTTCCTGTGGGTGCTGCTCCTGCTCGTCCATTTGTGCCTTGCTTCCATTCTCACTCCTCGCACGTCGAGCGGTCGAGGCTTTGGCGCCCGATCTCCTTCCTCTACTGCCAGACCGCAGAGACCCTGCAGGTTGGAATTGCCCCACTACACGCTTTGTCGGAGACCGACCTCTAATTGGACTGTTCATCTTGGATGCTGTCCCCAGGTGAAAAGTCCTCGCCGTAATTTTGGCTGGTTCTTTCGTGAGGGGTCCCTGTCGCTCCTCCGGTCGTCCTTCTTCCTCACCCCCGACGTCCATGTCCTCTGACTGATCGACCTTTGTTGGAGACCTCAACTGCTCCCAGTCCGCTGGCAGCTTGGGCCCGTCGGGACTTCTTGAATACACACGTCTCGCTGGCGATCTCGTCCGCTGTCTGCTTAGTTTCTGCTTGCCTCCCGTCGACTCTCCCTCCATGACGCTGGCTGGGGAGCCCAGAAGCGTCCGCAGCTGCTCTAGTGTGCGCGGAATTACCGTCTCCGACCGACCCCACCCTCCCCGCTTCGTTCCAATGGTAGTGTGTCGTTGAGGACCAGCATGTGGGCCTTCCTTGCAAAATTTGGTTGGGTGCTCCGGGGATAAACAACGCCTGCAAGACCAATTTACCCGGACATCGTGGTGCTTGATAACGAGTTCAGCTCCTCCGCATCGGATGATCGACAGGTCCTTCAGCTTTTTCGGGCACGCCTGCGCCTTGATGCTCACTATCCATTGCTTGTCATTCAAACCATAACCGGCCGTGCTCGTGTGACTCATTTCCTGGACGTTCAACTCCAGTTTGGCGGTGAGAATCCAATGGAGATCCTGGGAAGTTACGATGCCACACCTCGCCTCCGCCGTGAGAAAATAGTAGTCCAGTCTGACTACCTCCTTTGAGATTTTCGCTCGTTCCCGCTGTTGTTCGTAATCCACCAAAGTCAGGAGCTTTCCAGCCATCGGAATTTTCCAATTGACCCAGCGAGCCGCCGATTGCTTACCCTTGAACGTGACGGTCACCAAGCGCGATGACATGTCCACTGTTATGCGAGAGATGTCCTGTTTGAACTGATGAACCTCTTGTTTCTGGGCTTCTGCCGCTTCCGCTCCTGCTTGAATGTGGCTCAATATAATCTGCTTCGTTAGTCCCTCGCCGAAGCGCTGCCCCGGAGCTAGATGAGCATATAGGGGGTATTCCAGCGCCAGAAAGATGTCCGTAAACCGCGCTAATTCTCCAGCTGTCATGGATTGGAGCAAAAAGGGTGGTGGCGCAGGTACTTCCAGCTCATGATTGAGAATCGCTAATAGCGCCTGATCCTCCTCTTGGGTCCTCTGCCGGAGTGTTGTCAACGCTACAGCTGGCGCTATACAAAGCTCCCTCAGTTTCATTTGCTCCTGTGAAAGAGCCTTAGAACCATGTGACCCCCTGGAAACCGCTCGAAGATATGATCCTGGATCCATAGGGTTGCTTTCCTCGTGTGGCGCACCACGCGGATCAGGTTCAAAGTGAATGAAGCGCATCCGCATCTCTACTTCACTCTGTGGCAATTTTTCCAATACCATCCATGTTTTCAGGAGACCTGCAAACTTGGTAAGGTGGCTTGAGTTGTTGAGATCCCAATAGCTCTTAATGCCCTTATATTTCTCTTGTTGTGCTGGCGTAGCGACATCCGTCCAGCGACTCCTTAATTCGTGCTCGTTGAATTGCATTCCCTCCCTCAACATTTTGGTCCGGAATGCACGGAACCTCCTTTCAATTGCAAGATCCCTCAGACGCAGAACGGTCTGAAAGATGTAGTGCATAGGGGCATCTTGCTCCAGATAAACGTACAATTGCTTGAAGGCTGCTTTTCCATCTCCTTGTTCCACCTGTCGTGCATTGCCTTCACGTGTCATCTCATTCAGTTTTTTGACTCGTGGTTTGCGTTGTGGGGATAAATTCCCTTGGCCGCGCGCCCCACCCTCGTGCTTTACAGCTGACGCAGTCGTGCCTTCCCCCGCGACCTCTACCATCGCTGCTGCTTTTTTAGCTTTCTTGCCCACCTTGTGCCAGCCCTCGCCATTGTCGCTCTCAGTTACTCGATCACCCAGCGTCACGTCGCTGGGGCTTTCGTGCGTGTGTCCATTGCGACCAGCTTCTCCTGCCTGCTCCTTGGCTTCGCCACCTTCCGCGCTCATGGGCCAGTAAGTGCCGACTCTTCGCCTGTTAGACTTAAAGATTGTATACCTGGGGGTTTCTGGGCCTTCCAACCGCCCCCCCGATGCAACTTGCTGTCGCTACCCTGGTCTTGATCCCGGAGGTCTTGAGCAGGCGCCGCTAAATTGGGAAGTGGCGTGACTAAACTTTGTATGTTATACCGGTTATGGGACGACCACGTTGTCTTCGTTTTCTCCACTTTCGTTCCGACCACGTCACGCCTGTGTCGTTAGCTTCAAGACCAACAAGCCATGCTGACGTTGACGACTCAAGACTTTGCGGACGTGGCCGACATCGTGAGTGATGTCTGGGCGTCGGAGGACAAAACGGAGCAGAAACGACGGCGGCATCGCATCGAAATGGTCAAATTCCGGCAAAACAGGAAAACGAAGCAGCAGAATCTACGTGGCGAGTTCAAGCGCCTTGAGGAACAAGTGAAACAAGCCACAGCTAGTCACAAAGCGCTTGCTGCGAGCAACAGCCCCAAGGTTTTATCGACTGGGCAAGTTTTACGGGAGCTGTTCGTGGAGATTGAAGACTTGCGGATCCAATATAGAGGGCTTTACAAACAGCTTTCGCTCTACAGAAACTTCCATCAAGTGCTTAAGGAAGCTGAAGCCCCCAACGCTCAAGAAGAAGAATCAATCGTCCCTTCAATCGACCTGCACACTGGATGGCGTGTTCGGTTCCCTGGCCGCGAGCCGTCCTTCCATTACCATCCGTTCACACGTGAGGTCTTCGACACTATCATGGACGAGTGCGCAATTTCGCTGATGTCAGCACCGAAGGTGAGTTTGGGTGGGGTATTCCTCGGATGGAACGTTCATCATGCGACTGTGAGTGCGACCAGTGATGATCACTGTCTGGTAGCCAAGTCACAATTCACTAAGAGACTTCACTGTTCTCTTTTCCAAGTGGATGAGGCCATGGTCAACGAGGACAAGAACAACTGGCCAGTGATTGTGACGCCAATGAACTGGGGTGGCGTTTCCGGACACGCAAATGCTCAAGTTCTTCAGGAGTTCGATGAGAATACGTGTGTGTTGGTCCACAATGCCAAAGGGAAGGACCTGAATATCCGCTACATTTGTCTTGTTCAGCGCCATCGATGGACTGAGCAAGAGGGGAAGCGCGCTATCACGTACACGATGAGAATCGCTGACTCGGAGGAGAATAAACGCAACCGGAAAGCTGAAGGGGACGATAGTGACGTGCAGTGGATCACGGAAGGCGGCTCACAGCTCACCATTGTAGAACACGATAGCAGTACGGTTGATGTAGTCTACGACCACTGGGGAGGGTGTGAGAGCGAGCTACATGCGCAGTACCTCTTCGTCCAGTGGGCCAACTACGCACTACGTTGGGAGCAAATGGTGCTTCGATCGAGATTGCTTCCTGCCTAAATTTATATAATGTAAAATAAATATTCGTAACACCGTGTAAAATAATTCTCATCGAATGTGGAATCGGAACCACTATAATCACAAATCAAAACCTTCAGAATTCAATAAGGCAACCAGGAATAACCAGTTAATCAACTTCCTGATGTTTGCTATAGATTGCGTGAATACTTGTACAGCTCTGGAGTGTATAGTTAGTAAGCTAACACAAATACATGACCTCTTAAACACCCGAGTCGTGTAATAGCCTATTACTCGATACCTGCTGTAAGGCTCACGCAAGCAGTGATGGCAAACCCCACAGTAAGCTAAACAATTTCCTCATTCCACATTTCGCGGGCTCACGTCAGTTGACCAGAATACCTTTTGCAAGAGTGACCACGAGCGAGCAACGTAAAAATGACGAAGACACACGCGGATTCCAAGAAAAGGCTGGAGAAGAGGACAGCCAAACTGCAAAGACACCGTACCAACATGGTGGAGTTCCGGAAGAAGAAGAAAGAAAACTATATCTCGTTGCAGACCGAGCACCACCAGCTTCAGCGCATCATGAACCTCAGCATGGAAGTGATGCAGAAGGAAAACTTCGCGATTGGAGTGAACCAGCTTGCAGTTCTACGCGGCCTTATCATGGAGAAAGAAGCGCTTCGAAGGGAGAATATGGCACTTTGTGAGCAAGTCAAGAAGCACAGAAACTTCCACAAAACTCTGACGACCCAAGCTGGAGAAGAAGGCGACACTACTTTTCTTCCAGTGGACAATGACAAAGGCTGGTGGGTCCATTTCGCTAATGCGTCTCCGTCATTCTACTACCATCCATACTCGCCTGAAGAGGTGTTCAGAACCGCTGACCCGCTTGACCCTGAGTTTACTGCGGCACTGCGTCTGGAATCAAAGGTTGGGACCTTTTTAGGATGGAATATCAGTCGTCATTTCTGCTCAGAGACGCTCGTTTCACGTGTTCATTTGAGCAAAAGAGTGTTGTGTTCACTGGATCGAGCGTTCAAAGTCGTTGTGGAGAAAGAGGAAGAGTTGCGCCCTCTGCTCAAGACACCTCCCGGATGGAATTTTACTCAAAGACACGACGTTTCCGCCCAAGTCTTGCAGGAAATTGACCCATTTACACGCGTGATGGCACACGATATCTCCGGCTGTCATAGTGTTCGCTATGTATTCGTAGCACGATCTGCGCAGTGGGAGATTGAGCCAAGCAAGCGCAAAATGGGTGTTAGTATGATGATCATTGATTCAGAAGCTAACAAGCTCAGTCGCGACTCAGCAGAACATGACAATGTCCAGTGGATGACTCAAGGCTGGTCTTACTGCACACTGACGGAAGTAAACGATGGGGTTGTTGATGTTGAGTACCGCCATTGTACTGGATGCTCTAGCGAGGCACACGCTGGTGTGTTGATGGCTCAGTGGGTGCAGTTTTTAGTCCGGTGGGAGCAGATTGCGGTGCGAACGAATTTGATCCGCTGTTAAAGTTCTCCATTGGAACAACTCGAGAGGGTCATTAGTAGAATAATGTCTTCGAATCAATGGGATAATAGATTGCATTTTAAGGGTCAAACAAGAAGAATTTAGTTGGTTAATCTTCATCAGATCAAAGTCAGGGCCATTACGTATTCAAATTCAATGTTCGGGAGGGGGTAGGCTTTTAGCCGCTTTAGATCAACCTGAATCAGCGATAGGCGCGAGTTGTCGAAGGGTAAGAAACAAGAAGACACGTCAGTGTGCATTGCATCACGACAGCAACGCCACAGCCTACGGACGTATCCCATACGGAATTCCCTTATGGCATTCATCTTTAGTTCATTATGTGCTGATACCAGCAGCTGGGCACACTAGTACCGGTAAGATGCTGATTGCTTGATGATGCTAAAATGCCGGTAGTCTAGTGCCAGTCAACATGACAAATTTAAAAGCGTTTTAAACCGTTTTCCTCTCAGTTGCAATCACGTCAAGTGTGTGTCACAATTTTTTTTCCCACTCGTATCGACATGGTTATCGAGCATGAAAACAACGCGAAGCTGGTGGAAGATTGGGCCGCGTTGACTACTGAAGCCTGGACGAAGGAGGTTCAACAGGAATGGAGGAAGAAGCAGCGATGTGCGACGTTGGCTCGCTTTCGAGTCAGCAAGAAGAAGAAGTTCTCGGACATGTGCAACGAGAAGGAGCACTTAGAGCTCCAAGTTAAGCGACGTCTTGCGGCCCTGAACGCTATAGCCAGCAGCGAATTAGACGATACGTCACCCCTCGAGAAGATTCGCAACCAAGTGTGCCTACTTGCACTTGAAAGCGACGCCCTTCGCAACGAAAACCGTGAAATGTACGACAAGCTTCAGGTTCTCAAGCGTACGTGGTCCCTCGTGCAAGAAGCGTTTATGGATGTGAATGGGGTCCAGAATTCTACCCCCTCAAACCTGTACGAAGCCAGCGAGAAGTCCCAGTGGGTGTCCCACCCGCGTCCGGATGAATCTGGTTGGCGTGTTTTCTTCCCCAATTGCGAGCCTTCGTTCTACTTCCACCCATTCACGCGTGAAGAGTTTGAGACGCTTTACCAGACGTCAATGGCTGAGTTACTGGTGAGATGTGAGCACGTCCAACCTGTTGGAAAGCTATTCGGATGGACAGTTCACCACGCACCGTCAGTGGGTGGAATTAAAGACAATTCCCCTGTTGCTTGCGCGAAATTCACCCTGAGAGCTGGATGTTCTCTTCAAACCCTCGATGAACTGGTTCTTCAGTCGGATCTCAAGTGGCTGCCATTGGTGGTGATACCCCCCAGTTGGAATACGAAACACCTGGACACCGTTTCCAGTCAAGTTTTGCAGGAATTCGAGACGGACGCGTATATTATGGTGAATAACATCCCAGGCAACACTCATCTCCGCTACATGCACCTTATTCGGAGAATGCCTCGACGAACTTTAGACGGTAGAGGCTCAATCGCCTTCACGATGGCAATAGTCGACAATAGTGAGAACACAAGAAGTCGAGAAGCTGAGGATCAACGTGATGTTACCTGGGCTAAAGGTGGCTTCAATACGCTCACTATCACAGAAGTGGATGGAAACACTGTGGATGTCAAGTTTGAGTTTAGTGCTGCTTGTCAGGACGAACTCCATGTAGATCAACACTATATCTACTGGGCCCAGTTTGTTTGCCGCTGGTCGGAAAGAGTATTTCCACCAAAGCTTCTGGATTAAGGCATCAGTGCTCAGAGTTTCGAATGAATATCATGCATTTTGTCTACTGTAGTGAACGTCTCTCTTCATCCGAGTGTTAACAACTTGGACGCAGAGACAATTTGTTCCCACTGGACGACGCACTGAGCCCACTGCACCATGAGGAAGTCAGCGTGTTCTTTGTTCTCACATTCTGCCGAGTGCTCATAGACAACATCGATAGCGCAGTTGTCAACCTCAGTCAAGGTAAAGTACGCCCAGCCATCATTGATCCAGTCGACATCTTCTAAGGCTTCTGCGTCATGACTGAATTTGTTGGCCTTGGAGTCATAAATCTTCATACTGAAGCCCATTTTTCGCTTCCCTCCTGCCAGTTCCCACTGAGCTGTTCGTGCGAGAAAAACATAGCGCGTGTTCGTCGTTCCAGGGATATTGTGCACAAGAACTCGACACTGAGGGTCGATCTCCTGCAGAACTTGCGTCGAAACTTTATCGATCTGAGTGTAGCTCCATCCCAGTGGGGTTACCAAAATCGGACGTAGCTCTCTTTCATGGACGATCGAAGCTTGGAGTGCAGTGTCAATCGAGCAGTGGACACGCTTTGTGTACCGCACTCGTGACGATATTTTCTTTCCCCATAACTCAGTAGGGTAGATCACCTCACGATGCATAATCCACCCGAGAAATGTACCAGTCATCGAGGAAGACGAAAGCTCAGGCACAAAATCAGCATCAAGAGGGTTCGGAGCACCACTGATTTCTTCCGGTGTCAACGGTTGGAAGAAGAACGACGAAGCTCCATCGACAAAGCGGACCCGCCATCCCAGTTCGTTATCGGACGATATAAGAGGGCTTTCTTGTTGGTTGTCATTGTCCAGAATGCTCCTGAAAGTTTGGTGGTCTTGGATTCGGTTGCTGAGAGCGACGTTTTGGGCTCGGAGCGCTTCCTTCTCCAAAATTACCTCCCGCAGAAGACGCGCTAGGCCTTGGTAAGAGGGGTTTAGGCCACGGGACAGATCATGTTGGATGAGAGCCACGCGCAGCTTCATTGTGCGCTCAAGACGTTTGTGTTCCTCTCGCAGAACACCGTCCCGCTTCTTTTTCCGTAGACGAAATTCCACCATTTTATCGCGGTGTTTGTTTAGCTTCACACGTCGGTCGTCAACCAGTTCAGTCATCGTCGTGGAAGGCGTCTACGTTGATAAGTAGAGACTTAAGGTGACGTGAGCCGTAAAAAATTGGAAATGAAAGTCAGTCTTATTAATACCAGCGTTTACTCACGCAATCCCGATGTACACATACAGCTGTTCTTGACATATAAAGTTATACTAGCGTTTACTCACGCAATCACGATGTACACATACAGAAAACTCAGCTGTTCTTGAATAACTGGCTCTGCCACTACATTGCATACTTATAGTGAAAACGCCAGTTCACAATGACTGGTAAGGAAGGAAATTGAAGTTGATTAACTGGTTATTCCTGGTTGCTACTACTTGGCTTGGCTATTGAATTCTGCAAATTTGATTCATGCGTTTTCGTAAGACAAATCTTGTGTTTTGGCAGGGTGCGTCCGACACTAGGTCTTACTTTTGGCCATCAACGAGAACTGATTATCTTTTGTTTGTCTTGTTTTTACTATTCGCATACTTAAGGTTATATACATTATCTCAACCACAACTTTTGTTGAGCCAAAAGTACGACACGGTGTCGTACTTCTTTGTCATTGGCCAAAAAGAGTTTTCTTGAGGTCCTCCCCTTTCTCCGCCACTCGTCTTCTAAAGCCCCACCAGCCACCAACGCTGCCTTGACTCGAGATGCTTCACATCGTAACAGCAACACAGAGCTTACTTTATCCCGTGCTAACCCACTCGCCCACGATGAGCGAGTACTTCGTGCTGAGAATGGGAGAAACGTGTGCACTTCTTCTCGAACTCAGACCGTGTATCGATATCCGTGGTATCGCAGCATGGCTTCGTGCTACACAGCCCGACGGCGAGCGCTTCTTTGATGATAATGGTGGTCTAAATGTCAATGTGTTCTCATGGTGGTATAATAGTCAGTATGTACTCAAGTTCAGGCTACAGTTTTTGCTCTTCCTGAGTCTTTGGCCCCTCGATTTGCTAAGCTACGGGAACAAAAAGGGATTTACGGGACTGGTAAAACGCAGCAGCAGTTCAAGGATACAATGCGAGACCGTTAGCCACGCTCGGATGCGGTCTGTCCTCAGAGTTATTCACCGACAACTATTATTCACTTTTGGCCAAGTGATGGCAAACTGCACACACTTCCAGAAATCTTTGAGTTTCCGAGCACAGATGTACTGCACGCTTGGTACCTGTGGTGGTTCGGGAACGAAGTCGAAGGCCAGCCCCCATACAAGTCAGTATCAACGCATGACCTGGCGGCACGAAAAAAGCGTCAAACGTACTCAGAATGGCGCATGATGATGGAGCTGCAATTGAGAGAGATACCGGCGCTTTACCTTCCTCCTCAATGACTGAGCAGCAGGCGGCAATGTCTGCGTCACCGGTGTCATCAGCCTGCCGCTCAGCTTCTCAAACAGTTCCCACCTACCACGCAGTTGAAAGTCATGACTATGCTTCGTCTAGCTCATCAAGCAGCACACACAAACAACCAAAACGCACACATTAGAGTATAGACCTAGGAAGAAGAGGATGGAAGACTAAACGCACTTACTTGTAACTTCGTTCACTGCGTCTGCTTGTACTTCACCGTCTAAGCTGTGCTTGGCCTTTTGACGAAATCACAACCCACCGTTTCTTTGTCGTCTGACTGTCTTACGAAGGCTCGACACAAGTGATTGTGATTGTGAATTGTTTGAATGGGATATCGAATTTTTGAATGCTAATCATATCATCTGGAAAGTAAGTCGCCGGAGGGACTCGAACGCCTACCAAGTGCGTATCTTTGTGGTGCGTACACCAGTTGACCACCAGGAGGCCCTTCACAATGACTGGTAAGCAGCTAGCCAACATTCTTAAGCATATACCGAATTTGAGATCTCCTACTTCAGACCCAATATTTTTAAAGTTGTATTGTTGCAAAATACACAAGATCTGTACACGTACCGATTGGGCCTCATTGTGAAGGGCCTCCTGGTGGCCCACTGGTGTACGCACCACAAAGCTACGCACTTGGCAGGCGTTCGAGTCCCTCCGGGGAATTATTTCCAGATGATATGATTAGCATTCGAAAATTCAATATCCCATTCAAACAATTCACAATCACAATCAAAACCTTCACTAGTCAAGCCAACCAGTAATAACCAGTTAATCAACTTCAATTTCCTGTACACGTAGCGACGCATCTCTATCACGTATTATTTAAACAAAACAATTTAAGGGTTCTTCTTCGGGAACTACGAAGTTTTCTATGTCGTGACAGCATGGCGCACTACGGGCACTTCTGCCAGCAACCGTCGTAGCAGCTCCCAATGAGGTTCACTGTCGGAGAGCTTTGTTTCAGCCTCTAAGTTATCAGTAGGCTCAATGGATACCATTTCTTGGGAGGCTTGGCAGTGTCAGAAATACGGGTTCTCCGTTTCCGTTGGCCGAGCGTGGGGGGAGTGCGCGCCATTGTGAATTTCTTGCAATGAGCTGGTGGATAGTTACAGTTTAGCATTTTTTGTACTCTGAATTAGGAGATCTAGACTTGTGCGCTGTTCCATTCTCGATATGTGATTAGTTGGAGGGCAGTCTGAATTAGGAGATCTCAAATACGGTAATCTAACTTACTTCGTCTTTTGACGGCCACTACAAACTTCTTCTTATCCTCCTTTCTTTTACACTACCCACGCTACCCACCAGAGATTATGAGCTCATTACAAACCTCAAGCGGCGACTTCCCACGACTCATCGACGCCGAGAACTTCGACGTGTGGAAGGCTCGCGTGTGCGCAGCACTCGACGGCAAGCACCTGCTTGGCTACGTGAAGCAGCTCGAGTACGATGGTGTGTCAGAAGAAGAGAGTGAAGACAGCACTAGCGGCATGTCCGACGACGACGACCCTCCAGCCAAGGGCACCAAGGTCGCTGAAGTCGACTCTGACGCTGTGGACTACGATGAGAGCGATGACGAGCTAAAGCCGCCCTCGGACTCTTATGATGACTCTGGAGCCAGCTCAGATGGATCAATCAAGCGCAAGGACCATCCAGCCGTCCGGCCGTTCAACTCGCGTGAAGCTCGCCGAGCAAGCAGCACCCGAAGAAAGAGAAGCCTCGGCCTCTTAGCCAGCACGAGCGCCGTCTCCAAGAAGCCAAGACCAAAGCCTTCTTGATGAAGACGATGGACAACATGCACGTGCGGCTGGTCAAGAATGTCACGAGATTTTCAACTTCATCTGCGAGAAGTACGAGGGAGCAGCCTTTCACGGTGACCCGTACTTCATCCAACACTACTTGGTGGAGATCAAGTATGAGGAAGGATCCGACTTGACTTAATTCTTTCACAAACTTGAGAACGCGATAAAAGCCGCGTCAGAAGCCACCGAGTCGGTGATGACCGAGGAAAAGAAGTCTATCTACCTGTTCCATTGGATACCTAAGTCATGGAAGGATGATCTCCGCATTGGAAGGGCCAACGGAAGTATATTCTGTATGAAGATCTCAAGCAGACTATCGAAGGCAAGGTTCGCGACCTCCAAGCTCAGGAGCGCTACACCTTGGCCAAGGGTACCCAGACTGGGTGAGCGAGCTCTTGTGGCAACTGGGCCTTCTGCATCGCATGCTCCAGAGCGCGACAATGCCGATACTGCTCGTATTGTGATCGCCCACGCCACAACTTTCGCCAGTGCCGCGGTCTACAAAAAGACCTGCGTGATGGACCAGTGGAGGCGGTACTCCCTGACAATTTTGCTTTCAAGGGTAACTCCAAGCGCGATCATCATCCGTATTGGGACTCAAACTACGGTAACAACTGGCGCAGCTACAAGGGAAACAACAACCGAGAATCCAAGGGCACACAACGTGGCAACAACAACAAACACGGAACCGTGGCAAACAACGTGGTCAAGAGCGCTACAAGAACCGCCCTCTCGAGTCAGACAACGACGACGTTGATGACAACGACAGTGATTCTGTCAACCGTAAGGTGTCTCGCCAAGGACGTCGTGATACCGGTCCCATTGCTGTCGCTACCACATTCAATCCCCAGTTTAGCCTTACCGCTCAAGCCAAGGTTGAACTTGACCCCACCTGGACGATCGACCCTGGCTGCACACGCCATGCGTCCCATGACTCCAGTGGTTTACTGGCATCACCACTAGTAGTGGATCGATCACAGTTAGTGGAAACAACCAGATCCCCATTGAAGGCATTGAACGGGTCAAACTGCAAGTCTCTGACTCCAACGGACATGCAGAAGCTTATCCTTCATGGTGTCCTGTACGCTCCCCAGCTCCAATTCAGCCTGCTTTCAATTCTAGCAGCGGTGAAGCATGATTTCGCTTCAGCTTTGACCGTTCGAAGACGGATTTCTTCCGTGTTGCATGCACGTTAGCGAAGTCACACCGCTCCCTATTTTACTCTAATAGAGTTTTGAGTTGTTAAACGTGCTACATCGCCTTTGTCAAAAGTCCATTTAGATATCTGTGGTCCACTACCTGTGTCTAGTCTTAGAGCGTTGTCCAAATGAAAAAGAGATCACTTTTCTTACCGATGACTTTTTTGGCACAACGATAAAAGTCAGCGACACAAGTCGTCTCCTTGTCCATGTCCAGGATATGTCGATGCGATGACTTATTCGAAATGACCTGCGCAGCGGCATCAAAGAAAAATGCTATTCGGTAGGGTTTCCTTTTTGGCAATCATTGCGCGCTACACGATGAAGTACGTAGCCGCTGTTCCGCACCCGCGCCGAGCCAGAAGGCGCTGAAGTTTGGCACACGCTACGGCATCTGAGCAAGAGCAGCGTGAAGAAATGAATCATAAACCTGCAGTCGTCAACCCCGTTCACGTGGCAAGTGTGACGACGCCGCCCTCGTCTCTTGGATTTGTCATCGTACTACACACAGTACGAAAAAGATCACGACTCCAACACCAGCACACCCAACAGCGACCAAGTAGACACTCAACTACAGAGCTCTGTTGACTAGGAGCCACCACGCAAGAGAGATAGGCGCGCGACCCGCAGTTTGACGTCTTCATCTCCCACCACGACAGCCAAGGCGGAATCGTCGGAAGCTACTCCATCTACAGCTGCAAGGAAACCGCCAAACGCGACAACGCGCAAGACAGGCAAGACAAAGACGGCATGGATGCGTAAGTCCTCTGCAGCTGCTGTGAACAAGACGTTTTCGGCAACGAAGAATACCTCAACTAAGGCCTCAAAGACGAACGGCACTAAGGTGAAAACAGAGAGCAAGAGGACTGGTGATGAAGGTGCATCCGAAAAGACCGATACCGAAGAAAGCAAGAATACGAAGTGGACTATCCAGTTGACGGCGAATTGACGATGACTATCGATGAAGCTGCCTCGAAGCAGCAGGCCACAAGTGATGCATTAATAAACAGCATTGCGGGCTTGCAGCAGGTGACTGCTAGACTACAAGTGAAATGACCAAGTGACCCGATATGGACTAATTATTGCTCACACTGGGATGCAACGTCTACTGTTTCATCCAGTCTACTCGCATTTACCGCCGCTTTTACTCATGATCGTTTTGGTAGAAGCGTCGTGCATATGCATTTCTTTTTGCTGTTGCTAAATCAACTTCAGCCTGCGTTCGATCGCAGCTCTGGTTAAAAGCTTCCATTACACGCCTTGAAACTAGCATGTCCCTCTTGCGCTGCCCCTCGCTGCGTTTCTTTTCCTTGAACTGCTTGTCACCAATGTCAATCAGTAGATTGTGTAAAACAGCAGCAGCACATATCATGCGAGCGCTCGTGGTGTGCTTCTTTCGATCATTCACTCCATGTAAGACCTTGAATCGTGTCTTCAGTTTATCGAAGACACATTCTACAAGTATGCGGGTTTCGGATAGATGATAATTGTAGCTGTAGAACAACAATCGACAAAAGCGAAGGATTAGTGCCAACATTTCACCAAAGAAAAGTAAACTTGCCATCGCTGTTCTTTTGTCAGACACGTACTACCACGCTCGTCAAATGGCACCATCAGGAATGGCCACAGTTTAAATCCCGAATCACCTAGCCAATTTATACCAGCTGTGCATAGTTTTCTTGCATGCGCACCAATAACAGCAGTTTGGTTCGAATTGCTACCACTAAATACCCCTATGTAGCGGAGTTTTTAGCGATAGTCAATTGTAGGTATGATGGCACTCTTGTCATACTGTAGAAACCCTAAACAAAAGCAGAATTTAGTCCGGGAAAAATACAGTTTGACTCTGCCTACCATAAAGTCTTTAGGCCTTCGCATTCTTATGAGAGTTCCATCAAAAATGCAAGCCACGTCTGGAAAATTAGCTTCTCGAGCAACGAAGCCACCAGCTAGCTAGCTCCATTCATCGCTCGCGTTTGGTGAGGGGAAATATATTACATCGTCCATCATTTCGTAGAGAAGCTTCTCCAACTTTATAATGTAACGACTAGCAACAGAACGTGACATACCCAGTTGTGCTGCTGCACCACCAATACCGTCACCATTTTGGCTACACCCATTGCCATAATATGTCAGTAGGACGGCAAGGCCATGGTCAAAACTGTACTGCGAGTTCTTTCCCGGTACCCCGAACTTCTTGTAGAACAAGGGCTCCAAATGCAAGCAAAGAGCATCAAACGACTCGGGCGAGCACCGCAACGTTTTACGATACGCCTTAGGCAATCTCTGTGTCTTCAACTTAGAGTAGAAACCGGATCGAATAGCTATTTTCTCTCCTGGCGGTGCCCGCAGCGATCTCCAGTCCATGCAACCAAAGGCAGCTCCCACTACGATGAACACCATGAACACACAAAGTATCGCGTCGTCTTTCATGTCTTGGGCATCATCATCGCACAGAGCATCGTCCATATTATCGTCTATCCCGAGGGGCACAACAACACCAAGCTGATTGAAAGCCTCCACCTCTGATGCATCGGCGTCCACGTCCGTAGCATCCGCACAAGCAGTCTCCGCAGCATCCGCCATGTCAATATCGCCCTCCAGAGCGTCCTCACCCGTGCCGGACACGCGTTTCTCACCGCTGTCTTCCATCTTTAAATTTACTTGACCGCCAAAAGTCGTCACGACTTCAGAAAAGTTAGTGCTGGACCAACATCTTTTGGCCAACATAAAAGTTCGCCTCCGCCTTTTTTAGGATGC
Organism: Phytophthora colocasiae; assembly: GCA_018806915.1. Lineage (NCBI taxonomy): Eukaryota > Oomycota > Peronosporomycetes > Peronosporales > Peronosporaceae > Phytophthora > Phytophthora colocasiae. The sequence goes on from JAGKQI010000045.1 coordinate 979,179, forward strand.
AAAAAGTCGGGCGAAAAAAGTAATCTCTTTTTAATTGGACAACGCTCTTACTGGTTGTCGTTACTTCTTGATCTTCATCGATGACTTTTCTCGATTCATGTTCACTTATGCAATTAAGAACCGTAGCGAGTTGAACGACTGCTACGAAGACTTTGCCCGGAACATCTTTAGACAAGATATCTCTGTCGTTGTGTACACGTTCAGTGCTGAAGACGATAAGTCTCAAGGAAATTTTGAGATTCAACGGCTCCAAGCAGATAATACGAAAGAGTACAAGAAACTGGGTCGAATCATCTTTAAAAAGTTTGGGACTGATGCACAATCCACCAACGCATACACTCCTCAGCAGAATGGAGTTGCAGAACGTCGCATGCGTACTATCATGGAGCGTGTCCGATCCCTTCTACTTGACGGCAAACTTCCCAAGCAATTGTGGGCCGAGTGTGTCTATCACGTGACAACTCTCATCAACAAGACGCCTAGCTCTAAGACGGGCGGTCGAACCCCGTACGAGCTTTGGTACAACCGATTCTCACCGATGCAATACATCAAAGTCTTTGGATGTAGTGGATATGTCCACATCACGGAGCAATACCGAGACAAACTCGACGCTAGAGCCCGTTTGTGCATGTATCTCGGTGTACCTGACCCACAAGAAAGGATATCGTCTGATGGATATTAACACACATGCCATTGTGTATAGTCGTGGTGTAGTTTTTAAGAGGACGAATTTCCCCCTCTCACAGGCCTGACGTCTACACCAGAGCCCACCCAACCCACCAACAGGCAGCAACTGCTGCCGAACCTGCCCCTGTATGCGTCATCTGCACTTACTTTTATACCAGCACAAGAGCTTGAAACTGAACCTGTATCAGAACCAGTGACGATATCATTACCCACTACAGGTCCTGCAACGGGAACCGTACCAGGTACAGCCAACAAACGGGTACTGCGCTATTGATCGAACAGCCATCCAATACTCATTTGTAATGGAGACGGACTCTGATCCTCCGCACGCTCCAGTTCCTAAGCGACCCCGCCCCACTGCGTAAGCCACTGACGCACGAATCAACACTGAGGCAGCCTGTGACGTAACCCTCAACTCTGAGGAAGACATCTACGAACAGGAGCAACATCAGCATTTACTGTACACATTACTTGCTATTCGGTATGTGCCAGAGCCCACTATGTATCGGGAAGCAATGAAGTCTTCCCATAGTAACCAGAGGTATTCAGCAGCTAAATTGGAATACAAGTCCCTAATGGACAATAACACTTGGTAACCCCTCTTAAAGGGAGCAAGATTTTGAGTAGCCGATTCGTTGTGAAGTATACCGGTACTACGAATCAACTACAATGGGATTTTTTCTCCTGTTATCAGAATGGAGGTACTCAGACTACTGCTCACTGTTGCAGCTCTTCTCGACCTTGAAGTCCACCAAATTGATGTCAAAACGGCATTCCTTAATGGCTATTTGGAAAGAAGAGATCTACATGGAAGGTTTCAAAATCCCGGGCAAGGAGCATCTAGTGTGCAAACTTCTTAAGAGCTTATACGGGTTAAAACAAGCACCCCGTGTCTGGTACCAAACCATGTCTGCCTTTCTAGAGAGCCTTGGGTTTCTGAAACTCATTAAAGATCGATGTGTCTCTCGACGCACAGTTGACAACGTCACTTGTTATATTGCAGTGTACGTTGACGATTTACTGATCATTGCGCCTACACCAGCACTCTTCGGTGAGCTGAAATCAGCCCTGAAAAACGATTCTCCATGTCAGATTTAGGGGAGGTGGTCCATTCAACAACCGAACGATTTTTATCCACCAACACAAGTACGCGAGTCCATGTACCAGGATAAAGCCGTGTTCTATGACGAGGTGCACCGGGTAATTGCCGAATGCGTGGCTCCTTTGAACCCGTCCATAGCCCTCGCAAACGAGTCTTTAATATGGATCAGACGGCTATATGTGCATCTACGACGTCAATCACGACGGTGGACCAGGTTGGCACAAGAGTTGTCCCAGCCTAAACAGCCGGATCGGACAGCCAACGCATTACGATGGCGATTTTGGTACGTGCAGATGGTTTGGTGCTGCCACCGCACTTCGTGTTCAAGTGCCAGTCTGGGGGAGGTCGAAAAAGAGGTAATGGAGTACGCAACGAAGGTCATTGACCGCTTTAGCGACTACATTCCGTACCCTATAGCAACACCAGCAGAACGGAACTCCAAACTCTCCGTAAGCAGCCAGCCTAGCAGTGAGCGAGAGAAAAATGCGATGAAATCAATTCCGTATCGCCAAGCAGTAGGCAGTGCCATGTATGTAATGGTTAGGACACGACCCGACATGGCATTCTACATGCGCGAGGCTCAGTCAGTTCCTTGCCAATCCAGGCATGGAACATTGGAAAGCAGTCATTCGTGGAATAAAGTATCTGTTAGGAACGAAAGAATACGGTCTCCTTCTGGGAGTCTCGTCCGACGTTACCTCGGAGAACCTAACCTCGGAGAACCTAGCCGACCAGCTACTTGCCTACAGTGACTCTGACTATGCTAACTGCCACGACACGAGATGCTCCGCCGGTGAATATGTGAATATGCACGCAAGCAGTCCAATCTCATGGCTCTCCCGCAAGCACCACACTGTGGTTTCTCAACTACAGAGACAGAATATATCGCCCTGTGTCACTGCATGCAAGAGATGATTTTCCTCAAACTTCTCCTCAAGGAACTTGGCTTTGCTACAATGCAGGCTAACATCATTTATGAGGACAACCAAAGCTGGATCAAAATCTGCTACTTCCCCGAACTTCACGGACGATCAAAGCATATACCGTAATACTCAACTTCTATCCGACACAATCTTATATCCGACAAATCATTTTGACCTGTAATATCGTGCAAATTCCGTGACTACGTTTTATAGACTGACTAGCTAATATTCTGCCTCGTGACGGCAATTTGTAGGTCAACAACTGGCTGCGGCCAGCTCATCGACAACCCACTGCATTTATCGCCAGCAATGGAACGCGGCAATCTTTCTCACGCTGCCCAACTCCGTCTTCACATTCTTAAGGTGCCTGGAGGCACACAGACGTCTGTCAGCGGACGTCGCTTGAAATGCTCCTTTAAAGCAACGCCTACGGACCCACTGGCTACAGCGCTTGCAGCAGCAGATTTCTGGTGCGGAAATTCAGCGCCACAGACGGAATTAAACCGCCAGAACGAGCTGATGTCGTGCAATGGGTGGCTGGGTCGTGGCCTGATCTGTCGGCTACTACCAGGAGGAAAACCCCATGGTGTATCTGTTTTTGTTAATTCGGAGGTTTGGTTCATGTAAAACAACGAACACCTGGCTTCACAATCGCATGATGAGCGTATTCGTTTAGGCAGGGAGGAATGTGACTGTCGGATAGAAGTTGAGTATTACGGTACACGTACGATACTGTTTCGTACAAGAAATGGTACAGAGGCATGAATTCAACGTCACATACTGCAATACGAAAAAGATGATAGCTGACATCTTCACTAAAGCTTTAGACAAGCACCAGTTCAGAGAACTAAGGGCCAAGCCCAGGGTAAAAAGCCTGAAAGCTGGGTCCGGCCACTCAGTGTAGAATGTGGATGAGGAAGCGTGCAATTAGGATAGACTTAATTTTAATATACTTATTCCAATAAGTATAATTAAATCAAATATAACTAATTTAAACTGCTAAAGAACGTAAAATGAGAACTGTTATTGAATTTGGCCCGAAGCCATTTATGAAGCACCAGTTCAGAGAACTAAGGGCCAAGCCCAGGGTAAAAAGCCTGAAAGCTGGGTCCGGCCACTCAGTGTAGAATGTGGATGAGGAAGCGTGCAATTAGGATAGACTTAATTTTAATATACTTATTCCAATAAGTATAATTAAATCAAATATAACTAATTTAAACTGCTAAAGAACGTAAAATGAGAACTGTTATTGAATTTGGCCCGAAGCCATTTATGGAGCCTCCTAAAACTGTTTAATCTATTTCTAAAGGATCTGCCAACCACACGTTGGCAGAATCTCTGCTTCCGTGTGTAGAGCATTGATTGGTAGAAATCCGTCTATTTCTACCAATAACATGCACAAATGCACGCGAACCACCCAATAATGTGGTCAGCCATTGATGTGTACAGCACACCAAGGTTTGAGGTCCATTTTCAACCTCTAACAGTTATCGCAACTGTTAGTTACAAGTGGTGTAGCCACTTGTACGTGTAATCCCGTTATAGAGAGTGCTTGATGGCGTTGACCACCGTACAAATTGTGCAAACCCAATCCTGGTTCATCGTACTGTCTGTTGCATGCCGTCTCGGGGTTGGTTCAAATCATCGTCAGACATGGTTACACCTTGAACGACCTCTGTGACGCGTTTAGTGGCCTCCAGCAGTCTTCAGGTGGCTTGCTGGCCTCCGTGGCAGCAGCAGCGGCAGTAGGGACAGTCCTTGGTATGGCTTGCGTGCTGGCTGCACGTGCAGCGGCACACGTCCTCTTGCGAGCTTGAAGCTCGGTTGCAGTTGTATTTCTCATTCCACGCCTGCGTGAAGCCCTACCTACCGGCTTAGTTCGCATAGTGTTGCCAGAAGTCCTACCGGAGCGTGTCCTTGTGGTGTCTAACTTCCCTAACGGGCAAAGTATCGACAGCAACCGCTGGGCTTCCTCTGGCGGTGTTTCAAGACTGAGGAATTCTTAATTATGACCTTTGATAGTTGATATACCTGGCTGTATGCTATAGTATGCTATGAGGCAGGGAGGCTGTTAACCTCTCAACATACTGTTTACCTACCTTTAACATTTAATAACTGGCTCTCAAAGAGCCTGCTAAAGCCGCTATATTGCTGTTTCACTATACGTATAGTCAGCGCCAGTTCCCAATGACTGGTAAGCAGCTAGCCAACATTCTTAAGCATATAATCTAACTTACTTCGTCTTTTGACGGCCACTACAACCTTGTTCTTCTCCTCCATTCTTCTACACTACCCACGCTACCCGCCAGAAGTTTTAATGATGGCGAGAATCGATTGTATGTACATCGTCGATTCTTGACGATGTACTCTGTGTAAGGCTTACTACATGTACACTGTAGTAGGGTTTTAGGGTAGGGTAAAAACTCCTACAGTGTATGTGTGTAAACAGCTACACAACACACGGCGTAGCAATAAGCTTGAAGATATGTATCTATAAATTTAAACGATAATAAAAGAAGGGTGGGGGCGGCGCACGCGCTCACCCCCGCTGACAAAAATTCTACTGTGGAATTACTCATAAGAGCATTCCTGAACCCTTACAGCACCGGAGTGCAAGGGGCCTGCTCCGGCTCATGTCAACGCCCTCATTGAGCAGCGTCAAGCACCAGTCAGGTAAGTATGATTTGGGTTACGGATATGCTCGACAAACCTAAAGTACATTTGAAACCATACGGACAGCTGTCAATTTAAAGCTCAATTCGATAATTAAAAAATAATCGTAAGAGCGTCTTTGCCAGCACTTTTCGTCTGGTTAAGTTAAGTCGCTCCATAACCTGACTGTCCTCCTATTGCTAGTCTGTCTTAACTAGACAATTAAACTTTTACTACCTCCGGGAGGTACTTAAAACAAAAAGTCATCTGGTTAAATCAAGCCGTCTGATCGTCTGATGGATGCCGCGAAGGCGGCAGTACTCAGCGCTTGCGCTGCGGGGATGGCAGCGGGAGCTGTAGCGGCGCTGGCCTCATGTAGAGCCACCCCCCCACCCACCCACCCACCCAGCTCCTGACAGTGACCGAGATTGTGGACATCGACGAATTGCTAGAAGACCCAAATGGAGAGAAGTGGTTCAAAAAAAACATTCGTTGCAGCAGAGTGACTTTCTTCGGCTTGCTAGAATTCTTGCGCTGCCGAAACTTCGAGTTCAGGAATCGCACACACAAAGAGCACAGCTTTGCCAAGAGAGTTGGTGGCATCTTGTATTTTTGATCCGGAACTTATCGTGCCACTGCAGCATCGATGGGTATGAATGAGTCTGTGCTGTTTGAACGGTTGACGAACTAACTGCATTTCTCGTTGACATTTTGGACGAAGTGGTGAAGTTTCCTGATACTTTGACCGACAGGAGGCAAATAGAACATGAATTTAGGCGCAAGCGAGGTACCCTGGGGTGATTGGAGCTGTAGATGGATCGTTATTTCAAATTCAACGACCTGCGATTACGAAGTCTTCTACTGCTACACAGCAATCAACATGCCGGCCATCGTTGACACGGACCTGAAGTTTATAGCGATTGATATGTATCCTGGCTCCTGGTCTGATAAAAGGTGTGGAATTTTGCACCTTCAAGTTGCCTTGTGCGAACAAAAATGCCCATCGAAACACATTTGATCGGTGACTCTGGCTACACACTCTATCCGTGGTTGCTCGCACCTTTTATCGAGCGAGAGGAGGGTGGACGGCTGTCTGCTAGACAGAAACGCTTTAACAAACTTCATTCAAGTACTAGAATGTCAGTGGAGATTACATTTGGGCACTTGAAAGGGCGGTTTTGCAGGTTGAAGACCGCGATGGCTGAAAAAACAGTGCACAAAAGCGTGCCGTATTATTGCCGCAGCAGTTGTCATATCATTTTCATTTTGCTAGGAGATGGTACTGAAATTAATGAAGCTGACGAGCCTACCAACAATGAGTCCAATGATGAACCAGATCCAGTTTCCGCCCGGACAGTCCGAGGATTAGCAATTGCTAAACGGAATGGGATCATGTCACTTGTTCTCGGGTAGATTCTCGCTGACTTTCGTGAACTGGGCTAACATCAACTGCATTGCCTTCGACTGTTGCTGTTGGTGTTCCAGAAGTTGGGCCGTTAGCTGGTTTTGGCGATGTTGGCTTTCGGCAAGCGTCTGCAGCACTTGCTGAGTCATGGTCTCGGCGGTGATTTCACTTGCAGAGGCGACTTCAGATATGCTCTTGGATAGAAGTTTCATCCCTTCGGCGCTTTGCGTCTTGTTCTCTTGCAGAGGCGACTTCAGATATGCTCTTGGATAGAAGTTTCATCCCTTCGGCGCTTTGCGTCTTGTTCTTTTTTGTGGTCGTTGTGTTTCAGACTTTGACGGAGGGATTTGAGTCGTGACCGAGGCACGTTCTGGAGCAGCGAGGTCTTGCGTCGGAGCAGGTGGTCGAACTGATGCGATAAATGGAGTCGAGCTCATTCCATTGGTTTTAGACCATAGGCTATGCATTAGATTGTAGCACGGTGGCTCTTCAGGCGGTGTAGCATTTCATGTCTGGTCGCGAGCGTTGTTGTACGAGTGCCACAATCGCTGCATGTGCTTTTTCTATGAGCAACAAATGATCATTATATGTTAGCGAATACACTTGATCAAACACTAATATGCCGTACCTTATTCTTGCACTGATCCACATCCACCTCCGCGCCCACGGCGGTGCTGACGCTACTAGCCAGTAAACGCCAGCTCTCTTTACACAATTGGTTTGACTTGCCGTTGTCAAAGCGATCTTTTAGCACGATGAAGCGATGGCGCAGGAGAATCTTAATACGAGGCTCTGTCCAGCTAAACGGCACCTTCGTCTTGTTTTTTTTTCGGTGGCCTTCCTCTCTTCGTCCCTCCCAATTTTCCTGCAGAAAGAGCTAGATCTTGGGGGCTTTGCTGGGTCTCAGGTGTTGCACTTGTCGCCGGTAATTTAGGCTGTGCTTGTCCATGAGCACGTGCTGTTGTCACTGAGTGCTTCTCTCTTGTCTTGAACGTTTGGCTCTGCTCGGCGAAGTCTATCTGGTAGCCTTCGTTCAGCGAGGCTGCCTCCACTGGCGAGCTGTACGATTGGGCTAGCCGCTGCGAGTGTGGATCGCACAATGGTTGATCAGTGCTAGAAGGAAACATACCGAGCCCGTCGATGCTTCCATCAGTCATTGCTCGCCATCTAGAAATTTGGGGGAGGGAATCACGATCTGGTTATGTGACGACTTAACAAAGACGGAAAACCTTATCTCATGTGCAAGGATGCTGCCTCTTATTTCCGTGCCCTTGGCGCCTAAAGGTGTTGGTGTGCCAAGAAAACCAAACGGTTGACATCTACGAGCACTGCCAGCATCATTCGCGAGTCCAGGCCCCCTCAAAGCGCGGTCTCACTCCGCAGCGTGTTTTCATCAAGGAGCTCGCGCGCGAGTACCTCATGCCTCAGTGCATTCTGCACGCTTTGGGGCGCAAGTTTAACCTCCGGCCTGCTACGCTACCATCGCTGCGAACGGTGCAAAATGTCGTGCACTACTACTGCCGCAGCCGCCTTGGAGGGAACGACAAGCTCCGGAAGATAATAGAGGCTGTCCGTCGCCTCGCGTTTAGTGGTCGTGAAGGCGAGCATGACGCCTTCACGTTCGCTAACGACTACGACGAGGATGGAGTGCCCATTGTGGGCAATGGATCGGACGCTCGTCCGTTCTTGGTGGGCATGACGACCAAGGCACTTCTCCGCAATGCCGTCCTCGATTCCGGTACGTTTGTGCTGCACATGGGTGCAACGTTTAAGTTGAATGCAGCCGGATATCCGGTCCTCGTGTGCGGCATCACCGATGCTGCGCGAACTTTCCATCTCGTGGCTATATTCATCTCATCGCAGATGCAGGAAGGGCATTTTGTTGCAGCGCTCGTCGCATTGCGACGCATGTATGCGCGTGTGAATGACGATGAGATGAATGTTAAGTACGTCCTTGGGGATGCTGACAAGGCCCAGCGCAACGCGTTTGCTGAAGTATTCGGGGCCGACTGTGACTTTAGCTATCTGATGTGTTTCTACCACGTCGTTGCTAAGCTACGTGAGAAGGCGCGATGCCTCGGTCTAGGGCTCTCGGCGTTAGTCTTTAAAGTGGTCTACGATCTCCACTTCTCTGCCAGTGAGACCGAATACGAGAACCGAAAGACGGCCATGCTGGAGACGTGGGCTGCGCACCCAGACTTGTTGGTCTTCAGCGCCTACGTCAAGGAGCAATGGTTGCAAGGGCACTTCACAAAGTGGCAGTGCTACCACACGCCAACGGGGCTTCGGTGCGCACTTGCCCAGTCTCTCACACTCGGATCGGAGACAGGCTGATCACTCTAATGATTGGATAAAAAAAAACTTTAAAACTATCTCATTGGCTGAAAAATAGCTTGACATGGGTCCCACCTGCTAGGCCATCATTTCCTTTACAATGTCCAAGCTGATAACAACGACGTAGGAATTCCGAGCAACCATGAGCATTTGGACGGGTATGACGGCTATTACCCGCACCCGCACTTCCGCCAGCCAATCTCCGCGGGACCTCTGGCTTCCTATGACTATGAGGATGACGACGACTTCAGCTCGGACTTTGACGCGACATCGACGCAACAACCCCGTTGAGCAGTTTAACCGGGCACTAAAGCGTAACAACCCCGTTGAGCAGTTTAACCGGGCACTAAAGCGTAACAACCCCGTTGAGCAGTTTAAGCGCACTAAAGCGTGACTACACGCGCCACCGGTAGCTCAAGATGGGGCTGCTGCTCGTGCAGCTACTCGATTGCTGCAACCACTGATCCATGGGTCTGCCGAGTTTCTCGCTGAAGCCGACATGCCCTGTGACGCTACGGACGCGTACGACTGGCCTTCGACGCCGCGGTTTGACGTCTTGACGCGCAGCATCATAGACTTTCTTCTCGGGGACGCGGACCCAGAGCTAGTGCACGTCCGAGCAGTTGCTCCTCCCCGGTGTTCATTCCTGAGCTGAATCGCGCGCGTGAAGAGATGGAAATTTACGCTCAGTTTGGGCTGCAGTACGCTCGCATGGAGATTGAAGGTCAACCACGCGCGGGCTGGCCTGTCGATCTGCGCACTGCGTACTGCTCGTGCCGCTACTACCTGAAGATGGGGTATTGCTGCCACCTGCTGTTCGCCCAGCAGTCGCGCATAGTGGTGGATGAAGCTGGCGACGAGGTGCTCGTGAACCGCAAGGGACTCAAGAAGGCTAGTCGTCCCCAGAATGCTGGTCATGCCCTTCAGCGTCTGTGATTCAGAGCAATTGCCATGGCCGCCACCGCGTTGCAACTGTATTGCTCAGTGCGTCGTAGCACATGATGTAGGAGCAGCATCGTCGAATAAAGCAACACCGACGAGATGGCAACGCTCACAATGCATTCTTTCATGTTACCTACAACCAGAACAACCCAAAGTATTAGCTCGTGAAGCAGGACACAGCTTCACGCACCCATATTCACGCACCATTTGTACAACACCAAGTCTTGCCGTGCCACCACGTGTACGAGCCCCGCCAGCCGCCGAGCGCTTCCAACCGTCCGAGCTCTGCCAGCCTCCGAGCCGCTCGTTCCGCCATCCACCCAGTCCTGCCAAGCACCAAGCGCTGTAAGCCACCGATTCCTCCGCGTCCCGCCAGTCACCGATCCCACCGAGGCCGCCGCTGATTCCGTCGGCCCTTGAGCCGAACGCGCTGCTGCCTCCGGCAGCCGAGTCTGCAACGCCCTCTTCCTGTCACGAATGAGAGTCACCGAATAACGACCCGTTGGGGGGAGGGCTAGGGATAAACAATTTGTCGCATGCGTTTCGCGCCACGCCCTGGCCACTGGGCTTTATGGTGTTAATCAGGAATTTTGATGTGTTTATCGTATTTTGTGACGGCGTATCAATAAGCTTGAAGATATGTATCTATAAATTTAAACGATAATAAAAGAAGGGTGGGGGCGGCGCACGCGCTCACCCCCGCTGACAAAAATTCTACTGTGGAATTACTCATAAGAGCATTCCTGAACCCTTACAGCACCGGAGTGCAAGGGGCCTGCTCCGGCTCATGTCAACGCCCTCATTGAGCAGCGTCAAGCACCAGTCAGGTAAGTATGATTTGGGTTACGGATATGCTCGACAAACCTAAAGTACATTTGAAACCATACGGACAGCTGTCAATTTAAAGCTCAATTCGATAATTAAAAAAAAATCCCAACATGGTGTGCAATGAATACGATGTGTGCAAAAGGGAAACAGAGTGTCAAGTATTAGTATTATCCAAGAGTATCAAACTTTCGTGCGCTGTATCACAATAGAGCTCATTCATTTCGGTCTACCTTCCAGCTCTGGATTGGGCAGCTATTTTTCTCGTTGTCGATCATCCTCGTCTAAAAACAGCGCTTGCTGTTAGATGTTTCCTGCTATTTAGGCGTCGTCGTCCTTGCCTCATGCAAGTGTTTTGGTCTGGTAGCATCTAACACGGACATTGCATCTGCTTGCTGAGTTCTACTGGGGTCTTCGGCGATCATGGCAGTTGCAGCCGACTATTCCAACTGGGTGCGCGAGCTCGATGAATACCAGAATGGTGAGGAGCAGTACGACGAACGCCTGGAAGAGAATGAAAAAGGATCTCGCCCCGCATTAAGTTCTCGGTCGATTGCGGACACTAGCCGTAGGATGAAGCCAAGAGTAACCAGCGCCGCTGCAACAGCTTCAATCTCACAGGCCGAAGAACTACAGCAAGAAATGAAGTTACTGAACTGGCATAAACTCGCGAATGAGGCAGCACTCAAGGCTGCTATCATCAAAACGAACAAGATCAAGCAGGAGGACTCTCAATTTGCGAGTGCACTCACTCAAGGGGAGCGAGAAGAACGAGCACAGCGAGCACAGCAAATTATTGAAGAGGAACAGCTCAAGCCTTTGCAGGTGAACACGGAGTTTTTCCGTAACCTCGAAGCCAAAGGTCAACGAGATGAGGCAAAACTCGACGACGACGTCCAACGCCATATCCAGCACCTTCGGAAGCTCAAAGAATCAATGAGTCAACGGGAGGATATGCAGCGGAGGCGACAACAGTATCGCGAGAAGATGCAGGATCTTCAAGCTAGTGGAAGTGGTATGAATCGGTCCAAGACGCTGTCAAAAGGATCAAATCAAGACGATGAACCCAACTCTCCTAACAAACGGGATCGAAGCAATCCCAATAGCGTCTACCACCGTGCAGCAATGGCTGCTGGGGGGAAAGCTGCACTGGATAATGCAAATGTGGTGACAAGTCTGGATAAACTCATGGAACTCGAACAGCGCATTAGGCACTTAGAGGATGCTGGTCTAGCGGTGGATGACCTTGACGAAGCTCGAGATGGAAATACTTCAAGTAGAACAGCAGGTTCCAAGCAGTCCAATGCGGGTGGGCTCCGGTTTGCAAAGCGAAGAGCAACAGGTGGGCTGAACGAGCCCTCAAGAACAGTGTATGCCGTCACGGGTGCCTCCAAAATGCGTTCAAGGGATAAATCAACTGTCTCTTCCTCACGACGAGCACAGGTATCAACAGCAGCAGCGAATGCAAGAAAGCGGGCGCTCAATAGCAGTAACAACGCAGCAACAAGAAACCGGACGAAATCCAAAGCTGACACCTTCCTCACGAGTTTGCCGGAGAACAAGCAACGACAACTACGGCGTATGACGGATCGTGAACGACGGAATTTCCTCAAGAACGAGAAGGCACAGGAGATGAGAGATCAAGCTCGTAAGCAGGATGTTGTCATTGAAGACTGGTTGGAGAAAAAGCGGGCAGCAGCAAACCAACGGAAGGCTGCTACATCTCAAGTACGTGCTGGTGCAGCAGCAAAGGCAGCAGCCGCTGGGACCTCAAGAAACCAAAAGCAGCGATTACCACCACCTCCTCGCGTAAGGGCCCCAGCGGTTGGTGCAGCATCAGGCAAGCGAATCGGAAATTCTCACCTTCAAACTCTCGATGACATCAAGAAGGGCTATACAAAACGAAAAGAGGCCTTTCAACGTCTACCTTCGACTACCAACAGATCCAGTAGTCGATTCAACTCGACCACTACTACTGCTAGTAGACATCAACGCTCGTTTACTCGCAGTGCTGTCGTCGGAGCAAACACTCGACAAAATCCTGGAACGCAACGATATGGCCGAACTACACTACCACCTGCCCGTGCTGCAGTTCCAACTCGGCGTGTTCCACGTGGAAAACCTGCCTCCGGTCCAATTGCAGCACAAATTACCAGTAAGCTGCCACAGATCCAACGAAGCACAACTCTGCCTAGTGCCCTCCCACGAGTTTCTCGACGTCCCGGACCTGTTTTAATCGGTGGCAATAACGCAACATTACCTCGACTATCAACGCAATCCCGTTCTGCACCGATGCCATCTCCCCCAGCCACGCGAAATGCCAATATGCCGACATTTAGTCGACTGCATCGACCTCTGCCGCATAGGTTATGAAATGTAGCCAAATCATAATCAGATGTTGAAGTGTCCGCTTAAGTACGTATGACACGTCAGAATCAGCACCGCTGTCCATTTTCTATTGGCGCAAAGCTTCCGATACAAATAACAGGTATCAAGATGTCCCGCGGGACGGTCGCACGCCCCGCCTAAAACCACACACTCCAAGCGTTTTCCCAGCTCCCCCATGTCGTCGCTGTTGGGCGACGTGGCCTTCGAGGTGGTAGCTGCGGCTTCTCTAGCTGCTGTGGCGTCTGTTGCAGCTCTAGGCGCGCATTGTACTAAACGTCAGCACGGACCTGAGGAATCTCCCGTGCCTGCGCGCAAGAAGCGCCGTCAGAAGAAGAAAAATGCCGCCGCACAGAAACATCCGGTGATCGTAGCCAACGGAGTGGCTGTCCATACGGAACCCGTGATAGCGGAGCTGAAGCGCCGTGCTGCGTCCGAGAAATGGCGCCACAAGATCATCTACACGTTCCTGGACGATCTGGGCCGCGAGACCGTCAACTTAAGCATCGAGGACGTGGATAAAGCGGCCCGTAAAGTTGCCGCAGCGTTGCAGCGCGACGCTCATGTGGTTAAAGGTGACCGTGTGATGCTGTGCTTCCCGCCAGGCTTGGATTTCGCTCTGGCCTTCTGGGGCTGTTTGTACGCTGGCGTTGTGGGCATCCCCGTGTATCCGCCGTACCCAGGGACGTTGGCCAAGGATCTGCCCAAGTTTAACCGACTGGTGGAAGACTCTGGAGCTGCTGTTGTGTTGACAAACACAACGTACCATCTTGCTAGTAAGATGGCTACAGTTAAGGGCTACTTCTCCACGGACAGGACGTCATGGCCTGCCAACTTGAAGTGGATCACTACGGACAGTCTGCCCGACTCACTAGTCGCGCAGTACGATGAGGAGGACGCACTGTCGTTGACGCACAACGATGTGGCGTTCTTCCAGTACAGCTCGGGATCCACGTCAGCTCCAAAGGCTGTCATGATCTCGCACGGCAACTTGAGGGCTCAATTGAAGACATGGGAGAGCATTGAGCCCTCGGACACTATGGTGAGCTGGTTGCCGAGCTACCACGACATGGGACTGGTTGGATTTATCATTACCCCGTGTGTAACGGCGGCGCGATGTGTGAGTATGTCGCCGATCAGCTTCATCAAGGACCCGGCGCTGTGGATGCGCATGGCCAGCAAGTATAAGGCCACGCACGTGTGTGCCCCTAACTTTGGCTATGCTTTGGCAGCGAGAAAGACCAGCGACAAGCAGGCGGCGGTGATGGATCTGAGTACACTCAAGCATACCATTTGCGCGGCTGAGCCTATCCGTCGCGAGTCGCTGGAGGCATTCACATCCAAGTTCCGTGCTTCTGGATTCGACCCTACTACGTTTAACTGCGGCTACGGATTGGCGGAAGTGACGCTGGTGTGTACTGGCCAGGAACCGCCCCAAAAGCCGACGCTGCTGGATGTTAACAAGCAAATGCTCGAGACCCAGCGCAAGGTTGCTGTTGTAAGCTCCAAGAAGGGCAAGCAGCCGCCTGCCAACGGCGTGATGCAGCTCGTAGGTTGTGGTAAGGCTATGCCAACGTTTAACGTGGCGATTGTCGATCCGGATACGAAGAAGCCGCTGGAAGAGCTGCAGGTCGGTGAGATCTGGGTTCAGGGACCGTCAGTGGCCATCGGCTACTGGAACCGCCCCGAGTACACGGAAGAAATGTTCCGCGCGCAAATTGCCGGCGACAAGGGCTCGAAGGACTCGTACCTGCGCACTGGCGACATGGGTTTCCTCCGCAAGGGCGAGCTCTTTGTGACGGGCCGCCTGAAGGACCTGATCATCATTCGTGGTCGTAATGTGTGCCCACAGGATGTTGAGGCTTCGGTGGAGCAGGCTCACGAAAATGTTCGACCAGGCTGTACCGCTGCGTTCTCGATTGAAAAGGGCGACGAGGAAGCGCTTGTTGTGGTCGCAGAGGTCAAGAACGGATCGTCGCAGCAGACGCTAGAGGAGATTTGCCGTGAAATCATCAAAACGGTGCTGTCTGAGCACCAGTTGAAGTGTGAGGCGATTGTGCTGCTCCGCCAGAAGACGATCCCCAAGACTACCAGTGGTAAGATCCAGCGCAGTGCCTCGAAGGCTCATTTCCTGGATAGCACGCTGGTCAAGCCGCTGTTTGAGTACAGATCCAAAGCTGGCACGCCTATTTCATCTACGCCAACGCCGGCTAAGGTTGCGGCTGACAAGGCTAAAACCAACGCCAAGACTTCTGGAGAGCTGAAGACGTCTGATGAGATTCTTGCTTGGCTGCTGGAGCACGTCGCGCAGGAGATGCAAGTACCGACGGCTGGTGATAACGAATCGTCCGGGGCGAACCCTGCTGAGATTGATCCGAACACTCCGTGGGCCATGTTTGGCATGGATTCGGTGGCGATTGTTGGGTTATCGTCTGATCTGGGCGAATTCCTCGGCTGCATCGTTTCTCCTTCCGCATTCTTCCAGTACGACACGCCTTTCAAGCTTGCGAACGCCCCTGGACTGGCATCAGGTGAGCTGGCTGGCGGTGAGGAAGGTGACGAACAAGGTGGTTTGGCCATGCAGTCTGCTTCTACAGTTGAAGAGATTGATTCGAGCTGCTTTGAAATTGAAAACTTCCCAGAGGTGCAGGGACTCTTCGGCCAAATGAAGGAATTCGAGAGTGCGGGATTGCGTGTGCCGTTTCTTGAGACGCTTACACCTGAGAAGCGCCGCATGACGAATTTCAATACGTACAACTACCTTGGAAATGCCTCCAACCCTGAGGTCGCTGCTGCATCAAAGGCGGCAATCGAGGAATACGGCACGACCATGAGTTCTTCACCGATTGTGGGCCAGACGCAGGTGAATGTGGATTTGGAGAAGGCATTGTGCAATTTCTTTAATGCCGAAGCCAGCATTCTCTTCGTTGGTGGCTGGGTTTCCAACGTCACAACTATCGACGCGTTGGTGTCCAAGGGCGACTTGATTCTGTGCGATGCGCTTAATCACGACTCTTGTGTTAGTGGCCAGCGACTCAGTGGAGCCACCATCTTACCATTCCCGCACAATGACACTAAGGCGCTGGAGCGAATGCTGTCGAAGCTGCGTACCAAGTACCGTCGTGTACTGATTGTGATTGAGGGCGTGTACAGCATGGATGGCGACATCCCAGACGTGCATGAGATGATCCGCATCAAGAAGAAGTACAAGGCTCTGCTATTCATTGATGAGGCTCACTCTTTCGGTACGATGGGAGCTACAGGCCGCGGCATCTGTGAGCACGTCAATGCGGACCCGAAGGACATCGATGTACGTATGGGAACGATGAGCAAGGCTCTAGGATCGGTTGGCGGGTTCATCCTTGGCTCGCAGTCGTTGATCAAATACCTCAAGCACTGCGCTGGTGGCTTTGTATTCTCGGTAGGACTCGCTCCTGCTTGCGGCTCGGCTGCCTTGAAGTCTATTCAGCTCATGACGGAAGAACCGTCACGTACTATTACTCTTCAGGAACGCAGCAAGTACTTCTACGACTTGTGCCAGGAGCACAAGATCCCAATGGGCGAGAACACGTTCCGTGGTGCTCCTGTGGTTGTGGTGATGATCGGCAGTACCATCGCGACGGCCAAGGCGTCCGAATTTTTGGCCTTGCACAAGATCAACGTGAAGCCTATTGTGTACCCTGCGGTGGAAGAGGGCAAGTGTCGTCTACGCTTTTTCATCTCAGCGCTGCACACGCCTAAGCAGTTGGAGGATTCCGTCCTAAGTCTCAAGACCTACCTACGTGACGGGTTTACCCAGGCTGCAAACTCCCCAAAGACTACCGCTTCAATTACGAACAAACCAGCGGCTGGTGTCACTAAGTCGACCAAGGACGACGGATTCAAAACGGTCAAGAAGCGCAAGTCCAAAAAGAAAAAGAACTCCAAGACCAAGTCGGCTTCCCCCTAAACAGGGTGAAAAACAACAACAAGTGACTTGCTCATGGACGACTAAATGTGTTTTTGTGCTGCTGCACAGCCGTTATCAACCCACGGAGATGCTCGTACGCTTCGTTTCATGTTTGGACTACAGATTCGATCTCATGTTGTTTATGCCTGTACAGTGCGAAGCAATTCAAGACGATCAAGCTGGTCCTGCAGCAGAACGTTTGATCCGGCTCTGCTTTGGTAGATGCACACGATTGACATGTAGAATCTTTCTGGGGGATAGGAGTGCTCGGATAGACGCGCGTGCATTGAGGCAACAACGTCGGGTGTACATGTATCACGCCGCCCGAGATTCTCATAAGGTGGTCAGCCAAATTTCCAGCGTGTGCTTCAGGTCGAGAACGTCCTCACGTTCGCGCTGGAAGCAACTTGGCGCCTTCAACTCCTCTTTTCGAGGCTCGAAGGCACGCGCTCGCCAGTGCCGTCGTACGGTATCACGTATCAATGTGCTGTACACTGGACTCGAGGTGTCGTCAATGCAGTGGTGCCGTTCGGCCGCGTGCCGTCGAAGCGCTGGAGCCTTCAATTTATGCTTTCTCTCCGGCTTCAAGGTTCGATGGCGACCCATGTCAGCACACCAGCAGCGCCCGCTGGACAGAAAGCCAAGGCCCACAACGTTCTTGAAAAGTCTTCTTGTTGCGGACACATCGCACCGTGACTGAACTCCGAATGTCTGCAGAGATTCGTTTATTCCTGCCGCGATCGCGAGATCACCGCATCGGCGAGATGCGGATCAAATCCGTCGTCGAGGACACTTGACAAGGTGAAGTTCACATGCGACAGTCGCAAAGACCACGGCTTGCCGCAGCCAGTGAACGTTGCAGATCGTCATGGCTAGCAGCAGGCAAGCCAAGAAAAGCTCTGTGCTCCCTCTCGTGATCGATTTGATCTCGCAATGCGAGCGCATGGCAGGGGCCCTGCCGCAGGGCCGAACGCAGCAAGACTCGCCACCGCTGCAGATACACCCGCTCTTATTCGCTGCGTGCATCGAGCCAATGCATCTGCAGTTTTGAAGGCACTGCACTGGCATTTTGGTGGTTGCAAAACTTCATGCTGTGGCTATTAAGCGTGCGTAAGGCTACACACTGTAGTTCGGACTGAAAAGTTCTTTAATTAAATCCGCATGAAACTCAAGCGCTATTTGAATTGACTTCACGAGAGCATCTTCCGGCGTTCGGCAGCACAGCGTACAGCGTGGTGCTCATTGGCGCGTGTACGCCGCGTCGTCCCTCGGGGCCCAGCAATTGGCAGTTCGATGTCGTCGTCATGGCGAATGCCCGGTCCGGTGTTGCAGAGGAAACCGTCCAGAGCAGAGACCATGTCCCGGCTACGTGCGTTCTATGAAGCGCGTCTCTTGGTTTCACGACTGTGGATTGGTCAAAATTGGAATTTACTGCCTCAACTGTCCACGTAGACGAATCCGCGGGGCCTAAGTGGCTACGGCGGACCTCGGATGCGCCAATGACGTCCGCTCGAACCTCAAAGTGGCATTCCGCCTTTTTCCGGGGGCTGGACTCGGAATGCGTTCTTATTTGCACAGCGGTCAGGCGGCGCGCTTGAGCCACTTCGCTAACACCAGCACTCGCCACTTTAGCATTTGGTTCGACGTCCGCACGCGCGCGAATCTCATTGGACGCCAGCACCTAGAAAAACTCAAACCAGCTCCGTGCTGACCTCTAGCTCCGGCCTCTCTGCCCTTGCTCACCTCAGCGCGTTCCACCCCGCGGCGACTACATTTGAAACATCACCACAACTCAATTCACTCTGTTTAACGGAAGTCCACGATGACCACCAAGACCCAATTGGACTTCATCCTGAACCCCGTCGCGGTCGCACCGCTGCCGTCACTACTGCCCAAGACGACGTCGCCTAGCTGGAGCTCGGGCTCACCCAGTTCCGTTTCGGGCTGGAACACTGAGATGTCCCGCAAGCGCAGCTTTGAGCAGCTCCCGACGTTGGATACCTACAAGCGACTCCGTACCATCACGGTGTTGCCATCGATCTTCGTGCCTCCTGCCATGGACACTTGTGCGTTGGCGGCCACGAGCTCCGAGGGTGAGAACTCGGACCTCGACAGCCCCAAGGAAGACTCCACGACCCCATCATCACATAAGAAGAAGACGCGTCTCTGCAAGGAGAAGGGATGCACGAGCTTGGCGGTGTCGCGCCGCAGTTGCGTGCGTCACGGCGGCGGCTCTCGATGCACCTTCGAGGGCTGTACCAACGGTGCCAAGCTGCGTAACCGCTGCTTCCAGCACGGCGGCTCCACTATCTGCCTTGCTGCGGGTTGCAACAGCAAAGCTAAGCGCTACGGCTACTGCTGGTCGCACGGTGGTGGCCGCATCTGCAGTCACGAAGGATGCGTCAAAGTGGCGGCTCAGGGCGGTTCATGCTGGGCACACGGAGGAGGCAATCGCTGCAAACTCGAGGGATGCAGCAAACGCTCGTACCAGAAGTACGGCTACTACTGCAAGGCGCACGCTGCGTACAACGTGTAAGCGTCCGTCATCGCAATGCCTATTTATTTGGATTCGAGTTGAGAGAGTGAGGAACCTAGCCTAGCAGTATCGATGCGAACCTAGCTTCCCGTTAATGTTTACCTTAATAAGCAAGTTCATTGCCATGGAAACTCATAGCGCTTCGATTGCATTTTCCCACAAACAGAGGAATCCTTCTTCTGGAGATCTTCTTGAGTCAGAGAGAATCTCAAGCCAACATTGTTGACGGGGACCAGGACCAACCTACCAGAGACCTCGAAAGCCGTGAATCACTCGTGATTCACGGGGCCATTCAAGTCGTGTCTACGTGTCATACCGGTGTTCATCAGCTGATCCCGTTCGAAGACGGCCAACTCGTCAATCAGACCGCCGTGTTAAACCGCATCAACTTCGTTCACAACCGAGGCCAGCGAAAAAGACACCTCATCTACCTTTTGTTCTCGCCAGCAGCTCTGCATGCGTGCAGAAGAACATGTTGCCGCCAGCGGGGCTTCGCGAGCATGCCACATCCGCACGCGCCACAACCGACTAAGCCCCTCGCCATGACGCGGTGCGCTTGACAGCGTGCGATTGGCGGTGGAGACCACTGACGCCGGGAGGGCCATCACGCAAGGCAGAACCAGGCGCAAGACAAAACCTGAAATCTATTTTCAAAGTCTGACTTCTGTACAAAAAGCGCGGTTAGGTGACCCAAATAGAAGGCCCTTTGAGGCCTTAGAGAGGCGCCTTGACAACCGAAGCGAAGCGGAGGTCTGTCAGGGGACGGCGCGTAGGCCGGAGTAGGTTCCGAAACAAGAACTTACAATCTAATCTGCGCGGGATCCTTGCCCGCCACGAGCGAAGCGAAGTTGGCGGTGCAAACGCCGCGCAACAAGAGGAGCGAAGCGACCCTAACCCCGCAATAGTCCCCCAATAGAGGGCGGTACATTTTTAAGACGATTTGGTTCAGGAATCATCCTCTCTCCCAGGCGCAACCACACATCAACAGTTGATTCAACTTGGCCGCCGAGGTGGCGGGGCCCACATTGCTGCCGTTTGAACAAGGTTACCGGTATCTTCACTAACGTTAGTGAAGCTTCATGTGAATGATGGCAAAAATTCGGCTGAAAGTCCAAGCTAAGCATCGATTTGCAAGCGTCAAACACTGCGACCAAGCTGTTGGTCATCTCAACTCGAGAAACCCCACTTAGTACAACGGACAGAACCTGAGGCACCGGAGTACAACGGACAGAACCTGAGGCACCGGACTCTACAGATCGTTGCCGACGGTGCAAACTTAGACTAATAAAATATGAGCGGTGCAATTCGTCGCCAACGTCTATTCTCTTAGCCAAACTGCACCTTACTGTTAGACAACATCCTGTTGCCGAGCTGAGGACACTTCCATTTACGAGAGCGAAGCTGGCATTTCTTTTCTGGTGCATTGTGAACGTGCACGATTCGTGTTAAACGTAGCAGCTGCCGTCCCGTCGCGGCGCGTCACGACCTGCGTTCGGGCTCTGTGCGTGCCGGCGCTGCAGGTGAGCACAGAGCGAGGCCAAGTTTCATGAGAGCTTCTTGAAGAAGAGGGTCCCCAAGCATTGCTTCAGAGCAATGGGGACCCTCCTCGTTCGACTGGGTAAACACCAGCGGCTTCTCGGTCGACGCGCACAGACTCGACATCAAACGCGCTATATGTATATGTATATGTAGAACGCATGGTGGGGGATGACAAGGCGTGTTGGGTGGCTATTGAAGGCCGTGAATCTTCACCAGCTAAAACGCGCAACCTACGAATCTTCGCTCGCTCTACTGGGGGGAAATGCTGGCATTGCATCAAACTTGAGGCACGAATTGGAGCTGCAAGCCCCAATCTCAAGCCAATCTACACTCGTCTTCAAACGTCAGCTTCAACGCAGCCATTTCAGCAGTGGCAAAGCCATCTGCCCAACGTTGAAGTGAAAAACTCCACCACCAGCGGCACAAACCAGCACAACGGCCGTTTTGCGTGGGTTGCCCAGCGCGACGTCACGCACCCCATCCCCACCGCCTCCGGTGCGTGAGGGAGCGTCACGCCGGACTCCAGCGCTTGGATTGGCCGCAATAGCGGAGCTCTCCATCAGGCCGCCGGCTGGGACGCGTCCATCCTGTAGCGAAGTGTCTTCGCAAGGCCATGTCTGTGCCACAGACCGCAATTCTCTGATTGAAGCAAACGAGTTCGTTCGATTCACTTTCCAACTTGCTTTGATACAGCGAAATCACTACAAAACAATGGACGAAAGCAAGTCAGCACTAGCGTTCATCTTGAACCCGGATTCGCTTCATACGCCCTCACACGGCAGCAGTAGCGCCTCGGTGTCTCCCAGTATGTCCCCACTTCGCAAGACGGACATGGGGATGGCTGACTCGGACAACGACGACTCGGATGTGAGCGAAGACGCCGCGCGCATCTCTGGCCTCCACATCGGCGGTCGCAGCCTTCTCTCGGGCAACGCCATCATGGAGAAGCGCGTGGAGCAGCTACTGGCCAGCGGCAACCACCACGGCAAAATGCGCGTGAGGAAGTCCTCCATCTGTGCCCAGGAGGAATGTCCGCGCGCCGCGGTTTCTCGGGGCCGCTGCGTGCGCCACGGCGGCGGCTCGCGCTGCACGTACCCGAACTGCACTCATGGCGCTCGTCTGTACAACCGCTGCTTTCACCACGGCGGTTGCAAGCTGTGCAAGATCACTGGATGTACCAGCAAGGCCAAGCGCTACGGCTATTGCTGGTCGCACGGCGGCGGCCACATTTGCGACGCGCCTGGTTGCTCTAAAGTGGCGGCACCTGGCGGCTTCTGTTGGGCTCATGGCGGCGGCAACCGCTGCAAGATGGACGGATGCAACCGTCGGTCCTACCAGAAGCACAACTACTTCTGCAAACAGCACAGCGCGACGCAGAGTGGCAAAATTCCGTGAAGAGGGCTGCATCCAGACCATTTTTTTATGAGAGCAGCAGTCTGCAGCATACATGTTGGTTGTTAAGAGATTAAGTTATTAATTACAATTCATTCCGCTAAAGTTTTGTTTGATGATATCCTCCGAGTTCCAGGCACATGTACATGTACGTATGTGCCTAGGTATGTTCCAGTAATTTGGTGTTGAACATCCCGATGTTGCAGTGAACTTGATTTCTGAAGCTTCAGATTGTACAATCGCACCGGAAAACCATCCTGTTGTGGAAGGATTCCGGTTGCAGCACACTGGATGCAATGGTTAGTATGATTGAGGTGATGGAGTGAAGGCTGTGATTGAGGCCGTGGTCATAGAGAGGTGTAAGACAATGAAGTCTGACTGTTGCTCTAACTCTCCGCTGCTATAGGTAGCCTGCAGTGACCATCGGGGCCAAAAGGGGTTTCCCGCTTGGTGCGTTCCCCTTAGTGAACACAACCCCACTGACAAATATATTCCTCACTTTGCCAAACACCTGACACTACACTGTACTAAACTGCCTATCAGCCCTTTCCCGACACACATTCTGGAAGAAAAGCTCGTCGCCGTGCGCCGCTACACTGCCTGATCTTGAAGAATACATGTACCATGGTACCGCAGGATGCGTACAAGTACATGAACTGTAGATAAAAGAAAGCAGCTCTTGCTCACCAACGTTGCTGCCAGCGTACATTTGTCACGTAGAAGTAAAATTTGAGCGGTCATTGAACCCTTTCGTTGACACTCCGAGGTAGTGGCATTTTGAATTGGACACTTGTGTCCACACTGACCAATACAGGGGGTCCACAAGGCCTCCGGTTTTGTTCTGGATTTTTAGTGCCAAAACTGGGGGACCAAATCACATTAAATGTGATTTGGTTCCCGACGCGTAAATTTTACGCGTCGGAATCCGACGCGAAAAATTACAATGAGAATCGCACCTAATGGAGTGGCCAATCGGATTCGAGAACCTGTTATATCGGATTTGGATTCCCTTACAACCCGATCATATCTACTTTCACGGGTAAATTACGTTGTCAAAATAGGGTCTACATTCTCCCCCCAACTTCATCCACCCACAGCAAAAATATATCCAATCGCCGACTTTCACCATGACGTCGTCTACAGTCGACGAACCGGAATCCTCCCAGCGTTTGTCAATGGACTCGCTGCAGATCGACCGGTTTTCACTCGACGACGATGACACCGTCGGGTGGCAATCCAAACCACGGGACGAAAGTCATCTGTTGGAATCCAAAGAGGATGAAGATGCGGTACCATCGTTCCACGAGGAGGCGTGGGCCATCTGGAGCATGGGCTGGCAAGTAAGCGTCACGACCTTCTGTCGCATTTCGCTAAGTACCATTTCCACTGCCTTTTTAGGCAGATTGGGCTCTAGGGAGCTAGCGGCTAGTGCGTTGGCCAATGTGTGGACGGGTGGCGTTCAGATCCTCATCTTTGGCTTCGCAGTGTCAGTCTGTACATTATGTGGTCAAGCTTATGGTGCTAAGAATTACCGTCTTGTGGGCGTGTGGCTGCAACTAGCACTGATTTTCCTTATGCTGCTGGCTGTGCCGGTCATGGTCTCCTTTTTCTATGTGGACAAGATCTTAAGCGTCGTGACGGATGATCGGGAGATTCTGGCACTGGCAGATACGTACGCGAGGCTTCTGGCGCCAAGTGTGCTCCCTCAAGCTATTTACTGTGCGTTGAGGCAGTATTTGCAGGCTCAGGAGATCGTTCGACCTGCTACAATCATTAGTATTGCAAGTGTGGCGGTGTCACTGGGCTCTAACTACGTTTTTATCTACGGTTGTGGACCCATTCCTGGACTTGGATTTATTGGTGCTCCTATTGCACAGAGCGTGTCGTCTATTTTCCAGCCGACAGCTTTGGTAGCCTACGCGTTCTGGTACAAGGGCTACCACAAGAAGACGTGGTTTGGCTTTGATCTTCGCGCGTGTTTGCAATGGGAACGCATGCGCACGTTCGCGTTCCTTTCAGCTGGGATGACGGTCAATCTCGCGCTGGATGAGTGGGTCTATAACGTCATTTCAGCGTTGGCAGGATCACTTGGAGCGTGGAATCTGGCAGCGAACAGCATCCTCTTCAATTTGTGGGGACTCATTTTCGGCGTTTATTGGGGCTTTGGCTTGCCCACTCAAGTGCGAGTGGCGAATTTCCTGGGTGCGAACCGGCCTGTGGCTGCTACACGCACGCTTCAAGTTGGTTTTGTGCTGGGTGGACTGACGGCTTTTGTATCGGCTCTACTTGTGTACGCCTTCCGAGAAGCCCTGGCTCGCTTTTTCACCCACGACCCTACTGTAGTTTCGGCCATTACCAGTACGATGCCGATCTTCTGCACTGCTGTCTTTGTCTCCGGTCTGCACGTGATCATGTCGGCTGTGGTGGAGGCCATGTCACTCGCTACTACACTGGTGATAATTACAACGATCGGATCCTGGGTTGTCATGCTGCCTGCTTCTTACCTCATGGGTCTACAATGGGGAGGTGGACTCCACGGTCTTTGGTTTGGAAGTCTTCTAGGTGAGACTGTCAAGTTCACTCTAATGGCGTTAGCTCTATGGCACATTGACTGGCGCGAGATGGCTCGCCGCGCTGTGATTCAATCGGAAGGTGACGTGTTGACCGAAGAAGAACTGGAGGAGGATATCCTCTTGAGGTCTGAGCTTGTGTTGCCTTCGACGCCTACAATGGCTGGCACAACACCGGTTCTCGCGATTTTGTCGACACCCCCACGAGTGCATCATCACCACCATCACCATGGACTTACGACTGATGGAGACAAGAGGAATCTACTGCGCAGCAATTCCTACGGCTCGGTGAACGCACCTCACAACCTCAATCGTGAGCAGTAGCGCTAACAAAGTTGACGGATAAGGTTACACAATATAACGTCTAATGCATTTTTCTTTAGTTTGAGTCAAGACTCGATGGTCAATCAAGCTTGAAACTGCAGAACAACTTCAACTTACCATTACGAAAATCCTTTCATCTCCTAAAGACACATGATAATGCCGCAAGTTACCTACAGATCCACTATCCAATGATCTATGGATGCTAACATCTCCTTCGAGTGTAGTGCGTGCTCTGTTGACACAGCATATCTATCAAACGACAAATGCGATCGACAGGTTTAGCTCTACGAATCGAGAGCGTGTCTACGCCCACGTCACACGCTGTAGCCGCACGTTTCTTATCCAAGAAGTAGTTTCCGTTCCTTCGAGTATTGATAGAAAGCGAGCGAAACCACTTTCCACGATCACGAAGTTTCTCTAGCTCACATGGGCATTTCCCCACCTTTGGAGATTTCTTTCGACAATGACAGTGCCGGCCCCGAAAACGTCGAAAGTCGTCTTGCAAGTGGATCCTCAGGACTTGCCCGGTTCATGGTTAAAGCTCCAGAGTGCGGATGAAAAGACTTCGCTCCTGGTTAACGGGAACTTCTCCTTGATGAAGGAGGAGGAGGCGGAAGAGCCGCTGCCTACGTTTAACGAGGAATCGTGTGCGATCTGGAACATGGGCTGGCTGGTTAGTGTGACGACGTTCTGTCGGATCTCTCTTACGACCATCTCAACTGCTTTCCTGGGTCATTTGGGGTCGAAAGAGCTTGCTGCCAGCGCGTTGGCGAGTGTTTGGACCAATGGAGTGCAGATGCTCATCTTCGGGTTCGCCATTTCGGTCTGCACGCTCTGTGGCCAAGCGTACGGGGCTAAGAACTACGCTCTTGTCGGCGTGTGGCTCCAATTGGCTCTGATCTTTATCACCTTGCTATCTATCCCAGTGATGATCTCGTTCTTTTACGTGGATATCGTTCTGAGGTTGGTGACTGATGATCTAGAAGTACTGATGCTCGCAGACAGATATGCTCGCTACTTGTCCCCCATTGTTCTACCCCAGGCGATTTACTGTGCTCTTCGACAATATCTTCAGTCACAAGGGATCATGGAACCTCCTGCAGTTATCGGTGTTGCTAGTGTGGGATTATCTCTAATTACCAATTACATCTTCATCTACGGTTGTGGTCCGTTTCCGGCGCTGGGCTTTATCGGAGCACCCATCGCGCAGAGCGTGTCCTCAATCTTTCAGCCGGTGGCACTTGTCGTCTATGGTTTCTGGTACAAAGGCTACCACCGGAAAACGTGGACTGGCTTTGATCTTGCTGAGTGCATGCAATGGGAACGTGTCCGAGCTTTCGCTTCTCTGTCGGTAGGAATGACGATCAACCAGGCATTGGACGAGTGGGTGTACAACGTCATCTCTGCGTTGGCAGGATCGCTCGGCTCCGTTAAGTTAGCATCGAACAGCGTCCTGTTCAGCCTTTGGGGTCTTACATTTGGTATTTACTGGGGGTTTGGCTTGCCCATGCAGGTACGCTCAGCCAATTTCCTAGGGGCAAACCGTCCAGCGGCTGCCAAACAGACACTATACGTGAGTACGCTACTTGGAGGAATCACGACGTTCGTGTGCGCGCTACTGACGTACATGTTCCGAGCACCTATCATCGGATTCTTTACGGAGGATCCAGTCGTGGCTGCGGATATCAACAGTTCAATGCCGATCTTCTGCTTCGCCGTGTTCCTGTCTGGACTACACATCATCATGTCTGCCGTTGTGGAGGCCATGTCGTTAGCAGCGACACTAGTAGCCATCACAACTGCTGGATCGTGGCTCACAATGTTGCCAATGTCCTATTTGCTGGGGATCTCATGGAACTGGGGACTGCACGGACTGTGGTGGGGAGCGGTTTGCGGCGAGACCGTCAAGTTTGGGCTCATGGTGTTCGTGCTGTGGCGCATCGACTGGCGCGAAATGGCTCGACGTGCTGTACGACAGTCCGAACGTGCTGTACCACCAACACCCGACGTGAAGCCATCCAGCCCGACACCAGTACGCACACTCTTCTCCGCGGCGTCACAGCGCGTGCATCACGTACCTCATGACGGAACACCTACAAGGTTCGGCCTTCGGAGGATGAACTCATACGGCTCAACCAGTAGCACCCATACCAGTCCTGTACCGATCCACGCAATAGCAATTTCCCCATGAACGAGGACAATAACATACTACTTCAGTACCAGAAAACAAGTTGAAAGAAGACTTTTACTGAGCACATTGAGCACTTCAACTTAGTTTTAAAAAACGTTTCGACCGTTGCGCTTAAGTCAAAAGCTAATAACGCACCACTCACCGGTTAACTTGATGCGTTTGTACAATGAGCATGTGCTTTCAACTACTTGTTGTTGTTGTTGTTGCCAATCGCTGATACCAAAAGTGCATGTTGAAGTGGTCTTCATTTCATGTGTACCACGCAACCTTAAGCTGATCTATGTCGTGTGTACCACACAAATTTAAAGGTGTACTGTTCAAAGTCAATTTTGTGCCTTCACGGTACCGCTTCATGGAAAGATCTCCTCGAACAAGTTCAACCTAATCGCGCCGCATGAATACATGTACCTTCAATAACAAATAATGATCATTTTCTTTTCTTTACTATAACCGTGTACAAATCAAATTAAAAACGAATACTTGTCAAAATATATATTTCGAAGCATATCTGCACAGAAAACCGCAGCAAATAACCCCGCGACCCTTCATTCCCCAAACTGCCGCCCCACATTAGCATTCGCCGCACGGAGACCAGACCCTGCTCACCCGCTACTTTTCCGCCCAAGCAAAGTAGTGCGATACTCTTCTACTACGTCTGCACTGCTGCCCTCCAAGTTGCAGCGTCCAATTCGCTCTCTAGGCTTCAGGACAGCTCTTTGAACAGCAGCAATCAAAAGATCTCGGTGTAATCATGTACGTTACTCGGAGACTACTACGTTCTACCTTGCCACTGGAGTCTGAGAAGGAAAAGGAGACGTCGTTCCTTCCCTCTACCTCAAGAAGACGCGCTGCTGTGCGTGCCTGTGCCAAAATCGACGAAATTGCTGATGTTTCGGGTCCAGTAGCTCGTAGTAAAGCAGTAAAAACGTCGGAGAATGCAGGGGACGAGAAGAACAAAAGGAACCACCAAAAGAAGATGAAGAAGAAGGAAGAGAAGCAGAAGAAGAAGAAGGAAGAAGCTCCAGCATTGGACGTTTCTAGTCTCCATGGTTACCAACTTATGGTGGATGTTCATTACCGAGGAGAACAGTACACAGAAGCTAGAATTCTGGACTTGGATCCGGAGAAACAACTGCTATTTGTGCACTACATGGGCTGGAACTCTAGATTCGATGCCTGGGTACCAGCCGAGGAACTGGCAGCTCATGGCAGCCACACAAATGTAGCCAAGAAGAAGGATGTGAGCTGGGATGGAGACACACCGCTGTTCATCACAGAGGAAGAGCTGGTTGTTCACCGCCAGGGCGGAAAGATCAAGCCTAGAAAGGCAATGAAGAAACGAACGGTGTTATCTCCGAAAGCTCAAAAGGCTGCAAGGAAAGCACTGCAAAGTGTTAACACTGAGGTGGAGGAGCAAGAAGCACAACCTGTTAAACGTGTTGGTCGGAAAAGCCCAAAATCCTCCAAGAAACATACGACCAAGTCTCCACGAGCTGGCAAAAAAACACCAAAGACAACAGCATCCCCTGCTCGACGAACTCCAAGACGCGTCCAAGTTGCAGTGGGTACTACTGATGAGGACAGCGAACGCCAGAACGACAGTGAGGCTGCCGATTTGGTGCTGGACGTTGAGATTGAAGGACATGAAGCATCGAATGATGATCCCGAGGAGGAAGGTGCTGAAAGAGAGGAAGAGGAGTTCGAGGAGGCAGCTTCAAGCCGAAAATCACGCAAAAATCAGAGAAAGGCGAGTCCAGGGGGATCCAAGCGAAAGCGAGACTTGAGTCACGATGAAGAGGAAGAAAGCGACGCAAGGAAACGTTCTCCTGTGAACAAGAAGAAACCGAAGAACATGCCCTCAACTCCTGCGAAGACGGCCCCATTGCCACCTCGTTCAGGTCGTGGGGGATTGGGCAGCGCTACTAGGGAAAAACTGGCAGCGATTTTCCGGCAACGTATACAGGAGAGAGAGCAGTTGCAGCAGCTGAATGGCAGCCAGACCAGCTTCCAACAGACATTGCAGGACCCCGCAGTTGAACCTTCCGCTGCTCATACAATGAGTAATGCTGCTGAGGAGACTGAAGCCAAGAACATCGCGATGGTCAACCCGGAAGTTGCAGCAGCAGAGGAGTACCAGCGGCAGCTACAGCAGTACTATTACCACCAACAGTTGATGTTGGCAAACAGTTTGCACATGAACGCGAAAGCAAGTGAAGATCCGAGCACTTTCCCTCTCCAGGGAGGCATTATGGACCCACGGATAATCCAGGAGCGACTGACTGCACTGGAGGAACGTCGTCGACAGCAAGCCCACGTTCAAGCCTACTACCAGCAGCTCATGCTCACTCGGGAACGGAATGTGCGGGCGTTAGCAGCTAATCAAGCGTTCATGGCTGCTAGCGCTGCTGTTTGGGAGCAGCAACTGAAGGAGACGCAGAGTGAGGACGGCACGTCGTCAGTCGCGAGCTGGAAGGACGTGAAGGATGCAGACGCTTCGGAAACGTCCAAAACGGACAAAACTACAGCAGCTCCAAGCTCCGAAGCCGACGAAAGCAGCAAAAGCGACAGTGAAAGTGTCAAGGAGAGCGAAATGAGCGCCTCAGCAGCAGTGACATCTCCTGATACAGTGGAAAAGACAGCAGAACGGTGTACATCCGCCAAAACTTCACCAACCAAGAGCGTATCGGACAAATGCGACCCAGAAGATCCACCAACGCAAGGTGTTCTTTATGAATTCGTGCTGTAGGAACTCTAGCTAGTTACATGAATGTATCGGTATCTTTTGCTAAAAAAATACTACTTGTACCACTTCAATGTAGCCATGTACCACTTTTATCTCATTGGTCAAGAAGTTTGACTCGTCTTCGCGTTCTAAGAATACAGTAAATAGCTGCATTTTACGCGCCAAATTGGTTTAAGAGACTAGGCGCCATGTCCTCCGTCTTGGAAGAGATCGTCGAGCGAATGGACGAGGAAGACGCGTCCAGTACTGAAGGAGAAGCAGAGTGGGACCCTAATGCACCCGAAGAAGAAGAAGGAGAAGGAGAAGAAGAGAGCGAAGAAGAAGAAGAAGGCACCATCGACGCCTTTTTCAAGCTAAATACGAGCAGATCAAGTCGTCAATATTCAACCAATGGGAAGAAGCGTAAAGCTAAGCCTTCGGAGCGTGCGGAGCGCGCGGAGCGATGGAATCGACGCCGCAAGATCGCAGACGTGATGGACGACGAAGACCTGGACGACAATACTCGCAAAGCTCGTGAGGCTGAGGCAAAAAGAGCCAAGAAGATTGACGCTATCTTAGGCAGCTTCTCTGCTTTATCAGAAGATCAGTTGGCTGTTCCAGATGAAAACGAAGACAAGAGAATGTGTATCAATCCTGTTTCAGGTGATGGAGCCCCTCCTACGGGTGAAGAAGGAACAGAGGACGCTCCGATCTACGTGTATCAGGATCTGGTGAACAAATTGAAGCCCCATCAGGTTGCTGGTGCGAGGTTTATGTGGGGCCACGTTGCAGTGGAACCAGATGGCTTCGGTTGTGTACTGGCGGACTTTATGGGTCTGGGGAAGACTCTGCAGGTTATTACCACAGTGCAAGCTTTCCTGTCCAAGAAGACACTGGATGAAGATGGAGATCTAGTACAGAGACACAAGCACGTGCTGATCTTGGCTCCCACTATTTGTGTCCGTAACTGGGAGGCGGAAGTGGTCAAGTGGCTCGGCAAGAAGGAAACGCGACGTCTTGGGTTGTTCACTTTGGAGTCAAGTCGAGAAAAGAAGATGAGCGACCGTGTGCGCGTTGTCAAGCAGTGGTACAAGCGTGGCGGGATCTTCATTATGGGCTACGAGCTCTATCGTCTCCTGGTTCTGCAGTCTAGTGGAGAGGACAAGATCGCGGCAGGGAACCAGAAGTACGCGCATCTGATCAAGCAGGTGTACCCGTATTTAAGTGACCCCGGTCCAGACCTCATCGTACTGGACGAAGGCCATCGTGTACGCAACCACAAGTCCAAGATGGTGAAGGCTCTCGCTCATGTCAAGACGTCACGACGTATCATTTTAACAGGTTACCCACTGCAGAATCACCTGGAGGAATACTGGACCATGGTCAACTTCGCACGACCGGATTTCTTGGGATCCCTGGAGGAGTTTAAGAACCGATTTGTTGATCCGATCAAGAATGCGCAGTGTATTGACAGCTCGGAAGCTGATTTGAAGCTGGCTCGTCAACGAGCGTTCGTGCTCACGCGTGAATTAAAACCTTTGGTACTGCGACGAGATCAGCAGTACCTCTTCAAGCAATTGCCGCCCAAGAAAGAGTACGTGCTCATGTGTAAGCTGACAGATCCACAGGCGCAGCTGTACCGAGAGTTTCTTCAGCATGGCGTCCCAACTCGAGGCAGCTCCGATAAGGTTGACGTCCTTGGCGGCTACCATATCGCACTCGCTATCTCGAATCACCCTGACGTCATCTGCGAGACCTACAAGCGGCTGGAAGAGGAGGAGCGCAACGGAAAGAAGAAGAAGCGTGGTGTATTGGATCTTTTCGGTGTTGAAGACGGTGGAAATGACTTCGATCCGTATGATAACGCGCCTAGAGGTAGACCCAGAGGCCGAAGAGCCCCTTCACCTGCACCGCGCGGCCCACGTGTGGTTAATGACGACGACGACGAAGACGAAGAAGCTCTTTTTAATATGCTCGACACACCGGGCGCGTTGCAGCCGAAGCCACAAAATAAGTTTACCGATGGTTGGCACCGCTTGAAGTTCGCCCAGAGTTTCGTGGAGAACTACGTCCAGCATCAACTGGAAGCCAGTGGCAAGATGATGATCCTCATGGAACTCCTGTCAGCGTGTCAGGAAGTGGGTGACCGTGTGATCATTTTCTCTCAGAGTATCCCCACTCTTGACACGATTGGATTAGTCATCTCCAAGCACAACAAGTACCAGAAACGCCACGCCAAGCGCCTTAACTACTTGCGCATTGATGGGAGCACCTCACCGCAAGATCGATTCCGGCAAATCGCCCAGTTCAACGACCTGGAAGAGGATGTCGACGTCATGATGATCTCGACAAAAGCTGGAGGCGAGGGAATTAACCTTTGTGCTGGCAACCGGATTATCATTTTCGACGTGTGTTGGAACCCTTGTAACGACTCGCAGTCGATGTGCCGATCGTATCGCTTTGGCCAAACGAAGCCAGTGTTTGTGTACCGCTTTGTAACGATGGGTACCATGGAGAAAAAGGTTTATGACTTGCAGATCCGTAAAGAAGGCGTTGCAAAGCGAATTGTGGATGAAAAGACAACAGAGAGGAAGTTTATGTCGTCCGAGCTGCAAAATTACTTCAAGATTGAAGATTTCGAGGATTCGCTGCTGCATGCCCAAGGCAAAGCAGGTGACGAGGAAGCTGACGCTATTCAAGCGATTCCTCACGAAGACCCGGTTCTCGAGGGCATCTTAGCTGAAATGCGGGACCGAGCTACCTCCACCACACACACAACGGGAGAAATAACTGCGGAGGGTATGCTGGCTGATCGAAGATGCATCATCGACTGGTTCGAGCAAGAAACAATGTTCGAAGAAGACCTGGATCAGCAGTGTACGCCTGCAGAGCAGAAGGAGATTATCGAGACCTACACATACTTTAAGGCGGTGCAGCGATTACGCAAGAACGGAAGCCACCTCATCAGTCGCGAAGGTTTGCTGATGAAGCACTGCGAGTATTGCCGAGTGCCGAACGAGATTTACCCCACGACGACTACCAGTGTCCCAATACCGTCGAAGATTGAGTGTACGTATTGCAAAAGGACCATCACAACGACTGGAGGTATTCCTCCCTCAGAACTCCCGGCTACTGGGTATCCGTTTATGGGGTACATGCCGAGTGTCCCGATGCCTGGAGTTCCTGTGCCTGCACCAGGCATGATACCGCCGACGGCAGTTCCTGTACCTGTGGCAGGTGCTGCTCCAGCTCAGAATGGCGGTCGGATCTTGCCGCCCCACATGCAGGCGTTGTTTGACCAGCAACAGAGAGATAGCAAGGCTGCAGAGAAGGCCCGGGCAGACCTGATTCTTAAACAACAGATCGCGCAGAAGCAGCGGGATCTTCAACGCAAACAGGATGAAATTGAGGCCGAGGTGCGCAGACAGGAGCGCGTAAATATGAAACTGAGTGATCGACATTTGCTGGTTTTGCGGCGAGGCATTAAGGGCTGCCAAGGGCTCAAGAGACAAGCGGAGGAATGCGGAGCCACTTTGGCCATCGAAGTGAACTCTCAGACGACAGATATCGTTAGCGCCATGAGCAGGGGAGACACGCTCAAGTGGCTCAAGCTCAGCAAACTCCCAGGCGATGTGGAGCTGCACGACGATGTTTGGCTGCGCAATGAGATCGCTAAAGAGAAAGGATTGCCCTTGATCCCAGTGCACTCAGATGCTTCAGCTACGACCGATGCCTCAAAAGCTCTTGCTGAGTCGAAGCCATCCGTCGCGACGCCCGTACCTACGTCCACCACGACGAGTGATCAGAGTCCACAGACGACAGTGGACAGCAATAGCGACTTTATTGATCTTTTGGACTCGGATGATGAGTCTCCCAAACCAGCCGACGGCCAAGCAGCAAGTGGAAACGGTGTAACACGCGCTCGTGTGCCTGACGATGACGACGTGATCGAGATTTTGTAGGCGTACAAGAGCATCGAAAGCTGTATATTTGATTCGCAAGGAGTGAGGTGCATTTAGTGCCAAGATAGGATGAAATGGATCGCGTTCCTGGCTCCTGACGAGGCTTAATTGTTACCGTCCATGTGTTCGTTCGTATACGGGAGGAGGCAACGCGCAGAGAAATCGATTTCTAGAAGTTCGATCGTGACCAGAAAAACACTACGAGTACAAACAAGACGTCCATTTGAGTTCAAGATGACGGAAGGCACACGGGAAACCGCAGCAACATGAATGACCTTGCTGCATTTCCCATGACACTCTTCTGCTTGGTGGAGACCGCAGGGTTTGACTTCATCACGAAGTTTCTCCTTGTCAGGACAAGATAAAATCAATGGAAGTTCTTGCGGATGCTGAGCTGTGCGAAGGGGACACGTATTGCTTCTCTCCACTCGCATCAAACTCTTGGTCGACGCAGTTAACGGGTGGCAATATACTCCCTTCACCGACCGCAGCTCCACTCATCAGTTGCACAACTCGAAGTGGGTCGAAGTCCAAGAGCTGACTCATGGCCTCAAACACGTCCGAAAACGCGTCGTAGCCGATCAACCTCCCGCTTGAATCAAAGCTAATGAGCGTCTTGGTCGGACACACCAAGCGACGATCCAACACCTGAGCCGTCAGTGCTTCATCCTCCAGAGCCCGAGGGAAAACCGTCTCCAACGTTGCAGTCGTCACTTTCCCTTCAAATTCCCCTGAACACTCCACCAAGCAGCCTCGAGTATCACTCGTGACGACTCTAGCAGTGAAAGTGCTGATACGTCGAACACTGAACAACTTCTTGTAGCTCCTCCATTGCTCGTAGAATTCAGATCTCCCAGTGATTCCTCCTCCGACGTGGATATTCTCATCCAACAACTCACTTAAATACCGATCTTCAGCACCAGAGAGTGCTCTTGGGTACCCGTGCTTGAATAACTGGAAGAAATGGTCCACCGACTGGAGCGACCGGGCGTGGAATTGCTCCCTGTCCACAAGCAGACGTGTCTCCCAAATGCTTTTACGAACAAGACAGTCATGCACCTGTTGCTTCAGTTCATTCACATCTAGTGTGAGGTTTAAAATGAGAGAATTATCTGCTTCTCGTTGGTTTCTCTCTCTGATCTGCTTGGACGACGGTCTCCACCGACGTCTCCGCTTAGTCGGAACTCGAGTTGAAACACTCAACAGACGAAGTTCCGGTGGTTGGATATTGGGATTTTCTTCTTCATTGGGGACTTGGCTCTTCTCTTCGAGTTGGTTGTCTGACAGAAGGCGAGATAGGTCCATTTGGAGCTATTGGAGACTGACAGTCCCGCCGAGTAGCTCGGATGAAATTTAATTGGATCGGAACGGCACCCTCTTCAAGTTCCATTCCTCCGAGACTTTATAATTCGAAGGAAGTAGTGCAAGTGAATCACTTCTACCTCTTTATATCAATACGATTCTTTTTTTTTGAAACGACCAACACTCCGTATAGTTCAAGTGCAAGTATGGATGCCTTCGCGTCCTCTTCCTCCACGCCAATGCGGTCGAAAGCTCTCAACAAGAAGCCGAGAGAACCGACTGTAACGCTTCCCTTGTTGACTCGACAGTCTAGTGGCCAACTCACACGCAATAACTCGCTGCGATCCTTGCGACTTGAGCCAAATGACCGCGAGACTTACAGCCGCAGTCAACTGCGGGCAATGGCAAGTGCTAAGCTACAACCCAACAATAATGGACGGACTCGTAACAACGCCGAGCGTCTAAAGCCACTGGATCCAGCCAGCTTCAATAAGATCAGGACACCTCAACGTCGGGCTCTCCCTGAACCGATTCAAGCTGCAATTAACGGACTTTTAGCCCCTGAAACCTTGAGTGAAAGAGGAGAAAGTCGAGATGATAGTTCCTATAAGGCCGAGACGTCAATACCGAAAGTTAAACGTACCAGTCCATGCAAAAGTCAATTGCAAAGCCGAAAACCAGAGTGGAATCGGTATATCCGCCGTATCATGTTGACGAAGGGCATTCGCGGCTCAACGTTGGCTCGTTACCGTCGTTTAGTCGGGATTGTGGCTCGAAAGAATCTCACTCAAAGTTACGCTGGAGCAGCAGAGCGAGTTGTGCAGTACCGATTGGAGTTTTGCAGTGCTGCAATGATTCAGAATTTAATTCTTGGATTTTTAAAGCGAAAACGGAACGCTAAGCTACTGCAAAGGACTCGAGCTGCTGCAAGGATCCAGCATGTATGGAGGAGGATCCTCGAGCTAAAGAAACAACAAAAGAAGCAAAAGAAAGCAGAAGCTATTCGGATAGAGACACTCGATAAATTACTTCGCTTAGGCGCGACAAGGTCGATCCAGCGCTCGTACCGAAAATATCGTCATGTTTGTTACGTACGCGAAGAAGAACGTCGACAGCAGGAGCATGACGACTTGTTGCAGAAAGCTCGTCTTAAACTATTGCAGAGGTACCAGAACTGGAGGAAGCACTCGAAACGAAAGGAAAATGACCAATTTTCCGCGGTTGGAGAGGTTTTGGAAAATAATTGTCAAGTTGATGCCGAAGAAATGCCTGATTGTAAAGTGGTAATATCCTGCGCTTCTACTGTCAAGAATGAAGTTACTGAAGCTGAAACTTCAAGTGTAGAAGCACATCAAGTCATACTCGACGGAACTGAACAGAGCTCTGCCCCGGTCGATACTTTACAATATCAAACAGACGAGCGACCGACTGATGAGGAGACTACTGAAGAGGATATTTTACCACAACATCAGTCCAACGAAGGTACAAACCAGGACGAACCTGAAACTTTTCTACCTC
Source organism: Phytophthora colocasiae (assembly GCA_018806915.1). NCBI lineage: Eukaryota > Oomycota > Peronosporomycetes > Peronosporales > Peronosporaceae > Phytophthora > Phytophthora colocasiae. Next base: position 1,016,439 of record JAGKQI010000045.1, read on the forward strand.
AAAACAATCGAGATGAAGTTGTATCAAGCTCTTTATCGATTCTGAAAGTCGATCAATTAAATTTTGTCACTGCCGTTGACTCGGAGCCTGAAGATGATATCAAAAGTGAAGAAAACAACGAAGATACATTCAAGATAGGAATTCCACAAGTGTTCACAGATCCACCCAGCTTTGAGTCGGATCTTGGTCAGGAAAACGAAGTGGAAACGAAAGAGGTAGTGGCTCTAGCTGCTACATTGGAAACTACAACAATCGCCAGAGCGACAGCAGCCAAGAGGATTGTTTTCTTTCTACTTCCGAAGTTACAGTCTCGACTCGCACAAAAGACCCACGTAGCTATTCGAATTCAGTGTCTCGTACGATCATACCTGGCGAAGAAATGTATGGATCGTGCCCGTCTAGCAGCTCTCCACTCACTTCGAGCGCAAGTACTTGCTACTTGGCTTCCAGCAGGTGAATTGATCTCTAAACAAAACGATGGTACTGCTCTGAACAACAGTGAAGACGACTTCGACTCGAAGCTACAGGAAAACCAGTCATCTCTTCATACAGGATACATTCACGTGCTACCCACGCGGAACGGCCAGATCCCACCAGGTGTACCAGTGCTGCAATCCAGTGCTGGAGCGCCATTGCTCTCACTGTGGAAGTGGAATTGGCCTAGTGAACAATGGATCAGCAACCAGTAGATTACATGTAGAGCTGGTGCTACTGAGACCAATACAAGTTATCCTCCTTGTGACGGCATAGAAGTGTAGTTGCCCGTCACAATCAGCGGCTGGCTCGGCGCGTAATACAAGTGTCAAGTCATTTGCATCCGTGTCGTCAGTTCAGAATTGCGCACGTCCAGCACAAGTTTGAAGGGGGAGAAGGATGGACGCTATGGAGCCACTGCTGGAGCTCGACCTCTCGCCTGTACAGAAGAAAATGGCCAAGCCAAAGGAGCCCACGAGTCCGCTACATACAAAGAGCCGGCGCCTCCCGGCCGACGTGCGCCGCGCCCGACACCGCGACCGGATGCAGCGCCAACGTCTGGCCGAGAAGAAAAGCATCGAAGTGAAGCGTGTGGAGGTGGAGAGACTAACGCGCGAGTTGGAGCATGCGATCAAACAACTTTCGACTGATTTAAAGACGAAGAACGGAGAGGATGAAGAAGGACAGGGAGTGGAGACGTTCCCGAGCTTCGAAGAGGAAGAAAAATACTTAAAACTACAGGGAAAAGATGATATAGTCTGGAAAACCCCTACGACAGCAGCCAATCTCGTACAACAACGGTATTTAAGCCTTGTGTTGCAACAAGGCACCATTACTGAGGAAAACCGACGCTTAACTGAGAGATATCAAGAGTGGCAGAAATTCGTCAAGTTACTAGGCGTGGAGCACGAGAAACTACCGAAAAACGAGGCTGTAGACTCGGATGAACTGCTGGTACAGGAAGGAGAGGGTCAAGGACGCTGGGTCGTCTTCTCCGAGGACGAACCGGTCATTTTCTACCAACCTATTGCGAGAAACACGTGCCACGAACTGGCCTTCCGGAGCTATCAGCGAATGCAACAAGTGCTACAAGGACCGGGAGCGAGGAAACTGTACAATGAAGCGTTTGGTTGGAAAGTGTATTTTTCAATGGCTGAACAGGGAGAATTCGAGAATCGGAAAGTTCGGATGCAGCATCGCTTCACCAAGAGGATCGGAGCGATCGACGCCAACGGAGAACGTATCACAGGAGATACATTAGCGAAAGCGACGTGGAAAATCATCAACACGCCCGAACTGTACACGCAAATGTATCGCAGTCCCATGACGTCCAAGATACTGCAACAGGTGGATGCTCACACGAGTGTACTGATGCGAACGTTCCCGGATGTCGACGCCGTCATGCGCTTGCGGTTCGCGTGTCTTGTCGTTCAGGTTCAGGACTGTGTGATCGACCAGACGACCGACATGGACATCAATTGGAAGAGCAGCACTCGACGTCGTGTGACATTGCTGAGCTCTATCCTCGACCCGGATAAGTGTTTTCCCCGTGCGAACACAAACACACCCAACCCGATGGCCGAGTGGATGCGTGAGGGCATGAGCTACTTGTCATTTACGGAGATTGACGATGAAAACAGTGTGGAGATTGAGTATGGAGGTCTCACGAATGTCGGAAGCGAGACAGCTTCGTGCACTGGACTGCCATTCGTTTGTATGAATATGGGGGAAGCACTTGTACGCTGGGAACAACTTGTGACCCCCATGCGTACATTGTCGATCACCGAAAAGTAACTTTTGTTCGTATGTTCCGTAAATTAAATTGCAAAAAGTCCGTAAGTAAAGAAATCGATTGCGTCGAAGTGGTAAACGGACCTCACCGTGTCTCCAACTTCTTCAACGCAGGTAAAGACCTTCTCGACATCGAAAATGAGAAGGTTTTCAAGAGTTAAACACGATGGCGGTGTGTGTACAGGAGGAAATCTTGCAACTCAAAAGTCTTGTCTGCAAAGCTGCAACTACAGTCGCATCTGTCCGACCAGCTTCTTCAAACACAACGAAATCGACACGATCCTTCTCGACAAACTGCACCATGCAATTTGCAAACCAGTACCATAGAGCACAGGAATCGATCTGCCATAGCGTTCTGCATCACGGAGGTCCTGCTATTTTTCTGTCGGATAGGATACCTCCGCAGACATCTTCACCCTGTACATGTAGCACCTGTATAGTGTACTAGTACTGTAATAATTCGTCGACAGACTTGAGCTGCTTTTCTCCTTCCAAGACCACCGACACGTCAGCAACAATAGAGTACATGTAATTCTTTGAGGTTGCCGACAGCCTTACAGTATCAGCGACCGAACTCGGTCCGAAGGCCTAAAGTGGTTGGATAACCGCTCGGAACAACGCGAATGGCCATCAGCATTCGGTTGATGTGATTGCTTTGAGCGTTGACTCGAGGTTCCTGTTCGACCTGGTCCACCTTTTGTCCACGTTCCGCCCGACACCAACGCAAATCAACGTGGAGTGGTCGCTGGCGTCATTGCGATCTTGCTCGGCACTTTACAGCATGGCCACATCGTGTCGTCTGGATGCCATCGCATTGATCTTGGACCTCATGCACGTAGCAAAAAGCTTATCACGGCTTTTTATTTGTTGGTTGTGTCCTTATCCACTGCTCGATGGTGATCCAACTGGCGCGATTGCCGTGGCACTTGTTCTGCAAGTACAAGTTGTAGGCCAACCACCAGCTTGACATCGGGATATCAGATACCAACAGATGAGTCGCTGTCATCGGCTAGCGGACTACGGCGTGCTTGTTCGCCGGACTCGCAGCATTCGCCCCCCTTGGACCAATCAAAGCTGGTCGAACTGTCGCCACTGACGCCAGGTCACGCGAGATCCGGTCTGCAAAGTGTAGCTGCGCTTGAGCTGCCCGACAGGACGAAAAGCTAAAGGTCTCCGCAATCAACGCCGCGCAAAAGACCCTAGCGGCCTAACGCAAGCAAGCGGCAAAAACACGAACGGGCGGTGCAGAGCACTGAGGTGTGACGACTTGCTGGGTGCGTGGCAACGGGGGCCTCCGCTGGGTCACCTGCCACTCGGGTTTTAGTCGAGGACCTGACCTGATCTGTCCAAACGGGAACTCAGCAGGATGAGGCGCTCCAACTCATGGGGCGAGGAATTCACGCAGCAGTTCAAGAGCGAACCGTTGTTCGATGACGAGGTGAGGATAGAAGACCTGGAGAAGGACAAGCAGAAGCAACTGGACGAAGCGAAGGCGGCGCGAAGACGGCAACGGCATAAAGAAGTCGTAGCACGCTCGAGACTCCGTCACAAAATGAGCGCCGCCGCGATCCAGCAGCAGGAATTAGCGTTAGGCAGGAAGCTGCACGATCTTTTGGAACAGACCGGACACCCCGTGACAAAGAGGTCGGAATCGGCGGTCATGCCCTTGCACGACAGTTCGAGACGGGAACTACAGCACCGGTATGCCGAACAGGGATAGGAAAAATACAATATCATACGGATTGGAGGCCTTCATCCAAGCCAATAAATAATTGAGTTATTGCCACATTTTTCGACAATGTCAACCAAGTCAGTAGGTCACATGAATATGTGATACTTTTCTCATGAGTTTTTGAACGAGTTGGTTGCTGTCGATGCGCCTGGATTCAGGAGGGGGGAGTTACCTCGAGAACCCTCCCACCGCGTCCAACCTTTCCAACCAACACACACAAGTCATAGTCCGAATTCCTCGACATCATACACACAACACACAAATCAACTGATATAATATAATTCAGTTAGGAAATGACAAGCAACTGTAATAACCCGTGTGCCCTGTGTGCAAACGTGGCCACACAACCGGTTTGGCGATAGTTCTCGCTACCATCCATTGCCAAAACAACCACACAATAGTGTGGTTGTTGTCATGTCATGTCAACGACATTTGGCTATAGCCAAGATTGACCTGTATAAAAAATTGCATGTTATTGGGGTTGAGGAGCAATAAATTATGGCAATATGACATTGCCAATATCGGCAATAGTTACGGAAAATTACCAAACCCTGATGCCGAACAGGTCGCTATTCAAGAACGCATTTTGTTGGAGAACAAGGAGCTGCGACAGAGGATAGAAGATCACTCAAAACTGTGCGATGCAGTGGAGAAGGAATACGCATTGTCGGATATGGCAAAAGATTGCGTCAAAGGGGTCGAGAACATGCACGTCACTCCACCGTCGGCGACGACCAGCGGAATCGGTTCGTGGATCGTTTTCGAGGGTGACGACGATCCGATCTATTACGTGCCATTGTCAGAGGAATACTGCGAGAAGATCATGCGTACAGTCTTCCAGCGCATGCTCAACTTGTACTCAGAGTTCATACAGCGACGGATACCAGTCACAGAGTTGGAGTTTTTCGGCTGGCGCGTCATGCGTCCGCTTGAAGTGGACTCGAGGATACTGCGCTTCCAATTCACCAAGACCGTGCGTATTGTCGACGATTCCATGGACAACATTGTAAACCGCACGTGGGACGCGTTCAATGATCCCAAGAAGTTCGCCACGATCTACAGCACACCCGTCGCCACGCGCGTCATCCAGCGCGTCACTAACGACATGACTGTGCTCATTCAGAACGCCCCGGTTCAAGCCGGCGAGCAGCGGAATATTCGCTACTTCAATATCCTCGCGCGGATGCGAGGCCTTAACGCACAGAATGAGCGTGTCGTGGCGCTCCTTAAGACCATTGTGAACCCGACAGACTGCCAAGGACCTGGGGAAGTAACGACGCAACTGCACGAGATCGAATGGATGAAGCGCGGCATCTCGTACTTATTGGTCACAGAGGAACCGCCGATCCCGCCAGAGAACGAGGCAAGGAACATTCGACTTCACTACGGCTGCGACTACGAGTGCGTAAGTGAAGAACACGCTCGATATCTAATGGTCGAAGTGTTGGGCATTGCCTGTCGGTGGGAGCAAATGGTCCTGCCGTCGCACCGCCTCACGTTCTGAAAGTCTCAACAAGTATTAACTGTACCATGTACATGTAACTCTACGAAGTGTCGACATGAAAAATGAACTGTTCAATCTACAGTGCCGTCTGTCGGGGTTAAACGCAGAGCTCTTCGTAGTTGACGTGTACGTTAAGCCACACTGCAATCGATAATAGTTCAGGCTGACTCACCATTAGCCTCAAGCTCGAGCGCGTCTTCATCAGAGGGATCATGGACACGTCTCTCGCCTCTCCTTTTGACAGCGAACCGGCTTCCCCCAACGTCGTCACTTGAGGCTTTGAAGCACCCAGGGCTTGCCACGCGAGACTCGGTGTGCTGAATGCTCTGAATAGCATACCGATACAGCAGTTCCTCCCTCGGAACCTTAGTATAAGACTCGCTCTCGCTTACCCCACTCACATTCAGAATCATGGCCGTTCGGCCGACGACGACGCCGCTGCGCATCGGCCACGGCGCGCGGCCGCTAGCCAGTGAGAGTCACTGGTTGCTCTCCACGGCGGGCAAATGGACCGAGGAAGACGAGAAGGAATGGAAACGCCAACAGCATCGAGAGAACATGGTCTTCTTTAGACGCAAGAAGAAGGAGCAGCAGGCGGAGCTGCGTACGCAGCACCAGCAGCTCGAACAGCGTCTCCAGCAACATTTAGCCATGCAAAGGCGCGCCGCGGCCCGCGCGACCAGAATTCATCATCGACCTAGTACAACGGAGCAGAAGCACGCGGCAGTAGTCCACTTAATAGCGGAGACGGAGGCGCTCAAGCTCGAGAACACGGCGTTGATGGAGCGGATCAACTGTCACAAGACGCTACGGACCAGCGTCATCGACGCCGGTGATGGATTGGAATCAACTGTCACAGAACCGACGAGCAGTATCAGCAGCAGGGACAGCAGTAATTCGGACTCGTCCTTGTCAGGAACGTCGATATCCTCTAGCTCGTCTTCACGTTTAGTGTCGTTCCAACGTGGATGGCGCGTGCATTTTTCAGGCGGTGAGCCGTCCTTCCACTTCCATCCGTTCTCCAAGGAGCAACTGGATACCATTCGTGAAGGTTACGACGTGAAATTCGAGGTGCTTCCGTATATGGAGCCTGTGGGGAACTTGTTTGGGTGGGAAGTCGAGCGTGCGCCGTTGGTGCGTCACCCGAGTCTTCCCGTGCTGATCTCCAGGGTGAGATACAATAGACGAATCCACTGCGCTGGAAGGTCAGCGCGTACTACGATGGACAAGTTGGACATTGACTCATGGCCGGTATTGACCACGCCGGATCTGTGGGAACGTATTCACGGCAAGTCCGTCACGTCTCAAGTCCTGCAGGCGGTCGATGAGGATACGTTTGTTATCGTGCGGAACACTCCAGACCGGTCTTTTGGCGTCAATTTCCGGTATCTGAACTTGGTCAGTCGACGACGGATTCTGCTGGAGGACGGACGGCGTTGCGTCAAGTATGCGCTAGTGGTCGTAACGTCAGACGCCAACAAACGCAGTCGAGAAGCGGAGCCAGAATCAGAACGCCGTCACGTTCACTGGGTTAATGAAGGTGGGGCGTACATGACGCTTACGGAGATCGATAGTGATACCCTCGAGGTTGTGTACGACCACTGCTCCGGCTGCATGAGTGAAGAACACGCACAGTACTGCCTTGTGGATTGGGGTCATATCTGTATCCGCTGGGAACAGCTAGTGACTCCATCAAGGACACTCGCGTTTTGACCAAAAGTTGAAGAGGTCGTGGCGTGTAAGATAAACAAACTGGAGAACTCGAGCAGTGTGTGTGCACGTGCATTCGGATCGAAGAGATAACTAATTGAACCACTTGACTGCGTACGTCAGCGTGAGAACCTTTGATACTTTACTCAGATTAACTTACTCTATCGTGAGTTCATCGCCTGACGACGAACTCCATGACCGCTGAAAAGAGACAGAGCGTATAGTCTGAGCCACGCAATCAGTTTGCGGCAACTCGTACACATGGAGATTGGAGCCAAGATTGGACGTCTTGCTGTTCAAGAAGGAACATGAGTCACCTCAGTCTTAATACAGGACTAGTGCACGCTTGGAGGCTCAGCAGTAGCGTCACTAGTGCAAATATCAACTTACAGTAAGAAACCTCGAAGATGTGGCCAATGGCGATTGCTTCGGAGTACGTCAAGTGAGGTGAAGTAGCTCACCTCACTGCCACATGTGGTTACGCCTTCACCACGTGATCTCAACCGCTGATGTGTCCACACCCCTACAACTGTCTCTCTCTCTCTCTCTGTCGTGGCATCCTGTCCGCCAAACTCACGTCACTCCACGATATTCATCTCCAGCTCAATGGTCTCCGCTGTCTCAAGTCCGTCCGGCGTCCAGCACGTGCCGCCGTTCGCCAAGAAGGACACGTCCTCAGCGACGGACCTATGGGAATCAGCCATGCGCGAGGAATTGCGACGTGAGCAGCAGCGTCGACGGATGGTCAAGTGGCGTAAGCAGAAGAAGGAGAAGACGACGGACATGGTCGAGGAGCGTCGGCGTCTCGAGAAGAAGCTGCAGCGTCACGTGATGGCCGCTCGCATAGCAACCAACACACTTACGCCACAGTCGACGAAAGAGGCTTATCGTCTGGCTACGATTGAGTGCGCAGCTCTAATAAGTGAGAATGTTGTACTGAAGGAGACTATCGAGGAGAAGAGGAAGCTTCAACAGCTCATGGAACGGGAGACGCACGAGTTTCTGAACGAAATCGGCTCGAGTTTTTCTCTACCAACGCCAATGGATGACGATTCATGGTGTGTACAATTCCCTGACGGAGCTCCATCCTTTTACTATACTCCGTTCACTAAAGAAGAGTACGACGCCATTCTAAACGGCAACGACGTTTTGTACTCTGAACGTCATCCCTGCACCGCGACAGTCGGCAAGATTTTTGGGTGGACGGTAGACTACGCCCCACTTGCTCCCACTGAAGCGGGAAACTCATTCATGGCTCACGCACGGTTCTCAAGACGCATACGCTGTACTCTCGATGCTTCAGAGATGATTCTACCAAATCTTGATAAAAACCAATGGCCGTTGTTGGTGGCGCCACGTAGTTGGGGCCACATTCAGAGCGGGAACTTGAGTTGCCAGACGCTACAGAGTTTTCACGAGAACGCGCACGTGTTAGCGTGTAATATCCCAGGTCAATGCCACCTTCGGTATGTTGCGTTAGCACGACACACTCGGGAGAAGACACTGGATGGCAAGCGGGTGGATAAGTACCTGCTAACCGTGGCCGATTCGGAAGCTAATAGACGGAATCGAGAGACCGAAAGACTACAGGAAAACGTCCAATGGATTCTGGAAGGCGGTATCTACACGACAATTACCGAGGTTGACGACGCGACTATCGACGTCGTAGTGGACCAATGGGCCGGATGCCTTAATGAGGTACACGGTCGAGAACTGTACATCGACTGGATCCGGTTTCCTGTTTGTTTGGAGCAGTACATCTCACCTTCAAGACTCATTTGTCCATAAGCAATTCGTAACATTTGTTTAACTTTTCACTTAGAACTGATGAGTTTTGGCGTCAAAATCCTTTGTGACCAGTAGCAAGTGGAGACGTAGTGAGCCCAGCGGATGTAGAGATGCTGGGCATGCAGTTCATCCTCGCACACAGCCCAGTGGTCGTACTCAATAGCAACAGCACCGTCATTTGCCTCTGTAAATATGATAGAGTGGCCACCTTCACGAATCCAGACGATGTTTCCCTCCGGATCTTCAGCTTCGCGACTTTGTGCATTGGCTTTCGAGTCTGAAGCCACGGCACTGAATAGAATCGAGCGTTTGCCACTTTCATTGACCATCGGGACACGACGAGCAAACTGGAAGAAGCGCAAGTTGAAATCCCCCGGAAGGCTGCAGACCATAATTCGAGCGTTTTTATCGAACTCTTGCAGAACCAGAGTACTTACATTTGCGCGCTGGGCGTGGCTCCAATTGGGCGGTGTAACGATAAGCGGCCACGCCGAGAGGTCCGACGATGTGATCAACGTATCCACGTCGTCCAACACGCAACGTACGCGGGTCGCGAACTTCGCTCGCGCCACTACTTTCCCGTCTTCTCGACGGCAAAGAGGTGAGTGCTGCACCGTCCAACCGAAGAGCTTCCCCGTTGCAGGGGAACCCGTACAGCTAGAAGGTAGTAAGTCGTCGTAGCTTTTCATGACGCTGTCGTACTCGCTTCTCTTGAACGGACGGTAGTAGAATGAAGGTTCATCATTGGGAAAGTAGACGCGCCAGCCTTGGTTGTGAAGGTCTGGTAATGACGGAGGAGGGGGGAAATCCTGCAACTGGTGCATGAATTTGCCGTATTCCGAGTGGATCACTTGTTGAAGCTTTTTCTGCTGCTCAAGAACACGTTGTAGTACGAGGTTCTCCTTTGTCATGCGACTGCACTCTGCGAAAGCCGCCGACAGAGCAGAGTCAGCACACATGGCCCTGGAATCTGTTTGATACGCCGAGACGCGAGCGTTCAGCTCCTTTTCTAGTTGGAGACGCTCTTGAACCATTCGGGCGATTCGTTCCTTCTTCTTGGCCCGATAGACTCTCATTCGTACTCTTTGCTGCTCACTGCGTACCTGCTCGAGCGCCACTGTTTCTACCAGGGCTGCTTCATTGCTGGACACACTGAGAAGTTGGCAATCTTGAACGTTCAACAAAGACTCCGCCATCGAGGAAATTGTGGAGTGAGTTCACTGGCTGGACAAACGGGTGCTGTGATTGCGTCAGGGCTAGCACTGACTATTCACTCGACTCTATGCGATAACGGTAGAGTGCGAGATCAGCTGTGAGAAGATTGGAGTGATTGGGAGTACCTTGCGCCGAATATGCGTAAATACGCATGGTGGGTGACGCGTTACCCTCAAAGTCTATTTGAACCTGAAGGCACTTGCAAACCCCTGGAAGTTGAGACCCAGTTAAAAGAAATACAAGATAACTTGAATGAGGTGATCACGTAATTCGACTGCATTCGCTGACACTTGACATGACAAACCAACGGCCCAGCATCACCTGGGTGATGTGCCTTGAATGACGTACTTCAGCTGCACAATTACGTGTGCTGGATACAAGGACTTCATGCATGGCACATCCATGAAGGACTTACCGGCGCACAAATGAGATAATTCGTTGACAGCACATTTATCTCTTTTCAATCGTTTCAGCTGTGTGCCTTTGTTCTCGTCGCACCCTCCACACCTTAGTTGATCCAACGCGCATTCCCTTGTCGTATTGTTCCATTCCTCGCTTTGATGGCGACTTGCTCACTTTTTATTAAACAGATTTTGGGTAGAAACCAACGCGAGTATTGTAGCAGCTACAATTGTAGTACAATGTAGCTGCCTTGAGTCTCCAACATCTTCGGTTAAATCGGCAATCGGGTATACTTATCTTCGTCAAGATAAGGTGGTTCGCTCAGGTAAACTTCCCGGAGAACGGGATGAGTAGTCGTGGTCAAAACGTGTCGATCGAGCAGCACGAGCTGTCTCCCGACATGATGCCCCATCCTTCTCTCTCGCTTTTTTTTGCCATATCTTCGTATGAGAATATGCTCGGGAAAGCAGCATTCGTCTAAACGCCACTGCCTGCTCTTTGCTGTTAAGCTTATCACAATCGACCAGTGGATGAACACTTGAAACATTCTCCTGTATCATCGTCTCAACTTCTGGACTAGTTCCACTGAAATCTTCATCTGCTGAAAATCTGCAATCATCATCTCAAGTTCCCACAACGCACGTCTTTCTTCTTCGAACTCGGCTCGTTCTCTTTCCACTCGTCTTGAACAATTTTCTCAGCAGCTCGGATTTCCTGAAGAGATTTTATGGCTTCAGGTGAAGCATCAAACATTATACCTCGAAAACACACTCAAACCGGAGAAGAAATTTGCTTCATGGCCCAGAGATAAATGCTTTTTCTTTCAGGTCCTGCACACGCTCGGTACCTGTAATTTACAAGCTGATATCATCCAAAAGATAGGTCCCAGACCGAGAGGTTTAATTTGTTTGGAAGACCAATCACAGCTGTATTCGTATGGATCGAATCGGTACATACCCCATCAGAAACAAGCGTCGTGCTACATACTACGTAGTATAAGACGGCACTTACATCAAGCAGGCTTCGTGGTGTACTAGCAGGGGTAAGATGCATTAAAACGCCATATATCCATCCTTTTAAAAAAAAAACTGTGGACTATTCGCGAAGTAAACGCATAGGTGACACGTGCTGTTCCAGCCCGAACGGAAAACACACCCAGTCAACGTACAGCTCACGTCCATGCGACTCGTTTAAACACTCCGCCCAATTGTCAAACACAATGTTGATCGTCTCTGCATCCACTTCTGTGATCGTCATGTACGTTCCTCCTTCCAGAACCCACTGGACATCCTGAGAATTCTCGACGTCTCGGTTATTGGCATTTGCTTTCGAGTCTCCGATCGTCAAAATGTATTTGTCTACACGTTTCCCCTCAGAGTTCCTTTCACGAACTTTCCGCGCCAGAGCGATGTAGCGCAGATTCACTGGCCCCGGGATGTTGTACGCAATCACGTGCTCATTCTTGGTGAAGCTTTGGAGCACTTGGCACTGGACGTCACCACTTTGAGTGCGTCCCAGCTTCTTTGAGCTGCTAGAACGGGCCATAACCTCTTGTCTAGGTGAGGCAGGATCCTTTCAGCAGTGTCGAGAGAGCACTTCAACTGTCTTGTGAAGCGTGTGTGAGCGATACAGGAACTCCCATCGGCTCTCATCACCAACGGCGCATAGTCAACGTCCCAGCCGAGGATCTTCCCTATCGTTGCAGTGCAAGGATGGTGTTGGGCGTACGCAACATCGTTGTTGCTCAGTATTTCGTCGAAATGGCTCCGGGTGAACGGTGTAAAGTAGAACGAAGACTCGCCGTTGGGGAAATGGACGCGCCATCCGCCGTCACTTGGAAGTTGCAGAGGCTTAGGTTGAAGCTTTGTCTTCGCCTTTGTAGTAGTCATAGTTGCAGGCTTGAGAGCGGTTCTCCGATATAGGATAGAGAATCTCCTTTGTGTCCTTGTCCAACATGGCTTCGAACTTCATGTGCTGCGCGATCGTCTCTTGTAGAACGAGGTTCTCCCTCTTCAGAGACGCCAGCTCGATGGTGCTGAGACGGAAAGCTTCGTCGATGGTTGTTGGCACGAGTTCGTCTGTATCTACTCGAGCCTCAATGAGACGCTGGTGGAGCTTCCTCTCGAGATGTCTTCGCTCTTGCAGCATCGACGCGACACTCTCCTTCTTCTGTAGCCGCCAACGCACCATACGCCGCCGCTGCTGCTCACGTCGCCCTTTTTCACGCATCACGGCTTCCCATAGCGCCTTGGACGCTGGGTCTTTCTTCCTGGAGGGGGTGACGTAGCTGTCAGCACTGGATGGAGACGAGATAGCGGAGACCATCGGCTTGTGAGGTAGAACGAATCACTCGAAATGACGTGACCTTCAGCCTTAAAAGGAGTTCAGCCATCGACGAACCGTAAAACCGCACATCACAGCTGGTATCACGTGGCTGTCGCGTGCCGTAACCAGCTCACCTCAAAGTGATGGGGATCTCACCTCATATGACAGTAGGAACGTATTCAAAAGCACTAGAGCCTGGCGTAACGCCGTGATTCTACGCAAGGTAGAAGAGAGGCTATGCAACTTGCGGTCTGTGGCACTCAAAAGCTGTTTTTCAAATAGTAGTGCTGGCTAGGAACCTGCTTGAGATCTTGCTCACTCAAAGTTTACGAGCAAGGCAAGACACATCGTCTGTTGTAGCAATTATTGCTCGCAATCGATTAGAAAACAACTGGCAAAGCCCCGGCACAATTGGCATGAGGACGTTTTACATGTGCACAAATTGAGCGATGAAGTTTAGAGTTGTTGCTGCTTGCAGAGAGTATGTTAACAGTGCTGATCATCTTCGTGGTTACTACAGTACTTGTGACCACAACCACAGGTGATATCGGCAAACACAGAAACAACAACTGCAAGCTAGAGAAGTCACCGCCAAAAGTTTATGCCAACACATGCTCAGAAGCAAACAACGCGTACACCGAACATCTGCCTCAATATCATCACGTGTGCATGCAGGCACAAACCGTACCTGTAGAGTCTACACTGTAGATCCCTTCACAATGATGCGTCTATCTTGAGCGAGCGCGAGTCGTGATCGTGGCCATCCAATCATTGAAATCGCGTAAACCCAGCGTGAGACTGGAACACATGTAATACTGGACCAGTACAGCTTAGACAAAGTTGTGTCTGCAGCCCAAAGACATTTCGCGACGGACTTCCTCCCACAATAAGCCTTCAATGTTGTAAAAATCTTCATTATGAGCTGAGTCCTAGACTACTGATGATGAGAAACAGGCGTTCGATTTTGTGTTTGCTTTCCTATATAACATAATATGACTCAGTTATGAAGTTCCTCACAAATACTTCGAAGCAAGTAGCACGCCTGCGTAGAAAGATGGCGCACACTAAGGACATGAAGCTCCCTCCTGCGGTGTCACACGTTGGTCGCGACGATCAACTCGTAGGCGCGAACACGCAGCGTCTCTTGTCAACCACTGTCGTTTTTAAAGGCGACATCAATGACAAGGTGCTATTGATTTCGAGTTCAGGGTGACTGGTTGCTACCTAAGGGAGGCTAGGAGAATGGAGAGGCCGTGGAGAAAGCAGTCTTGCGCGAGGTCATTGAAGAAGGAGGGGTCAAGGCCTGGGGGATTTCGAATTCACGAAGGGCTCCACAGCTTACGCTTACATGGCGAAGTCCAGCAAGGTTTATGATGACTGGGCCGAGAGTATTCGCTATCGATTCTGGGTACGTTCTGAATTGCTGTGACTGTAAGGAGGAATTAACTAAGTTGTGTTTTGTTTTCGTTAAGTTTCGTACGATAATGCCATCACCCTGCTTGGAAACAAACGCGTGTACATGGCGGATGTTGTCGCGAAAGCGAAGGAGATAGATGAACTTAAAGAATTGCAGGCACATAGTACTACGGATTTAGTTGTGATTTTTGAAAACAAGTACTATCCGATTTGAGAAAGATTCGATGGATATCGCTGACCTCCTCAACCCTCCTCATCCAGCACGCAGTGGGCCTGCATCTTCCTTTCCACATCCCACTGAATGTCCTTCTACTCAATGTACGACCTTGCCGAAAAGTTCTACCAAAGAAGCCACCCAAACACGACATCTCAAACGCAGTAGTGCCCGATAACCAGCGCAAGCGTCCGTACCGGATAAGCGTGACCCAGCAGTTAAACCGCCGGAACAATGCGAACTATGAGTCCAAGGTGTTTAACCTCACGCTGGATAACAACGCTCTGCGTCAGCAAGTACAGTACTTGATGGAATGTCGCGATCTGTATCTTACTCGACTCTTCCTCAACAGACAACAGCTTGAAGGTGACGTCCTTGATGTCGCGGAGAAACTCGTCAATGGATTTAGCAAGAAAGGACCCAATCTAACTGCAAGTCATCGCAGTCGTGTGTTATCAAGCCAGAACATGGTTGACTCTCAAGATGGCGTGCATCAGCTTGTACTGGAGAGAGGAACGCACATTTTCAGCCACCGCAGCTGGATGAAGATATCTTCACAAGTTATAAGCTTTGTGGAGGAGGAAGAGGATGGTGTTTCCTCAGATGCATCAGAAATCCGTCGACTGTGTGGTGACAGCAACGGTTGCGTTGTGGAAATGGTTGGCAGGTTTACCGGTCGAATTAGGCGGGATATGATCGCTGCGTTCTACCCTCACGTACTATGTGATGAAGCATTGGTATCCAGATTCATAGGGTATAGTATTACGTGCCCAGTGCGTCTCGTGTTCTACTTTGATGACCAAAGACGAATTACGCACCAGCTAGCACAAGTCGATGTGATCGCGTCAATGAAACCTCTACAAATGGAGAGACCTGAAGATCATGCAGCTCTAATGGGCGGTAACAAGTCAAGATAAAAGCAATGCCCAAAGCGTATGCACTTGAATTGCAACATCCACAATGAAAGTTAGTTATTTGTTTTGTTCGTCCCTAGTAAATGGAATTCATGCAAATATGAAGAGTGAACATGGTTGGCAACTCTTTAGAGTTCCGTTCGCTGTCGCACTAATGGGACGTACGATACCCCCATGAGTTCTCGCGTCGTGAACGTCTCCTTATCTGTACGTTGAATCTCCAATAGGACTTGATTCGCTCCTTGCTCACCCACAGGCACAACCATCCTCCCTCCTTCTGCCAGTTGCTCCATCAGAGCTTTTGGTGGCTCCACTGCAGCAGCCCCCACATGGATAAAGTGGAAAGGAGCTTGATTCGGTAAACCTGTCCATCCATCAGCACCTGCCACCACAAATTAAAACTCCATTAGCTTCCTCTCAACAACTTCCACATTCTCAAACCTACGTTCAACAGAGACGATTCCTCTGCGCAAGAGATCTCCATCAGCTCGTTCAATATTCTTCTGTGCCAATTGCGCTAGTTGTGGGATGCGTTCAATCCCAAACACTCGTCCTCCTTCTTGATCGACAAGATGTCCCAAACAAGCTGTCAGATATCCCGATCCGGCACCAACGTCCAGCACTCGAGGGTGTTCAATATTGTGTAGTGCCACATCAGCCAATTCCAGTGCATATGCGTGCATATGAGGAGCAGATATGGTTTGCTCGTAACCGAGACGTTGAGGGGCATCCTGATAAGCCTGAGCGGGGGATACAGGACAAACAGTTTCTGGGTTATCACTGGAGCCTGCTGGTGTCACGTATTGCACTCGATCTGTAGCTTTCATAGCACGAATCACACGCTGCGATTGCACAATCCCAGCACGAACCAAGTTGTCCACAAGTCCGTCATTGGATAGAGCACTACACCGCCACGCCATTAGCAAGAAGAACGTTCTTCTTCTCTCGTTATCAGAACTAAGTTTTGATTGGTATCAGATTCTGAGACTTATTTTCTATTAGGGTTGATGGTTAGGTGGTTTTAAATTAAAACTTTTAATGGTCAAGAGCTCATTTACCGGAGCTGAAGGACTCATGGGTAAGAACAAGCTGAAGAAGCAACTTAAGCGGAAGCAACGTGATGTTTTAGGACCAGCTTCATCAGCAGACGCAACTTCTGGAAATTCGAGCTCGAACAAGAAGCAGAAGACTAAGAAATCCTCTGGAGAGAATGAGACTGAAGTGGAGATTGATACATTGGATTTTGATGATGCATTCTCGGCCGGACTTGCTTTTGAGCAGTTGGAATCGCATGATGGAGCGTTGGTAGCTTTCCAGCGAGCGGTTAAGTGTCAACCTAGTCATTTAGGGGCGATTACGCATCTTGCAGACGTGTATTCTGCTGCTGGTCAGCCGGATGAAGCTCTTAAATGCTACATGCAAGCTAGTGAATTGGAGGATGGTAAAGTTGACGCCTCGGTTTGGTTCCGATTGGGTCTAACTCATGCAGCTATGGATCAGCAGTTGAAAGCCACAAAGGTTTACAAGAAGTCGTTGGATATGAATTCGAAGGCCCTAGAATCCATGAAGGACGGAGACGAAGATACTGCGGAGTTGAAAAAGGCTTACGGAGTTACGCTTGCTGCACTTGCCGATGCGTTTGGCGAGCTTGGAGATATTGACTCTGCAGTTAAGGTTTTTGAAGATGCTGCCATTAAGTTCCCTGAAAACGCCAACATGCACTACAATCTGGCAAATATGCGGATGGCGAGGAATGGAAGCTCTGGAAATGACGCGTTTGACTCGGAGGTAGCTAACGGTTTGGAACGAGCATTTAAGCTTAGCCCAGATACCCGTGACTTTGTGGAAGATCTGGCTGCGTACTTGGAACAGCATGGCCAACAGCCTAAATTCGTACGTGAACTCAAGGAAAAAGCAGAAAAACTGCCTTCAGCTCAAGATGAATCTGATAATGAAGGTGAGGACGTGGAAGAGGAGGAAGGCAGTAGTGGAAGTGATGAGGAAGAGAGCGAAGAAGAATAAACACAATAGATTACGGAAAAATACGAGCCCCTCAAAATTCGTTAGGAGTTGTCTGCTCGTCTTTATACTTAAGACGACGTAGTGTGTAGCCGCGCTGGAGTGTAAGCACGTCCAACACCGTTTTCTTCTTCTTGAAAGCACTTACCCAATCTTCTGCCAGCATCTTCACTGCATTTATTGGGTCGTCTCTGGCTCGAGTCTTGGCTTCACGTCGCAAGTCCTTAAAATGTTTTGCTTTGTAGAGTTGTGTCCAGCGGTTAGATACAACTTTGAGTTCCATTTCTTGAGGTAATGTCTGTGATAGTTTGGGGTGAACGATGCCATCACTTTCGGACTCCATTATCAACGACATTGCCACCTGATAGTCCTCGTCAGCGCCATCAAATCTAGATAGCAAACTTCGCAAATCTCCACGAAGCACATGTGCTTCAACCGCTTCTCGAGATTTCAGTGGAGCGAACTTCACCGCGATGTCACAGGCACGCAGTGCGTGCTGAGTAGCAGTCACGTCGTGTTCAGATTTGACTACACGCCTAGAGAGAGTCGAGCACAGATGTAGTC
The DNA here is from genome assembly GCA_018806915.1 of Phytophthora colocasiae. Taxonomy (NCBI): domain Eukaryota; phylum Oomycota; class Peronosporomycetes; order Peronosporales; family Peronosporaceae; genus Phytophthora; species Phytophthora colocasiae. Next base: position 1,034,507 of record JAGKQI010000045.1, read on the forward strand.
CAGTGCGTACATGTTCAGGTATCTGATGTTGTGGGCTATGAGGCTTGACGGCTGTGTCAGAATGTCCACTGCTGCCTGTATCTGCAGGAGTACCACTAGCATCCTCGACACGCTCATTTCCAGTGGTTGAAGGTCGCCACGTCACCATTGAAAATACCCATTCCGAGGCTGAGTAAACCATTGCCAATTGAACCAGATATGCGACCACCAAGCCTGCAACCACATACTTGTATACTCGATGCCCTGTCTTATGCTTCCGCACTCTTCTTCTTGTCTCGGGGTGAGCTGATGTGTCAATTCCACATCCAAACTTCTTTCTAAAAGCAGCATCTTTTACTCGATAGCGTTTTTCCCATCTGCGTTTCTCCTCGGTAGATTCCCACCACCTATAGTCATCATAAACTTCTTCCTGTTCTTCACTTGCTGTTCCTTCCTCTTCATCATTCGTGTCTTCTTCTTCTTCACTTTTATCTTCTTCTGACGGCACATAATCACTCTCGTCATCTGATTCTGAGAACGCCATTAAACGGAATTTAGCGAATATCCTCCGCTTCAGCAATACTAGAGATTCTTCTTCTATTTCTTCATCATCTTTTTCTGCTTCTGATTCTCCCAGTTGTCGATCGTCAATCGACGTGTCCGACTTGAACTGTTGGTGTTGCATTGCAACCAGCTCCTTGAGCTCCACTGAGGGAGAGCTGATACTGGTCATATACGGAGCTTTACCACGCCAAGAGTCTCCTCTACGGTAATACCGTCTACTGCCAGGGGCGGCACTTGAGACTGCCAGCATCGTCCGTTGTCGATGCGTTTTTCCGATTCGCTTTTTTGACCTGCTGGTACGATGTACCAGTTTTTTTATGCGACATGCTAATCTGAGGTATGGCTATTTTTGTAGTTTATTCAATTGGCCAAGCCGTCGGCTCACAGAAGCATCAGGAGCTCCAAGCAGTTCAGAAGACAGCGATGACGCGTGGTAACCAGCGAGACACGGATCGTGCGGTACGTATAGGATGAATTGCAGAAGAATATGCGCCATTTTGATGTATTGGTTGTGGCGTGAGACTCGGAACTGACTGCTATTGCGATGTATGCAGCGCGCTCAGGCACGTCAGGCCAAACACGCCAAGTCCAGCGCAGGTGGGAACCCTCTTGCCAAACGTGAAGCTGATGCTAAAGCTCTGCAGGAGAAGATTGCACGCAAGGCAGCTATGAAGGCTGAGGGAGGAGACGCTAATGCTAATGGTGGCAAGGGTGGCAAGCAGCAGAAGAAAAAATAGATTCCATTGGTTCCGAGCCAAGATACATGAGGGTTCTATAGACTGGCTCTGGAAGGTTTGCAGGACTGTAGAGCAATGCGAAATGAAGCGTATTTTTACTCGAGCATGGAGCGAAAGTCTGCAAGGTTGATGCGACCGTCACGGTCAGCATCTGCGCACGAGATGAGCACATCAAGGTCTTCCTCGGTGAGCGCACCGTAGCCAAGCCGCTCAAACACGTAGCGTAGCATTTCACGCGAGATGAAGCCTGTTTCTTCCGGGTCGAACGCCTTAAAAGCCTCTGCTACTGGATCAAAGTTCTTGACTTCATTTGACAGCAGAAGAGCTTGCAAATACTCCTCTGTCAGCTCTCCGTCTTCGCTAACGAGCAGCCGCACGTCTTTGAGACTCATATTGTCGTAGAAGATGCCTAATCTTGAGCGTAGGTTGTCCAGTGTCACGCGGCCCTTCTTCTCCACGTCCAAGAACTGGAACGCCAAGCGTATCTGCTCTGGTGTCACTAACACTCCACCAAACTCCTGCAACGAGCTAAGTGTCAAGCCTTTTCCGACGCATATGAAGACTTACATTCTGAGGCACTTCAGCATCTATCTGCGAACCGCGACGTGGAGCAGTGCTTACGCTCATCTTTCGAGCTGATGTAGGAGATGGCGAACCTGTCTGCATGGCTCGCGTAGAATACAAAGAGTGCAAAAGCTTTGAAGACACATGAAGCCTCTCTATTTTTAAATATTTAAAAATACCAGCAAGAGACCACAGAAGGGTTAACTCGATCCTGCCGCGCTATACCGGTATTACCGAAGACCAATACTTGTCGACGATGGACCCAGCGACGTACGATGAGGACGCTTATCGCGCCGAGCTGCTGCGCAAGATGCGCGCGAACGAGACGGTCGTGTACCAAGCGATCTTCGCGCCGGAGCGTATATCAAGTGGACAGACTGTGCTCGTTGCTGCGACGAGCGTGGGGCTATTACACGTCTATCAGCTTGGAGAGGTCATGAAACCTGCTTATTGGGACCGTGTGGGGCGCGGAGAGTAAGAGAGGAGAGAAAAGATTACTGCTATATTGTCCACTTTGTAATTATATTGTTGGTTGCTGCAGAGCAACTGCATTTCCAGGACCAAATCTCTCGTTCCAGGCACATCCAACGCAGATTTACTCACTCCGTTTTACGAACGATGAAGCGAATCCGTTGTTGATCAGGTAAAGTAACAGACGTAGCTGTGGATGAATATTGTTGTTATAATATACTCACAGCTATGTTGATATTTGGTATCAGTGCGGGAGACCAGGACTTCCGAGTGTGGAAGTGGAAGGATATCCTGGCAGCAATGGATAATCCTGAACTTGTCAAGAAGCTGAAGCCTGTTCACGTCGACCATTTAAAGCGCAGGACTTTGGGATTCAGGGGAGCTTTACTGCCAGCTACAGAAGTGAACGATGTGGCGGTGAGTAAGACTTCAGGACACTTGTTCTTGGCAGGTGGAGACAGCATTGCGCACGAATGGGATGTGACGACGCAGCAGTTCATCAGACAGTTTGCAGGTCACGAAGACTACCTGCATGCAGTGCGTCATCTGCAGCATTCACAAGAGCTCGTGACAGGTTCTGAAGACGGCACTCTTGGCATCTGGGATATGCGCCAGCACAAGAAGGTGGAGTTTTTACGTCCTCAGCCGACAAGTCAATCTGAAGCATCATCTCCTCCATCGCTGTGGGTCGGTGCTGTAGCACACGACGAATCTGAAATGTGGCTGGCATGTGGAGGCGGTAGTAAACGGTCTCCTGGTGGTCAATCTCAGCAGACGCAGACTGGCGGCTTCCTGAGTATGTGGCATCTTCCCTCGCGTGTACCTGTGCATTACACCAAGACAACCAGCGATGTGCACGACGTCGTATTCCATCACATGGAGCTACTGAGTGTGGGAAATGATGCCGGTCTCAAAAAGTGGAATCGCAGCTCTGGCCAACTGCTTGCGGCTGCAAGGTCGACGCTGCCATCTTGCCATTTCTGCGTGGTTGATCAGGCCACTGACGTCATTGCCGTGGGTGGTGCTGCACCTTCCATTGACATCTACACGATGCCGGGTGTTGTTAGTTTCTCGCTAGTTGTCGACAACGAATGAGCTACTACACTATCAGTCTCAAATCACTCACGTAGTATTCTATGGTCATTTTGCTCTATTTGACTACAACTGATCTGTACAGTGCCTGGATCACAAGTTGTATTTCTTGATGGTGCGCTTCATCAGTTCGTTTGAAGTGAACATGATTGCGATCGAGGGCACCACCTTAGTGAAATTCGGGGCAAGACCCTTGTACAAACCACGGACTCCCTCCTCTCGGATAATGGTACGCAGACCACCAAGAGTACTTGTGTACTCCGTGGCTTCCCCACGCATTGCACTCAGTTGGAATCTACGACGAAGAATATCCATCGGATAAGCCGCTGTCTGCCCGCATGCACCTGCAAGCGCTCCACAAGCCAGCAAATACATGGTATCTGGGTCACCGTTCTCGTTCCGTGGCACAGTCGTACGAAGAGTCTCGAAAACGGTGAAGTTGAGGCCCACGTAAGGTGCAATGCCCCAAATTGTGGGGAGTACACCTCGGTATACACCACGCAGACCTTCAGTCCGCACCACAGTCGACAGCACATTGAAAATGCCAGTGTGCGCAGTGTTAGCCAGTCCTCCTTGAACTGTTAAACGTGCTCGAGCTGCATCCAATGGATACGTGATACAAACGGAAACCACTCCAGCAATGGCACCTCCAAAGAGCTTCTGCAAGGGACTCAATGTCTCGGCGTCTTCGGAGATCAGAAGTGGCTTGAGCTTCTCAAACGTGGCGAACTGAATGGCCACGTACGGGAACACACGCACACAGTTGGCACCATTCCCCTTAAAGAAACCTCGTAGCCCTTCCTCCGCATGAATCTGACGCAACGACTGGCCCATAGTGCGATATTTAACTGGAGAATTGGCCTGATCTCCACCTTTCTTGATGTAGTCCTGCACCTGCAAGAGGATTTTCAGCCTCTCCAATGGAGCTACAGCCGTGCGAGATGCACACCCAGCGACTAGATAGCAAGACAATAGGTCAGAGTGTACATGTATTAAGACAGTGGATATTAGGCATTCGTGTCAGACGTACTGCCACCACATACGAGGTTCTGCACATCCTTCTTGTCCATTGCGGGTGAATTGGCGAATGGTGACGTCGAGAGTGATCGTAACGGGCAGACGAGCATGTCAAGCGGTATAAGGTTTTAGAGGTCTGAACTAAACTCCTTACAAAATCAAAGTGTTCACACGTCGCAATTTAAAAGGAATGATGGTCGTATGCAGTATTGAGCATTTGATGAACATAACCATGCGCACTTCAGCTTTGCTTTTCGACGGTACGTGAGCTCAGTATCTTCGGATGAATGAAGTCCATGATTCATTCAAGACATGCAAACCGCTCTTCATCCTTCTCTTAGCTCTTCACCTGTCTAGATCTTGCTCTTCAGCTGTGAGATGAGGAGACCGGCGGCAAATGCGATGACCACCGTGCCGATGGAGTAAACCTGGCACTTGGGAGGCACGGGGCAACCGTGGTAAACCGAAGCGTAGCCACAGGCAGGGCGCACAGGGATAATCGCCTGCAGCTTGTTCTTGAGGTCCTTGGCTGCCTTGCCGGGTTGTGCCACCTTGTGGCCGCACTCGATGAACGCACCTTCAATGGCCTCCACCGTCTTGAGGATGTGGTCCAGACGGCGTGTGCTGGGGCCCATGTGCCCAATACGGAAGTACTCCGTCTTAATGGCCTTGTGCAGGCCACCAGCCAAGGACACGCCACGCTTCACGACCTTGGGGAGGAAGTCGGCAGCACCCACTCCAGCAGGATAACGCACGCACGTCAAAGTGTTGGCACCGGAGCCTTCCACAGTCACGAGCGAGCAACCGAGTGTCTTCATGGCCTCCTTCACAGCATCACCGATGAGCTTGTGCTCCTTGAAACGCTCCTCCATGCCTCCGTTCTCGAGAAGGATGTCCAGCGCGACGTTGAGGGCGAAAAGGTGGTTCACTGACGGCGTGGCGAAGTAGCTTGGCTGACGAGCCTCGTAGTTCTTCATGATCGGCAGCCAGTTGCGCCAGTCTACGTAATACTTGACAGTCGACGTGTTCTTCTCAAAGAGCTGCAGCGCACGCGGGCGAATAACCATCAGACTCAGTCCAGCAGGGACGCCGATGCACTTCTGCGAGCCCGTGAGCACCACATCGAGGTCCCACTGCTTCATACGCGTCTCCTCGCCACCAGTAGCGCATACACCATCCACTACAATGACAGCATCTGGCTGAATACGGCGAATCGCACCTGCAAACTCCTTCACATGAGCGTGGACGCCCGTAGACGTGTCCACGTGAGTGATAGTCACTACCTTGAAGCTCGTGCCGCTCTGCAGAACCTTCTCCAGCTCTGCAACCGACGGCTGCGAGCCAATCTGCACTCAAACCCACCAGTCAACACCTGTATCATAACACTGATCTCTGTCTGTTCTCACCTTGCCACGGATATGGGTGGTTTTAGCACCGTAGCGTTCCAGACAGTCCGCCAGATTATCTCCAAAGTATCCTGTAAGACAGTCCCATAGTTAAATATCTTCCTCTTTATATAACTCGTCAGTAAGAACAGCCTAACCGTTGTTCACAATCAGCACGTCGTCTCCCTTGTTGACCAAATTGGCACCGACCATGTCCCATCCGAGCGTTCCTGAGCCTGCAACCACGAGTGGCTGGCCGTCCGGAGCCAGGAAAACCTTGCGCATCTTCTCCAGGCATTGGCCGAACACGTCGATAACAGTTTTGTCCACGTGGGAGATGCCCTCCATGCTGAAAGGTTTAAGCACACGCGGCTCGAACTCGATGGGACCCGGGTTCATGCACAATACGTTCTTGGTCATGCTGGATACGAGTGTTAATATGGGAGGGGAGTGAGCTACAGAGGGGGGAGGAAGAGAGAGAGAGAGAGACGTACGTTAATAGAGAAGGGAGTCTTGTGTCCTGCGCCGTCGATCTGTGAGTGACGGATCGAATTGAAGCATGTGTCTCTCATTTTTTGTTTTTTAAATGAAACTAATTATTGAATTATATTTAGTTTTGAGGAAGAAATTGTACAGAAGGCATTTTTAAAAGAATAAAGTTTTATAGGTCATTGAGTTTAAGATTGTAGTGTTATGAACCGACGGAATAACGAGTCAGGAATGAATTGTCACCTATCAAATCGCACAAAGATACGCAATGTTGAAGTGAACATATTCGCGTACGTAAGCAGATCGATTACCCTGAGCCAGGCAAGACAGCAAGTGCGAACTATCTACTCTGCGTCTTGGCGGTCTTGACTTTTTATCGGAAACAACCCCTCCCTAGTGTATTTTTTTACATTTGCCAGCTCTTTGTCTGAAGAAGCTCGAGTACAGCAAAAAAACTCAAATTCCCCCCAAGAAAGGTATATAAAGATTCCTTTTTGAAGAATACCCAAAGCGAGTTAAACACTGACCTCAGCAAACGGTCAGAAAGCAATAAGTCGTGAATGGTAAGAAATCGACAAGCACTTTACTTAACATCTTCCTGAAAACTGACGTATCCAACATGTTTCTAACCTCTCTTTTCAAGACGCTGCCTGTTCAGTCAAGCCGTGGTCTCTTCCTCTCGGGTGCAGGTTCCATGAGATTGTTGAGAAGCTCCAACTCAGATTTGTACTCTGGGAGCTTGGCTTGTGAGTCTTCGAACCACTTCCGAGTTTTGGTGATCGTCACAAAATGTTCCTTCGCTTCAGAAATAATCTTGATCTTGATAGACGCGTTCCATGGGCCACCATGACGGCGAATCGCACCGGCAAAGTCGTATGCCATAAACAATTTATGCTTTACAATCCTTGTAGTCTCGTCGGAGCCACGAAGAAATGCTTGAATCTCACCATTCTCTGCCTTAGCGTACGGCATTTCCCAGCTAAATGGCATCTCGAGCCTTTCGATCTCTTCTCTTAGCCATCCACGCCGTTTGGCAACAATATCATGCAATTGAACACACATTTCGCTCTCCACATCAAGACGACCAATGTACTGAGTGAAACACTTCGTGAATGGCACCAGCTCATGCGGCTCCTTCTGCTTCAGTTTTGCCACTATTTCTTCAACTTGGTCAGTGTGAGTAGTGACATGTTCCCATAGAATTCGGGCTGCAACGGTGGAGCGTACATCTAAAATCTTCTCCACAGCGGCTTTCAAAATACTTTGCTTCGCTTTCCCGTCCTCCAAGCCATTTGCTACTTGTAACAGAAGCTCCGCGCCCGAATCGTTTCCAAATCCCCCCAGTATAATATTTTCGTCGTTGTAAGCTTCTGTGTCGGATACGAACACCACCATATCTTCCGTGTCCTCAAAAAGGTCAAGCACAGCCTCACCAACGATACCCCAGTCAAACTTCTGGATAGCTTTCGTTAGGGCTGGTAGTATCGTTCTGTTTCCGCTCAAATAGCCGAGACGACGGCAATATTTCGAGAAAAACTCGGCGGTCAGGCTTGCATTGGTCGTATCCAGCAACAGATCGCAAACTACCCTGGAAAATCTGAAGGAAGCCTTATGAAGATTTCCCCAGCAGTCTTTAGTCCCCCACCGGTAATTTTCTCTTGCTGTTTCAAGCAAATCTGCTATTGTTTCGCTACTTACGGGTCTCCGAGATCCAAGGAGCTCCGCAGCAATCCAGATATGCATGAAGCGAAAAATATTCTCGACATATTCAGCATCTGGCCAGACTACAACCGCAAAGCGAAGGTACTGCGTGCTTCGAATAACCCCCTCATTCCCCGTGAATACATCTCCAGTTGTTCCATAAGCCTTCCACAACTCTAGAAAAGTTTCACGTCCAGGATTCAGAAAATTCAAATCGGTTCTAGGAGTATAACAATCGGTTGAGAACCCTCCTAAACCGTCTCCACTTGTGCTGTACCAGTGAATCGTTTCTTTATCAATCCAATTCTCCCAGCCCTCTTCTTCCAGTCGGTTATCAACTTTTTCGAATAACTTCGCAATAACAAAGTGGAGTTTTTTATCACTAGGAACAAGAGCATTTGCTTCTTCAAGAGCACGGAATCTGGCACGATCCACTCCCTTTAAAGCCCCACAGCCCATCTCTCCGATGCTCTTCTCCGTGTACTCGTGCGATAACAACAGCGCAAATGGTTTCACATCCATGTCTCGAATCGCTTTGGCAAGATCGTCAACAACAGTGTCAGGATTTCGTTTTAGACTTCGCATTTCAGCCGGTAGGCAAATCGAGTACACCAAAGCAAGACGATACCCCTTTGTAACCTTCTCCAAAGCGTGTTCTGCATCAGCATAGTGCACTGCGTAGTGGTTGAAATAGGCAGCTGTTCCTTCGCTCTTGCCGAAGTCGTGACGACTGGAGACTTGTCCATTCCGATACACCACCAAGTCACCTCCTTCATGAGTACTCGGTGGTTGGATAACCAACGTAGCAATCATTCCGTCTTCCTTCTCGGTATCTTGGTGTTTCAAGAAGTGGCCTCCTTCCTCATAGACAAGCAGTTTGTACAGCAAACACTGCAATTGGATTCCTTTGTAGCCCAAGCGGTCAGCGATTGTTTTTGTCAGCTTCTCAAGTTCAGGCTGCCAAGAGGGATGCTTGATCTGCACTCGATCAGGTGAGAGTTGCCAGCTCTTTCGGACATTCTCGTCCATTTTAGTGTCCATGTTGTGACCGTAGGGTGATTTCTGGCACTGGGTAATGAGAGCAGTTGCTTGGTCTGGTGTCAAAGGCGACGAAACAAGTCCAACGCCATCGACATATAGTCCAGGTAACGGCGGTAATGTCTTTGCACATCCTCCAAATGTGTACTCTCCAGCGTCAGTTGAGGCGAGGGTCTCACTAATCTTCTTTGCTGCCACTCCATTAGGCACAGGAATATCGTTCGGTTCACCTTCACCGCCAAAAGGCCATTTGCCCTCAGGAGAATACTGATTGTACGCCATCGTGGTGTTCTTGCGACGAGAAAGAGAATTTTGAACTGGGAAACAATTTCTGAAGATCACAAAAGTCGTTTTCTCTCCAATGACTAGTTCTGCAGGACCATCACTCAAACCAATTTTCTGCTAAATCTTATGAATTAATAGGTTTGAAGAGGTTGAGGGGTATAGACTTTACTTGAAAACGGCTTTGACGAGTAATGTACTTTGCATCAAAATAATACAAAACAGCTACCGTAAAACTCAACTTCTACTTCGAAGTATCTTATACTACAGTAATATCGTGTAAATTCCGTGACTAGCTAATACAGCGACAAAACCTTTAGGTTTTAGGCTATATCTCGGCAGAGTTAGGAGGTCCTATTTAGATATGTTTCTGCTGTTCGATAGGCTAAGAGACTAGTGACGATGACCTAGATTTTGGAGAACTACGGGTGGCTGGCATACAACTGACGGCAAAATGCACCGCGACAAAATTTTGAGACACAATTTTGACTTGATTTCACTATGCAATTAGTAAAGGATTATATTACCTTTATTAGTGGTAGTCAAAGTTGGATACAAGAGCTCTTTCCAAGAGCTGAAAAGGCACCCCATGTCCTCTCATTGGTCAAAAATCTCTTGCAATCCAAGAGATCTCACCCGAGCTTTTTTCTTCCAAGAGATCTCTTGGATTGCAAGAGACAATTAGTGCGTTGATAGCGTAGGAACTCTTTTGCGAGAAGAAATCTTCACCATGGTACTCAGGCTGCTGGGATAAAGGAAACAAAGTGCCGTCAATGAGGCCGATACAATTCGGCAGCTCAGACACCTGCTTAATCCTCTCTGCGATCTCACGACGCTCTCGCAATCCAGGCCAACAGATTACATCCGATTTTAATCGCATCAATGCCCCCACGACACGTTTAGCTAGCAACGCCTCTGGAGTGTGCCCTCCGACAGAGAGAAAGTCAGCAGAGCGACCTTGACCGTCCAGCGATCCGAGTATCTTAAGAAGAGCCATCACATGGACCTCAACGCTTGCTTTTTGTAGCTTACCATCCACACTCTGGAGCTCCGGAGAATTAGCAACCGCCCGGCACACAGCATGAAAATAAAGCCTGGGCATGCGGAAGTGGAGCCTAAAATCGTCGTCGGGCATCCGACTAAGATAGTAGTGTATTCGCGAAAGGTGGGCGCTCTACGCGCCGTCAGCGCGTGACGTAGCGTCGAGAATCCAGAACCAGATACAGCGACGAGTAGCTTATGTCTATGTCTTCGTCACTTGACTCGTCATCACTCGACGCCTCGCTGTCCGCACTGAGACGGAGGTGATTCCCCCATGCGAGGAGCAGTCCTGACAAGAGCACCTTCTTCCTGCTTAGCGTGGGCACCTTTGGATCTTGATGAACAGTCGTGAGTCCAAGGCTCCAAGAACTTGCAAAGGTAGTCAAAGTACGTGAGCGTTGATTGGCAGATAGTCTGTGAGCTCAACTCTTGGAAAGAGCTCTTGTATCCAACTTTGACTACCACTAATAAAGGTAATATAATCCTTTACTAATTGCATAGTGAAATCAAGTCAAAATTGTGTCTCAAAATTTTGTCGCGGTGCATTTTGCCGTCAGTTGTATGCCAGCCACCCGTAGTTCTCCAAAATCTAGGTCATCGTCACTAGTCTCTTAGCCTATCGAACAGCAGAAACATATCTAAATAGGACCTCCTAACTCCGCCGAGATATAGCCTAAAACCTAAAGGTTTTGTCGCTGTATTAGCTAGTCACGGAATTTACACGATATTACTGTAGTATAAGATACTTCGAAGTAGAAGTTGAGTTTTACGGTAGCTGTTTTGTATTATTTTGATGCAAAGTACATTACTCGTCAAAGCCGTTTTCAAGTAAAGTCTATACCCCTCAACCTCTTCAAACCTATTAATTCATAAGATTTAGCAGAAAATTGGTTTGAGTGATGGTCCTGCAGAACTAGTCATTGGAGAGAAAACGACTTTTGTGATCTTCAGAAATTGTTTCCCAGTTCAAAATTCTCTTTCTCGTCGCAAGAACACCACGATGGCGTACAATCAGTATTCTCCTGAGGGCAAATGGCCTTTTGGCGGTGAAGGTGAACCGAACGATATTCCTGTGCCTAATGGAGTGGCAGCAAAGAAGATTAGTGAGACCCTCGCCTCAACTGACGCTGGAGAGTACACATTTGGAGGATGTGCAAAGACATTACCGCCGTTACCTGGACTATATGTCGATGGCGTTGGACTTGTTTCGTCGCCTTTGACACCAGACCAAGCAACTGCTCTCATTACCCAGTGCCAGAAATCACCCTACGGTCACAACATGGACACTAAAATGGACGAGAATGTCCGAAAGAGCTGGCAACTCTCACCTGATCGAGTGCAGATCAAGCATCCCTCTTGGCAGCCTGAACTTGAGAAGCTGACAAAAACAATCGCTGACCGCTTGGGCTACAAAGGAATCCAATTGCAGTGTTTGCTGTACAAACTGCTTGTCTATGAGGAAGGAGGCCACTTCTTGAAACACCAAGATACCGAGAAGGAAGACGGAATGATTGCTACGTTGGTTATCCAACCACCGAGTACTCATGAAGGAGGTGACTTGGTGGTGTATCGGAATGGACAAGTCTCCAGTCGTCACGACTTCGGCAAGAGCGAAGGAACAGCTGCCTATTTCAACCACTACGCAGTGCACTATGCTGATGCAGAACACGCTTTGGAGAAGGTTACAAAGGGGTATCGTCTTGCTTTGGTGTACTCGATTTGCCTACCGGCTGAAATGCGAAGTCTAAAACGAAATCCTGACACTGTTGTTGACGATCTTGCCAAAGCGATTCGAGACATGGATGTGAAACCATTTGCGCTGTTGTTATCGCACGAGTACACGGAGAAGAGCATCGGAGAGATGGGCTGTGGGGCTTTAAAGGGAGTGGATCGTGCCAGATTCCGTGCTCTTGAAGAAGCAAATGCTCTTGTTCCTAGTGATAAAAAACTCCACTTTGTTATTGCGAAGTTATTCGAAAAAGTTGATAACCGACTGGAAGAAGAGGGCTGGGAGAATTGGATTGATAAAGAAACGATTCACTGGTACAGCACAAGTGGAGACGGTTTAGGAGGGTTCTCAACCGATTGTTATACTCCTAGAACCGATTTGAATTTTCTGAATCCTGGACGTGAAACTTTTCTAGAGTTGTGGAAGGCTTATGGAACAACTGGAGATGTATTCACGGGGAATGAGGGGGTTATTCGAAGCACGCAGTACCTTCGCTTTGCGGTTGTAGTCTGGCCAGACGCTGAATATATCGAGAATGTTGTTCGATTCGTACCTGCAGAGACTGCTGCTGAGCTTCTCTGTCTCCGTAGACCGGTGGATCACCAGCACGTCAAACAATTGCTTGAAAATGCAACTAAGAAGTTCAGTTGGGGAAGGAAAGATAGCTGGGGAAATGTTATAAGGGCTTCCCTACGATTCTCCAGGGCGTTTTGCGATCTGTTACTGGATACAACCAATGCAAGCCTGACCGCTGAGTTTTTCTCGAAATATTGCCTTCGCCTTGGATATTTGAAGGGGAATGAAACTTTGCTACCAGCACTAACGAAAGCTACCCAGAAGTTTGACTGGAATATCATTGGAGAGGCTGTGGTTGACGTCGTATCGAACACTGAAACAATGGTGGAGACTATTAACGGTACGTCTGACTACACCGACGAAAACATTATCCAAGTGGGAGGGTTTGGAAATGATTCGGGTGCGGAGCTCCTGTTACAAGTGGTGGATAACTTGGAGGACGGAGAAGCCAAGCTGAGTATTGTGAAAGCGGTCGTTACCAAGGGTTTGGATGTACGATCCACCACTGCGGCCCAAACGCTGTGGGAATATGTCACGATGCACGCGGACATTGTTGACGAAGTGGTGACCAAATTACAAGAGAAGGAGCCGTATGAGCTGGTACCTTTTACGAAGTCCTTCACTGAATACATTGGTCAACTTGCTGCCGAGAATGAGACGTGTACCCTATTGCGTGATATTGCTGATAAGCGGCGTGAATGGCTAAGGAAAGAAATTCAGAGACTTGAGATGCTGTTTACTTGGGAAATGCCGTACGCGAAAGAAGAGAACGCTGAGATTCAAAAATTCCTTCGTGGTCCCAACAAGTCTAAAATCGTGACAGAATGTCTCGTGGGTAGATCTTACGTGACAGTGGATATTGCGAGGGAAATTCGTCAACGTGGTGGACCATGGAACGCGTCTGTTGCGATCTCTAAATTGGGCAAAACCTTTATCAGAATCATTAAGACTCGGAAGTGGTTCGATGACTCGCAATCCAAGATCCCAGAGTACAAATCCGAGCTCGAGCTTCTCAATAACCTCATGGAACCTGAGAGAAAGAGACAAAGACTTGACTGAGTAGGAAGCATCGGGAATTTATTTTTGATAATTTTTTACTTCATACATTTCCAGTTCACTTCAATTCAGTTTCGTACTTAAACGAGTAAAATAATAATAACCCTTTACCTAATCTCGACCCAAAAAGCCAATATGAACGTACTGCACCTGGCCTTCTGGCGGAAGCCTCTGCATCTCGAGACGTCTTCACACTCCATTCAAGAAGAAAATGCACCAGAGATTCAACGTACACTCGGTCTCTTTGACCTGCTCATGATCGGTATTGGGGGTACCGTCGGCTCTGGGGTCTTCGCCACTGCCGGTTTAATTGCTAGCAGTTACGCCGGTCCGGCAGCTACTTTATCGTGGTTATTGGCCGGAATCGGCTGTTTATTGAGTGGTTTAAGCTTCATGGAGCTCGCGTGTCTCATTCCAAGTGCTGGTAGCACTTACGCCTATGCGTACCATGCACTTGGGGAACTTCCAGCTCTAGTGGCGGGATTTCTATTGACACTTGAGTATGGTGTCTCTAGTGCAGGTGGAGCAAGAGCTTGGAGTGACAAATTAACCCAATGGATGGAGACCCAATTAGGTATTGAAGGACCTAATTGGATGAAACCTAAAGATTCGGTGATCGACTTGTACGCTGGCCTTCTGATGGCTGGAAGCACAGCTATTGTCCTTTGTGGCATGCAGGCTGGCAAAGTGGTGGTTAATGTGGTGACGATGACGAAGATCACTGTTGTGATATTCATTATTGTGGTCGGGTTGGCCAATTTTGATCCCGAGAAAATGTCGCCATTTGTACCGGACCAAAATATTGTGGAAGTGCATGGCAAGGAGACAGTAGCTTTCGGATGGCCTGGGGTATTACTTGGAGCTAGTGCCAGCTTTTACGGGTATATTGGATATGATGAAGTGTGTTGTTTAGCTGGAGAAGCGAAAGACCCAGCGAGAAATATCCCACGAGCGGTTGTGGGCACAATTCTAGGAGCTGCTACACTGAGTATCCTCGCGACATTTGCACTGGTTGGGATGCAGAAGTACACGGACATTGACGCAGAGGAATCATACGGGAATGCCTTCTCTAGTATTGGACTGGACTGGGCAGCATCCTTTGTGGCATCAGGAGAAGTGCTAACGATGCCAATCACGTCGTTTATTGGCTTCCTCGCTCAACCACGGGTGCAGTACGCAATGGCGAAGGATGGACTGCTACCATCAACATTTGCTGATGTTGACTCGAAGGGGAACCTGTTTAAGGGAACTCTACTTTGTGGTGTTGGAGTGACACTACTTGCAGTGTTTGTGCCTTTTCCTGTGCTCTGGAACTTCATCTCTCTCGGGATTTTGGTCGCATTCAACCTCACCAATAGCTCGTTGCTACTCGTCCGTGCTTCGAGCAGTGCAAAGACAGAGGAAGAAGATTCGAAGCAGCACCAAGGTGCACTGATTGCTGGATACCTCGTTTCCTCCTTTCTGGCTGCTTTCCACTGGCAGAAAGGAGTCGTCGCGAGTGTCCCGCTCTCAGCAACAACTGACATCTCACTGTTTGACAGCTACATGCGAACGGTGGGGCCTTTTGTCGCTGCGTTATTCACGGTGATAGCCATCGCTATCATGTTTGCTTTGAGCGATGCTGAAAAGAAGCATGCTGCGGCTTCTGCTGGAAAGAAGAAGGCTCAAACTGGACCAGTGGAGATTGTTTTGTCCTCAAAGAAGCCGGAAGACCGTGAGAAGAAGCCTAGTGGCTGTCATCATAGAAAACGCTCCGCAGATCGTGATGACGACGACACTGGCTTAAAGGAAGAAGACGACGAGGTTGAACACAAAGGGAACGCTTTGGAATCAACTTCTCGTCCTGAAAAAGGTCATGCACTATCCAATGGAGGTACAGTGGATAGCGAGAGTGATGAAGACAAGATTGAAGCATCCAGTAGTAGTCGCGATGAAGATGAGGTGGGCGAGGAAGTGTCTACCTTTCGAGCTCCTTTTGTGCCTTTCGCACCGTGTGTAGCGATCTTCTTCAACTGGTTCCTATTCGCTCAAATGGACGGTGAGAGTGTGCTGCTGATCCTGCTCTGGTTGCTGGTAGCTGTGGTTGTCTACTTTACTTACAGCCGTCACCACAGTTTGGCCTTCCAGCAGACCAAGTATCATCAACTGGCGCAGCAATAGAAGAGGTATCAAGCTTTCAAGTGAATAATATGCATAACGGTAATCCCCCCTCAAACTAAAGTCCGCCTGCCATACCGAGGTTGAGCTGCTGCTGCTGCTGACGCTGTTGCTGAGCCACGTGGATGGTGTTGAGTTCTTGCAAGGTACGGAAACAGTCCTGCTTCAGATGCTCGTAGTCGACCTCGCGGGACTTTGAGTCAATGTACTCCTTCAAGTGGAAGATATTCTGCTCATGGTGCCTCAACTTCTGCTCCAGAGCGTCCAAGTTCTTGGCTGTCTCCTGCTGGGCCGTTTCGTGCACTAGATTCTCCAGCTGCGTGCTCAGTGCTGTGACCTGTTGGCGCATGGCGTCTCGACGACCGATGTACTGTTTTTTGAGCCGTAGTAAGTGCTGTTTGGTCTGCGCGTGGACTTCCTGGAGTGAATCGATCTTCCCAAACTCCGTCATGTCCGCCGTCATCGTGTCCATCTTTTGCAGTAAACTGCTGAGTTCCAGAGCAATCTTTGCGTCCAGAGTATTCACCTTATCGAGCTCTGCTTGACGTTTCTGAAGCTCCATGGTTAAACGCTGCTTCGTTGTGACGGAGGACTCGAGCTGTCGCTCCTTGAAGGTCAAGTCGCGTCTCATTTCTTCCAGATTGGCAGCGTTCGTACCCGGTAATTTATCCTCTTTAGCCATCCCCGCTGAAATGTGTTCGAGCAGTTGAACGATCACACCTTGAGCTGCACGTTGCGATTGCATCTCCGCTTCCTTTTTAGCGGGGAATTGTTCAAGGAACGACGTCATCTCCTTGTCTTTCGCGAACAACGCCTCGTACTTGTGCGCTGGGTCGCTCCCACTCGCCCGTTCATCCAATTCACTCTGGAGATCCGCCAAAGCCCTGCTCAGCTCATGTTTCTCTGCTGAAGTGGTCTGGAGAACACCTTCCAGTGCCTCCATCTTGCTCTTGTCCTCCTTGACCTTCGCCAGCAGCACAGCTCGAGCCTCGTTCGGGTCCATCTGAGCCGTCTTCGCGTCATCAGCAGCAGCATCTCGTTCCTTCTGCAGCCGTCGGACTTGACGCCCTAGAGCTTCGTACTCATCTCGGTAGCGGTCGGAGCTCAGCTCCGACTCCTTCTGATGAATTGCGTGCATGACTAACTCCAGTTCTTGTGATCTGGCCTCAATCTCCACTTCCGTTTGGTGATGTTCCTCCAGTAATTCCTTGTAACGCTGTAGCTTTTGTGGTGCCAGTTGATTAATCTTGTCCTGGTGTTTGCCATGGATCTCCGTCATCTCCGTCTCCATGTTCCGTACATTCTTCTCCTGCTCTTTATTCATCAAGAAAACACGATCCACATCTTCCGCTTCTTTACCATTACGTTGTCGTAATTGGTCCTGCACCTGTCGGATCTCTGCCGGATCCGTAGCGCTTCTCATCTTGTCCATTGCCAAGTTGTAGTCAGCCAATTGACCTTCTAAATCACGCACTTCCAACGCCATCGTCTCGTATTTACGTTCCAATTGAGCACATTGTGCCTTGTCCTTAGCATCCTGTTCGATTTCACGTTTAAGTTTCTCAATTTCACTCGTGATTTCGGCAGTTTTACTATGGAGTTTCCCCTTAAAGAACGACGCATCCTGCACTTGTCGTCCTGGTCCAGCACTACCGACTCGCATCCCCATCATTCCTTGCTGAGTCACAGGACGATCCGACACATTCACTTCCGTGTTCAAACTGATACCAAATCCGGCAGTTTGACCTGGAGTAGCTGGTGCTTGTTGACCTGTTCCAAGGCGACCGGTTAATGGACGACCACCGGATGCCGAACTGAGCATTCCCCGTTGTCCTGTTCCAGGCCGAGCTCCAGTGATAGGATTAAGACTTTGACCTGTTCCAGGACGACCTGAAGGCAAACCGCCAATAGGAGCGACATTTGCACCCCCACCAGTTCCAGGACGTTGACCGGAGCTTGTTCCAGGACGTGACATGAAGTTCTTCTTGTAAATCTTGAAAAGGAATGAAGCGGCGCTTTATGATCCTTGAAAAATGACTTTATCTAGTGTCTTCTTAAAAAAAAAAGAGGTTAAATAACGTATTGGCAGTTGCATGGAGCGTGACGGTGTAAAGCTCGAGTCAATGCTGATAATGTTTCTCGTTCGATGGAGTATTGAGGATCGGTGGATCGAGAATAATTACGAGCAAATTGCATTTTTGCTCGAAATTTCGAGTTGGAGTTTGATGATGTGTAACTTGAAGCTTCAGACGATGAAGATCTTTCACTGCTAAGAAGTCCATAGGCTCGTAACGTGGCGCAGAGTCCAATGGCTCGACATCGATTGTGTAAATTGCCGTTCGAATTCATTTGGTTTCGTTCGTAGTCGAAGAACCGGAGGTAGATGCGGAGAACGTGAGCTAACAGCTCCATTGTGGTTACTTCACCAACGGATTCGTTGCTTTGCATGTTGATTATTACCTTTAGAATGGTGGTCAACGAGACATCGAGCTTGTACTCTTGATCGACAAGGTAAAACATGTTCTTGGCTGTAGAAAATAAAGGTGAATACTTGTCCGTCGATAAACTACATGACGAAATAAATTACGTACCATTTGACAAAACCAATGCCAGGAGCTTGAGGACAGCAGCGATATTCACGATCACAATGTTTTCATCAACTCCAGCTTCGAGCTCAAGAAGTTGCAAGAGGAACTCCATGACGAACGCAGGAGTAGCAGCGAGTTGACCGTCGCTGTTGTATCTACACAGCCAAATATTTTCCAGAATCTCGAGCCAAACTACTACGATATTTTGCATTGCAGTATCCTCGCCTCCCCCTGACTTGTACTTCCGGATAGTAATAGTTACATTCCCCAAGAGGTCAAACATCTCGTGAGTTCGGATTAATGCCCGGAGCTGCACGATTTCATCTTCTAGCGGTTGCGTAAGGTTCCGGATCAATTTTATCGTCCAGAAGGCGAGACTGAAGTGGATACTTGTCGGTTCGCTTTCATTGCTGCTAACAAGGCATTTATCCAGCCATGGTCGGATAAAATCCAAAACTTTGCTCAATTCTTCTATTGACCACGGTGCTGATCGAGAACTTGTGTTACCAGTGCGTGGATAATTGTTCATCAAAGCGAGGGTTCCAATTAGGTGTCGAAGTGTTGAAGCCTTGATTCCTTCATCACCAGGTGAGCTCGTAGTTAGCTGGAAAAGGAATTGACGAATTACAGGGAGAGCGCCATCTTTTTCCAAAGACTTCCTCACATTGTACTTGGCGAGTGTGAATAGAAGAAATGAGGCATGGTAACGAGCCATTAGCAGATTCTCCGAGCTCCAAGGAAAGTCATAATCTGGTGAAAGATCTGCATCGACCTGTAACGAAAAACTACTTTCGTAAAGTCGAAGAGCCTGCAGTGGAAGCTGGTGGCTGAGACGATTCTGACAAAACTGTAAGCCGTGAGATCCATTCTCCCCCCGAAACTGCAGTAAATGGTGAATCAGTTCTGTTACCAAGCGAGAAATCTCTACGTCCTGATTGAAGCAGAAAAATACGTCTCTGCTGAGTTCCATAACGTCATTTTTAACGAGTTTTGTCAAGAAATTAGACGCGCGAGAGGAATCTGGAGACTTGATGCAGTGACGAGCAAGGTGTACAAAGCATTGAAGGGCGCTGAGCTGCAGATCTCTGACTTTCGGGAACCGCTGGAGGACGTTTCGAAGGACTAAAATGACTTCTTCCCGCACTAAAAGCTCAGCAATTTCCGTTGTCACTCGCTCTCCGTGGGGATTTACAGCAGTACCAACTGGTTCTGTTTCATTCAACATGGAAACCATCGTACATAATACCCAGTGCTGGACATCTGCATCATTTGGGAACTCTTGAGCAGCTTGCAGTAGTCCAAATTGGTCCTTTAACTCCTGCTGCTCTCGCATCCAATGCTGTTGAGTTTCTTCAGTGAGCATCAACATCCTCTCCATCTCTTCGTGAGCACGCTGCAGTCGATTTTGAGCTTCTCGGAAAACAGTTTCTTTCATTTGCACAATTTGATCTTTCTCCTTTTCAAGTTGAAGCTGAAGATCAGTGTACATCGCTTTCTTGCTCTCCAGAATCTGTCTCGATCTCTGAACCTGCTCGCTCCATTCACGATCCATTTTATTTGCGGTCTGTAAAGCTTCCCATTCTTCCCATGCGCAACTTTCCCAGTCACCAAGAACCATTGACGCATGAACTTTTGCTAGAGTCATTTTCTCGAACTCAACTACTGCTGCTTGATGAATTTCCAATAATTGAGCTTCTTCTTGCTGTTCCAAAGCCAATTTCTCTCGCTGAGGTGCTAGCAGGCATTTGTCGAGTAGAGTGTACGGCGCTACATCAAAAGCTACGTTATTCCGCTGTAAAAACAGATAAAAATTAGCAGTGATCCTGCACGTATTTGCTAATGAGTTAGTACCAAGTCGGGGATGTCCATCCGAGCACCGAGATCTATGAGAAACAGCACCATTTCATCCTGATTAAACTTGCAAGCGACATGCAGAGCAGTAGAGCCCACTTTGTTCTGCAGATCGACCTTCAGTCCAAATTCAAGCAATAGTTGAGCACAATTGGTAAATCCATATTGAGCACACAAATGCAGACCAGTGCCTTCCGCACAGGGTGTATATCTTGCAGCATTAAAGTCAACTCGAGATTGATTCTCACGGAGGAACTTCTTGACGCTTTTTAGGTTGTTTTGAAGCAGTTCCATCCAAAATGGTCTTAGGAGCTCCGAAAGCTGCATAGCATTGAGCTTGAGACCAACAGCGGAATTTCTGGAACGCCTTCGTGTATCCTTCTTGGATGGTACATCCTCAACAGGTTTCTTACGTGGTCGATTAACCATTTCTCGCCAACTTTGACTTGTAAAACGATAACCAGGAATAAAAAACTTGTAGTAAAAATACAACGATCGTAAATCTTCTGTAATACTTAAGTATAATGCTACAGTATTTTATGGAGAGATTTCTTTGCGAAAACAATGGGAGTCTCTTCCCAGCAAGTGTCCCATTCAGCGTCCATTACTGAGCACAAGGATGAGGAGCTCATTTTGAAATTCGACAGCAACTAGGACAAGTGAAGACAGACAAACTCGATCAAGTTTCAAGATGGAGCAAACGACCGCGACAAGCCACTTAGGAGCTGTAACTGCAGTGGAAGCGGCTCGAACGTTGGCAGAGACAGCGAGAGCTCAAGCTGAGGCAGCTGCAGCTGAAGCTCGAGTGGTTCAAGCGCAAGCAGAAGCTGCCCAAGCTCTGGTTGAAGCTGCAAGAGCACAAGCAGAGAGTGCCCACTCTCGAGCTGAAGCAGCCCAAACGCTCGCGGATTGGTCTCGAACTCAAGCTACGACTGCCCAAGCTCTCGCGGACAAGTTGGCTGCTTATTAAGCAGTCCTTAAGGATGATATTTTGGCAAGATAATAGTCAAAAGCTATTGATGAATGCTCTTCTTGTTCCATTCAATTGATATGAACTTAAAACTGTATAATGCAGGAAGAAGAATACCAAGCTGCACACGTCGCAGATAAAAATGGAGTGATTTGATTGGCAGAAATAGCTGTTCAAAACAAAATGGGGCGCGGTAAATCATGGCAGGTCGAGGATGATGAAGTTCTCACGCGTGCGTGGCTTAGCGCTAATGAGGGAAGACTAGTGAACCGAGATACGGGCCCCATGTGGCAGAAGATCCACGAATTATTTAATGAAGCTTCGCCGGCTTCGCAACGGAGCTTTAAAGCGCTGGAAAGACATTGGACTGTGTTGTTTCGAGAGATCAGCGAGTTCTCGGGTATTCATACCCGTTTATCTGCTGCTGCTAACCACGCACAGTCCGAGGAAGAGAAGATTCTGGCTGCTTTAACCGCGTATGAAGCGGCGGCCGGCTTTGCTTTTCAGCATTTACAATGTTGGAAGTTGCTGCGATCCGCGCCAAACCTCATTTCCAAGTGCAGGATCAAGACTGAGTGGACACAGGAAAACGCTGCACAGGTTGACGACGAGATT
The DNA here is from genome assembly GCA_018806915.1 of Phytophthora colocasiae. NCBI lineage: Eukaryota > Oomycota > Peronosporomycetes > Peronosporales > Peronosporaceae > Phytophthora > Phytophthora colocasiae. The sequence goes on from JAGKQI010000045.1 coordinate 1,056,409, forward strand.
CGTACAGTGAAGAAAGCAAAGGTACGACATGAAAAGAAGTCACTTCCGCCTCAGGAACTTCCTCTCCCGAGGGTTGAACCAGTGTTACTCCCTCAGGAGCCCCAACTCCCGCTGACTTCCAAGCCACCTCCGACTCCAAATTGTCCAAAGCCGAGTGAAGCCTGCACTACACCAACTCCACGTGATAGTCAAGCTACACATATTCAAGTAGCTACTGAGGATACTGTTCCTTGTCTATCGAAGGCGGAGGTCCGTCAAATAGAGGCTGATCTGGTTGATATCGCGACAGCATTACCTGCGTTAAAACGACTCGTGTCGACTCAAGAATTCGATAGCGTGCTTTCATCTCTAGCACAGAAGGCAAAAACATTGCAAGCCCAACCAGAAGCTGCACAACAGCGGCTAGCAGCAAATATGTTGGACTTCACGAGCACTGAGGTGGCAGCAGTTAGCCAAGAATTTACAATTCGTCGTTCGAATACGCAACCAAGCTAAACAGACTTGAAGTGCGAACTGAAAGTTAGGGATCAAGGCCTCCTCCTATTTTTATTTAGTCAACGTCGAGCAAGAAGGTTTCAATCATTTTGAATAAATAACCCATGGCTATCCTCCTTGGGCGTTTCGGTCTCATTCTAACTCTTGCCATAACACTTGCCGGCCAGGCCCAGGAATCCATTCCACTGACATGAGATGAAACTTCTACGAAAAGTGAGCTGACCTCATTCTTTAACGACACAGCTCATTAACCTCCACGAAATGTGTCTTGGTCACCAAATTGGTGCCAGTAAAACAGCATGTGCAACAAACACAGCTCACCACAGACTGACAGTCTTGGTTGGTTTTTTACTCGGAAAAAAATATCGGTTGAAAACCGGTTTAAAAACGGTCTTCTATCGGGCGACTGGTTCATTAACCGTTGAGACAAGAGCAAAGAAAGAGCAGCTGCTGAGTTAACCACGGAAAGCATTTGGACAGCAAGTAGTCTCCTGGAGGTGTGCAGTACCCTAATTCAAAGTTTTATGTTTGTGGGTATGTACCAGGTGGACGTGGGCTACAACTTATAGTACTCCGTGTCGAGTGTCAGTGAGAAATGCGTCTTAAAGCGCAAGGCGTTGCTTGCAGAAGGACGTGTGTAAGCGTATGTCAAGAGGAGCCTCGCAAACTCTCAATTCCCATCAAGCGACAATCTACCTGGATGTTTGATCGCAAAGACTTTTCACCTGCGCGAACTACTTACTTGTACGGGCCGGCAACATGAGGCGTGAAGTGAAGCCAAATGCCTCCTGGTTTCCGTCCCATCCTGAAAAATGGAAAATGAACTTGTAGAGACGATGGTGGTGTCTCTAAACTTGCGAGCTTGGCTGCGGAATAGCAACGTTCAAACAGCTGAGCATCTTATCCGTATTGATCAATGGTTCCAGAGATTTAACCCTTTAACTACCGTGCCATTTTAAGGGGTCCGGTCAGACCCCTTCTAGAACGAATCAAATGTGTTCATTTTGATTTTTCAAACCAATGAGATCGCACTGCCTACCTTTCACATTGAGATTCCTCTTAAAATAGATTTCCCGACGTTGGAGAGCGAATGGAAGACTTCGAGAGCATGTGCGGGAGGTGCGGAGCGTCGGTGTGCGACTGGGAGCATGTTGGTAGCGAGCTCACAGAGGCAGGTGCACGGTTGGAAGTGAAGCTGATACGTCGACGGCAGCGAGGTCGAGTCATCCGTACAGCGTTACACCGACTGTACATGTACTGGAAGCACGGGAGATTGAGTGGTGAAGTTCCAACATGCATCACTAGAGAGCTAAACCAGCGTTGGCCGGACGCAAAAGATGTAAGTTGTATTCAAGCTGTTGGCAGAGTCAACCTCTACACTAGTGATTGACTTATTTGCTCGTTTGCGTGTAAATGCTACAGGATCATCGGTTCCGGCGCGGCAAACAGTATCCAGTGTCGCGCAGCGCTGGAGATTGCCCCCTGAATACATCTTGGTAGTGAAATGCACTAAAGCACTCGACATGAAACCCTCGCTCACATTTGCGTACATCCGTACCGTGACTTTTTGCTAGCCCTCTGAGGCTACACAAGTAGCACTTGAGCTTACCGTTACTGTTTGTTGTAGAGTTCGGAGTGATGATATGTAGCGAGGCGTCTGCTCCAACAACGTCGTCAAGGTCAACGCGTTTTCTCTTCTGCTCACGGCGTACCTTCAGGCGCCGAGCCGCCTTCTCGTTGCTCGTCAGGCTGTCAGCAATCCGCCTTTTGAACTCGCGCAGCGTCGGGCAGTTTGCCTCCGTTTTCTTCATCAAAGCGAAAGCATTTATTGTCGCCATGTCAAGAAGCCACGTGAACAGTGTCATGTCGAGACGCTTCACGGCGTCTGTTCGGATTAGTTGCACGGAGCTGATCCACGCGATCAACACCGTTCATGAAGCGGTTGTACACAGCTATCACCGTAGGCGCCATGAATATCCGTCTGTGCATGACGCGGTCGTCGGTCCAACGTTGATCGGGTACAGACCATGACAGCATGCCACCGCCTCCTGAGTACTTCCGCTTAGGGGTTCTTGCTGACGGAGTTGCTCGCAGATCATTGCTGTAGAAGATCACCACCTTGCGGTCCTTGTAGACGATGTAGCCAGCTCGATCCGCTAGCTCTAAATTAGGTCGAAATGGTGTCTGTCGAGATTTTGGGAGGCGTTTTTGTGCTTTGTTGTGATCTGCTTCCTTCTTTTTCCACCTGATTCAAGAGCCACAGCGGATACCAGCTCCCACTCACCACGCTCAGCTTTATTTACTCGCAATATGGCTGCCTCAACCGCCGGTTTGTTCCATTTGTCGATCAGATTGAGCCGCACAGTGCCGCTGGTGTGCATTTCACCGTCGGTGAATGCTAAGATCGCCTTGGCAAATGTATGCCTCGTGTAGAAATTCTGTCGGATACAGTAAGTCGATAGCCGCTTGGAGAACGTAGCAGTTTCGTTTGGTGCCCCACCATTGCTAACCACAGCGCCGTCGCCGAAGTAGGGTTCACATCAATGTCGTTGCGCCGCAGAGTGTTATACAGTGAAGTACGAAGTGCAGGGAACTGCTCTGTGTATCGCTGAGCTGGACTAGACTGCAGCGCGTTTCAAGCGTTATCCCAGAGGCTGTGGACATACAGAGCATCCCAGCCGACGACTGCGTAAAATCGGATACCGTATTTATCAGGTTTAGAAGGCATGTATGTCCGCGCTCTCGAGCGTGCTTTGGTTGCGACAGTCATTTCGTCGATGCTGCTTACCCCAGTAGGAACTGCAAATGCCGCAAACTGCTTCTGGAAATGGTTTAGAATTGTGCGGCTGTGCCATAGCGGATCGCGTTGCTTGACGAGTGTTGGATCCCCAGGGGCGTGAAACTGCAATGCCGATCTGATATTCTGAAATCTTGTTCTCGCCATGGTTTCCTTGAACGCAGATTGACCTAGAAAGCGACTCTCAGACCAATACTCAGCAATATCGCTGAGAGGGCAGATACTCATGGCGATCTCCAATCCACAGTAGGCGTTGAACTCATTTTCCGTTAGTTTTGGCAGTCCTTGAAGCTAGCACGTCAGATGTCCATGTAAGTAGACTCCGCCTAAATGCCGCCGTCACAAACAAAGAGAACAGCCCATATTCTGCGTTATCACGGTAGGCTTTACTTACTCTCGCTGGGGCGACAACATGAAGGCCATTCTGCATGTTCAGGGAGTCCATGTACGCGCTGCCGAGTGAGCTAGGTGCATGAACACTTTGAGTGTGAACGCCAGTGACTTCAAGAGCTGATCGTTGTGAAACGCCGTCGGCGTTGCTCAAGAAGGCATCAACAGCCTGCTGAAATTCGTCAATACAGTTCTGCGTGTCAGATACACTCTGTTGAGCGTCGGAACCGTGCTCAAGATCGAGCTCGTGCTGATACTCTTCTTGTAGGGTCCTATCCCAGTCGTCTACTAGAGCCTCCACCGCGATGTTGTCAATGTGGTAGCCCTGCTGCTCAAGAGCGTCCCATTCTACGCTGTCCTGCGCATCCATGTCGTTGCTCGGGTTGATGCACGAAGCCTCGATGAAAACCGTTTGACGCTTATATAGCTCTGTCGGTCAGAATTTAGCGGCCTGGCTAACACGCGGTAGAGGTCTCAATGGACCTCTTCCGTGACTCACTGGTGACCTTTCCCTAAAGCAGGCGCATTTATAACCAATTAGATTTGAGAGTTGACTTTGGTACGGGTCTCAGTGGACCCCTATGCTGACCGGTAGCTAAAGGGTTAAGTGCACTGGATCCACACACGGAGGCTGCTCAGGACGCCAGCTGAATAAACAACCGAAAAAAAACCAAAAAAACCAGAATAACTAACTTGTTGGATTTAAAAAGGAAATAATTATAAAAAACCATTCCATACAGACTGTAGCGAAGTCACAGTACAAACTGTACATGCAGTGGTAAGCCAGTTGCCAAAAGATACACATTGTTCTCGTCCCACATTGGCTTGTCCTACTGCTGCTCGGTTTTATGCACAGTCGCGCTTTTTCAGCCAATCAACGTTTCCCCACTCTTCCCCAAACTTGATCTCACTATGCTCTCTCTCTCTCTTCATGACTTCGCCTTCTTGTCAAGACTCATACAAAAACAAGCGAGTGCGGAAGAGAAGCTGCTCCAGCCGTCGCCCCTTTCAGAGCGCGATTCGCCAGCAGCAGGCAGTTCCCCAGACCCGAAAGCACTCTCATCGTATCTAGCGTCAAGTGAAGCGTCTGCTACGCGCTTCAACCAGCCGAAACAGAGGAGAACTAACGTAAAAACCAGGTTTCAAAATGTCAACAGAGAACGGAACGTCTGCTGTTCTTTCGCCCCCCAGACACGAGTCCATGGACGCCCGCGACGTCATGCGAAACTTAGAGCGTTCGCTGACCGAAGCGGTGGTCTCCCCGCGCGCTAACGGCTCCCGTAGGTCGAGAAACGTCCCCGTAAGTGCTGCCCCCTTGTCCGTTAACACCGCAGACGTTGCGATCGCCGCAGCGAGGCATTTTTCGCCCAGAGCGGTGCATCACTCTCCTCATGCGTTTGACAATGCTCCACCGGTGGAGTTAGCGACTTTTTCGCCTCGTCGACGCGCTCTGAGTGCTCAGAAACAATCTCTGGATATCAACGCTGTGCATGTCGGTTTTGGTGAAGAAGAAGGCAAAGAAGAAGAGGAAGGAGATGGAGAAGTTGACTCTCTTCGTCCGGATGATATAAAGCCAGATGCTGAAGGCTTTGCGTCCTCTGGAGGAGGACAAATCAAGGTGCACGCCGAGAAACTCCCGTCGTCTAAAGAACTGGAAGACAAAGGTGACGTCCCTGACGACAACGAAGGATGCCTTATCTGTATGGATGAATTCTCGGCAAGACGCAAAGCTTACCCGTTGCCATGCACGGGTCAATGCACGGGAGCTTATGTGCATTACAGATGCATCATGGCCTGGTTGGGTCAGTCCGGCAGTTGCCCACTTTGCCGTGGTGCTTGTGACCCACTCGTGCTGCAGCCCATGCAGAAGTTGGAGCTACAAGATATGACGAAGATGGCACTACAGCCTGTTCCCTTGGACGCTGGCATTATTCGATGCTACGTGAAGCAAGTGTATCGCGGTATGTTCAAGCAGTACGGCTACGAACTGTATCTTCAAGGTCAAATTGGCACACAAGAAGAGGACAAGTTCCTGCTTGCTGCAAGACGTCAAGTGCGCTCGAACATGACAGCCAACTACACAATCTGCACGGACAAAGAGTGCACGGACGCCAAACGGATTGGTCGTATGGGCTCCAACTTCCTCGGCACGTGTTTCACGCTATATGACAACGGACGGGATCCACAGAAGCTGGCGAAGATTCAAGACGCTGTTAGCTCGGACGATCTAGTGGTGCAGAATGTGCTTCAGATTCGGGAGGAGCTTGGATGTGTCACGTACGAACCTAATCGCACTAGCGTGGGTCCTCGTAAGATGCGTGTGGTGATCCCTGATGTAGACGAAGAGGGTGGTTCATCCAAGATCGTCCGACCAATGAGCCGCCAAGACCGACTCGTTACTCGCCTCTCCACGGGCGACATGAAAGACCTGATGCGCTTCTCGAACCGCGAACCTGTTTTCCGTGAAGATTTAGGTGCGTACTGCTTGGACTTCGGTGGTCGAGTGTCAATGGCGTCGGTGAAGAACTTCCAGTTGATCAGCAGTGAGGACCCTTCAATGGGCAACATCCTCCAGTTTGGACGTGTGGCTGACGACATGTTCACGATGGATTTCCAATGGCCGCTCTCTCCGTTCCAAGCCTTCTCCATTTGCCTCAGCAGTTGTGATACCAAGTTGGCTTGCGTCTAACAAGCATGGAAACTATCAAGAAACCCTCTGTATGTACCTGTATGGGGGGGCAGCGATCTCGCAGGCCTTCAGGAATCAGCTCAAGCAGAAAAAGTGTCCATTTGGACATGCAAAGTGGACACTTCGTCGATTAACCGTTATATATAATAAAACTCTCCGTTAGAATTTTACATCTATACAGCATCTTTCTGCAAAACCACAAACAAAATCATCATAGAAGACAATTTAGTGTAAATGCTCTTATACCGTCTGTCACTACCGAAATACTCAACTTCTATCCGACAGTCACATTCCTCCCTGCCTAAACGAATACGCTCATCATGCGATTGTGAAGCCAGGTGTTCGTTGTTTTACATGAACCAAACCTCCGATACACCATGGGATTTTCCTCCTGGTAGTAGCCGACAGATCAGCCCACGACCCAGCCACCCATTGCACGACATCAGCTCGTTCTGGTGGTTTAATTCCACCCATGGAACTGAATTTCCGCACCAGAAATTTGCTACTGCAAGCGCTGTAGCTGTGAGATCCTGTTGTGGACACGCAACGATGGATTGGTAGTCACTCCGGTTGCAGCACACTGGGTGCAATGGGTGCAACGGTTAGTATGATTGAGGTGATGGAATGAATATGATTGAGGTGATTGAGTGAAGGTTGTGATTGAGGCCGTGGTCATGGAGAGGTGTAAAACGACTGGGACGTGGATTCTGACTGTTGTTGACTCTCCGCTGCTATAGGCAGCCTGCAGTGACCATCGGGGCCAAAAGGGGTTTTCCGCTCGGTTCCCCTTAGTGAACACAACACCACTGACAAAAGAAAAATACATTCCTCACTTTGCATTTTGCCAACCATCTGACACTACTGCTAAACTGCCTACCAGCCCTTTCCCGACACATGTTCAAGAAGAAGAGCTCGTCACCGTGCGCCGCTACACTGCCTGTTCTCAAAGGTTACGAGCCCAAGGCGTTTTCAAGTGCTGACTCAAGTGAAGTAGCAGATAGCAAGCGACGGTTAAGTAGTCATGACTGGTGGCGCGCAACAGGACAACCATCCAGTACCGCCCAATGCTGGATCGGGTGTGAACCAGCTAAGAGGTGCGTCAAATAGTGGTGCACCTGGAGTGAATACGAGTGGCATGCAAGCCGGTGCTGGTGCTGCACCAAGGAGTGCTGATGCCCGAGTTGCACTTCGGGGAACGAACAAGCCGCCGCAGTACACGGAGGATGGCGGATATGATCTGTATCGCGCACAGCTGCGTACTTTCTTGAGTGAACGTGGATGCTGGAGTATTATCGACGGCACGTTGAGACCGAGTACGAATGCTGCGGAGCAGCAGATCTACGAGGGCAAGAATACGTTTGTGGTTGACACACTGTTGCGTGGATTGTTGCAGAGGGACTCGCGTAAAGTATGCAAGTACACATCGGGATTTAACATGTGGAAGGCATTTGAGGCTGACAAAACCAAACCGGATCTTTTCTGGCGTGATTCGACTACGGAGGAAGTTGTACACGAGTGTGTTCACAGTAGGCGGCAACATGGAGGAGTGGTTGGACGATGTGGATAACCTACGTCGGCAACTGGAGAACATGAACGAAGGTTATTGCTGACAGTGAGATGGTGAATATTTTACTGCAAGGAGTTGAAGAAACTCACCGCAATGTCGTTCGGCTCTTCAACCAACGACTACCTGATCAGCCTGAAGTGACGTTGGATGTTGTGCGCAACACCTTGCGTGGTGAGGCGGAGACAGACAAAGCTCATGAGGCGAGCTCAACGGCCACGAAAGCTATGGAAGCTGCTGGTTCGACGAAAGTGATGTCGGCGATGGAATCCGGGCACAAGCGTATGGTGACTGGCAAGGATGGCAATCCGAGCTGAAAGAAGAAAGGCAAGTTCAACAAAAGCAAGCTGAAGTGCTGATTCTGCGATAAGAAGGGCCATCGCCGGGATGAGTGCTACGGATATCTGGCAAAGCAGAAGAAGAAGCATGAAGAGGAGGCTGCCAAAGCCGCTGCAGGCGCTGCGGAATCTAAATCTAGCGTGAAGATGATTCGCCGAGTGGAAGGCGAGTGCGAAGTAGAGCGTAACGGTATGGTGAGGACTGTTTCGGCGATGCGTATTGCGACCGGAAAACACCTCGACTACAATGGTGACTGGATGATGGATTCGGGTGCTGCGACGCATGTTTGTATTGATGACCGAGCGTTTGAGTCGCTGACGACGGACAATGTTTACTTTCAAGACTGGGAAGGTGGCATTAGCTCTGGAAAACCTTTTGGACGTGTTGTGCTTCGTGCGAAGGATGCAAATGATCCTTTGAGTGCTGGTGCTTTGATTGACTTGAAAGACACACGGTTTACGCCAAAAGGAACTACAAATATTCTGTGTCAGTATCGTCTTGAAAAGGATGGATGGGTGCCTTCTTACAACGACGAGGAGGATCCAGACAAGCGATGCATGTACATGACTCGAGGAGAAGCTCGATTGATTCTGGATAGGCGTGGTGCGCATTTCTGGTTGAAGGTCATTGCTTTGGATCCGAGCGAAGCTCGAATGTGTATGATGATGCCCTCCACGACATAGGACAAGGTGCTGCGAAGGCACATGAGGTTTGCACACCTCAATGGTCCGGCGTTGAAGAAGATGGTGGAGTTAAGTATGGCGGATGGGTTGAGTTCGCTTACTACACATGACTTCAACAAACCCATTGACTGTCTTGAGTGCGGACTGGCTAAGGCTAAGAGGATGTCGTACAAGCGTCATCACGGTAAACGAAAGCAAGACGTTGGTGCTCGATTGATGTCGGATGTGTGCTACGTCGGCATTGAGACTCCTAGCATAAATAAGTATTTCCAGCTGATACACGATGACTTCACCTGGGCAGTTCTACTGCAAATCAAGAGCGAAGCTGCAAGAAATGCGATGGATGCAGTGCGTTTTGTGGATATACGGTAAAGACATTTTCGTGCGACCAAGGTGGTGAATTTGTCAATGGAGTGCTGCTTGACTTTCTGCGTAAGCGTGGTATTCAACTGCTGACGACGAACCCGTACAGCCCTGAGGATAACTGTCTGGTGGAAAAGATGAATGACAAGCTCATGAGCAAAGTGCGTGCCATCCATGAGGTAAACGGTTTGCCGGGCATGCTGTGGGGTGAGCCTCTGTTGTATGTGGTACGTGGACAACATGAGTGCAACTAAGGCGCTGCGGAACAAGACGCCATTTGAAATGTACGCGCAAGAGAAACCTAATGCGAAACAACTGTTTGTGTGCGGTTGTGTGGGCTACTGCTTTGTTCCCGCTGTCAAGCGTGCTAGTAAGCTTGATCAGCGTTCACAACCAGTGTTAATGGTTGGATTTTCGGTTTATACCGATGGCTATCGTTTGCTAGATTTGGTGACAGGTGACTTGATTATACACCGAGACGTAGAGCCAAAGGAAGACTTGACTGTTGACGGTGAGTACGTTCGCAAGCTGGTTGAGAAGCGGTACAAGGGCAAGACGTTTGAGTTGCCGGAGGAGATTCCTTTTGTCACGCTAGTCCGCGTATAGTCCTTCAACAATTGATGGGAATGACGAAGCTGGTCTTGCTGGCACTATTGTGGAGACAGAGCCGAGCAAGTCAAGTGACTCGAGTGAAGATTTTGGTGAATCTGGAGTCGACGCTGATGGCGACGTTGATATGGAAGACGCCGATGTGGAACTTGATTTCGGTAGGAGCGATACTGCAAGTGTTGATGGAAATGGTGGGAGCGCTGCAGGTGGTGCTCAGGCATCGAGTAATGATGGGACAACAGCTGCATTGAGTGTGAAAACGACCACAGGATCAACAGCGGCATCAAATGTGGTAACGGCGCGGTGTGGTGGTGCACGACGACCACGGCCACGACCAGTGGGTCCGGTACGGCGATCGACACGTACCCGACGGCCCAACTCTCGCTATGATCCCAGTGACTACGTGATGGCTACGACGCTATTGCAGTGCATGGTGATTGGAGTGATTAATGAACTGCTGAACCCGACAAGTGTGCGAGAGGCGTTGGCCTCGCCTCACGCAGCTGAGTGGAAGGCTGTGGACTTGGAATACTCATCACAGATGCGGAACGGCACGTGGGAGCTTGTTCCAAGGCCGAAGCCGACCAAGGCTAACCCTGTGAACATTTTGAAGTCTCTCTGGGTGATAGTGGTAAAGTGGAATGAAAAAGGTGAAGTTGAGCCCCACAAAGCTAGGCTTTGCGATCAAAGGCTATATGCAGAAGTATGGTATTGACTACTGGGCTACCTATTCTCCTGTCGTGCGCATCGAATCTATGAGGCTTGTGATCGTTCTGGCACTGATGTGGACGTTGGACCTGCGTCACATTGACTTTGTGACGGCTCTCCTGAATGGTGTACTGACTGGTGTGACCATCTACATGGAGCAGCCCGAGGGCTACGATGATGGAACTGGTCGAGTGTGCATTCTGAGGAAAGGCCTGTATGGCTTGAAGCAAGCGTCACAGATATGGAGTGAAACCCTGAAAAAGAGTCTTATCGAGCTAGGCTTTCAACAGTGCACCTTTGACGTTGGTGTTTTCTGGAGGAAGGGCGTTAAGGCGATTGTGATTCTGACAGTGTACGTTGACGACATCGCCATTGCTGCGAAGCCCGAGGACTACAAGATTGTGATGGAACAGCTAGCTGATAAGTACAAGTTGAAGGACTTGGGTCGTGTGAAGCACTTTATGGGGATGGAAATTTCGTATGAGCCTGTAAAACTGCTGATGCTGTCTCAGACGGCTTACATTGATCGTATGGGGAAGCGACTTGGCTTGCACGATGCGAAGAAGGCTGCATCGCCGCAGATGCACAACGAACCTACGATGTCTGTGGAGAAGGATCCTACCAAGATCAACGATCCAAAACTACCCTATCGTGAGATTTTTGGTCCTTTGCAATATTTGGTGGCGTGCACTCGGCCTGACTTGGCGAACGCGGTAAGGAACCTCGGTCGGTATGCTAACACATACTCGTTGGAGAACTACCGTGCGGCGCAAGGAGTTGTGCGTTATGCACTGGCTACGAAGATGTATGGCTTCATGTACAGGCCCCGCTCAGGACCACTACAACTGGAAGCGTTTGCTGATGCTGATCATGCACGCTGTCCTGAAACAAGTAAGTCCGTGACCGATTTCGTGATGAAACCGAGCGGACGCACCATCGACTGGCGGAGCAAGAAGCAGGAAACGAGTGACGACAAACACATGCAGCTCGGAGCTGACACCAGTGTACTCGTGCTTTGGAAGAGGTGGTTTGGGCACAAAACTTGCTGAAGGAGTTGGGCTACACCGAGAAGGTGGACACTACTCTATTTTGTGACAACCAAAGTGCGCTGAAGGCGGTTGAAAATAATGGAAATTCTGATCGCATGCGCAACTATGCTAAAATGATTCGCTATGTGGCTGAACAAGTGGAAGATGAGCGTCTGCTATTGGAATATGTCCCTACAACGGACAACTTAGCAGACATCTTCACGAAGGCTCTCGGGCCAACGCGTTTCAGGCATTTGCGTGATGGTCTAAGCATGGCGGACACCGAACAGAGCTGGCTGGAACGCCGAGAGGCGAAACGTGAGTCCAAAGACACAGATGTGGACATGGTGACTGAGGCAGCTCCTGCTGCACTCTAAATGATCCACGTGGCTGCAACGCCTAGTGATGTGGTAATGTGAGATTCTGTTGTGGACACGCAACGATAGATTGGTAGTCACTCCGGTTGCAGCACACTGGGTGCAATGGGTGCAACGGTTAGTATGATTGAGGTGATGGAATGAATATGATTGAGGTGATTGAGTGAAGGTTGTGATTGAGGCCGTGGTCATGGAGAGGTGTAAAACGACTGGGACGTGGATTCTGACTGTTGTTGACTCTCCGCTGCTATAGGCAGCCTGCAGTGATCATCGGGGCCAAAAGGGGTTTTCCGCTCGGTTCCCCTTAGTGAACACAACACCACTGACAAAAGAAAAATACATTCCTCACTTTGCATTTTGCCAACCATCTGACACTACTGCTAAACTGCCTACTAGCCCTTTCCCGACACATGTTCAAGAAGAAGAGCTCGTCACCGTGCGCCGCTACACTGCCTGTTCTCGAAGTAGCAGGCGTTGCTTTAAAGGAGCATTTCAAGCGACGTCCGCTGGCTGACAGACGCCTGTGTGCCTCCAGGTACCTTAAGAAGGTGAAGACGGAGTTGGGCAGCGTGAGAAAGCTTGCCGCGTGCCATTGCTGGCGATAAATGCAGTGGGTTGTCGATGAGCTGGCCGCAGCCATCTACAAATTGGCAGAATTTTTTAGAAGAGTCACGGAATTTGCACGATATTACTGGTCAAAATGATTTGTCGGATAGAAGTTTGTGTCGGATAGAAGTTGAGTTTTACGGTAAGGTAAATCATCAATTTAGGGCCATCAACCATTTTAAGGCCGTATTTTAACTGCCAATCACGTGAAGTTTTTCACAGAGCAAGTACTTTATTGGCTAAAACACACTAAATACGAATACCTTCAAAAATTAAATTTGTAAATTTGGCGCGAGGTGTCATGGCTCCAGGCGATGACAGATCAGTCGCCTACATGGTTGGCGGCGAGCTTATTGAGGGCACATTATGGGAGCAGGGTTGTCGCGGGTTCAAGTCCCGTTAATTCTCCGCACTGATTTGGAAAGTAAAGCATCTATTCAACCTCACTGTGCCAGACACTCGACTAACATTTTGTTGTTTAGAATACAGCTGAACAAGTGATATGCGCTACATGTACTTATCTACACCTTTACCTGCAGTTGTAGTAACAGCTTTCTTAGACGACTTGGTTTTTTGCTGCCAGCCTCAGCAAGTTCCTGGAGCACTTCATGGGTAAACAGCATCCCCCCAACTGCGACTCGTTTACGCTTTGTCGTCTTCTTCGGCAGGGGCTTCAATTGTTGGCCTGCCACTTGACCTCCGTAAGCTAATTTCCGTCGAAACTTGATCACAAGTAGAAATATAAAAGGTGAAGGTGGAATAACCCAAACCTCAAATGGTCACAAAAATGACACTCACTCAGCGCTTTCAATACTGAAAGCAAGACTAAAGTCGGCCGTAAACTGATTAAGTCGATTTTTTTCTTCTCCACGAGCATGTGCTTAATTTCATTGGTCTGCTACTACAAAAAATCGAGAAAAAATCTCTGGTTTGCGAAGTTTCAGAAACTGTCTCACTTTTTGTCAACGCATAAGTAGATGCCGAGTAATTCGAGCATCTTTTATCTCGGCCCATATTTGATTTTTTACCTTAGGCCCATGCCTAACCGGGAGCCATGCGTGCCACGCGTGCCATAGGGGTAGGACAGTACTGAGGTGCCACCAAGTCCATTCCTGACCCAGACGGCTTTGTGCCACGCCATGCCAGGTCTCGCACGGCAATTTTCGTCAAGCTCGGCACACGCAGCTTCGCAGCTAGCGAATGGCTCTGGTAAACCGCGAATAGAGGTACTGTGTTAGCTCTTGACAGCAAGCGAGCTCATTACGTGATTGCAATTCAGGCGTGAAGACCAAGCGATGGAAGGAGCAGCGGTGTCGAGTCGTGCTGGTCTAGCGGCTCCTCAGGAGTCTCCTGGTGTGGCGTCCAACTGGACGGTAGTGAAGCCAGGCTCCGTTGCTCCACCAGTTTCGGATAACTACTCGACCTGGACTGTGGAGCAGCTTCGTAAAGAATGCACGAGTCGCAATCTGAGGCTGAAGCGGACGACACCTGCAGAGGAGCGCATTAAACGCCTCAAAGCCTATGACGAGCCTACAGCGGTCGCTGGTTACTGCGGCGTTGGGTCTGTGCTCTGGTTCAGGGTTCAAGCGACTTACCCGACGAAGAACTGCAGCTTTCGGCTGCTGAAAGTCCTGTTTTCGGATACGTTTGCAACTCGATTCGCGGAGACTGGAAACAAGCCAACCCGCCAGCAATTGGACGCCGGTGAGACGCATGCAAACTCATCCTTTTGGCGTGATGTAGCCGCGGAGTTTAACGGGAACAAGACGGCCTACAACAAGTTGTACAGTGATCACGTGCGCTTTGAAAGCTTTGATCCTTCCAACATTGTTGCCCAGGAGGTGGCGAGTCTGTACGACATGTGGAAGTCTGTGAACCTGAAGTATGTGAAGGCGATGGCCCGCTTTACTAAGTCTGGAGAGCACGGCGATGACTTCTTTAACTTCTGTGATGGAGCACTCGACGTCTTCTATCTCAGAGAGTGTCTCGAGATAAAACATAACTTGACTCAGTTTGTGGAAGGAGGCATGTATGAGGAGGACCAGTTTGACTCGCTGAAGCGCTGCTCATCTAGCAGCGTTGGGACCTCGTCGCCTTCTGCGAAGAAGATGAAGGTCGAGATCATGACGGCGATGAAAACAATGACGGAAAGGCTTTGTGGCGGCTTTGACTTCCAACGCGGACTCGCCTGGGCGAAAATGAACCAGTTGATCGAGTATATGGGGGAGAGGGTCGCCAATGCTACTAGAAACGGAGGGGACGTTGAGTCACTTCAGAAGAGCTTGGACCTCTGCCGTACGAAGTTGCTCGAGATGGAGGCCGAGTTATGCCGTAGCAACTAGCCAACGAGTTCGAGTCGCTCTCTACAGCAGCGTTATTGAGTAACTCATTGCAAAATCAACACGTCATCGCTTTCACAAGTACTTGTCCATTTCTGCTGCAGCTCGTACTTTGTTGTAAGCTGGACGAGACAAGTTGCGCTTATCAATCATCTTTACGATCGTATTGCGTATCATTTCCGACTCTCGCGCTCGCTGCGGTTTTTTCGGTCGCGCTTTACGCACCGACTTAGCGCTCATTTTCTTCGTGCGCCTTTTGTTCTTCGTTCGAGATGTCTGGAGCGGCTCGCTAGCGGCGTACAAATCTTGGTAGGAAGGTGCTGCTTGTTGGGAGACAGAAGCCAGTACAGGAGTCTGGTCCAGACTCAAACAGCTTAATGCCTCTGATAAATTTTCATCATCACTTACGTCGAACCCCTCATCTTGCTGCAGTCGCTCATCAATGCACCAGTTGTGAAGAATGCATGCCACATGGACGACCTTGGCAACGTTTTTCATGCGCACTTTCAGCGGCGATTTGAACACGCGCCACTTATTCACGAGTAATCCAAAAGCCATTTCTACACGTATGCGAAGTTGACTGAGAAAAAAATTGTAGGCGTCGTGGCTGTCTGTCTCCGTTTGCGGCTTCGTAAATGGAGTCAACAAGGTGTTACTGTTGCTGTATGCGTTATCGCCCACCAAATACAACCCCTTCGGAAGTGCATCGGCAAGACTAGAGATCCTCCATCTTTGATACGCCACAGCATCACCCATTCCTCCAGGACAGGAACTAGTGATCGCCATGAATCGGCTGTGGTGGTCAACGCAAGCCTGGACGTTAACTCCATAACACTGGTAGTGCCCCGAGAAAAAGGAGGCGACACGTTTTACTTCACTACGGCGCGGCACTTGTATTTGACAGAGCCAGCCATCGATAGCTCCGACACATCCCGTCAACACCGGTTCTTTGCCTGGCCCAGATTTGCTGCGATGCGACAACGCTGCTGCTGATTTTCGTTGTTCGTTCTCCGTGACCGGGAAACGAAGCTGAAGCTCATCTTGTGCTTCAATCGCGTCCATGACGGCATGGAGACAAGCGTAAAACCCCGAGGAGCTTGCTCCGACAGCATGCGGACGGATGGTAGGAGTATCCAGCCAACCACGACACGCAGATCTGGACCTTTGTTGACCGGCGATAGAGGTTCTGTTCCCGTCCGTCGACGAGATTGGGCTCATCAACGCGCAAGTGTGGCTCGAGAAGCTGCACCAACCGCTCGAACGACCGAAAAGACATGCGATAATACTGCCGAAACTGTCCTTCGTTCAGCAGCAGTTGAGAATGGTGCTTCCAGTTGAGCCTGCTCCTCTCCAAGCATGGCTTCCTCTCATCACAATAGACGAACAACAGCGCCATGAGCTGCAGACCTAAGACGACAGTAGCTACCTCGTCGTGGTGCATTTTGGCGCAAAAATCTTGACGCGACCGCGAAGAGCAAAATTTACGGGAAAAACAGCGTAATTTTCGATTGTGGCGCATGGCACAACGTGTTGCCATGGCACTTTCACTGTGCCACCACCGCAACCAACAGCCCTAATCCACTTGCTGTACCCGCCAATCACAGCCGTCCGTGACACTCATGGCACGAAAAAGCCCCGGTTAGGCATGGGCCTTATATGTACCTGGAATAACACTTGACCTTTAGTCATGACGGTGTTGCTGCCCTCCTTCATTGCCGATGGGAACTGGTTCCTCCTCGCTCTGGCTGCACCTGTAGCTGCTCTTGGAGCTCTTGTACATCCTCGCTGGCGTGTGCGCTTTGGCGACGTCTCTCGACGCAGCAGCAAGCGGCTGTATTTACTGTGGACATTGCTCATTCTCAGCGCTGTATTAGGCGTTTTGGGCGTCTCCTTGGAGGTTTATCACTCCCACGGATGCCCGAATAGTACCGTATTCCGCTACGAGATTGAGAACTTGGCGCGTTTCGTGTATGAGCTGTGTGGACGCCAGAATGTCCCGTACTGGGCAGCATTCGGCAATTTGCTGTTCGTCATGCGCGGTCAACGCCGCATCCCTGTGGGGGACACAGATTCCGACATTGGTGTGGTGAAGACAGACTTCATGAGGCAATTCGGCAGTGTCAGTAACTTCTCGGTGGTTGTACGACGTGAGGCTTATCTAGAGCTGCAACGACCTGTGTACGTCGTGTACCATTCGGAACGTGAACTGGTGCAGATTTACTTGGACGAAGCCACCAAGGGCTCCCATGCAGATATTTGGTTCTATCGAGAGGAGAAAGATGAGGAAACAGATACCAAGTGGCTGGTTAATGATGACCGAACGATCAGGGGGAAATGGTTGCTGTACGACCAAGTGCTGCCGCTACGTGAAGAGCCGGCGTTCTTCCTGAACGTGCCGGTTACTGTGCCACGCAACGCTAGTTATTTGGCAAGAGCTGAGTATGGATCCAACTACATGACGCCAATCACTATGAGGATGGAGTGCATCGAGAACATGATCAACGGATACACGTTCTACAAGACGTCGTTCTTGACGAAACTGCGGTATATGGTTACGTTCGCAGCGATGGTTGCTGCAGTTACTCTGCTGTCTGCAAAGTATATCCCGCCTCTGAGTAGAGCCTTGCAGATTAAGCAAGGAGGTAAGTTTGGAGGTCACAGTGCTGGGCTTGAGGCTGCACAAAGAGGATCAGACAAGTATTTCGTCTAGCATTTTTTTTATCAAGAATCAACTCAGGGATCTCCTTAGTACTTGTTCTTGCGATTGCCTTTACCCTTACCTTGACTGTTGTTGGTAGACACAGGGACCATGAGGGGTGGGATCTTCGGAGGACCTTGTAGTAAAAGTTTCTGAATGTCGACCCACTCCATGGCCTCAAACTCTTCGTTGTGAATGAGACTTCCAACTTCCATGCGGTCGAGGTACATAACTCCGTTGAGATGGTCGAGTTCGTGCTGGAAGACGCGAGCAGGGAAATCTACTAGAGTTTCCTGGATTTTACGTCCTTCTGCGTCTTCATACTGCACTCGGATCTCATCCGCTCGCTTAACAATGCCCTGATAGCCAGGAACACTCAAGCAGCCTTCGAAGTCGCGCTTAGTGGACTTGGACATGTCCAGAATCTCTGGATTTAACACCTCCTGGTACTCCAAGTTGCTTAGATCACCCTCGTTCTCTGGCATGTTCTTGATCATCAGGAACATGCGCAAGTTGTGGGCAAGCTGCGGTGCAGCGATACCAACACCAGCCTCTTGGCGCTGCACAAGTTTAAACGTTAGGACCGGATATACAGAACAATTTTTAAATAGCAAGTACTCACAACTTCCGTCTCCAATTCCTCCATTAGCCTCCGGATAGCTGGAGCGCGCACATCAGCCACCGATTTTGACATTCGCCGTAAAGCTAGTGACACAAACAAATAGGATATATCTCAGCACACAGACAATTTCTAGATGTAGAGATTAGGCAGCAAGATATGGAAACGTGTGGGCAATAGATCGTGTATATACTATCTCCAAACATCGTCTGAAAGCTACAATACGTGCATGAACGTACCAGAGTTCCCAAGGAAGACCAGCGTCATGGTTCACCGTCAAAAATACAAACGTCGACTATGTAGCGCTAAGTACGCACTACTGTGCTAAAATGATTAAATCATTTAGTTGCTTAAAATTCAATATATTGGTGCTTTTATTCCAATACATGGGAAAATGTCCATTCAAGGTTTTATCGTACATTTGAGCAAATATGAATGGGACGCAGGAAGCGCCGGCGGGTGCTCCTTTGGCCGCGCACTTTGAGGCGAAACGGCGAATCATGGCTACCGTGAAGGATATGGAAGAGCGTGGGGAGAAGCTGGAGGAAGCCACGCCGGAAGAAATCCTGGAGGCGGCGAGTAAAGCAGCGGAGACCGTTTTCAAGTTCGACTTCAGCATCTCTGAAGGCGCGGAAGACACTGAGACTAGCAGCAAGAAGCGCAATCGGAATCGTAAGCGCAACAAGAAGCGACGGGCTAAAACACCGCAAGATGAAGCTGAGAAGAGCGAGAAGTCCGCAACGACCGAGCGATCAGCCGTTCCAGTTGCACCAGCACAACGAGGCAATGCAAAGGACAAGCAGAAGAAGAAACCGGAGCAGGTGGCAACTAATGGAGCGACAGGCAACAAACGCACTGGGTCATCGTTCTTGAAACTCCGCAAGGCCACAGGAACTGAGTCGGAAGTGGCAAAGATGCACTTACGATACGGCCAAGGCCGCCGGAACTTGGCAGCTACTAAACAGCGGGAGCAGCGTAAGAAGGAGAGGGCAGAGGACAGTGCGGCAGCGAGTGGCGACTTCAAGTTTAACTTCACTGCATCATAGAGCGCTGAACCAGTCGAATCTAAACTCCATTTTTCCAGATAAATGTAGATCACTGCATCGGTTCATCATACCTTGTGCTTGGTGGTGCCACCCTGAAGATTAACCATCGGGAATCCAGGCGGTAAGACTCAGATGAACATGTAACTACCAAAGCAGCTCGGAAACGTGCAAAATGCAATAACGTTACTGGTATCGGATATCCTGCAAGGGAACTTTGAAGCGCCACCCTCATCTCTGTGCACCCATACAAACGCGACGTGTCGCCCTCGGAGAGAAAGCCGCGCAACATACTACGCTAACGCCTCAGTCCCGAATCTACTGAGCAGGGCACAAGGTAGAACCTTCCAAGCAACAGGTGACCATCAGTTCTGGACCAGGTGCACTTCAAGAGACAGACACACAACCCTGAGCCGGGCTCTATTCTTAGTTGGGTATTTTTACCATTCGTCCTCGTTCGTCGTGTCCTTCTGATCTTCTTATCGCTGTTGCGTTGTACCCAGCAGTCGGAGTTTTGTGTTGGAGTTGACATTAAGAAAAGAAGAAAAAGAAAAAAAATGGGTTGCCGTCAATCCAAAGCTGATGGTGTTGTAGGCTCCACAGCTGCTCCGACCCAACGAGAGGCACGCGGTAGTCTCCGTGACGACTTGACGTCCGACCTCATCCAGCACAAGTACGTGGACGATATCAATGAGTACTTCGACTTTAGCTCCACTATTGGTACGGGTCACTTCGGTTGTGTCAAGCACGCGGTGAGCAAGAAATCTGGTAAGGAATGGGCTGTCAAAGTCGTGGCACTAAGTAACGAAGTGGACCGGGATGCTCTTCGCAACGAAATCAACATTCTAAAACGACTACACCACCCGCAGATTGTGCGTGTCATTGCTTCGTATGAAGACAAGGAGCACATGTACATGATCATGCAGCTTTGCAAGGGTAAGGAGATGTATAAGCATCTGTACCAGGACCACCGCAAGTTTTCCGAAGATGATGTTCGTAAGATTATCCGTGCACTATTGAGAGCATTGGCTTTCTTGCACTCGAACTTTATCACTCATCGGGATTTGAAGCTCGAGAATTTGTTGCTGGAGAACGCAGAGAACCCTGGATCACTCCGTCTTTGTGACTTTGGTCTCAGTACGCGATTCAAACGTGGTGAGAAGCTCGAGAAGTCGTTAGGTACGATCGACTATGTCGCCCCAGAGGTTCTGGACGGTGACTACAACGAGAAGTGCGACCTCTGGAGCGTTGGCGTCATTTGCTTCGAGCTTCTCACAGGTGTGTCGCCATTCCATGCTGCTACAATCGATGAAACTATGGGGAACATTTACGACGGAGTGTTGATCTTTGAGAACGATGTGTGGTCCAAGTTCTCTCCAGCTTCGATCCTCTTCATCAAGTCGTTGGTGAAAGAGAACGTCAGTCAGCGCCTTTCAGCCGAGCAGGCTTTGGATCACAAATGGCTCAACGAAGGCGAGATGGCTTGTGGAGAAGGATCGAGCTCTGCGAGACTGCAGAGTGACAAGCGTATGCTACTCACCAACATGCTGAGTTTCAGCCAATGCCGAAAGATGAAGCAGACAGCGTTACTGTCAGTGGCTCTGGGAATCTCAGAGGATCATATTCAGCAGGAAATGGCAGCTGAGGTCTTTCACTCCATGGACCGTAACAAGACGGGATCTCTCTCGCGTGACGAGTTCTGCAGCGCATTGGTTGAGTGTGGTGTTTCCAATGCCGATGCGGTGGAGCTATTCAAACGTATCAATCAGTCCAAGAGCGGGCGTATCAACTACTTGGAGTTCATGGCTGCTGTGATGGACCAACGTGATATCGGACAGAGCACCATTAAGGAGGCGTTCGGTATTCTGGACGGGGAGAAGCAGGGTCGTTTGTCGATTGTCGGTCTCCAGGATGTGTTCAAGAACTCAATGGTAGCTGAGGAGGTCAAGGAGATGATTGCTTCTGTTGATACCAAGGGCGACGGGTTCGTGGACTTCGAAGCTTTCCAGGGACTGTTTGCACCACCAGGAACTCCCCTCCCTCAAGTGGTGGAGGAAGATTCGTCTACGACTGCCAGTATTGAGAATGTGGACAATGATAGTCCTGAGAAACCGATCGTGATTCCTCAACGCGTCAGCAACACTCACACAGAGAGCACTGTGGACAGCACGACAGATCGAGTAACTCCATCTTCAACACCAAATTCAGACACTTCTTCGACTGGGAAGGTGGTAGAAAATGTGACTACCACAGCAGGTTTAGCGAGCCAAAATGACGTCACAGTGTCGATGGCAAACGCATGAGTGATCGGATACTGTGATGTATTTTATTTCGAGGGAATTGATCGTGTGTCCTGTTTTATTTTAACCCGTTCGCGAACACAGTGACTTTGTATACTATACAAACTCAAGACAATCGAAAACGGAAGGTAGCAAAACGCTCCCTTCGACGTGTAGCCATTTCGAAGGGTCGGCAACCGATAAGATGGCTACAAAACAGATGGGAGCAAAACGCCCCCATCGATGCCTTTCAAATAAGCTCTGCTATTGGCCAAAAAAAATATTTTCATCTGAGAATTCGATTCGAAAGGACACTCGCCCCAGCGGATTGGCTGAACGCAGCTACTAACATGAGTGGTATCAGCGATATCTTCGGCATATCTTACGAAGTAGGTACATGACTAATGTTCTAGCGAGCAGCTGCCAGGCCAGCGAGCAGTTGCCAGGCTTCTTCAGATATATTCCTCCCTCACTTCGGAAAACAACTTGGAAGAGTGATGCCACCAAGAAAGCGGCATCTGGATGCTAATTCGGGTAAATTAGCAAAACGTCGACATTTGCCATCCCGCACTGGAGCAAACAGTAAGCAAGCGGTGTTGCGAGGTATACTATGTGTTTTTCACCAGCATAGAAGAAATATTTGCTAACCTCGTTAAATGTGCAGAGGGTACTGCCTTGTTCAAAGAGATATGGAGAGTTCTTCGGCAAGACGGATGGACATCTAAACCGCCGCGCAGGAGTAGTCTTGATTCTCGTTATCGCTACGTCAAACCAGGTAAAACCCAGCCGGTATCGAGGGGAAGACTATTTTCTTGGGAAGACTCACTAGTGCTTTACTATCGAAGCCTCAATGATCAAATGATTCGTGTTGATGGAGACACCGTGACCGTGTTTTTCCCTGCTCACGACAATGTTTCGACTGGATCTATTCTGGACGTTCGTGAAAGTTGATTAACCGAGCGTAGGTGTGGTGATAAACCCTCGTCTTGTCAAGATGAAGCCATACACGTTAATGTAAATCCCACACCTGGAGCTCGTGGTATCAGCATTGACAAACATAAGTCCAGATCTCACGAAGAGCATCATCATGAGAATTCTGTTGATTGCGTTCTAGGACAAGAAGACGTTCTTGACGTGGATGAATATCGTCAAGACCAGGAAGTCCCCAATGATTACGAAGATAGTATCGTGCAGATGGAAGAACAATCCCAGTTTGGCGACAATCGAGCTGATGGCGAACCCGGAGATGGCAGTGATGGCGTACTGGGCATAGAACAAGGCGTTTTAGATGGTAATCAAGGCGGTGTTGAACATGAAGTCGAACCAGATGGTAGATCGCGTGGGGAAGCGAGAAATGGAGACAATACTGGACATCACGATGACTTGGACGCTAATTCCGAATTATACCTGAACAGTTTGATCGCATTTTCGCCAGCAAAAGAATCATGGATGATAACCAAGACGTTGAAGCCGATCTTAGCACAAGTGGGGAATTCATACATGGTTGGACGAGTTTGTCGGCGATCCAAACAAAAAAAGACCGTAAAGTACGAGATTCGGTGGCTGGATAGCTTGTTCCAGAACCAAGTCCACTCACTGGAAATCGGCGTTGTCCAACGCGGTATTGAAAACTACAGGCTGCTGACACGAACGACAGCAAAACCAACTTGGAGCGCATTAATTTCCGTCCCAGAAGAAGAATCACTCCCATCGGATGCTCCAATCGAGGACCTTGTGGAGATGGAAACTTTTGGCGAGTTCGACCCAGACCGTCCGCTTCCCACTAGCCTTGGTGAGGTAGAAGCAATAAAGAGCATGAAGTTTGATCCGAGACTTGAATTGGAAGCTCCAGACGATCTCTACACACATAGTGATGGATCAACTAAGACTCGAGTGAGATCAGAATCTCTGCGACTCTTCACCCATTCGGCTTCGTCGAGTTTTCTTGCCTATATCCCATTATACTTCTGGCGCCAGGTCGTGAATGAAACCAACGCCTATGCAGTTGTAAAGGGTGTAAAAACTGCAGCCGCCTGTTACTCTGGCTGAACTGATGAAATTCATCGGGATTTTGTTTTACATGAGCATCAACAACAAGGGTGAGTATGCCAACTATTGGGGCGTTCAACCAGAAGACATTATTATCGGAAATGGCACTTCGTCTGGACTGGAACAAATCATGCCCCTACGACGATTCAAACTGGTTCGAAAGTGTTTTTGCTTCCTTGCCGTACCTCCATCAACAAACCGCGATCCAGCTGCTCGAATCCGGCCGCTACTTAATTTGTTGAAATGTACTGGTGGTCGGTATATAGAAGTTGGTCGTAACGTGGCTCTCGACGAGAGCAGTATAGCATGTCGTTCCAAGTTCGGCCGTCATATGATCGTTTACAATCCGACGAAGCCGACTGGCAAATATCACTTTCGACTATATATGCTGTGCTGCGCAACATCATGGATAGCAATCAACTACAGATTGCATTGCAATAGTGACGTCACCGACCGACTCGATGGGGTAGTACCAACGGATGAAGCATTGCGATTGCAACAGGAATGGGTCACGGAGAAGGTTTCTGCGATTCGGAGCCTAGTACTGGAGGTGGCTCGACCTATCTATGGTTCAAATCGCGTCCTCAATACCGACAACTACTACACCTCTATTCAATTACTTCAAGCATTGCGTCTGCGAGGGTTATATGGACGTGGAACGGTTCGAGGAACAAGTAAACATTTTCCGCGCCACACTATGCTGGATAAACAACAGTCATCTCGTGGCGATTTTCGCCAAGGAGTTTCTGCCGAGCATGGAATAGTGGCAGCATCTTGGTGCGACGGTAGCGTTGTTCAAATTGTGTCTAATTCCGATGGATCTGGAGTGACTAATGTCGAGCGCCAAGTTGGAGCTACTTCGCAAACGTTCGTAGCACCCGTGGCCGTGAAGCAATACAACCAGTTCATGCAAGGGTTGGATCGTCTAGATCAAATTCGTGCCCGGTTTCTCTCGCTGATGGACATTCCTACAAAAATGGCATAAGAAGTTAGCGTTGGCCCTGATCGATATTGCAAGATCAAATGCTTATCTCACCCGCCGTTGTGTGGTTGATATGGCAAAACAACGCGATTCGCACAGGACATTTGTCATTGAACTTGCTTCAGAATTAATATCGGGGAGGTGGGTAGATGCTCCAAGCGATAGCAGAATGGCGTTTGAGGCTACGCGTTTGGAGGACCAAGTGGAAGCATTTGACACTCACACTAGTCCCCGAGAGCTATTCGTGTCGGTGAAATGTGACGAAAGTCCCCGTAAGAACTGTACAGCAGTTGCATCGAGGCAGGTTTTCAAGGATTGTGGCCGAAAGCGCAGAGGATGTGTTGTTTGTCGATGGGAGGACCGATGGCCGACTGAAAACAGATTATTGCGGAAATCACAACGTGTGTTTGTGTCGTGGAGTGTTCAGCAACAAACCAAAGGCTTACATGTGTCCTGATGCTGATCTTACGTGCTGGGAAAAATTCCATCGTTTCTATTTGCCCAGCGAGTTGTTTTCTGGCAAAAGGAAACCTACGATTAGTTTCAACCTTGTACAAGCTCAAAGAACCTCTGATAGTTGCGGAGAAAGCTGCGGAAAGAAAAGTCTTGTGCGGCCAGGTCCCTGGATCGTTGTTTCAAGTATTGGCGAACAGAGCTGAAGTGCACCCATTATTAGTGCTGTGTTTACATTGTATACTTAATTCAAGACTATTGGTCCAGAAGCAATCATTTGTTTTTATTTTGTCGTGGCACAATTATTATCCCACCAAAATGTATACTGACAAAATTTATAGTGGGTTGACTGGGAAATAGTTGGCCATCATTGATGTGTTTGTTTAGATGTCAAGTGGGTCAAGTTTGCTCCAGTATCAAGATTTTCGTCATCTCACCTACGAGTTACGCCATCTAGCGGCCACCATTACGGATGCTTTTCATCATCAATGTAGTCGTGCACAGTACTTCTGGTTATATCCAGTATAAATGGTAAGAAGAATCAGAAGTATCACAATGTTTTAGCCACCTTAGTGACATTACGGTGGCTAAGAACAACAAAAAATTTACCGCTCGGTGCATTGATTACACCCATCACCACGCAACCCTTTGCCGTCCCGTAGCCACTTCACCAACCCCAACACGGTGCATGGGGCGCATTCGAGCCCCTAAGCTGAGTGCGTTGTGGTCCGTGACATTGGGCTATGTCTGGCACCGCGGGTAAGCAAATGAGCCTACAGGTGAGCGGGACATCTAAACCTAAGCACTGTTCGACAATTCAGTCTTACTCTTCTGATGGATTTTGTAAATACGATAAAAAAACTGCGTTGATGACCCGTGAAAAAAATAATCATGTTGAATGCACATGAATTGATAATTAACGCTACTGCATCTCGACCACCCTAACTAACAGCAATACCGTACTCTCAGTGCGACACAAGCAGGCTCACACCACGATCGATCTCGGCTGCAACGTTTAACACTCAATTTAAAGACGACCAACCCGGTACGGTCTTGTACAACATCCTGGCAAGTAGAGGCTCACATCGTCGTCGTGGTGGTGTTTGAGGTGTGGGTGGAGGAGAGGGACGGGGGGCGAGGAGTCACCAGCTCACCGGTCAACACATTTGGTACGAATCCTTCAGCGAAATCAACATTCGTCGAATAGCCATTGTTGCAGCACGTGGTTGATATGGCACAACATGGCAAACAGTGCTTACCAGAGCAACTGGAGGAAAGCGTGCTGATAGCACGAAAACAGTATAAGCCTTGTAGTCATCATCGAGATCTCGCCCTTGTTGCGTTTGAGGTTGCCACAGACTCATTCTAGATCAAGCAGCTCGTTTTCCGTGAGGAAGTACCCGCAGCATCGCCGAAGAAATGCTCGATGGTTTGTTGCAAGCAGCGAGCATCATTCCACGAAGGTGGTACCGGCAGGTGGCTGCAGCCAATCGGCAGAACCATTGCGCATGGTGATCGATGGCGAGTCGTGATCGTTGCCGCGGACAGCATGGCAGATAGCATGGTTCACTTTAATGTATAGCGTCTCGTCCGTTGTGGATGCCAATAGGTGGATAATTCTTCAGCAGTGTTGCGAGCATCATGTCGAAGAGCGTGGATCGACGTGGTGTACGGAGAGCAGGATCATAGCTCGACTGTGATCAGTTAGCTGGAGGAGGCGGGTGTTTTACGGCGGCTGGCAGTACTGCGACTCGTGTCGTGGGGAGGGTCCGTGCAGATCCAGGAAAATTTGGAAATGAACTGGGTTTGCATTTTGGCGCGTTTGAGATCGCTATCGCTGCATCTCACTTGACTGGGCCAAGATGAATGTGGGGTTGAAGCTACGAGCCAATCAGCGTGTCAGGATTTCGGAATGCATTCTGATTGGCTGACTCATTCAAAAGCGAAGACACTGGGCGAAAGCTTGGACGTTGAAGTCCACATTTCGCGCGCGAAGATCGTTTGGATTCTATGTTGAAGTCCAAGATCTCCCAGCCAATCCGAGTGCATTCCGAGATCCTGACAAGCTGATTGGTGTAGTCAAGCGACGGTTCAGAATTTGTCTTGAGAACCTTTTCTGGTGACCTTTTCTTTATTTTACTCAAAAGTGACTATTTATTGTGCTTTGATAATCGCTTTGCCAAAAACAAAAGTAAATATGTACTATTTAAATAAATGTTTAGCTCCACATTTTTATTGTGGCGGTTCTTTTTTCTCAAAAGACCAAATATCTTTAGTAGACTATGTCAGTTGCTATTTTACTTGATCAAGCGATGGCTGATTTTTCCGACGAAGAAGATTTGCTACTATACCGACTAGCCAAGGCTGAACTAGATGCAAGACGAAGAATATCCTGGCGGCACGTGTGGCTGGGAATGCCATTTAGCAGTAAAACCCAGCGTCAACTCCAGATCAGGCTAAAGACGCTCAAACGAACGTACGGCACGAACTTAAATGGATTTCCCAGACGCTTCACTGGTGTTCAAGCAACCGACCGAGTCATTGCGAGCGCCAACGTAAACGCACGAATGGGCTCTACACCTCATGATCTCGAAGATATTTTCTTTTGTGCCACGACTCGCGATTAATTCACCTGACCACCACACTGGTGAAGTGACTCCTACTGGTGTTTCCGATATTCTCACCACAATTCCTGATCTACAATCTACGGATGTCTTCGTGGATTTCGGATCTGGGGTTGGGAATATTGTGGCTCAAGTTGCTCTCGAAACTGAAGTTGGGTCGTGTATTGGGATTGAGCTGCAGCAAAATTTGGCTCAAATTGCAACCACTTTGCTTTGTAGTAACACGTCTCGATACCCGAGGCTCAGGAATGTCAAGGTACATCATGCTGATATAAGATCGCTGGACAGAAAAATCTATACTGAGGTGGAGCGTGCAACCATCTTGTATGCAAATAATCTTGTGTTCGATCCGACAAGTAACACCGCCGTGGAAGGAATTGCGACTTCGTTGCCAAACTTGGTGGTAATTGTTGTTACGGAAAGGGTTTGCGTTCGCCATCGTCCGGGATGTAAACGCCTATTTTGCTCTCTGTGGAAATATCACGACCCCATTAAAGTCTCCGTCTCATGGTCATCAAAAAAATGTTGCGTGTACTGGTACTCGAAGCGTAAACCTACGTAAAAACCCGCTGATAAGACGCGCTTTAAGCTACCGGGTTGCGCGCAGAAGGCAGAACCAGTATGGTTTCTACTGATAAAATTAAGCGAACCGCATAAAGAAAAACTTGCAGGTATCAGTCGCCGTAAACGTAGCTCCACCTCCAAATGTTCTATCGGACGTGTTCGACAAATCATTATTCATTTATTTGAAAACTTTTTAAAACGTGGCATCGATATTACGTATATCAAATCGTTAGTAGTAGAGTAATTATCTGTAGGTTATGTTTGTTTTTGACTACCCGGCTGATGTGATACTAAGGGTTCGTGCCCCTGCACCTGCTGCCATTTTATCGTGACCGCTTGCACTTGGTCCCAGGGGCCCCGGCACATCGATTCAAATTATGTAAGGCAGAGCTCTGAATTCGGTTCACAGACGACCCCTGTAACTTGAGATTGACCGGTAAATCAATGTAATGCTGACTGACCAAACAAAGGACACAGCGGGAGAACGTCGGCTTATGCAGACTAATAGAACTCAATTCGCCTAAATGTCAAATATGTATTTGTCAAATGGACATGGGTTAACCCTTTCTTTTTGCCATCGTAAATATTGGATTGTGAGTTCAAAAATAAATTCAATAGCCATATTGTGTCTTTTACGGTACGAAATTTCATCTGTGATATGGACATGTATAGTTTACGATGTGGCGAATCACCTTTAGCAACAATGAGTCCTATCTCGGAAGCCACCAGTAACGGCGCTTTCCAGAAGCTGGAGGCTCCTACGACTTCGCTTGGGCTGGTAATTTAGGAAGATTACATCCCGACAAACGGAGATTTGGCTCACTGTCTCTCAGATCTAACGCTAATGGCGAACGACGGCGTTGATGACCGGATCCAGAATTCGCCCTATGGTTCCCAGCCGATGGGGGACTCGAATCCGGACGCTTCACTATAAGGACGAGCTGTCATGTTGAGAAGGACGTCGTGTATAGGCGGCCGTTTATATTTTACTGTAAAGAAGAAAACTTAACCCCAAGTGTGCTTCTATTTTTCAGCGCTGAACGCGCCGCTAGTGCCGGTGTTGCGTTGAGCTAATGTCGCTGCGATCTGCTCGCGCGAGGGTAACGCCCAGCGAGCATAGCTGGCTTCGTAACGCAGTTCTCCTGTTGCTTCTTTGCGGTTTTGAATGAACTCCGTACCATGGTAAAGCGCCACAGCAGCTACCACACTTAGAACAGTACACAACATCAGCATCGTGGTAAAGCACCACGGCAACTCCCACCTTAGAACAGTACACAGCATCAGCAATTTGGTTGCTTGAAAGACTCAGGAGCTATGACAGAGTTATTATATAAAATGAAAACGATGTCGCCACCTAGATGCGATGTACTGTGTGGAGAAGCGAATGCATTTTTTGGCTAAAAACAGGAAATCGTGAAATGCAACATGTATCCACATAGGTTGGCATTGAGTTGCTGTATCATCTCTACAGCTTTTTGCTCGGGAAATACCCCAATAATGCTGAACTTCGGTCCTACATATTCTGTTCTACCACAGGGTGGATGACCCAACCTAGAGCTACAGCACCACAAACAAACATAATCTCAACCGCTTTAATGGATGTTATGTGTGATAGAGCTATCAATACATGCATTGATATCTTCATTTAACAAAACACCTACCGATATATAAAGTGATGGTGTTATCATTTACTTTGATATTACAAGCTACGTTTGCGCTTCAATACATTGATTCACTCGAATTAAATTTAACAACGTATACTTGAATGTTGAGGATAAGTTAAACCAACAAAATCTTTGCACAGTCGATTGTCTGAGCATCCTAACCTATAGCCATCAACAAATCGACATTCGATCACTATTTATACATTGCCCAACTAAGATGTTTCCTGGCGCCTACCTTAGGAATCAATGCCGTAAAGCGTCGCGCCATTACGGTGGCTAAGAACAACAAAAAATTTACCGCTCGGTGCATTGATTACACCCATCACCACGCAACCCTTTGCCGTCCCGTAGCCACTTCACCAACCCCAACACGGTGCATGGGGCGCATTCGAGCCCTAAGCTGAGTGCGTTGTGGTCCGTGACATTGGGCTATGTCTGGCAGCGCGGGTAAGCAAATGAGCCTACAGGTGAGCGGGACATCTAAACCTAAGCACTGTTCGACAATTCAGTCTTACTCTTCTGATGGATTTTGTAAATACGATAAAAAAACTGCGTTGATGACCCGTGAAAAAAATAATCATGTTGAATGCACATGAATTGATAATTAACGCTACTGCATCTCGACCACCCTAACTAACAGCAATACCGTACTCTCAGTGCGACACAAGCAGGCTCACACCACGATCGATCTCGGCTGCAACGTTTAACACTCAATTTAAAGACGACCAACCCGGTACGGTCTTGTACAACATCCTGGCAAGTAGAGGCTCACATCGTCGTCGTGGTGGTGTTTGAGGTGTGGGTGGAGGAGAGGGACGGGGGGCGAGGAGTCACCAGCTCACCGGTCAACATACATTTGGTACGAATCCTTCAGCGAAATCAACAACACGAATAGCCATTGTTGCAGCACGTGGTTGATATGGCACAACATGGCAAACAGTGCTTACCAGAGCAACTGGAGGAAAGCGTGCTGATAGCACGAAAACAGTATAAGCCTTGTAGTCATCATCGAGATCTCGCCCTTGTTGCGTTTGAGGTTGCCACAGACTCATTCTAGATCAAGCAGCTCGTTTTCCGTGAGGAAGTACCCGCAGCATCGCCGAAGAAATGCTCGATGGTTTGTTGCAAGCAGCGAGCATCATTCCACGAAGGTGGTACCGGCAGGTGGCTGCAGCCAATCGGCAGAACCATTGCGCATGGTGATCGATGGCGAGTCGTGATCGTTGCCGCGGACAGCATGGCAGATAGCATGGTTCACTTTAATGTATAGCGTCTCGTCCGTTGTGGATGCCAATAGGTGGATAATTCTTCAGCAGTGTTGCGAGCATCATGTCGAAGAGCGTGGATCGACGTGGTGTACGGAGAGCAGGATCATAGCTCGACTGTGATCAGTTAGCTGGAGGAGGCGGGTGTTTTACGGCGGCTGGCAGTACTGCGACTCGTGTCGTGGGGAGGTTCGTGCAGATCCAGGAAAATTTGGAAATGAACTGGGTTTGCATTTTGGCGCGTTTGAGATCGCGATCGCTGCATCTCACTTGACTGGGCCAAGATGAATGTGGGGTTGAAGCTACGAGCCAATCAGCGTGTCAGGATTTCGGAATGCATTCTGATTGGCTGACTCATTCAAAAGCGAAGACACTGGGCGAAAGCTTGGACGTTGAAGTCCACATTTCGCGCGCGAAGATCGTTTGGATTCTATGTTGAAGTCCAAGATCTCCCAGCCAATCCGAGTGCATTCCGAGATCCTGACACGCTGATTGGTGTAGTCAAGCGACGGTTCAGGATTTGTCTTGAGAACCTTTTCTGGTGACCTTTTCTTTATTTTACTCAAAAGTGACTATTTATTGTGATTTGATAATCGCTATATCAGTCAGCAGAGACAAAGCTTGTGTCTATTACCATGGCATGGTAATGCTGGTAAAGCTTTGGTAATCTCTGGATTGACCACCAGGGTTATCGTTGTGGATCATAGACCGTCGCCACATACATTCTACATATGAGAAGTTTTGCAGATCCAGTTATTACAAGCGTGTGCTGTTCAAAGGACCAAATAGCATTGATTTAGTATACCCGAAAAACCTTGTCGGAACGAGATACTCGCGGAGATCGGTTCGAGCTAAACACCGTTGAGGTATTCATTTGGATACATTCGACGATCTCCTTGATATCGATTAGTTCACCAGAATAGGTTTCTACTTTCGACATCGCTCTAGTTTTTTTTCTGCATGGCCCAATAAATCTTGTCAAACCCCGGACAGGAAAGTTGCTTCAGGCTCCCCTTTCACCAAAGGAATCACTCATTACTCGTAGATAGCTTATTGTTGCTCTGTTGGGTAACAATGTCGGCTTGTAACAAAAGGCTGACCAAGTTTCAGTTGCTACTGGTTTCGTGTACGGAGAAGTTGTTTTAATTGCATCTAAGGATGCAATATTCTAAATCACTGGTCGTGGCTAGCAGTTATGATCTTTGAGCTTTATGGCTTTCGTTTTATCGGAAGTGATGATATGTTCTACAATTGTTACAGGCGTTGGTAGTTTAAATAATGCTGACGACTTAGTGGCCACTTGCGGTGAATGACTATATCGCCGCTAAGCATCAGACGAGTTTATCAATTTTGGCTTTTGTATCATCCTGGTAGGCACCGTAACCTACATAGGTAACGGGCCATGGCCATGGGATGATCCAAGGAACGAGCCAGGTAGATAAAAAAAATATTGTGTTGTTGTGGTTTATCCCTTCATCGTGTAGGCCGTCAACAACGAGATCACTGTGATAAATATTAAATCCAAGTTCGCTGGTATTGCATACATCTGTTGAAGCCGACCTGGTTACCTCGTTTCATTGAATAGTTTGCCAGGTCACTCAAGTACAGCATCGCAGCGCTCAAACAAAATCCATCAACTCGGTTTAAATTCTTAGAAAAAGTATTATGTTAAATCGGTTCTCAACAAGTTTTTTTGTCCCTTGAGCGTACGCTATTGGAGGTTTAAACGTGAGTACGATCGCAAGGAATGACAACCACTGCAGTTTATCACTTGGTCCCACGGATCCTCCGATGGAGATGGAGCGGAGAATGTCCACGTTGACGTCCATCATACATGTAGTTAGTGGTTTTGTTTTGGTTGCAGCGTTGCTGCGTTATGAGAGTCCGACGAGGTACTCATGCTGTTAGCGCCAAACTCTTGCAGTTCAAATGAAAACAAAACGTAGTAGTTGAAATAACGAGCAAAACTGATTGAAAACTTAAAGTGGCAACATTTCAGGCGATATGAAGTCCAACGCACACCAGGGCAGTATACTTGCAGACTGGAGGTCTGTTATTTACAGAATAGTTCCTTCGGAAGCAGAATTCGTAAGTTTCACAAAAGCCATGTTAACGAGACCACTTCTTGGATTGTCCGTTTACGTTGAGGATGCTTCAACTACAGCCCAAAGACTTCAGACGATCACAACTTGAAACATACATAAACAACCATGAACAAGGTAAAGAATCGCGATTACGCTGAAAGTTGTCTGTCAAAGTGACGACTACCTATTTCGGCTTACGTTGTTTAGCCCTGCGCCGTTATTGATATCTCCGGTATGTTCCTGGTTAAACGCTCATGTGTGTCCCCTGCATTCCACGACCAGTGATTTAGAATATTGCATCCTTAGATGCAATTAAAAACCTTCTCCGTACACGAAACCAGTAGCAACTGAAACTTGGTCAGCCTTTTGTTACAAGCCGACATTGTTACCCAACAGATCAACAATAAGCTATCTACGAGTAATGAGTGATTCCTTTGGTGAAAGGGGAGCCTGAAGCAACTTTCCTGTCCGGGGTTTGACAAGATTTATTGGGCCATGCAGAAAAAAAAACTAGAGCGATGTCGAAAGTAGAAACCTATTCTGGTGAACTAATCGATATCAAGGAGATCGTCGAATGTATCCAAATGAATACCTCAACGGTGTTTAGCTCGAACCGATCTCCGCGAGTATCTCGTTCCGACAAGGTTTTCGGGTATACTAAATCAATGCTATTTGGTCCTTTGAACAGCACACGCTTGTAATAACTGGATCTGCAAAACTTCTCATATGTAGAATGTATGTGGCGACGGTCTATGATCCACAACGATAACCCTGGTGGTCAATCCAGAGATTACCAAAGCTTTACCAGCATTACCATGCCATTGTAATAGACACAAGCTTTGTCTCTGCTGACTGATATAGCGATTATCAAATCACAATAAATAGTCACTTTGAGTAAAATAAAAAAAAGGTAACCAGAAAAGGTTCTCAAGACAAATCCTGAACCGTCAGCTTGACTACACCAATCAGCGTGTCAGGATCTCGGAATGCACTCGGATTGGCTGGAGATCTTGGACTTCAACATAGAATCCAAACGATCTTCGCGCGCGAAATGTGGACTTCAACGTCCAAGCTTTCGCCCAGTGTCTTCGCTTTTGAATGAGTCAGCCAATCAGAATGCATTCCGAAATCCTGACACGCTGATTGGCTCGTAGCTTCAACCCCACATTCATCTTGGCCCAGTCAAGTGAGATGCAGCGATAGCGATCTCAAACGCGCCAAAATGCAAACCCAGTTCATTTCCAAATTTTCCTGGATCTGCACGGACCCTCCCCACGACACGAGTCGCAGTACTGCCAGCCGCCGTAAAACACCCGCCTCCTCCAGCTAACTGATCACAGTCGAGCTATGATCCTGCTCTCCGTACACCACGTCGATCCACGCTCTTCGACATGATGCTCGCAACACTGCTGAAGAATTATCCACCTATTGGCATCCACAACGGACGAGACGCTATACACCAAAGTGAACCATGCTATCTGCCATGCTGTCCGCGGCAACGATCACGACTCGCCATCGATCGCCATGCGCAATGGTTCTGCCGATTGGCTGCAGCCACCTGCCGGTACCACCTTCGTGGAATGATGCTCGCTGCTTGCAACAAACCATCGAGCATTTCTTCGGCGATGCTGCGGGTACTTCCTCACGGAAAACGAGCTGCTTGATCTAGAATGAGTCTGTGGGCAACCTCAAACGCAACAAGGGCGAGATCTCGATGATGACTACAAGGCTTATACTGTTTTCGTGCTATCAGCACGCTTTCCTCCAGTTGCTCTGGTAAGCACTGTTTGCCATGTTGTGCCATATCAACCGCGGGCTTCAACAATGACTATTCGGGTAGTTGATTTTACTAAAGGGCTTCTACCGAATTTGACTGGACTGGAGACATTGACCCCTTCAGCTACAACCACCACCACGGCGGATTGAGCCTCCGTCGGTCAGGGTACTGCTCACTATCCTCCCGGGTTTGTCGGAATCCCGTTCAAATTGAAGAATTAAACGGTGAAGCCGAGATCGACTTTGGTGCGTGCCTGCTTGTCGTGTTGCCTAGTCTGATCCACCATCGGAACATCTATAGTAGAACTACGTACGGGCACGCCGAATCCTCCTGTACGTCGCATGTAAATAAACTTAAGACCAACGTTAAGTACATCCCCATTAGTTTAGTGCGAGCTTGAACCGCCCGCATGACAAACAATTAGTTGAGATTTATCACGGTAGGCGCAATGTTTTATTCTTTTCGTGTATGTATACCCAACTAAAAACCTCCACACTAATCTCATTGGCGAGGCTATTGGGCAACTATCACGTTCCAGCGAAGGGATTGGGTGATGGGTGAATGTAGGCCCCAATCGGCATGACGGGAATCCAAACGTGTGACCCCTGGGGCCGGAAAGCATCCACATCGATGGGTTCCGACGCGATCGCCCCCCCCCCCTTCCCTTCCCTCCATCACTTCACTCTGCAAAATGGATAGGACAATGGACCTTCGGGCCAGGGATACCCGCCTAGATCCAATCAGGGTAAGAAGAAAACTAGGCGTTATGTAGTACGCAACTATGCTAACATACTCATGAACCATGATCAGCTACCAACTATTAACGAAATAGTTACCAGTTGGGAAGCGACGGAACCGAAGGTACTCCATTTCTCTCTGTCTCGTACCGTACAGCTGCCACAAGAGGCTCAAGTTCGACAGTCTACTTCCTGTGTGCGTTTCAGCGGAAGGCAGCGTACGTATTAGCCCAAATGAACGAATTCAAGTACTCTAACTTCCTCAATTTAGAAATACGAGTTACAATGTTGTTCTACGCATGATGTCGATGACTTCGTCGAGAGTTTGCCTGTAAGGGAGATGTTTCTTCTAAATTGCGAATTTTGGGATGGAGACGACGCCTGCAAGCATAACTTCATCTGGATGATTCGCTGGCTCGATCTGTGTATGGAACTTTCAAAGGTACTCATCATAACAACCGTAAATCACTGAGCCTATTTCCTAACATACATTATTACTTTTGGTTCAGATTGATCGGGACATGTTGCGCAGACGGCTGGTGTTTTGAAAGATTTCATTGATGAGAAAGGAAAAGAACTTGATGCCAGGTGGAACCACTGGGTTTGGCTGCGTCGGGATCCGTCTATTGATCCCGAAAGGCTGCTTTTGATTGAGGCGCACTGCGAAAGTTTTGAGCGTGATCTCAACGGTGTTGAGGAGTTGTTCATCGCGATGAACGAGGTGGATATCATTGCAGACAAGCGACGGTTTGATGATGTCTGGCAACCATGCCTGTGCGATAAATGTGTTTACTATCGGTCATCAGAATGGTTTGAAGACCAACCCGTTGACCTGACATATGATGTCCTACCTCCTCGGGCTATATACCAACCGATCAAAGCATGGAGGTGGTAGCGTCGAAGTAACTAACCCAAGGTCATGCGCGATTAGCTATATCTCTATACGCCAAGTCCAAGCGGTGCAGACATCTCGGAGAAGTTCTTCACGATCCAGCCACATCATCCATTGAGCAGATCATGTCTCGATACACTTAACGTGTATTTTGGACGCTCCATAAATCATCAAATTCGCTTTTACTTTTCCTAACACCTCCACGACATGCACTATGCAGGCGGCTAGGGATATGTCACGCATTCTTCTGGTTTATTTATTTATTTTTACTTTTTAGCGTTAGCAGAAGTACCGTGCGCTTGTGGTACATACGGTACTGCGGTAAGTGTCATATTCTAAGGAAACATTAACGTTAGCTCAAGGGTTAAATATATTTACCAATCATCAGCCAATTTGGCTACACTATAAACAAAGTAAACTCACACAAGCTGAAAAAGGTTTTCGCTAGTAGTGACTCATCCCTAACT
The DNA here is from genome assembly GCA_018806915.1 of Phytophthora colocasiae. Lineage (NCBI taxonomy): Eukaryota > Oomycota > Peronosporomycetes > Peronosporales > Peronosporaceae > Phytophthora > Phytophthora colocasiae. Next base: position 1,093,593 of record JAGKQI010000045.1, read on the forward strand.
CAATTGCCTTCCGTGCTTGTCAAGATTAACAGCGGCATACAAGACGTGCCTCATACAACGTAATGGCGATAGACACAAGCTTTGTCTCTGCTGACTGATATAGCGATTATCAAATCACAATAAATAGTCACTTTTGAGTAAAATAAAGAAAAAGGTCACCAGAAAAGGTTCTCAAGACAAATCCTGAACCGTCGCTTGACTACACCAATCAGCGTGTCAGGATCTCGGAATGCACTCGGATTGGCTGGGAGATCTTGGACTTCAACATAGAATCCAAACGATCTTCGCGCGCGAAATGTGGACTTCAACGTCCAAGCTTTCATGCCCAGTGTCTTCGCTTTTGAATGAGTCAGCCAATCAGAATGCATTCCGAAATCCTGACACGCTGATTGGCTCGTAGCTTCAACCCCACATTCATCTTGGCCCAGTCAAGTGAGATGCAGCGATAGCGATCTCAAACGCGCCAAAATGCAAACCCAGTTCATTTCCAAATTTTCCTGGATCTGCACGGACCCTCCCACGACACGAGTCGCAGTACTGCCAGCCGCCGTAAAACACCCGCCTCCTCCAGCTAACTGATCACAGTCGAGCTATGATCCTGCTCTCCGTACACCACGTCGATCCACGCTCTTCGACATGATGCTCGCAACACTGCTGAAGAATTATCCACCTATTGGCATCCACAACGGACGAGACGCTATACACCAAAGTGAACCATGCTATCTGCCATGCTGTCCGCGGCAACGATCACGACTCGCCATCGATCGCCATGCGCAATGGTTCTGCCGATTGGCTGCAGCCACCTGCCGGTACCACCTTCGTGGAATGATGCTCGCTGCTTGCAACAAACCATCGAGCATTTCTTCGGCGATGCTGCGGGTACTTCCTCACGGAAAACGAGCTGCTTGATCTAGAATGAGTCTGTGGGCAACCTCAAACGCAACAAGGGCGAGATCTCGATGATGACTACAAGGCTTATACTGTTTTCGTGCTATCAGCACGCTTTCCTCCAGTTGCTCTGGTAAGCACTGTTTGCCATGTTGTGCCATATCAACCACGTGCTGCAACAATGGCTATTCGTGTTGTTGATTTCGCTGAAGGATTCGTACCAAATGTGTTGACCGGTGAGCTGGTGACCCCTCGCCCCCCGTCCCTCTCCTCCACCCACACCTCAAACACCACCACCACGACGATGTGAGCCTCTACTTGCCAGGATGTTGTACAAGACCGTACCGGGTTGGTCGTCTTTAAATTGTGTGTTAAACGTTGCAGCCGAGATCGATCGTGGTGTGAGCCTGCTTGTGCCGCACTGAGAGTACGGTATTGCTGTTAGTTAGGGTGGTCGAGATGCAGTAGCGTTAATTATCAATTCATGTGCATTCAACATGATTATTTTTCACGGGTCATCAACGCAGTTTTTATCGTATTTACAAAATCCATCAGAAGAGTAAGACTGAATTGTCGAACAGTGCTTAGGTTTTAGATGTCCCGCTCACCTGTAGGCTCATTTGCTTACCCGCGCTGCCAGACATAGCCCAATGTCACGGACCACAACGCACTCAGCTTAGGGGCTCGAATGCGCCCCATGCACCGTGTTGGGGTTGGTGAAGTGGCTACGGGACGGCAAAGGGTTGCGTGGTGATGGGTGTAATCAATGCACCGAGCGGTAAATTTTTTGTTGTTCTTAGCCACCGTAATGTCACTAAGGTGGCTAAAACATTGTGATACTTCTGATTCTTCTTACCATTTATACTGGATATAACCAGAAGTACTGTGCACGACTACATTGATGATGAAAAGCATCCGTAATGGTGGCCGCTAGATGGCGTAACTCGTAGGTGAGATGACGAAAATCTTGATACTGGAGCAAACTTGACCCACTTGACATCTAAACAAACACATCAATGATGGCCAACTATTTCCCAGTCAACCCACTATAAATTTTGTCAGTATACATTTTAGTGGGATAATAATTGTGCCACGACAAAATAAAAACAAATGATTGCTTCTGGACCAATAGTCTTGAATTAAGTATACAATGTAAACACAGCACTAATAATGGGTGCACTTCAGCTCTGTTCGCCAATACTTCCGAAACAACGATCCAGGGACCTGGCCGCACAAGACTTTTCTTTCCGCAGCTTTCTCTCCGCAACTATCAGAGGTTCTTTGAGCTTGTACAAGGTTGAAACTAATCGTAGGTTTCCTTTGCCAGAAAACAGCGAGAGAAAACCGGGCACGAATTTGATCTAGACGATTTATCTCGTAGTTCAACGATGACATGGTGGTGGTCTTTTTGTCAGAGGATATGACGGAATGCACTACTAAATCGTTTGCTACCTACGATCACTCTGCGCGCTTCAATACGCTACTGCCATTGCTCGTGTCAAGTTCCTTTTCTTGGACCTTTTGCGCGGGACCTTGGTTACGCGTTCCACACGACGGATGAAGTTGCAACGCCGTAGCCACACCAAGTTGGATAGTGGTTCTTCGTAAAACTCATCATCTTCTCCGCCTTCGTACCATCGATCAAAGATGCGCCGCTCCTCAGTGGCTTTGCCCACTTGCAACACAAAGCAATGTTTCAGTCCTTTCCTGCATGTAGCACCTACCACGTAGACACCAGGGAGAAGCGGATACTTGGCGACATCTTCGATGCTATTGAGTGAGTGCTTGACTTTGTTTTGTCTGAAAACATTGCACGCTAACGAGGCCTGATTTTCCCATAAGAACTCCAAAACTTCTTTATACCCTCACTTGAAATGCCTTCTTTACCATTGTCCCCATCATCATTATGGTCTTGAAACGTTTTTATTTGCTCCAAAGTGACAAGATCCAGCTCACCTTTCACGTGACATGCAATTCGGAATTGCACGGAAGAAACACTGATTGTCTTCCGAAGCTGTGTACGTTGAAGGGAAACGCTGGTTAAACTGAGTATAAGTCAACTCCGCGAAGTGGTCTTTCCACTTGTCGATCCTTAGCATTTCCTTTCCAAAGCCGTCTTCCAACAACGATCTGGCCCAAACCCATGTTGCACAATATCGATGTCTATCATCACACCACTGAACTAGATAAGCTTCGTTAGGCCTACCGTAGTTAGTCCGGTCGAGTATAGCATAAACCTCCCAAGCCTTATTGAGGTCCCAAACGACACCAGCCTTCGCAATGTTTTGAGCCTTCGTAACTGGGTGGAAGCGCGGTGGCTTTGGAAGTGGGTTTGGCTTTGCTTGTGGAGTTCTACGGCATGTATCGGGCTCACTATCTTCTGACTCACTGTCGGCCTCGTCCACCTGTAAACGCCGGCGGGGGTGAAAAGGTGCATCATCGTCTTCAACTGCATCAATCCGTCCAGTACTACGAACTACGTCGATTGAAAGACCACAGCTTGCAATCTCCTGCTCTTCGGTGGTTTCTTCTGACTCCAGTCCCGCCGTGTTCACGAGGTCTATGGCCGGATTTGTATTGCTTCGGATATTCAAGAACGAATGTCGAGACTGGATAGTGCTTGATTTTTTGCCGTTGTGGTTTTTCATCCTGTAAACTATACCCACATTGACATTACCATGCTTACATTGCCATCCCGCAGCCGCTTCACTGACCCCGAAACGTTGCGGAGGGCGCATGTGAGCCCCGAAGCTGAAGGCCTTGGGGTCAGCAACATTGGGCTGCATCCGACCACGCAGGATTTGAAGTGAGGAAGTTGAAAGAAGAACCGAACCGTTAACAGCATTGGACAATGATTACATGGTGGGTGAGTGGAGAAAGAGAAGAAATATCTGCTGGCAAGTAGGTGAGGAAGTTGAAAGAAGAAGTGCAGTGCGTTGGACAATGGTTAAATGGTGGGTGAGTGGAGAAAGAGAAGAAATACCTGCTGGTAAGTAGATACGTCTTTCGCACTTCGTCGAGTCGGATGCAGTCTTTGGTGATACAAGTGGAGCTCGTAAAGATAGTGTTCTGTAGTGAGTACTCCGATGACATGGTGATGACATAATGAGCTGCAAACACTTGCATGTATAACCAGAAGCTCCGGGTTCTCAACACGTTGAACGCTACAGTCATCACATTGACTCAGTTCCCAGAAAGATGCAATCCAGATGCACCCAGATGCACCCAGGATTCACACAAGAAAAGGTTTCTGAGTCATCAACAAACCTCCGATGAACGCCAGACGCCATATAGCAAGAGCGATTGTCTTCGGCCACGAATCTACGCCTACCCAGTTCGCCTCAATAGCTGGAACAGCATTCGAGTCCATTGTCAAGCAGGAACTCGCCATCAGTCTCAAACATGAGAAGTTGCCACATCGCTCGACTCTGCATCAATCTTCAAATGAGCTGAAAGCGCTCTCCAAAGTCCAGTGGTGGGTCGAAAGGCGCTGTATATGGCTGGTGTTGTCGATTACTGGCCACGTTGGAGAAGGCGAACACTGGGACAGTCTGGGCCGTTGGATCTTACGTGTAACAGCAAAATGAAGCCCAGTAGCGGTATCACGGAGCAACCAGCTAGCACCAATAGTACCTGGTTCAAGTCCAACGACCAAGAGAAGCTGCCTCCATACGATGGTCCGTTCAACGTTCCACCTACGAATAAGTCCATAATGATCGCCCCAGTCATTCTCGCAGCGTTAATGGACACTTGAGTATCTCCTCTCGTCGTCAGTGGATCCTCTGAGCAATTTCAAGCATCCGCTGCGACAGTCGACAAGAAGTATCCGATCGTTCCGACCGTCATAACAACAAATAACTCCTGCTGATTCGGTCCTGCAATCGGCATGTCGGATGCTCCCAGATACAATAAAGGCGCGAAACAGAGCAGCAGCAACTGCGTTACGTTTCCTGGTTTAGCTGTTTCCGATTGTAGAGATCGCTCCACGTGGAATTGAGGGCACTACGTACGGATTGGTGATCACTTTTCAAACATGGCAATTCCACTGGGAACGACAGCGAACAAGGCGATTAACTCGTACTTCTCGGTTTCAGACGAAAACTTACATCAAGATTCCGACCCCGTATGGCTGCAAGTAGCTTATACGTATCTCATTGCGTGGGCTTTTCAGTTCCTGAGTATGGCGTTCATTGGACTGTTTCCTCGACAATAACTGGAAGTAGAACAACTCCGTTACTATGAAGTTACAGTACCTCAGGGATTTCAAAATACCACCCAGACATGGCGTAGGTCTCACATGTGTAGTTCATGTAGCTGATAATGAAAACATCTTTCGCACTCCTTCGGTTTTATGATAGCAACTTCCAACGAATGTCACCATGATCTTCTTTATCTTTGTCGATAAAGTGTTATTTGTTAGCATTCAATCCCAGTCAAAACGTCGTCAAGGAGCAACTTATCAAAGTACGTCACCATGTTCTTCTTGTCTTGTTCAAGAGATTCTTGCAGCAAGTTGTGAAATTTAGCGACTGTTGGATCCGTGTTGAAAGAAATGTTGAACTGCATAGGCACTTGTTGTACACAAACCTCAGCTGGAAGGAGCGCTGTCGAGCCTGTCTATGCAGTTGAAGTGCTGCTATCCGAAGAGTTGAGGGCTGGAAGCAGCGCTGCTTTCGCTGTTAGTTGGACGAATTTTGTCTCCAACCTTCGTCTTTGAAGCAACATGATCGTACGCGTTGGCTTTCTTGCCCTTGCACACTGGTTGCGCCACCGAGCACTCCAAAACAGGCACTACACACGATAGTATTGTGACAATTGGTTAGATGCATTTCATACCAGCTTAATTTCATAATGGTTTTGTAAGTTTACCTTCGGGGTTGTCGGCAGCTCGATCGACATGTTCTTAGGACAGCTCAGGATCGCATCTCGCGATGGACTGTAGCTGGAGTGCTCTAGAGTTGAGTTCTTGGTAGTCAGAGTACGCTTTCTTGAGGTTGTCGAACTCTGGATATGGCGTGAACACGCACTCAATCTTGATATTGTCACAGTCGTCCGGCAGGAAGTAGCCAACACCATATTTGCCCAGCATCCGCCGTCTTCGTTAGAGCTATTGAGAATATTGTTAGCACAGGAAATCATTGTTCACTACAATACTTGCAACAGAATACCTGCACTATCCAGCAAATTCGCCACCTCAGTGGAAAACTCAAAAACATTTCCACCCACAATTTCGTCCGTCATGTCCTTCTCTTCGTTCATCCACTTCGCCTGAACACAGAGAGCGTGTCAATTATCCGATAGAATACAGTAGAAACTCTAACTTACGTCGTAGAACGAACGCTGGCTTTCGTAACCCTCAATAGTATTCTTGCCCTTGTTGCATCCAAACTCTCCGAACATCAAAGCGACGAGCGTAACCAACTTCCTTGTACTCCGACATGAGTTTCTTCAAGCCTGCAGACTGCGAGTATTCCAGGTGAGTAGCAGGATCGCACTCAACGTAAGGGTTAAATCCCATCCACTCGGCTCTAGAGTTCCTCATCATCGTCCACTGCACAGTCATAGTACGAGATCCACTGCTCTCGAGGTGGAATATCTGCGATATCCAGTCCAATCGGAACTTGCGGACTGATCCTGAACAACTCGCAGCGTAACTTCTCATATCTCGCAGAAAAGCCTTGACACACGGAGCAGTTGTGGTGCCGTCAGCTCCGTTTTTCACCTGCAAATTGTTTTCATTGCCAAAACTGAAACCCAAAGTGTTATCGTACACTGCAAAAGCGTTGTAAACCATTTGCCCTCGAGTGAAAAGATCATCCGGGTAGCACTTGGGCGGTTTATAGTCCAGGATGGAACAATTCTCGCATCTGAAAAAGCAACGATCATCACAGTTAAACACTTTTCAAGCACAATATTATCCTAAAGTGGAACACTTACGGAGCTGGAATACCAACAAGAACGTAGATACCGGCATTCGAGCAAGCACACATGAATTTATCACGAGATACACTGGGATCGATCGAGTACAGTCGAATTGTGTTGACGCTTAGATTCTTCATGACCTGTTGGTGTTGGTCGCAAAATCACCCATGCCGTTTCCTCCGCATGCAGACCACTGAAAGCTCCTTCACCCTCATATTTTCCAGACGAGAATCAGCCGATCCTTCTCCTTGTAGAAGCGAAAGAAAATTCTCTGCACTAATTGTCCGACATTCAGCGACCAAAGAACTTGCGATTTGATGAAAACGTCTTCGTCTGGTGCTATCTCGTAGCCTTTGAATGCAGGCTCTTCCTGCTTGTGATTGACAACCCACAAGGCCTCGCATGATAGGTCAAAGCTGTAGGATAGCGCTACCTTGTTCGGATGGAGGAAAAAAGCTACTTCTCCCTCGTATTGGCGCCGCCGAATCGAGTTGTATGTCGTTACTGGTATACTCTGCATGTTGTAGTCGTTCAAGACTCGGTCTACGCGAGCATAGCAGCTTCCTAGCTGCTGCAAGTACGTCATATAGAGCGCACACGTCATTAACTCCTTGGTCGAGGTGTCAACGAAGCATGGGGCGTCTCCAGCAACCCGCCGGACACTATCTTTAAATCGAATAAAATCAAACAAAAATAGTATTTTTGCACTGGATCAAATATCTTGAGTTCACTAAGATTTAACAATAACAATGTAACCAACGACAGCACTGACATGTATGTATGTACGTGAACTTTCGTCTTGTCACCTGAGTGACAGCACTGACAGCATAATGGTATTGAATTGGTTCGGATTAATCTCGCGATACTGCGGTAACTGCACTGCATAAAGTGACCCAGACCGCCATCTCATGTCTCTCTCATCTTTTGTTCAGCTCCTTCACATGACATAACAGCGTCGTGATCATGTTTATTTAGAGCCACGTTCTGAAGTCGAGACTTGAACGCTGTCGACCATGTCGAAAAGGTGCTCCAGCTTGTCGTGACGGACCCAGCAGCTTTCGTCAGGAAGGCAATCCTGTTATAGATTGACCACCAGGGGTGCATTGAATGAATTCAGTACATAGTCGTACTACGAGCGAACACACTTCAGGACTGGCTTTTGAGAGATCTCGTGTCGCTGCTAACTTCAACCTGAGCATCCCCGAATCAGTCATTTATTGGTTAGTTTCAACAGATTCTGGAGGATTGATCGCTTTAAATATAAAATACGCCTACCCCTTCATTTTCCTCTGCCATCTAATTGGATGATATTATAGTGCCAAAACAAGATATGCATGTACCAAAACACGGTAGAGTTTACGCGACCCTTCGACTCGATGGTAGCATTTTGCTACCTTCGAGTGGGTCCAAACATCACCCACTTTTGCAAATGCTGTCGTTGGCAGCAGAATGCATCCATGTTCGCGATAGGGTTAAGTACCGTACATGTAACTCTGTACAAAACCAATTCTAATACAGATGCTAAAGTTGTGCAATTAATCGAGCTAAATTTGGCCAGAATTGACAATAAAGGCTACTTAGTTCAATATAATGAGTGACTTGGACGAAGACTTCTCCCTGGGCGAGGAGGACTCTGAAGATGAACCTTTTGCACCTGACGACGATGGAGACGAGTTTGCTTCTGCCAGTGACGTGTCCGACGTCGAGGATCTAGAACCCAAGCCTAAAAAGGCTCGAGTGTCCCCGAAAAAGTCCCCAGCAAAGAAAATCAAAAGTGCTTCGGCTGCACATAAGGCTAAGGCTACATCAGCTAAATCGATTCAAGCGAAAGCTTCGTCTGCTACTAAGAAATCTCCAGCCGCTCCAAAGCCAAAGCCTATGAATGCAGGAGATGCAGAGGCCGCCGTACTTGACTACATGCGAAAGGTTTGTGCACAATAATTGTACAATAATTGTAATTCAGGTAGTCTAATTCTTGAAATTGTGCAGACAAATCGACCGTACAGTTTGCTCAATGTGTTCGAGAACATGCATCGAGCGATTGCCAAGCCGTCACTGACCAAGCTACTCGATAATCTTGTGGCCAAGTAGGAAAAGTAGTATTTTTTTGAAAGGATGGAGTTTTAATGTTTTTCGTTAACCTTTTGCAGGGAGGAATTAGTGAGCAAGACGTACGGCAAAGCCAAGATTTACTACATGAACCAGAATAATTTGCCAGTACCATCAGAAGCAGAGCGCTTGGCATTGGAGGAACAGATCAAAACTGTCACTGCTGATTGTGCCGCTTCAGAGCAAGAGCTGAAGAATGCAGAGGCTACTCTTTCGGGAATTACCTCGCAGATCTCAGACGCGGACTTGGATGCTGCTTTGAAGCAGTTAGATGAGGAAGCAGCTACATTGGAGAAGAAAGTGGAGACACTGGATCAACCTGATCGAGCACCGGTATCACCTGGCAGGAAAGACGCACTCAAGCGCAAGTTCACTAAGTACCGGGTACGTACGTCTCCGTGTTGCAATCTCTTCTGGCTGAAAACGTACTTGGAATTAAGGATTGTTATTGTCTACAGACCGCGTGGGTGCAACGCAAAAGGATCGCGATGGATGGCGTCAACCAAATCGCCGACGGGATGGAGAAGAAACCAAAAGCTGTACTGGACCTGGTCGGTGTGGAGACGGATGAAGAAGCAGGAATCAAGGAGCTGCCAACTATTTAACGGGTGTCTTCCTTTATACCGTGTTTATCCTCGCAGACGCGCTCTGCGTTCCGCGATTTCCCGCTCACGACGTTCCTTGATGCATTTTTTGTAGCGGTCGAAGAATGGCTGGCACGCATTCTTGTTATCTTCATTGTCTGCATGGGATTGATAGAAAGAGTAAGGATAATCAATGAAGAACACCATTTTGGCCACAGTCTCACGTACTGATGAGGCAGTTGAGCGACTCGCGCTGTAGCTTGGAGCATTCCTGTGAATAGAAAACATTAAAATTAATTGCATGGCACTACAGACACACTAGGACGCATTGATCTGCACGTACAGCGTTGTCAAACTTAGTAGGAGTCATATCGATGAAGTCCTCTGTGCAATTCTGTCCCCTCGTGCGTGTCTAGCTCTTGATTAAGTATATTTTAGTTTTCCTTTTATTTTGAATTATGACTTGTTTAAACTTAATCGAAGTGTTACAGTAAAAAGCAACTTGCCATCTTGGCACTGCATCACTAGGTTGCGGCGGTCATGCGAAGTTGTTTTGGATACGAAGTGATCCACTGCAAAGTGTCTGCGTTACGGTGGTCGACAGCTGCATCTACAATGTATTGCCGTCAACGAAGCTACCAGAAAAACGCCGTTGCGACGCTACACCGGAAAATGCCGCTGACTCCCGTGAGTTTTTCGTTTCTTCAATCGTTGTTACAGTACCAAGCATCAGCGACTCTGCATGCAAAGGTTTGCGCTCGAATTCCAATGAAATTTGCCTATCTAATCTTGGTTCACATCACATCAACACAGTGACAACTTCGCAGGTAACGGCTAGATACCGATCTCAAGCTCCCAATAATGGTGGAAGTTTCTTGCAGGGCAACGAGAATGCGAAGTAAAAACCACGGGATCCAGCAGTACAAAGTTCCACCGAGAGATCTCGTGTCCAATGCAGCCCAATTCTTCAGCTCATTCCTCAATTCACACCGTCGACTACAAGTCACCCAAACCACTTTGATCCTTTTGACAATGAAGTTCTCTACGATCCTCGCGTTCTCCGTCATGATTGAGACTGGACTCCAAGCGTCTGCGCAGACTCTCATCATCACGACCGAAGACTGCTCATCCTGCTCTGTTGGGACGTACTGCACCTACTCGAATCCGAATTGCCATGGACCGCCAGTGACGGGGACGTGCTTCAACGCCACCATCAACGAGTACCAGGTCGGTTGTGCGAATGGCTACGACTGCTTCGACAACAAATGTGAGTGCGTCATTGACGACTATCCATACACGCCAACTCCCACCGCTTATCCTACAATGGCTCCAACAACTGCCCCTACGACTGCTCCTACAAGAGCACCGACCACTGCCCCTACCACTGCTCCTACAAGTGCACCGACAACGGCCCCAACTATTGCTCCTACTACTGCCCCTCCGACAGAAAGTGCGACTGCTCCACCAGGAATGTACTCTCCGTGCCCAACTGGAACGTACTGGGAGGTCGGAGCCACAGCGTGCCGAGGACCTACGTATGCTGGCGAGTGCTTCAACCCTGCCACTGCCAAGTACCAAAATGGGTGTGCCCCCGGTTTCACGTGCATCAACAACAAGTGCTCGACGATTCCACCTGCTACGTTCTCGCCCTCGGTCTGCTACGTAAAGTGCACCGAGTCGGACGAGTATTGCGAGAATGGCACTAACTATTGCCGCGGTGCTAACTACGCAGGCGAGTGCTTCAACCCTGCTACAGGCCACTTCCAGAACGGATGTGGTGCAGGATGGAAGTGTGCTAACAACATGTGCGTGAAAGCCTAAGCAGTAGTCTAGTACCAAAGCTGCGGGAAAATAAAACCGCACTTACAAACGAATAAATTCGATTTCATTCTCAACGTGATTAAGACCGCTTGGCATTCGATGGAGTTTTAGTGTGCATGGCAGAAATAGCTCCTTCAGTGAGGGCGTTTTTAAAGCGGTAGTGATAACGAGATGCAATGGGGGTATCTAACCTGTGGAGGGATCATTTAGTGCGCCCAATTAAGGCTTATGGGATCAAGGTCGCTTGTCTTAGAGAGCTTGACAAGCACGCACTTTTCCAAAGCATTGATCTTTTTAAACTCGCCCCAGTCCTTAAACCACTTCAAAAAATGAGGTACACCTCTACAATTCTCACTCTCCTCGCTACGTGGCTACTCTCCGTTTCTTCTCAACTGGAGGGTAACTCAGCTTCTGAAGGTAATTCCTGCTCCCAGCCCTGCGAAGTGTTCGAAGAGTACTGCGATGTCCTTACTGGGGAATGTCGTGGTCCCAGCTTCGATGGGGAGTGCTACAACGTGACTACTAGCGAGTTCCAAGATGGCTGCGATCCAGGCTTCGAATGCATCGAGAACAAATGCGATTACATTCAAGATATTCAACCCGAGTTGAACTCGGAGAGTGGTTGTACACAATGCGATGTATTCGGCGAGTACTGTGATGTGACCCTCAACGAGTGCCGAGCTCCAATCGATGGCGAATGCTACAACGCAGTCACCAGCACGTTCCAAGACGGATGCGACGGTGGCTACGAATGCATCGACAACATGTGCCAGATTCCGACTTCTTCCTCCTCTAACACGGTCTGCTATCTCATCTGCTCAGCTGGTGCCTACTGCGAGAATGGCACCGAGGAATGTAGAGGTCCCAACTACGATGGTGAGTGCTTCAATCCCGCAACTGGGTACTACCAGAATGGATGTGATCCGGGTTTCACCTGCGCGAACAACCAGTGTTCGTACGAGTAAAGCCACACCAACTAACAAGAATTGAGGAGTTAGGAAACATGAATTTACCTTGTAGTTACAAGGCTTTTACCATTGTTTGTTGCACAGGGGTTGACCATTACACAGCCGGTAGGTTTTTCTTGTCAACGATGCGGGCGAACGGGAATGGGCCCATGAACTCATACCGGTTCTGCTTTCGCGTCGACTTCTCCACCTCGCTGTAGTCCAGACCCGGGTAGAACGCCTTGTTCGCTGCGTACGACTGCGCGTGCCACTCGATCTCGAAGTTGTTGACGTAGAAGTTGCCGAACTGCGCCTTGTATTGCTGCTGCACCTCGTACGGGTAGAAGTAGAAGCCGCAAACGTCCGGGTCATTCTCACGCACCTCCTCCGGCACGGGCGACAACACGTACGCGATCTTCTGCGCCAGCATCGGCGGCAAACACAGCTCCGTCGAGTTCGTGGTGACTGTGTTGTACTCGAACAAACACATGCGCAACATTCGGTCTCCCCACTGCGTTGTGTTGCGCACAAAGTACGTGTAGTCGTCACTCTCAATGCAGAAGTCTGCGTCCGTGCAGCGCAAGTGGAGAGGCTGCAGACTCACCCTCGCGTACAGCTCCGTCTCCTCCGACAGACACGACTCCACACCGCCACCGATGGTAGTTGAGCGTTTGATCGGCAATGGAATGTTCATTCCAGGGTCTCCGTGGCGTCTGGCGTTGATCACTTCGGCCGTGTTGCCACACTGATACCAGTTCTCAGGGTCGTAGCTGTTGGGACACATGCTGGCTTCTTCCCATTCCGAGATCTCCTGCAACCAGTACTTGAGACTGTGGCTGCCTCGGGCGTGCGTGGGTCCGAGTGCAGGGTGGATACCATCGAACCACGAGTTCTTGAGGATGAAGCCACCTGTGTAACCTTGTTTAGTCCGAAAGAGGTCGTTATAGCCGACCAAAGTCATCGCGTGTCCACCCTCGGGATTCATCACGTGACTGGTGATGAATTCGCCGTTCATGTTGTAGTTTTCTCCATTTTCAATCGGAACACAGCACGTGGTCATGGGAAGCTCTGGCGGACAAAGCGTACATGAAGTCGACGCCGGGTTGCACTGTTCTTCTCCAGCGAGTTCTCCGATGCACGGATAGTAGTGAGTGATGTAAGGCATCGCTGTAGAAATTGCGAACGCTTGCTTATCCTTCACAAGCGCGTTCTTGACAGACACACTATCGAAGTATGTGTCCATCTTCTTAATCGTAAGACTCAGTGGGTTCTTGTTACGGGCTTCAACAGTCAATCCAGGGCACACCGTGTCGTTCCCTGGGTCAGGGATGTATGGGCAAATTGAATCCGGGAAGATGCTGTCTTTCAGGCCGTTCATCAGGTACATCAACTCCGTGACGTCGCCTCCGTCCGTGGAATTCTTCCAGATTTCATTACCCGGGATCAAGCATGCCACTTGCTGAGGAGATCCAGGGGGACCAGCGCACAGTCGAAGAATTTCAGCACCGTACGCCTGCTCTGACAGCGCCAAGAACTCGTCTTCCTTTAGCCAACCTTGAGCAATTCCTTGCTGACGGTAGCTGTTCTCCAGCACAGCCACAGTGGCGAAGTCCCAGCATGTACCGCGTTCGTCCTGGGTCTTCAAAGGGGTGACATAATCCACCGCGAACTTGGCGGGGGGCTTGTGATCCTTATGGAACGTCTTGCTTTGTGTCATGACAGCAGAATGCATCATCTCCCTGTCAAAGCAATCAAGTCAGTTTTACCAAACAACTCAACCTTAAATCCTATTCGTTCACTCACATTTGCTGCTGCATCTGGACGATAATCTCTTGCTGAGCAGCCAGAGAACTGTGCAGTGAAGCAGCGTAACCCAGTCCAGCGATGCCCAACGTTGCTCCAAGCACCAAAGCTCCCCATGATCCAAACCGATTGCGAGTCTCTACCACTTGAGTGGGTATTGGAGACACAAATGCATCGCATTCCTCCGACATCTGCACTGCTCCGTATCTGCCAGACATCCCCCAATACTACAGTGTAGTAACAGAGATAAATCCAAAGTGATCGACGGACGCAATTGCCAATATGAAAACGGTTTGCACATCAAACGGCGTTTGCCCATCATCTTCAGAATTGTTTTTGACCAATCAAATACATATATCCTATCTTGCATGTTATTGGTGAAAAAGATACGATTTCACTAAGTACGATTACGTAGTGTCGCTTCAAAGACCCTCACTCTTAGTTTTGCCGAAGAATCGAGAAGAGTAGCTCCTTGGTTTGCGACTGCGTACGTTGGCCATAAGGCCCTCTCCGTGATATCTATTGCAGTCGTGTACATCAGTAGACTCTCAGCTTACTTGTCAACCTTGAACCACCCCCTGAAGCCTTATATTAGCTCCGTAAGCTCTAATGTTCGACGGTAGCTTCAAGTCTTCACGTAAAGTGAATTTAAGCGGCCGGAAGAGGCCTACAACAGGATACAGCGCACGTCTAGCTTCGTTATCAAGTACTAGAGGTAAAGGCCCGCAAGATGACGTATTGGCCGGCTCCAAGAAGGAATTGATGCTGCAGAACCGACTTGCAAGGGAAGAACGCCACGCTCTGAAGCTTCAGACAGCTGCCAGCACCAAGATCCAAGCTCAGTATCGCCGCGTCAAGATTGCAGAACATGCCAGGACTTGTGTCTTCAGTCAATTGGAGCATCAACTCACGCAGACGGTTCTACATGGCGATATCCAGAACAATCCTCTGTCTACACAGCATCTCCAGCTCTTCTTGAGACAATTTCTCTTCGCTAGACAAGACAAAACTATCTCTTCAGAGAGGATACGGAAGGTGCAGGACTACTTAGTGTTTATGCTGCTTGTGAGCTGTTTGAAAGGAACTAAAGAGGACGGTACCAACATGCTGCAAGCGGTACAAGACGCTAGCTGGGTCTACCAAGTTGCGATGATGAGCGAGATCGCCTTGCAGACGTTAGTGCAGGAGGAACTGAAGGCATCCGCAACAAACCCAGCTATTGCCGTGAATCCGTACTTCATATTACTGGATACGTTAACAAATGGTGACAAGTATCCGACGATGGAAGGACAGAAGGCGTTAGTGAACGTGCTATTCCGGCTTGGTACCACGACGGGGTTTGGAATTTTCGATGCTCTGAGTGCGTGCATTGTGCAGCAGGAAAGAGACGGAATGTCGAAGAGCAACGGACTGATTCAAGTGATTGCAAATGCTGCGGGTCAGACGCTGCGACTGTCAGCTCAAGGACAGGATCGCTTGAACATCATTTCTTGTCAGTTTGCTTCTAAGATTTTATTGACTGCTTCTGCTGTGAGTACCCCGGTTACGCGTGATGTGGTGGCTGCTATCGGTGATTCGACCAGTGAACAAGGACTCTTTTGGGCATCTGCGGCTCAACACCTCCGTCGTAAGGAAGGCGGTGAAAACGCGACACTTTCGTGGCAGAAGCGCGCCATTGCAGTGGGAAATCTGATCGAGTTGACGTCCATTTGCTCGTTTGATGAGGCACTTGTAGGTGTCGTACCGTTCGTACTGTCGGAGATGGTTACGCCGTCACTTGTGCAGTGGGCTTTTGATGTAAAGAATACTCAACAAGGTGCAATGGCTCTGGAAGAAGATTATGACATGGAGGATGAGGGAGAAATGCCTGTTGTGCCCCCAGCGTATCTCTCCATTGGGGGGTTCGCTTCGGACGAGGAGATTCATCGTGGTGCCTTAGCACTGGGTGACGAGGAACCCAATGTACGTGCTCAATGGCAGAACCTGTGTCACTCAAAGTTCAGTGCGCGATGCCTTGACGTGTTGCTTCACGCTAAAGACGTGGAACCAGGCGATAATGCGGTTTCACGGTTTTGTCATCTCTTAACCACGGTGCTTTTGTCTGCTGGGAGATCATACGTGCTTACTCTGGGAATTAAGTTTGCAAACCCGCCTCCAGCATTATTTGCTCTACTGAGCGCAATGACTGTCGACCAGTTCGCCGGTGGCCCTGCAGTTCCTGCTAACAATGTCAGCTTGATCAACAGTATTTGGCAATGGATCAAGCCGAGGATCGACAGTATCATTGCTCAGCGTTCGACGGCTTCGCTGGTTAATGGTCCACTCGTATTTTCGACATCACAATTGCAAGTGCTGTTGATCTTCAATGTCGTGTACAGTCACATGCTGCTGGGACTGGATGACGAAGCTTTCTACGACGGGCAGTGGCCTCTTCGATTGGTTGATGTACAGGCCGTGGTGATGTTCCTGAAGCAGTTCATCTACGATTCGTGCTGGACAATTACAAGCAACAACACTCTCTCGGTTGAGAATATGGATGACAGAGAACTGGTGCTGTTCTCGACGGTTGTTTCGTCAGTAAAGCTGTTTAACCAGCTCTATGATCGAGATTGTCGTCGCCGCTTCATGAATGATGGCGCATGGCTCTGGCCTTCGATGCCTGCGGTCAAGGAGATCGTTGACCTTGAAGTGATGAAAGAGGATGGTAATGACGATGCCCACGCAATCTACATGTTAATGAACGGGAAGGCCGTATCCCCGTATGCTCGTGCAGCTCTGATCCTGATCACAATGCCGCAAGTTTTGTCGTTTAACGAGCGCGTGCAGCTCTTTCAGAAGTTGCTGGAAGATGGAAAGGCTCAGCTTGGAGGCATCCGTGATGAATTTTCCCGCGCCTTTCAAGTGCGGGTGAAGCGTGATGAGATTGTAGACAACAGCTTCGAGTTCTTCCAAGACGTGTGTAATACGATGTCTCCTTCGGCTCTCAAGGGTCGTATCAAGGTCACTTTTATTAACGAGCAAGGGCTGGAAGAGGCCGGTATCGATGGTGGAGGCGTCTTCAAGGAGTACATTGACAGTCTGACGAAGAGCGCATTCTCGCCCGAGTATGGCTTCTTCCTGGAAACGCAGGAGCATCTCCTCTACCCGAATCCAGGCGCAAGATTCCTTGTGGACACGCGCAAGGAAGTTCTAGACCGCTATCGCTTCCTGGGTCGTGTTCTTGCCAAGGCTGTTTACGAAAATATTCTGGTGGAGCCCCAGTTCGCAGCATTTTTCCTGAACAAGCTACTGGGCAAGTTCAACTACATCGACGACCTGCACTCATTGGACCCAGAGTTGTACAAGTCGCTCATGCGCCTTAAGCACTATGAGGGCAACGTGGAAGACCTGGCTCTGACGTTCAGCGTGACTGAAAAGGAGTTCGGTGAAGTGGTGACTCGGAATCTCGTACCCGATGGAGCTAATGTCTCCGTTACGAAAGACAATCGCATCCGGTATATCCACTTGATGGCCAACTACAAGTTGAACGTGCTATCGTCCATTGAGAGTGCCGCTTTCCTCAAGGGTTTCCGGGACTTAATTCCTGGTACGTGGATTCAAATGTTCGCACCAGCTGAACTGCAGATGCTCATCGGCGGATCCGCTACTAACATTGACGTCGACGACTGGGAGCGCCACACAGTTTACGGAGGCGGCTATCACCCGTCTCAGCCTTTCATTCGGTGGTTCTGGGAGATCGTGCGGAACGATTTTACGGCAGAAGACCGCGCAGCGTTGCTTAAGTTCATCACGAGCTGCTCCCGCCAGCCGCTGTTGGGCTTCTCGAAGCTGCAGCCACAGATCTGCATCCACCAGGTCCGTGTGCCCATTGGAGACGACGAGCGCTTGCCGTCCAGCGCCACATGCATGAATCTGCTCAAACTGCCGTCGTACTCGAACAAGGAGTCTATGCGAAAGAAGCTACTGTACGCCATCCGATCCAATGCAGGCTTCGACCTGTCTTGATCAGCTCGATTCGAGCCTCGAAGTTGAATCATGTGTGTCCAGATATACAACAAATTCAAAGGTAATACAGTTGATACAGTACACTCATCGCCGCGGATGTTTGCGCGCCCGTTCCCCGATTGCAGATCATTTCCGGATCCTCCTGGCGAAAGATACCCACAAGTCCGACGCAACGGTGGACAATGGTGAAAAGCTACGGAACCGAGACGCTGGACTTTGCGCGTGAAGAGGATGTCTTCATCCATCGCCCGATTGGTGGCCATCGCGGATTCAATTCCTGGTGGGCCATGGTGCTCGCTGCTGTAGTGGGGGTTACTGGATTAAGTTACGCATTCACGATGCACAACTCGATGGCCGCTCAGCAACAAGTTATCATCAAGATGCAACAGCAACTGTAAGACTACTTGGTATTGTGATGGTTGAGAGGTTAGACTAATGCAAATTCGTGATGTAGGGATGCGTTGCATGCTACTATCGTAGTGGAGGAGGATACGACCTGGGACAGTAAGAAGAAGTTCAAGAAGGCCAAGAAATTCCCCACCAAGTTTGCAGTCGACTACGTCACCCCCTTGAAGACGCAAGACGAACGTGGCACGTGCTGGGATTTCGCTACTGTCGGTGTCCTAGAGAACAGCTACCGACAGCAGGGGATTGCTCACGGTTGGATGATGGAGGACGAATACATGGCGATCTCAGAGCAGGCGTATGGTGCCGAAGTGCTGCGCTGTGTGCTGGTCCACCCGATTCCCCGCAGCAAGTGGCGTGCTTGATCCCAGGCAACGGCATTTGGAAGAACACGACAGAGGGAGGTGACGCCACACTGCTCATGTATCTGATGAACGGCTTGAAGGACAACATTTACCCCGATTCTATTTGCCCGTACTACCCTGACGATGGCAATGACACTTTGTGTGCTGGATTAACACCCGAGAAACGTGAAACCAACCCGTTGAGTCTCAAGCTTAAGAAAATGGATACTCTCATGGACGAAATGGCGATCAAGCGTGTGATGGTGAAGCACCGCCAAGCAATGTCGTTAACAACAGCAGTGCCATACACTACGCACTACTATCCGTGCATCGGAGAACTCGCTGGAGAAGAACAGTGCAACCCGGCGTCGACTTCATGTACGCTTTGTCCGCCAGAGCTTTCCATGACCACGTGTTGTGTTCCGATTGAAAATGGAGAAAACTACAACATGAATGGCGAATTCATCACCAGCCATGTGATGAACCCCGAGGGTGGACATGTGATGACTTTGGTCGGCTATAACGACCTCTTTCGGACTAAACAAGGTTACACAGGTGGCTTCATCCTCAAGAACTCGTGGTTCGATGGTATCCACCCTGCACTCGGACCCACGCACGCCCGAGGCAGCCACAGTCTCAAGTACTGGTTGCAGGAGATCTCGGAATGGGAAGAAGCCAGCATGTGTCCCAACAGCTACGACCCCGAGAACTGGTATCAGTGCGGCAACACGGCCGAAGTGATCAACGCCAGACACCACGGAGATTCTGGAATGAACATTCCATTGCCGATCAAGCGTTCGACCACTATCGGTGGCGGTGTGGAGTCGTGTCTGTCGGAGGAGACGGAGCTGTACGCGAGGGTGAGTCTGCAGCCTCTCCACTTGCGCTGCACGGACGCAGACTTCTGCATTGAGAGTGACGACTACATGTACTTTGTGCGCAACACAACGCAGTGGGGAGACCGAATGTTGCGCATGTGTTTGTTCGAGTACAACACAGTCACCACGAACTCGACGGAGCTGTGTTTGCCGCCGATGCTGGCGCAGAAGATCGCGTACGTGTTGTCGCCCGTGCCGGAGGAGGTGCGTGAGAATGACCCGGACGTTTGCGGCTTCTACTTCTACCCGTACGAGGTGCAGCAGCAATACAAGGCGCAGTTCGGCAACTTCTACGTCAACAACTTCGAGATCGAGTGGCACGCGCAGTCGTACGCAGCGAACAAGGCGTTCTACCCGGGTCTGGACTACAGCGAGGTGGAGAAGTCGACGCGCAAGCAAAACCAGTACGAGTTCGTGGGCCCATTCCCGTTCGCCCGCATCGTTGACAAGAAAGACCTACCGACTGTGTGATCAAGACTTGTAACAAGTAGTTTTTGGGATAGTTGATCTTTGGCATGAGTGATCTACGATCACCCTTATATGTACATGAATCCACTCAACTATGCTATTCGTCACTGAACGGAAGCAGTCGCAGTAGCGGTAGAATCATCATCAGCGTTGAGGTTGACGTCCACGCATTCGTTGAACGAGCAGTAGAGCTTCTACTAGAGTCCGTTGTCGCAGCCACCTCCGAAGAATCCAGTGCCAACGTTGAACCACTAGCGGTAGAACCTGTGGCGGTGGTGGTACTACCAGATGAATCACTCGTGGTAGAACTACCGGTAGTGGTGATAGCACTACCAGTAGAATCACCTTCATCTTCAAGGTTGACGTCCACGCACTTGTTGAACGAGCAGTAGAAGCCTTCGTCGCAGCCATCTTCGAAGAATCCAGTGGCGAGGTTGAAGCACTCCCCGTCGTAGCTAGGGCCACGACATTTCGTACTGCCGTTCTCGCAGTATTTACCTGCAGAGCACAGGGTTTTACACGTTCGGCCGTCCACTGGGTCGCCGGAGACTCTGCACAGGTCATCAATGCAATCGTACCCGGCGTCACAGCCGTCTTGGAAGAGGGCGATAGTGGCGTTGTAGCACTCGGTGTCGTTCTGAGCCGCACGGCATTCCCCAATGGAGCCGTCGCAGTACTCCCGACTGCCGTCGCATCCTTCCGTCAAGCACAGCGACTCATCCGAACCGGAAGATGCAGCAGTTACACACAAGTTAGCGACAACAATGCACCAAATGGAGATCTTCATCCTTGAGACGTGAGACCGTCGAGGAGAATCCAGGAATGGACCGACACGGACCGCCTCCTCATAAAGATATGCACCTGCCAAATGAGACGCACACATGATTCATGACCCAAGTGGCCAACTGCAAGTATAGGACAGTTATTTCCTACAATTTAGTCGACCCGAGGCGCGTACGGCTCGAAAAAGCTCTGACCGGCCCATTCGACTGTCTTGTCGGTGTAAAGCGGGTCTCCTTCGATGTAGTTATTAGCGTCATTAGGGTCACCATGTCCGGCGTACTTGGCCAACGACGGGTACGGGAACACGGGGCGACTGCGCGTGATAGCTGAGGTCGCTGGTTTGGGTATCCAGGGCGGTAGATCCGTGTCCAGATCCGTGCTTGTGATGACCTTATGGGGTGCATTGCCTCGCTCCACCCATTCTAACAGCGGCGTCACCAGATCGATAGAAGCCATTCCATCGCCACGACCACAATGCTGTACGCCTGGCAATAGGTAGAGCCGTTCGAAGTCCGCAACTTCTGCTCCCATTTGCTTTTCAAGAGCTTCATGGTACGCGATCGTCGTGCGAGGCGAAATATGTTCGTCCGACCAGCCGTGCCACAAGATCAATTTGCCTCCTGCGGCCTTGAACGCTGCTAAGTCCGGATTGGTGGCGTCTAGCAGTGGATGTCGAGGTTTCAACAACTCAACGGTAGCTTCGGTGAACTCAAGATCATTGAGTGAGTACGTCTCTGGAGGGTTTGGCTCGAAGACCAGATACTTCAGCGCTGCCAGAGCTATATGAGTACTCATCACCGGTTGATTTGGGCCTCGAGGCACGAAAACTCCTTCCCAAGCTAACTCCGATCCGAATTGAGCGTTTCCGACGGTCAAATGCTTCCCAGTGACAGGATCCATAGGACCGTTGTAGAATTTGTGAATTGTGTTCACCTCCGCCTCGGTCAAGCAGTGGTGGTCCTCCTCTTCGCCGCAGAGAAGCTCCTGGACATCAAAGTTACAAACTCGAGGATCCGAGAGCAAGCCATCTACCAGACCATCCAATGCGTCACAGGCTCGAATGACTGCATTGTGGAGCAGCGGCAACTTGGAAGCTGTTACAATGGCAGTTGGGCTACCACCTGGAGCGCGTTCAGGCGGTTGACTAGGAGGACCCAGTTCTCGTCTATCAGGTCCCGGAGGTGGACCACGCATCATCGGTGGCAATTCAGGCATCGGTCCATCGATGTTACTCATCGCCAGCCAACCGTGGTGCAAACTGTTCTGGAACTGGAAGAGCATGGCTGGCGCTCCCGCCAAAATACCATCGAAGTCGTTCGGGTACCGCAGTGCCTCCATCACAGCCTCACGTCCGCCATCCGAGCATCCATTGAAGAACGAATATCGGGGTTTCTGGCCATAGTACGCTTGCATCAACGTCTTGCTAACCAGAGACGTCAAGTGCTGAGCCCTATACGCGAACGATCTCCGACGTCCAGGATTGTTCGCGAACACTTTTCCGTCCATACCTCCGCCCATATCGGTAGCAGCCAAGGTAAACTCCCCACCGTTGACTTGTTGCGAGCCTGAAGCCGCGTTCACTTGCATGTGGATCATTCCACAGAGCCCTCCACATCCAACTTGCATGTAGCGCTGCGTCCATGTGCGAACAGGCAGCATCACACCTCCCACTTAGTCGAAGCCGGCAGTGTGCCCTCTACAAGACAGTAGAGATGCCCCTCGTGGGTTGTTTCAGTCGCAGATGCGATAATAGCTCCATCTTCTGCAATGTGTGAGAGGTCAACGCCCAACAGCGACTCGCAGCCCACGACTGGTGTCACGACACCGAGACATCCATCAGCAGCGAATTGAAGCACACGATTCTCCCTTGAGACCCCATCACTAGTTTCGATACTTTCAGCAATAGGAGCACTAAAATGAGTCGTGTCCGTGCTGGTCCCAACACTTGTTGCATTGCCGTTGTCAACATTAGTGGACAATTTGGATAGAAACAGCGCGTCACAAGTTGCTTCTGTCTTGGTCAAGGGCAGCGTATCGAGGATGGAGTGAGCAGGAACAACAGCTGCAAACAATAGTAGTAAGACTACTGGAGTAACGTGTGCATGAACCATGGCTTCTGCTTGGAAAATCTCAAACTGATCACAATTGAGTGTACACTGCAACCGTTGAACCCATGTTCATCATCGATCACCGAAATGATGAACAGTCATCAAACGTAATCAAAAAGATCCATTGGCTAAAACTTTTCCTTATCATCTATTGGTTAAAAAGATATCAATCTAACTGAGGAGCTCATTTTGGACCTCTATAGCTCCCCCTAGTTGCCATGTACAGCGCGTCGCAGCTCCTGGCGCTGGGCGTGTCCCTAGCGATCTGCGCGGCTGCTGTGTTCTATGCGGACTTGTTGGCCGAGCTGTTCCCCACGCAGGAGGCCTCGTTGAGCGCTGTAGAGCAGCAGCAGATGCTGGCGTCGATGGTCTTCCACGCGTCTAAAAGCGGAAATGCTGCAGCCAATGGAGCTGATAAAGAAGCACGTGACCCACCACGTCTTGCCTTCTGCTGCAGTGCGGACTTGGATGTGGCTGTTCCAGCTGTGGAGCTGATGCAGAGCGTGCGAGAAGTGGAACGTCAGCATCTGCAGAAGAAAAACAAGAAGAAGAACAAGGCAGGGAAGGCTTCGGAAGAGCTTCTCAAGCGTCACCATGAGCGGATTGGCTCGTTAAATGAGTTGCAAGAAAGTTTCTCGTACTATTTCTCCTCTGGAGCTGCTGCTGAACAGAGTATGCTGTCTCCGGAACAATTTAGAGAGGTGGTGGCATTGGCGGATGCGTTGCCGGGTGTCAAGAGGAAAGTTGGTGGCAATGCTGCTGTGATGGCGGAAAGAGCTTCGGCAGAAGGCTGTGTGGTTCTACTGGGAGCTGCTATTGGAAAGGATATGAAACCGTACTTTGTTGACCCGAAGATCCAACTGGTTGGACACTTGGAGGAACATGAACATGACGACGTGCACTTGGTGCTGGAGTACTCGAGTGGAGACGAGTTCAGAGGACACAAGTCTCCACGTGCAAACAGATATTACCTGAATCATGATGTGCACAACGCCAGACTTTCAGTCCTGGAGGAGTTCGAGCAGTCGCTGGACGAGTTCAAGCCTGACCTGGTTGTTTTTGGAGGGCTCCAGCTTATGGAAGTGGAGACGGACGAGCGCGAGCGTCTTACACGTCTCAAGGCTTTGTCAGAGGTGCTTCAGAACCTCTTCTTGGCCCAGACGCCGACCCACTATGAGTTTGCTGCTGTGTCGGATTTCAGTCTCTTCGATGACACGGTCCGACTCGTGTTGCCTTGGGTGGACTCCGTTGGGTTGAACGAGCAAGAGCTCTACATCCTCCACCATTTCCTCATCTCTGGTGAAGAGGGCACTGCTACAACTTCGCGTCCTACGGTGGCAGAAGTCAGTTCTCAGCTCCATGATGTCATTCAATTCGCATCGAAGGCCAAGAAGAATTTCCAGTCTAGCGGTCAAGACAAAACCAAGGACGAGAACAAGGAATCGCTGGCCCTTGCGCAACTCTCGCGTATCCACTTCCACACACTGCAGTTCCACATTGTGTGCCAAAAGGAAGGCAGCATGTGGGAGGACCCTACGACGGCGTTGGTTCAAAGCGCTCTCATGAGCTCTAAGGTGGCGTGTGGCAAACCGCCTGCTCCCGGAAGTGCCTCTGACGACAGCGACAAGCCCAAACCCATGCGCACTAGTGCTGAGATGGAGGTGGATCCGGAGCGTATCGAGATGCTTCTTGCTCGGCAGCAGCTCCTGAGCGCGCGCCAGGGTCTGAAGGTGGATCTGGACCCGTTCTCGCCTGTTGTCACGTGGCAGGAGGCCGACTTCCAGTGCCACCTCGTGCCGATGATGGCCTGCAAGAAGCCCGACCACACTGCCGGCTTAGGAGACAACATCTCTGGCACTGGCGTGGCTTACCACCGTATCCAAAAGAAGAGCGAGGCTAAGTAGACAAATTGATTGCTCCAGTCCACCAGGATTGAGTCAAGTCATGTCTTATATAGAATTCATCAACTAACGACGAACGTTTGCTTAGCTTTTCCTTGGTTGTCTAGTTACTTGCCGTACGTGAGCTGGTACCGACTGCTGCCTTCATACGCGTGAACCATGGCTGGATGTTCGTTTCACGCATCATGTCGGTGTACGTATCCAGTCCGTCCATGGCCCTCAGGACACCAAAGACCGAGAGGTCCGCCATGTTAGGCTCTTCGCCTCCGAGAAATGGGCGTTTGTCACCGATAGCATTCACCCAGCTGTCTAACGCATCATAAAGTGCTTGACGCTCGTCGTCGATGTTGTATTTCTTCTTCGAGCGCTTGGCGATAAGATACATGATCACAGCACCGGCGTACTTGGACATCCGACGTTCCATCGGCGTGAATTTGCCCTCCGTCAAGCAGTAGTCAAAAGCCTGAAGTGCCTCAGGAACTGTGCGGTAAATATTGGGAGGGGTCAAGATAATCAGCTTCTTGTCGACCCATTCACGCCACTGTTCCTCCTCCTTCTGAGCTTCTTCACTGAGCGAGTCCTCAGGAGCCTCCACAAGCTCGCGGAGGCGGGAGATAATTGCAGAAGAGTCGACGACCACTTCGTCATCAATACGAACCACTGGTACCTTGCTGTAGTCTGTGAAAGCTTTGGTTTCCTTCTTAGTGAGCGGATTCACCTCCACAACCTCATACGGGATCTTGAGGTAGTCCAGCACAGCCTTCACCTTGCAGCAGTACGGACAAGGCTCGTACTGGTACAACACAACGGTGGGCAGCGCATTTCCACCTTCTTTTGCCACGGTACGTGGTTCCACAGCGGACACAGAGCAAAAGGCACAAGCAGCACTGGTACTGACAGTAGCTGCAGCAATGAGACTCGCTCTAGGGAGCAGCGAAGAGGCTGAAACTGGTGCAACTGACCGCCATCGTCCAGAACTGAAGCGAGCACTGCTGATACCAGAAGATTTGGGCACCGAAGGGCGTGCGAAGGCCGCAGGAGTCGAGCGCAAGCCACGTGCAAGACGCACCCCACGTTGCAGCATCTTGTTGATGTGGGGTGGAGGCGAAAGTTTACAGGATTGGCTGAAATTTGGTGATGATAAATGTGATTGAGTAAAATACGAATTTCGGTGATTGGATGAAAGCAAGAAGATGCTTGGATTGGTGGATAATTCGGCTGAAGTACGTCAGCAGTCACCATGTAGGAACTTATCCGACGATGCGTGGCGTGGAGCCATAGCACGCTACAAATGCTTCTTTAGATAATTATTTTAGTAGTCTATATCTTTATTGCTGATAGATAGAATCACTTTTCCGTCAACAGGGTACCGGCACATAGCTCACCATTGCAAAGATGCAAATCGTCACTTCAGTCGCTGCTGTCCAAGCATTGCCGGCTCTCACGGTCTATGCTAATGTTTTAATGCCTTCTCCACTTCCTATTGGCTAGAAAATCATAATTCCGGTGATTCATTGGCGCAAAATGGTATCCATGTCTAGCGACTGGCCACGGCTGCAGGATGAACACGCACTTCGCAATTTGCAGTGTCCATTCCCCACCCGCCCGCTCCTCCGAGCTTCAACGCCCTCTCCATCATGGCCTCGTCGCCCGAGAAGAAGCAGAAGACGGCGTCTCTGTCGCCCGCTAGCTCGCTGCTGCGTTTCTACCGCACACCGGCCTTCACGGCGCACGCCAACCGCACGCTGCTCGCTTTCCTGCGTGCGCACGCGGTCGACGGCCTGCAGGTCGAGGAACTGCAGACTGAGTTCTGCTTCTACGTGGAGACTAAGGATGACGCCGGCGCGCTGTCGGCTGCCGATCAGGACACGCTCCACTGGCTGCTCAGTGAGACCTTCGAGCCGCAACAGACCCGCGCGGCTGAGCCGTTCCTGGCTGCTGCTGAAAACAGTAGCCAATGGCTCGTCGAGGTCGGTCCTCGCATGAACTTCTCCACGGCCTGGTCTAGTAATGCTGTAGCCATCTGCCAGGCTTGTGGCATCTCTGCTATTAAGCGCATTGAGCGCGCGACGCGTTACTTGATCCGCTACACGACCACGAAGCCGGAAGCCCTTGAGACGCTGAAGGAGGCGTTGCTCCGTCACGAATGTGACCGGATGACGCAGCAGGTGTACCAGCAGCCACTAACCAGCTTCTGGCACGGTAAAACGGTGCAGCCGGTCCGCAAGATTCCCATCATGGAGCGCGGCCTTGACGCACTGAAGGAGATCAACGAGGAGATCGGACTGGGTTTCGATGACTGGGACCTCCAGTACTACCTGAACCTGTTCAAGGAGAAGCTGCAGCGCAACCCGACGGATGTTGAATGCTTCGACATGGGACAGAGCAACTCGGAGCACTCGCGTCATTGGTTCTTCGGTGGCAAGATCGTCGTTGACGGCAAGGAGATGCCGCAGACTCTCTTCCAGATGGTCAAGGATACGCTCACGGAGAATGCCAAGAAGAACAGTGTGATCGCCTTCCACGACAACTCGTCGGTCATCAAGGGTGCCAACATTGTCACTCTTGGACCCGTGAACCCTGGTGAGCCTTCGCCGGTGCAGGAGCGTACGCTCGACAGTCACCTGCTGCTGACTGCTGAGACTCACAACTTCCCGTCTGGTGTTGCCCCGTTCCCTGGTGCTGAGACTGGTACTGGTGGACGTATTCGTGATGTGCAGGCCACTGGCCGTGGTGCCAATGTTGTTGCTGGCGTCAGTGCTTACTCCGTTGGCAACCTCAACTTAGAGGGATACAAGCTCCCGTGGGAGGACGAGAAACTGGAGTACCCTTCCAACCTTGCTCACCCGCGTGACATCCTGATCCAGGCTTCCAACGGTGCTTCAGACTACGGTAACAAGTTCGGTGAACCCGTTGTGACGGGTTTCGCCCGTTCTTTTGGCATGGTGCTGCCCAACGGTGAACGTCGCGAATACATTAAGCCGATCATGTTCTCGGCTGGTCTGGGCCAGCTGGACGGCCGTCACTGCACTAAGGGCGAGCCTGAGATTCAGATGTGGGTCGTCAAGATCGGTGGCCCGTGCTACCGTATCGGTATGGGCGGAGGTGCTGCTTCTAGCCGTATCCAGGACACAAAGACTGCTGACCTGGACTTCAACGCTGTACAGCGTGGTGATGCCGAGATGGAATGCAAGCTGAACAAGGTGATCCGCGCTTGTTGCGACCTGGGTGAGAAGAACCCTATCGTTTCGATCCACGACCAGGGTGCTGGTGGTAACGGTAACGTTCTGAAGGAGATCGTCGAGGTGTCGAACTCGAAGCCGGGCGATGCTAACCGTGGTGGCGCTCGTTACGAGGTGCGTGACATCCTTGTGGGTGATGACACTCTATCCGTCCTGGAGATCTGGGGTGCTGAATACCAGGAGAACGATGCTCTCCTGCTCCGCCCCGAACACGTCGAGCTCTTCGACAAGATCTGCAAGCGCGAGAATTGCCCGTACGCTCTGCTTGGCCAGGTGACCGGTGACGGCCATGTTGTGCTGCATGATGCGCAGGACGACTCGACCCCGTTCGACCTGGACCTGGACCTGGTGCTGGGCAAGATGCCCCAGAAGACCTTCACGGACACGAAGGCCACGGAGCCCGTCTCGGAGTTGACGCTTCCGGTGGATATTACCCTGCGCGATGCGCTGGACCGTGTGCTGCGTCTCCTTTCTGTCGGCTCGAAGCGTTTCCTGACCAGCAAGGTGGATCGTTCTGTGAGCGGTCTTATTGCTCAGCAGCAGACCGTAGGTCCGCTGCAGCTGACTCTTGCTGACTGCGCCGTTGTGGCTCAGTCGAACGTGCCTAACAAGGACGGCAAGTTCACAGGTGTGGTGAGCGCTTGCGGTGAGCAGCCTGTTAAGGGCCTGGTGAACCCTGGTGCTATGGCTCGCCTGAGTGTTGGTGAGTCGCTGACCAACATGGTGTGGGCTGCTCTTGGCGGACGTGGTCTGGATGACTGCAAGTGCTCTGCTAACTGGATGTGGGCTGCTAAGCTGCCCAACGAGGCGGCTCGCATGTACGAGTGCTGCGAGGCTATGACTACCTTCATGAAGCAGGTTGGTGTGGCCGTCGACGGCGGTAAGGATTCGCTGTCCATGGCTGCCAAGGTTAACAAGAAGGATGTGAAGACGCCCGGTACGCTGGTCATCACCATGTACGCCCCCACGGAGGATGTGGAGCTGAAGGTGACCCCAGACCTCAAGACCCACGCCGGTGACAGCTTCCTGTACTACGTGGACGTGGGTAAGGGCGAAAACCGTCTTGGTGGTTCGGCTCTTGCTCAGGTGTACGGCCAGGTCGGCAACGTGTCCCCGGATATTGAGGACGCTGAGCTGTTCAAGAACGCGTTCAACGCCGTTCAGGCTGGCATCAAGAACGGACACCTCCTTGCTGGCCACGACCGCAGCGACGGTGGTCTCATTGTTACGCTTCTCGAGATGGCGTTTGCTGGTAACTGCGGTCTGGACGTAAACATTCCGTTCGCAGGTGGCAAGGCGTCGACCAAGGATGTGATTCAGGTGCTATTCGCTGAGGAGCTTGGTTTCGTCTTCCAGGTTGCTGCTGGCCAGAACGCCACGGAAGTGGAGGCCACGTTCAGCAAGCTGAACGTGCCGCTTGTGAAGCTGGGTAAGGTGACGACCGATGGCGCTATCAAGGTGAGCGTGAACGGCGAGAGCGTCCTCGAGGACCAGATGGTGGACCTGCGTGACGTGTGGGAGGCTACGAGCTTCGAGCTTGAGAAGCGTCAGTGCAACCCCGAGTGCGTTGCCCAGGAACAGCGTTCGCTGCGTACGCGCACGGCTCCTTCCTGGAAGCTGTCGTACGAGCCTAAGCCGACTCCGGAGCGTCAGCTGAGCACACGTGCTCAGCACCGTGTGGCTGTCCTTCGTGAAGAAGGCAGCAACGGCGAGCGCGAGATGCTCGCCGCTTTCCACCACGCCGGTTTCGAGGTCTGGGACATTACCATGTCGGATTTGGTTAACAAGCGCGTGGTCCTGGACGAGCGCTTCCGCGGTGTGGCCTTCGTTGGAGGCTTCACGTTCGCTGACGTGCTGGGATCGGCCAAGGGCTGGTCAGGTGTGGTGAAGTTCCACGGCGACGTGCTCAAGCAGTTCGCGGCGTTCAAGGCTCGCGAGGACACGTTCAGTTTCGGTGCTTGCAACGGCTGCCAGTTCATGACGTTGCTTGGCTGGCTCGACCGCCGTGAGGCCAAGGCTCTGGAGGAGGAGACGAAGACGTCGGCCCAGCCGCGCTTCGTGCACAACGAGTCTGGTCGTCACGAGTCTCGTTTCGTGTCTGTGCAGATCCAGGAGTCGAACTCGGTGATGCTGCGCGGCATGGCCGGTTCGTCGCTCGGTGTTTGGGTTTCGCACGGTGAGGGCCGCGCACACTTCACGCATCCCAAGATCCAGGAGAAGTACGTGTCCAGCGGCGCCGCCGCTATCCGCTACGTGGACGACTCGAACGTGCCTACGGAGGAATACCCGTTTAACCCGAACGGCTCGCCCGAGGGTATCGCCGGTCTCGTATCGAGCGATGGCCGTCACATGTGCCTCATGCCGCACCCGGAGCGCTGCTTCCTCAAGTACCAGTG
The DNA here is from genome assembly GCA_018806915.1 of Phytophthora colocasiae. NCBI lineage: Eukaryota > Oomycota > Peronosporomycetes > Peronosporales > Peronosporaceae > Phytophthora > Phytophthora colocasiae. The sequence continues at coordinate 1,124,197 of JAGKQI010000045.1, forward strand.
GCCGTACATGCCGACTGAGTTCGAGTCGCACCCGGTGAGCCCGTGGATGCAGATCTTCCAGAACGCCAAGACCTTCTGCGAGGGCCAGTAAGTGCCCAAACTTGCATCAAAAACAGCATTTCCACTTGACAATGCACGATGCCCGGTATATTTGCACAAACCCCACCCTGTCTTGCCTTCGTTGTAGAAAACCAAGAGCAATACGGTAGAACAGCAACATGTACTCTACTCCTGGCCCGGTCCAGGCTATAAAACCAAAACTGATTCGCTTTTATGATTCGTTAAAAACAAATTTCAATTGGCTGAAACTCCATGAAACACGTGTATCACACACCACTTTCAATTCGATAAGAATTTTAGCGAATCAGATCTGACTACTAGATGTCTCTTCCTCTTTATCTCTTCCACTACCGAAAGTGCTCTCAACATGGAGGAATTCTACCAGTACATCGGCCCGGACGGCGGCGCTGCTTCCTCCAGCGCATTACTGAACCGCGAGCGCCTTTTTGTGTACTCTTCACCTCGAGAGAAGCAGATCGATCGCTGTGGGGAGCTGCGCGTAGGCTCGTACTTTGCCTGTTCGTCCATTCTCAACTACGAAGACCAAGTGTGGCTTAAGATCCGTCGTGGGTACTTCTCCAATGCCAAGAACAATGGGTACATTCGCGTATACTTCGAGTTTCCTACAGGTTCAACGCCTATTGATGGCAGTGATTTGCCGCCACGTCAACTTTCGTCACTTGTTGGGACGCAACCGGCGCAATTCCGATTCATCCGCAGACTTCCAGGTACGTTAATACGGTGAATATCTTCCTAAAAATCGGTATTTTAGCTGATTTGATCGTTGTTGTCTTATTGCAGAGTTTCCGACGTATATGTGTGCACGAGACCGCTTAGTACTGTACCGTGAACCTGTGTTTAAGCTGCACTCGGCGTCGGTGTCTTCTGATTCCAGTTCTGGTTCGACGCCGAGACATATGCAGAGGTTCTTGCCACCTGTGAGTGTTTTCCAAGCTACCGAGTGCAGATTCAACCAGGACTTTACACAACTGGCTGTCAAAGTGACGTCAGCCTTTGCTGGACTTGGTGGTTGGATCAATGCGTCGTTCCATAAGACGCTCGTGGAAGTGGAAGACCCGAAACAACTGAGCTTCTTCCGCAATGGGCCTGTGTATTTGCAGAATGTGGCGGGAAGAGGAGGCAAATGGGCGGGAGAATTGCCTGTTCGAGCGATTCCCAGCTTGCAGGCTCCAAGGTTGTACAACGTTGAGAGTTATCGCGTTGTGAGGGCGATTGAACGGAAACTACTGAAAGACCGTGTGTGGGTGCGTATCCAACCTTTGAAGACAGTAGAGGGTGGTGAGAAGAAGAGCGAGGAGGATCCAGTTGCAGAATCAGAGGAAAATCAGGAGGGAGAAGACCGGATGAATGGGGCTGCAGGACCTGATGCATGGGTCATTGAACGCAACGCCAATACTGCTCAACGTGTGATGGTGCCATGGGGTAGCAATTGTATACAAGACGTGTCTACTAACGACAACGCGGAGCGGTACTACCGTACCGTGTACAGCCGTCGACCGCTGCCATTGCGTCGCACGGCCGACTTGCAAGCTGAGATCGTTGGCCACCTTGAGCCTGGATATGTGTTTTCCTCTACCCAACGAGTCCTGAATGACAGAGGGCACATGTGGATCAGGGTACCGTTGCCAGCGGAAAGGAGAGTTCACATCAGCAAAGGCACAAGAGAGTCTGATGACGAAGACAACAATGCAGGAAACGGGCCGGATAACAATTCCGAAGAGTCCAAGGAAGAGGAGGAGGAGTTCGAAGATCTTGGGAAGCCAGTACGGTACGGCTACGCGATCCAGTCCAATGCCAAGACCAACACTTGCATGGTTCAGGAGATCCCCGCACCCGGAAAGATGAACCCGAAGCAATTTTACCAGCTCTCCCTCTCTCCAGACGATGGACCACAGACAAAGAGTAGTAACCAGGAGGAGGGGGCTGGGAGCACAGCGCCAGAAAACACACTAGCGGCCCGTGCGGAGGCATCAAACACAGCTAAGGAGCTGTTTTACGTGAAGAACGGCTCCATACTGTCGGCCATTGGGTCTATATTCAACGCTGAGCAAGGACGTATGTGGCTGCAGGTGTTGGCAACGGAGCTGGATCCTACTATGCGCGTGAAGCATCAGTGGCCGCTCTCCGATGCCGAGCAGAACCAGAACGTGGTCTATCTACCCATGTGTGACCCAAACAAGAGTGCACACGAGGCTGTTCTCAAGCCTGTTCACCGGGAATTGGCGAGGATTGACAACCCCCTCAAAACCGAGAAGGATGGTGCGCGATCGCCCTCACGCGTGGTGTTCAGTGGCCGCGCCTCGAAGCTTTTCGGTTCGCATCTGCTCCGTTCGTCCACCATTGACTTACCTTCAACACCCAAGAAGGGAAAGGAGACTCTCAGCAGCGGTATCACGGTTCCAGACCCGGTGGCACGAGCAGCTGGTGAGAACGACCATACACAGAGTTTGAAGGATGAGATCACGGCGTGGCAACTTCAAACAGGCAACCGCGTGACGCAGTTGTACTCGCAGATTGGCTCGTTGGCAGGCTACACGTTGAGTTGCGTCCGTCGGCCGTTCGCTTCGTGTCTTGCGCATCAAGAGGCAAAACGACGATACCGACAATTGGATCAGGAGGAAGAAGGCATGGAAGAATACGCACTCGATGACGACGATGTGCGCGTTTAGAGTGGGGTAGTTCGAGTATATTTGAAACCAAAGCTCAGCTAAAAAATCTTACTCATTAAGAAACTGAAGACTACAGAGTCTGCAGTACAGACCTACGACGTCATGTTGAGTTTCTCGGCATACCGTTGAATCCAGACTTTGAATGATGGTTTGTACCCGAGCCAGCGCTCAACATATTCCATAGTTAGCTTCTTCTCTACCCATTTGTCCAGAAGAGCATTTTCCAAGTCCTTGGCCAGTTTCTCCGTGCTGGGGACCTTCTTCGCCGCTGGCAGTATCTCCAGCAGATGTAAGTCTATGTAGTTGGCCCTGATACTGTCGATCATCGTCGTTTTCTCGCCCGGGTTCTTCTGGTTAAAGTCGTTCAAATACTTGACCCACAACTTGAAATTTGGGCTGGAAAAGGTTTTGTCTCCTGCTTTATCAAGATTCAGGAACCGGAACGCATCTTTTGGTTCATAGTTCCAACGTGTAAGCCACTCTTCCATACGCGCCTTCTCCACCATGCCCGCTAGTTTGGTTGTTTCTGGGTTTTTCCTCGCCGTTTCAATTAGTCTTTCGAGACTGTTCCCTTGGTAGTTGACACGTAATGGTAAGAACCAGGACTCTTCCTTCTCTGGGTGCTTCTTGTTGAAATCGTCCACGTAACTCATCCACTTGGTAAACACAGGAGAGCTGAGAACTGAATCCCCAACACTATCAAGCGCAATTGCCGTAAAGACTTTATATGGGGAAACTCCAGTGGAGAAAACTTTCTCTGCCTGTTGTAGCTGCAACTTCGTTGCGATGTTCTTCATACTGGGGAACTTTTCGGCTGCTTGGAGGATTTGCATCAATGGTCGATCATTGAATTCGGTCGCCAATGTCGACAGTAATCGAGTCACCTTATCAGGGTTTTCAATGCTGAAGGTGTTCAGGTACGATATCCACGTGGTGAAGAGAGGATTGGCACCAATATCGTTGAAGTGTTTTTTGCTTGGCAACTTAAGCAGATTGTAGACATCGTCGACGGATTTCCCACTGCTCAACCACATCTGCAACTGCGCAGCTCCCAATTCCGTCGCAATCTTCTTTGCCTTCCACTCCTTCGTCTGCACTGCAGTCAGCAGCTTAGCCACTTTCTCGTCACCGAATGCATCTGTGAACGTTTCGATCATTGTCGTCTTCATCCTTGGGAATTTCACATTGTAAGCATCCGTAAACTTGGTCAGCAAATCAAACAGTGGACTCTCCAGCGTTTTAGTTGTCGCCCCCAGTTGGAGCTCAGCCAGGACTTTCACAGGCGTCTTCTCGTCACTAATCCAGAACTGAACGAATGCGTTCTCTAACTTGAGGCCCATAGCCTTCAATTCGTCATTACCGCTCTTGGCTGCCTCAGCCATTTTGAACAGGTCTGCGTCACTGTAGTGTTTCCTCAACGTCGGGACCATCGATATCGCGTCTTTGTGTTTTGCATTCAAATCATCCACGTATTTGGCCCAGGCACTGAATTGAGGGTCTCGAAGAAGACGACCTCCCGCGTAATTGAGGTCGTAGAGCTTGTAGACTTCGCCAGGGTCCTTTCCAATTGTTATCCAGCGCTCTAACTGGTCCGTTTGCAACCTTGAGGCGAGTTCCTCTGAACTCTAATCTCTCTTGGCCGCCATCAGCATTTGGTACAAACGATCGTCGCCGTATTGGGTCGTTAGTGACGCGATCGCGGATGTCCCCTTCCCGGAAGGGGTTGCACTGAAATCATCGGCGTATTGGACCCATCTGCTGAACTGGGGGTTGTCGAATATCCACACGCGATCCTTTACAAACTTCATGCGGTAAAACACGTCATCGGCAGATTTTCCTTTGGCGAGCCACTTCCGGAGCTGTTCACCCGTCACTTTTGAGGATTTGAAGAGGGTGGCGAGCTTTTCAGAGGTAGAGACGGTAGTTCCTCCTCCCCCCATCCTCTCCTCTTCGCCATTGTCGCTGAGATTTCTCGTTCATAACATTCGCAAAGTTTTGGGGAAAGAAGTATTTGAGGCATGTTCAGTGTGGGTAGAAACTCCGCCTGTCAATACCGTCGAGAATGCCTCCGAAGTTGCTGCGACACACAAGGCGATAGTGACGCCAAGCAGGTATTGAAGGCGCATTGCTTGATAGAAAATGTGAAATGTTCTACCGTCGATTCAACCACAATCCGAAATGTAGCGCAATCCATGATGACAGTCGGTGACCAATATTCGTCACAATGACTTCTGTTGGTCAACAATGATCGCGCTATGGATCCCAAGATCCCAAGATCCATAGCGCGATCATTGTTGACCAACAGAACTTGTGTCTCGTTGATATGGTTGCCATCTGCATTAGAGAGTGACTATTGACAAGGGGAATTACTTGGCTTTTGTAGAGTTGGCGCTCAGCTACACCAGGGGTTTAACCCCTCGAGTACAAATGCTGCATAATGCAGCATAGTCTATCTGAATATATTCAGTTTACAGCAGTGTTGTCATTTTACGTGCTTAGTTGTAAAAAAGGGTTTAACCCCTTGAAACCGAGGTAGTACCGTACCCCAAATCCTAGATGATCTAACGTGTATGTGCGGGAAAGGATTCCTTTACAAACCTCTATATAATTCCATAACTTGTATGGTGGATAGACGCAGGCTAAACCTAAGGAGGGTGTCTCTAGCTAACGTGTATGGTCCGTTGTTCAGCAGTGAGGAATACACGTTACTAGTCATAACATGTATTTGGTGCCGCAAAACCAGTACATGTATGTGATAAAGACACTGTCTCTACGGACACAGCCGTGAACAAGAAGTGCATAACTCCGCCCCACACAAACAGGTGCAGCGATCAGAATGGCGCGATATTTTGCAATACTCAAACTACAATAAATGTAAAAGCTTGCTATCAGCTATTCAATCAGTCGCCACCGCGCTCCGTGCACGACGGGCTCGCTTTGACGAGCGCGAGTCACCTGCCGTAGAATCGTCACTTTCACTCCCAGCGCTTTCGTCTCCATCTTCAGCACCGACTATATCTTGACGCCGCGCCGGAGCCCGAGCACGGATCGGTCTCTTCCCTCCCTGCTGCGGTGCAGCTGCCAGTGCCCCATTGCTCCAGCATTTGTGCCAAATATCGAAGCACGAACGAAGCTCTCCCTTTATGGTGTGGCGCTTCTTCTCGCACAAGAAGACGCGCAGCGCCATAAATTTCTTTGACAAGGTTTGCTGCTTGCACATACTACAGTACGTTGATGAATCACCACCACGGGCATTGCTAGTGCCCTTGAGCAGAGAACACACCTTGCATACCCTTGTTCGGCGCTTCCGCCCTTGGTTGTTGTTCCCCGGTCGCCATTCGTCGTTTAGTAGGGGCTTGTGGCCAGCACGACGGGCGCTACGCGCATTTGGTTCCTTGGACGGCGTCGGTTGAAAGCTCGTATTAGTGCTAAGGATCTCCCAGCCTTCATCGCGAAGCTGACAGAGGTCTAAATGAAGTTCCTTTAGAAATTTCACGTGGCTCATCTTGGGGTGACCCGAAGCTGCACGAGCTGCATTGAAGACGATGTAGGCGTTGATAATCGCCAGGTCGACGAGCCCTAGGAAAAGTCCCTTGTAGTACTTCTTGTACTTGATGCAAAGCTGCAGCGAGTACCTGTATAGTGTATAATACATGATTAGAAATTCTGTAACTTGTACATACAAGATATCATCGCTTACTGTTGAAGCCGTAGCTGGTCATGCACGTCGACGCCTCCCATGTACGCCTGGTAATCCTTGACGACACGGGGGCAAGCTACTTCATGTTGCTCTCCAGACATCACGTCGCGTCGAACAACGCGGTCTGGCTGCACGCTTCCACCGGTACAGAGTAAATGCACGGCCCTGGTGCCCCACCACCGCAGGACTCGCATCGCGGGAACATGCAAGGACTCAGCCACAATGAAAGTGCCCCGGTCAATGTTCTTAGGCCTATTCTTGGGGATCTTCGGTGGCTTCCCTTTTTCTTCTTTGGAATCAGCTTGTCACTCAGTCCTTGGCGATCCGTCCGCACCGTACCAATAGCGTAAAATCCCATTGTCAGCAGCTGCATCGACAGTGGCACAGACGAATAGAAGCGATCCATGACAACGAGCCTCATTTCTCCAGTCGGTGGGGCGGTTGGACCGATAACTTGCTGTAGATTGCGCGCTACGGCTACAGGACCGGAATTTTGGTCCGTCAAGCTTGTCTGACCTGCTCTCTCCTTTTTTCCCCAGTACACTTCAAACCTGCAACATACAAGATAGTAAACTGTTAGTTTGGACCATACACGATAACGAAACTTGTGGACCAAAAAAAATAGACGTGTCCGATGACACGTCTGATACGCACCGAATGCAGTAAGCCGTAGTTGAGCAGCACAACATAAACAACTTAGTGCCCCATTTGTGGGGCTTGTCCTTGATGTACACGCGCATGCGGTTGAACGAAGAGCGTGACGGCAGCATCGCCTCGTCGAACGCCATGATGGCAGGTGGAGTGAAGCCCGCAGCAAACCGCCTTGTAGAGCGTCAATAACTGGGCGCAGCTTCCAAGCGCGGTCCTTTTTCGCCGCTGGGTCATCATTCGGGCTGAAATGCAGCTTTCTGGAGATATGCATGAACCGATCGCGCGTCATGAAGCGACCAAAACAGCCACGGGGTATGGCGCCTTCTTCCCTCGTTTTCCAATGATTCGCAAGCTTTTCCTTGTTTGGCGCTATAGAGCGAGCTACCAACAAACCGATGAATACACACAGATCTCTTGCTTCGATAGCTGGTGCCTTCAACACGTCCTCGCGAATGGCTTCTCGCGACTTCGCCTTATATTCTCGGTGCTTACGTTCTCGTGCGACTTGTTTTGCGTGCTGCCCTTCGACACGCTCGTCAATACTCGCCATAAAGTAGTCAGTGGACTCAGCAGCGATGTTTTCCCACAGCTGAGGCTGTAAGAAATAGAACAGAGCTCCGGATGGAGTTGAAGCAGCGGCTAAAGCCCTCGGTGTTGGCCCCGAGTGGCCGCTGTACAGGTGTGGGTAGTCTTCGTGCATTGAACCAGCCGACCGAGGCTGATACGGCTCCTGCAGGTAGTCGTACGGCGTGTGCGATGCCAACTCAGACCAGCCATTCACGCCCATCTCTTTCAGGAAATTCTTGGCACTATGCCCGACGCAATGCTCTCCGTCCCACCAAGAGAAGACAGCAGCCGGTCATCAAATCGCATTTCCGGAGGAACGGGCAGTTGCACCTCCCCAGCGTCTGTGGCGTCACCAGGTTGGTCGTTGTCGTCTCCATCATCGTTCTCTGCGTCCGATTCCAACAGCGCAAACTCTCTTGGATCATCGTTGGCTGCAATGTGATTCACGCCTGTAGATACAACATATATCCGAGATACACGTTAACACAAATCATAACATGTACATACTAGTTTTGTAACGGGGATGTTACACGAATGTTTCTCGTTGGTGTGTGACACACGTGGATACATTTATGTGAATACATAATGGTGTGTGACACTCATGGATTCATTTATGTGGGTACATAATGGTGTGGCACACAAAAACACGAGTAGATACGTAGATGACCTACGTTGCATTTTGATTAGGATTTAGTATGTTAGATACTAAATCCGTTACATTTAGGATTAGGGCAATAAAGTCAATAAAAATCAGTTTGCATTTTACATAATTAGTGTTAGTTCCTTTATTATAGGGACACTGATTGTGTGAGTCCCGTATTTAGTGGACTATTTGGTTCTTGTATAGAACCGAAGGCTAGTGCCTTGCAAGCAGGACTCTACGAGTCAACTAAACTTCCTCTGTGCCGTGCACACCTACGCAGCCCCGCTGCATCTGGTAGCACTAGTAGTCAATCCAACTCCTGAGTTGAAAACTGTTTCTCTGTGAGAATGGAGCAAGAAGCATATGGGCCCTGAAGGTATGGCGCACCTTGCGTCTCAAGGGCCGGAGGCCGTCAACGCTCGCCTCGAGGCATTTGCCTCGTACGAGAACGCTCTCGTTGAGCACATTCAGCGGAATGTAAAAGGGGTCACCCCTGCTCCGAGAGCTAAGCCCGTCACGCTCAGCGTGAAGACTTTCCACAGGAACGAGGGAGAGAACCTCCTGTTGTGGACCCGAGAGGTCGAAATGGTCATGGGGGCCGCCATGCTCCAGTTGGAGGGGCAACGCGTGGCGTTTGCCATCTCCAAGCTCGAAGGACGAGCACGAGAATGGGCTTTGACGTCTGGGACGTCGGTGGAAGCGGCCTTCCCTACTTAGGGCGAGCTAAAGGCCAGGCTCACGCAAGTGTTTGCTCCGCCTAACCAGGCGTATCGCGTGCGGTCACGCTTCCTTGCTTGTCGCCAGGGCAAGAAGGATCTGGTGGACTATGTCCAAGAGCTCCGCACGCTCATCGCCGGCATGGCTGCCGACCCTCTACCCGAGGTGGTCGCCGTGACCGTCTTCATGGAAGGCTTGCGAGCTGGTGTGGCCAGGACGGAGGCATTCCGTCATAGCCCCCGCAGCTTTGAAGACGCTGTCAGCGTGGCATTGAATGCCGAACACAACTTTAAGTTGTCGAGGGTCGGTGCTATCAGCACAGGGTCCGGTGGACCCGAGCCCATGGACCTCAGCTATGCTGAAGATGAGGTAGCTGAGCTACGAGCTGCGGTGCAGCGTATGAGCACCCGCCGGTGCTATACATGCGGCAGTCCCTCACACATGAGGCCCAACTGCCCTCTGCGCAAAGAGCGCGCCGGCCAAAATGGCCGCAACCCTGCCGCGGGTCCCGCTTTGGGCTCTGCCCAGGGAAACGCCGGCCCCAGTAGACGCGGGGCGGTCTACTGGGGAAGAACTGAGTTCTGCAGTGCGTGAGAGGCACTGGGGCTCAGCCCCGAAGAGCTCCGTGCTCTTGAACACGGAACGTGTGAGCAAGCAGGGCTTGCTGGTCGTCCAGGTGGACGTGAAGGGCTTCGAGAAGCCGTGGATCGTGTTGATCGATTCGGGAGCGTCTGGCAACTACGTCAGACGCTCCACCGTTGAAGGTAGTCAGCAATATGCTGAGGCGCTTCGAGCGCGAAGAGGTGACACAGTCACTGTCCGTCTAGCGACGGGCGTCCGTGTCACGGCAGCCAAGGTCCCCATGGACCTGCGGCTGAAGTTCTTAGACCTCGACAGCGTAGAACGCTGCCTGGTCTTGACACTGGATTCGAGGTACGACCTCATCCTTGGTATGGCGTGGCTGGAGCGCCACGAGCCATGGATTGATTGGAGGTCGAAGACCTTAGGTCTCTCCTAGTGGAGCTTTGGCGAGTCATGAACCTACCTCTGCTAGGAAGCAGAAGCTCTATTGGCGCGAGCATCGAGCCGTGTCGGCTATGATGCTGGAAGTCGGTGTGTCCGAGTTAGTGGACAGCACCGAGTGCGAGGACCGCAGTCCTGTTGAGCGCGTAGCGCTGGTTGATAGTGAGTCAACGTGTGGGCAAAGCTCACGTAACCCCTGTGGGGCGGCACGTACTCCGCCGAGTGACGCCGGTCATGGACCGTCACTGGATGCCGATGGCATCGGGCCTAACCAGGCCGTGAACTATGGGGCGGCACGTACTCCGTCGAGTGATACTGGTCGTGGACCAAGTCGATCGCTGAGTGTCTCTGACACTGGCCCTGTTACGGTCATTGATTGTGCAGCGGCACGTACTCCGTCTAGTGACGTCGGCGGTAGACCGAGTCAGTCACTGAGTGTCACTGACACTGGGCCGGACAAGGCAATAACCTGTGCGGCGGCACGTACTCCGTCGAGTGGACGTTCGTCGGCTAGGCGACGACGTCGTAAGGCCCTATGGGCGAGACGCTCTGCGTCTGAGTCGTCCGTGACGTCAAGTGTCAACGCACGGGAGGGCTGTGGGCAGCTATACACTCTGGTTGATGGAGTGGACGCAGTGCCGAAGGCAGCGTCCTGCTGGACGAACTGCCGAGTGTTGACAAGCTCCTTGAGCTAGAGGAGATGTCGTTCGCCGCCTTTGGCGATGCCTTGAAGGCTGGCGAACTCGCCGAGGTGGTCATCGTTCGACCTGAAGAGGAGTTAAACTCATCGTCCCTCTCGTTGACGAGTCCGTCTTGGCCGAGGTCAAGAAGGCGCTGAGCGCCAGGAGTGGATCGGAGATCCTCAAAAATCCCTCGGATCCCTTCTACGCCTTGCTGAAGGAATATGGAGACGTTGTCTCGAAGGAACCACCGAGTGGCCTGCCTCCTGACCGAGGCGTTCGTCACGAGATCGACTTAGTTCCCGGAACTAAATACTGCGTGACCCGGCAGTGGCCTCTTCCTAAAGAGCAATGCGACGTCATTGACGCCTTCTTCCGTGCGAAGCACGCGGCGGGTCTCGTGCGCGAGAGCAAGTCTCCGCACTCCGCGCCAACGTTCTGTGTCAGAAAGCCGAATGGCAAGTGGCGCATCGTTCATGCTTTTAACAAGCTCAACGCTGCCACGATTCCGGCGAAGACGCCGATTCCTAGGAAGGATGTTCTTCAGAACAACATGGTGGGTTGCACCATGTACAGTGCGCTCGACTTAGTCGATGGCTACTATCAGCTACTCATGCGAGCCAGTGATATCTCGCTTACAGCGGTGAGCACCCCGAGCGGTATGCTCTGGGAGTGGCTCGTCATGCCCCAAGGGCTGTCGAATGCGCCTGCAACGTTCAATCGTCTAGTGACGCAGTTGTTCAGGCCCCTACGGGCATTTGAACAGACGTACTTTGACGACGTGTTCGTCCACAGTCGTTCTGAGCACGGGAAGTCTGATGTCGAGGTACACGTGGAGCACGTACGAGCTGTGCTCGAGTGCATGCGCACGAACAAGTTGTACGCCAATGCGGACAAGTGCGTCTTTGGCGCGGAAGAAATCCCTTTCCTAGGGTGCTTCATTGGGAAGCATGGCCTTCGTGCTGATCCAGCAAAGGTCAAGGCCATTGTGGACTGGCCGGTTCCCTTGAACCAGAAGGAATTGCGTAAGTGGCTGGGCTTGGCCAACTACTTGCACAAGTACAGCGAGAACTACGCTGAGTTGGCTCGGCCACTGTCGGATCTCCTTAAGAAGGATGCCGAATGGGTATGGCGTGCTGAGCACGAGAGTGCGTTCACTCGTATCAAGGATAGCCTGCTTCAGGCACCGATACTGGCGTTGCCAGACCCCGATCGTCCGTTCATTGTCGTCTGTGACGCCTCGAGCTTTGCCATCGGCAGTGATTTGCTACAAGCGGACGCCGAAGGGCGCGAACGCGTCATTGCGTTTGAGTCTCGGCAGCTCAAGGCTGCTGAAAAGAACTATCCAGTTCATGACAAGGAGCTACTTGCGATGAAGTACGCTCTCGTCAAATTCAGGGTTCACCTGCTCGGCTCCAAGCCGTTTGTGATCTACACGGATCATGCGTCACTACGCACAGCGACGCAGTCGCCTCACGTCTCGCAGAGGATGGCCCGATGGCTCTCCTTCTTTGCGGAGTATAACTTCGAGGTGAAGTACAAGCCTGGCAGGCAGAACGTCCTTGCTGACGCGTTATCACGTCGCCCGGACTATGAGTTATCTCATGTCACCTCGGTGACGTCGTCCGTGACGGACATGGTTCGAGCAGCGTACGCTCAGGACGACTCTTGTGTCGCGCTGCTTCAAGCTCTAGGGAGCGATGAGTTTAAGGACTCAATGGTGACTCTGTCACGACGCCTAAAGACGAGACTCCAACGCTATAGCCTGGAAGGCGGTCTGCTGTACTACAGCACGGGTCAGGATGACCCACCACGGGTGGTGGTTTCTCACGATGAGGACCTGAAGTATCGTATCCTCTATGAGGCCCACGACACGCCCACAAGCAGCCACCTCGGTCGCGAGAAGACCTACGGCTCGGTGAGCTCCATGTACTGGTGGCCGAAGATGTACAAGTGGGTCAGCACATATGTGCACACGTGCGAGACGTGTCAGCGGGTTAAACCCTCACCGCATGCGGCAGCGCCTTTGGCGAGCTTGCCTGTACCCTCTGGGTGTTGGCAGTCCATAAGTATGGACTTTGTGTTTGGCCTGCCGAAGGACTCGGCAGGCAACACGGGCGTTGTGGTCTTTGTTGACCGTCTGAGCAAGATGGCTCACCTAGCGGCTGTGCCGGACACCATCGATGGCGCTGGTACAGCGACGATCTTTATCGATCGGGCCTTCCGCCAGCATGGGCTGCCAGAGACCATTGTCTCGGATCGAGACCCCCGTTTCACGGGTTACTTCTGGACGTCCATCTTCAAAGTGCTTGGCCTTCGACTGGACATGTCCACGGCGGATCATCCGCAGACCGACGGTCAGACTGAACGCGTGAACCGCGTCCTGGAGGACATCCTCCGCAGCGTATGCCCTGAAACGCCGAAGCGTTGGAGCGCTATGCTCCCTCTCGTTGAGTTCTCAATGAACAACGCGGTGCATGCCTCGACAGGCTTTATCCCGTTCTACGTGAACGGCCTTGCGCATCCGCGCGTCCCGCTCACTCCGCCACGCGGTAGCCTTGGGCTTGGTGGGGAAGAGGCTGTGCCGTCGCTCGGCTCCGAGCTTGCTGATGTCAGCCCCCTTGCTGTTCGCAAGCAAGTCGATGACTTCCTCTCGATGAGACTTAGCGTCTTACGCCGTGTGCGTGACGCAATGGCTGAAAGCCAAGATGTTAAAAAGGAACAACTGATGCCAAAGGCAGAAGCAACATGTGGGAGTTCAAGGTCGGTGACCACGTTTTATTAAACGCTAAGAACCTGCCTACACACGCAGTGTCAGCCGTCTTCAAGACGAAGTTGCGGCCGCGCTTCATTGGACCGTTCACGGTCGTGGCCAAGAAAGCCTGGCACACACGCTTGACTTGCCAAAGCGTATGCGAACACATCCTGTGTTCTACGTGGGCTTGCTTAAGCCATATCGGGACCCTGCTCTTGTGAGTTCTGAGGCGCTGGCCGGCAGCAGGTGGCAGAGCCACAGGTGGTTGCATCCGAACCAACAGGTCTTGTCGATCCGGAGCAACGTGATGCTCGAGGTCATAGACCCGCTGATGCAGCACCAGAGGCGACTCAGACCGGTCCCCGCGACTCTAGGTCTCCTCGAGACCAGTCGCTAAGCGATGGGTCGGATGACCGACGTGGTGGTCGTGCTCCTTCACCGAGCCGACGCGGGTCTGCAAGCAATTCAGCGCGTCTACACTCGCTGCGCGAGAACCCATCGACCGCTCGTCCTCCTCCTGCTCTGCTCGATGAGCAAGGTGATCTTCACTATCCCGTGGATCGCCTGATGGCGCGGCGTCGTCGCCAAGGACACAACCAGTATCTGGTGAAGTGGCGAGGTTACCCTCACTCACAGAACTCGTGGGAGTTTGAGGTGCCACTACGGCAGGATTGCCCCGACGTCGTTGACGCGTATGATCGGGCACACCCGGTGTCAGACCGCCCGGTGGGCGTGCGACGGAGTCGCAGGGTGCCAAGCACCTCCCACTAAGGTGGGAGTCCACAGGGTCGTTGCTGAGCTCAGGCTCTGACCCGTAGCTGCAATACTTGCAGCGAGCACGTCGGTGCCGTTGACGTGGCATCGAATGCTCAAACTGCAAGCGCAGTAGAGCTACATGCGCCTCGCGCGCGTGTTTCAAGGGTCTATGACCCTTTAACAACACTGGCATATGGCCCGGAGCTTCGCGATCATGAAGCGAAGACGGTTCGTGATGAACAACCGTCTTAATGACGTTCTGTCTAAACGGCAAGTGGTGATGGAAACGGATTCTATCCGATCACCTGACGCTAGAAGCGTTCAATGGGTATGACTATGTCATGAGGAACCGTGGATGCCAGGGATGCCAATGCATAGGACCCCGTATGCTGCACAGCAGTAGGAGGTAGGTATGCTCCTCCTGAGCAACAGCTTAGCTGTCTGGTGCTCGTTGTCGTGTCTACGACTGTGCTGAGCACGTGTAATGACAAGACACAGTGTCGGTGACACATAGTGGCGTTTGCGCCTGCTTCTCGGACAACTTGGGCATCAAGCCCTGCACACAGTGCTCAACCGAGGGTTGCATTAGCTGAAGAGCTAGTGGGCCCCACTGCTGTGTGGTTCGTGGAACCGTCGGGCGCCTGGGAGGCTTGCCCTATGGACCATTGATCCAGTAATATCGTCGATACGCCACCTGTGTCCTTCTTCCCACGCCCGTAGAGTCCCTTGACTCGAGCCAGTAGGCTCATATGCTTGGTAAGCTTTGGGCCCAAGTGTGTGCCAACTGGCATCGCGTACGGAGGCGTGTAACACGCACGAGAGAGAGCACCGTCCGCGCAAGGCGGGGTGCCATGGCCATCGGCCGATAATCGTGTCGTGTGTTTACACTTTCCGGATACGGTATCCGAGATTCTTGGTGGGGGAGAGTGTAACGGGGATGTTACACGAATGTTTCTCGTTGGTGTGTGACACACGTGGATACATTTATGTGAATACATAATGGTGTGTGACACTCATGGATACATTTATGTGGGTACATAATGGTGTGGCACACACGAGTAGATACGTAGATGGCCTCAGAGCCTCACGTTGCATTTTGATTAGGATTTAGTATGTTAGATACTAAATCCGTTACATTTAGGATTAGGGCAATAAAGTCAATAAAAATCAGTTTGCATTTTACATAATTAGTGTTAGTTCCTTTATTATAGGGACACTGATTGTGTGAGTCCCGTATTTAGTGGACTATTTGGTTCTTGTATAGAACCGAAGGCTAGTGCCTTGCAAGCAGGACTCTACGAGTCAACTAAACTTCCTCTGTCCTACGCAGCCCTGCTGCAAGTTTGACCAACCTTCAGTTGATTGTTCATCGATTTGTGAATCTTCCTTTGACTCATCGTTAGCACTGGGTTGTAACGCATTGGTGTCCGACTGATTTTCATCTTCGTAGTCGCTCGATGAACCGCTGCTGTCATGTGGTTCCTCAAAATCAGGATCGAGGTTTCGGGGACTGATTGTCGAGTCTAATACACGATACAAAACCAGATACATTATTAGACATGCATAATTTGGACCATACAAGATAACCCATTGATAAATACCTCCAATGCTGCTGTCGGAGTGGTCGCCGTTGCTACCCGGTGAGTACGTCGTGTCGCGCGGAGAAACAGGTTGGAGGGCTTCCGGAGTCCATGGCACGCTTGGTCTTGGGCATGATTCCGGTCCCAAGATCGATACGGAAGGTTAATCCTGTACCTTTCTTGAGAGTCCACTGTCAGGTGAGTGATCTACCGACCTTCCACTAGGTGCGTGAACACGGGAAGCTGAAACACACACAATTAGCACAAAGTAGGTTGGATTCGTCCAACACACAATATACATACGTTCTGATGTGTCAGGAATGGCTATACTCGCAGCTTTTCCAGCGTTCCGACGTCGTGCAGCGTTGGCCGATCCGTCACGCCTCGCCTGCTTCTTCGCCCTAAGCGCATCTGATAATAGATTAGGTATCGCCAACAACCATCAAATACAGCATGCAGACTTACCAAGGTCGATCTTGTCCAAGTACTTCATCAGGGCTTCCTCACCCACGAATACATCCTCTCCTTTGACGTCCTTGATCGTCTTGCCAGGCTTGAGATAGGTGAAGTTAACAGAAAGACCAGTGGGTCGTTTCGAGGTCCATCCAGCCTTCTTTAGTTCGCGCCAGCGAGCTTGGAATGTCATTTTCAGAAGCAGCGTGGGGTTCTGCGACTGAGGGGGGGGGAGAATCTTAAAGTGAGACACAAACTTAACTGGCGGAAGGCGGCCGTCTTCAAAACAGCATATGCAAAATGCCAGTGTGATCTGCAGTTGGACTTTCTAAAAGGCTGTCTATGTTGAGCGTCGGGAAGCAAGGATACATCACCTATCCCTACACGACTTAAAATTTGTATAGGTCAATACTAAAAGCAAGATTAATATTTGCTAACGTGTATGGTCCACGTTAAGAAATCATCCTTATCTTGTAAGGTCCAGGCTCTCCGGTTCAAGGGGTTAAAAACGTGCGTACGATGTCGCAGTCCGTCTAAAGCCACTGGAAGCTACTGCGACGCTCTCGCCTGCCGTGAAGCTTGTCAATCTGCGCTGCATCCCTCAGGGAAAGAGAGCACGCTCGGGTAAGTGTGTGACTTCTAGTGTACTAATCGACTGCTCTAGCAACAAGAATAATAGGCGCTAACGTTGATACCTTCCACAAGTTCGGTCTGGTCGACTAAGAGTTAGATATCGCGGCCGCAGCCGTCTTAGCCGCCCAGCGGCTCGCACAACTGTGACATTATGCACCATCTCGTCATCCTCTGGTCTGTGAAGTCGCTCTCGGCCTTTCAGGATCTCAAACGTGCCCAAAGGCTCCACATTCATACAGTACATACTGTACCAGTGTTGATGTCAATTGGCACCATGCCGCTATTTGGAGTCGGTACACGAGCTACCGGTCAGTGTTACTTCCGGACGACGCGAAGCCCAACAACTCCACTATCCTAGGCATGTGCATTCTACAGGTGAGGCAAACCCGTACAATCTTTACTTCGTGGTATACTAAGAACTAACAGTTCAATGGCTGGTTGCGACTGTACAGGTGGTGGATTAATGCCTACTACAGAGTGCTGAACTGTCACGATCGCTTAAGCCTGGGCTTAAAAGTGGTGGAGTATGATTGGTCTCGTGGCGCCAAGTAGTCGTGGCAGTACGGCATAGTTTGTTTTTACTGCCAACTAATGGAAATTTATCAGGACGCGGTAGTGGACAAGTTCGGAGGCCGGTGAATGAGTGCTGAAACATACTTGGCAGCTCTGGTAATGTCATAATTCAATACTCAAGTGTGATTCGAGCACAACAGTCGCTGGTCTAGCACTTTCTACATGGTGGAGCGCTACATCAAGCTCGAGCCCGCTCTTCTCTCCATGGACCACGCCACTATTGCCAAGCATGACATCGCTAAGGTTTTGCTATATGAAGATGAATCTGAACGTGCCAAAAAACTTCTCGAGACTCTCAAGGATCTCAACGAAGTTACCAAGGCTCTACAAGACTATACGCTGACGATGGTGGGTGCTCGGCTGCTTCGAACGGTTGATCCTTGAGAACGGCAGCGCATTGCCACACCGGTAAACTCCTCTCGTACAACGCCGGTAAACCCACACCTATCACCCGGGAAGCGCCATTTTCATTGACGGTACCTTTAGAATGGTACCTAGACCTTTTTTAAACAGTGTCTCATCGTGATGGTTCGCGATCTTGCGGGCATTCGACTGGGTGGGGCGTCAGTATCCCTCGATGAAGCAGCGCCTAGCGCCCGATGCTGCCATCGTTAACTATCCGGCGCTCGAGAGCGGGATCACCAAGATTATCGCTGGAACCCGGCTGACCGCACGTGAACAAGAAGCTTGTAAAATTTTCAAGCAGCCGGCTGTTGATAGCGCCCCAGAAGAATCCTCGCGCTCGTTATTAGCGCCCGTGTTCAAGAAGATTTCCCGTGGCCCGACTTCGTACATGCTGCTAGCATGGGTGCCTCCTACCTCTAACGAGTGCGAGAGATTTTTTTCGCAGGCCAAACTGGCTTACTCGGACCTTCGCCAGAGGATGGACGTCAACACCTTAGAAGTTCTAATGTTTCTCTCTTATAACAGGGACGCATGGAATGTTGGTACTGTGCAAGCTGTTCGGCGCAAAATGCGCAGCTAAGCAGTAGCAATAATGGCATTATTATGCAAACGCTTTTAAAACGAGTAAATACATGATAAATGTCATATTGGGGAGCCCTGATCACTGCTGCTGTATCTATGAAGTGATCTACAACGCTCACATGGATCTACTGCCTGGGTTGCTCCAGGCCTGGCCAAGCGTGGACGCCCTCCGAGTGCCCTCAGCACAAACTTTTACCGTTTAAACGAGCGGTGCAACAAGACCATGTGGTGGACAGTGTACACATACTGCTACGCGGCTCATGTTCAGGACCGAGCGACGATACCGTTCCCGACACATGTCCATGGACGCAAAGAAGTCTGGCAATGGCACTTGTCAGACCGCCCATACTATTGGTAGAGTACTAAACGAATACGCCGAGATGCATTCAATGGAACAACGGGACGGGGTTCGAACAATTCAGAATAGAAGTGGCGGAAGGGTTAATTTCTTGTCGGATGTTTGGGGAAGTTACACGTCCTGGGATGTGTAATTTCATTGTTTGGGCGAATTTTGACTTACGATTTAAAGGCTACTGACGATCGACATGACGGTCTTGAAATTGCTAAGCAGATGGAGGGGGTTATTGATGAGCTTTTGGCGTCGGAGTGGAACGTAGGTGCCGTGGTAACTGACGGTGCTGGTCAATGCAGCCGGGCTGGAATGCCTGTGAGCAACCTCTATTCATTCTAGGGTTCTTTCTTTATCCTGAGTATATCGTAAACGCCAGACGTCTACAGGTTTCCCCGCCTAATTTGCAACTGCATCAAGTAATTTACCTTGATCAGGGAGTGAAGATGTGGAAGCAATTTGCTCTATCTGGTCTGGCAATGTACTTAGTTACATATAATCGTAAGCAGGTTGAAGGTTCAAGGAAGATAATCCCTCGCAATTTTTCAGTAACTCAGTACCGGATGCATCTATGAGATACCTGTGCAAATTTTGCATCCTGACAGATTTTCTCAGTCCGACCCCTGCGAATTAGGTGGGGAAATCTGTACCACCAACTGTGATTACCGAGCTGGATGATGTTTGTCAATTTGCGCAATACTAATACACTCAGCGACAAATTATTCCGGCCACCCCTACGTTTGGCCGCTACTCAGTCAATTTTTAGCGTATCGGGTTGCCGTTTGAGTATGATCTGTCTGATGTACGACATAGCCCAGGACTTGTGTTAACAATCGCAGTTTTGCGGTTTGAAGCATACCTCACATACAATAAACTAAACAGCACATCCGTCCCAACTTCCGGCCACCTGTCACCATACAAAATGTCATATAGTTGTATCATAATGATAGCTGCATTTGTGAATTAGTAGTGGGTTTTAGCTCCTTTCTTCTCAAACACCTCGATGCAGCGTCGCGGCATGGAGTCCCAAGCATCTAAAACCGCTGCTGTTAGTTCCGGCACAGATCCATACTGGCGTCCATTGGGATAAACTTTCCGAGCCATCAGTGCTCACAAGTTTTCTATCGGGCTTAGATCGGGGGATCGTGCAGGTCAATCGAGCCCTGCTCGTCGAAGAAGTCTCTAAATCATTACCGAACCCCCTCCATTCTGTCGTATGACCGTCGTTCGTGCGGGACGACGCACGTCATGCCAGTAGTGTTGCGTTCCATCAGGCCTGAGCGTACGCTCGATAGCGTCACGAGAACGCTTAGTTTTTTTCGCAATTGTCCGAATAGATAGTCCGCCTTCTCTCAACCCGCAAATGCTCCCACGCTCTTCATCTCTCAGCCACAGTGCCATACCACGGCCAAATTGCAAACTGTCCTCAGCACCAAGCTGCCACGCGCTTCCCACCGCCGCTGTGGAATTCTCAACGGTTGGACGAACAAAATCACAAATGCGGCTATCATTATGATACAACTATATGACATTTTGTATGGTGACAGGTGGCCGGAAGTTGGGACGGATGTGCTGTTTAGTTTATTGTATGTGAGGTATGCTTCAAACCGCAAAACTGCGATTGTTAACACAAGTCCTGGGCTATGTCGTACATCAGACAGATCATACTCAAACGGCAACCCGATACGCTAAAAATTGACTGAGTAGCGGCCAAAAGTAGGGGTGGCCGGAATAATTTGTCGCTGAGTGTATTGTCGCTTTGTAAATGAAGATGACAGGGGGTTACGTGGTGAAATGTTCGCTTGGATACAAGGGATTTATACGACTTCACGTTTTGTCGAGTTCAACTGCGACGTTGTGTCAATGTTTTTGGAATATGAGAAGAATACGAAAAATTCCAAACTTCTGCTACTTGCTCTCACAATCTTGTCCATTGCCGTTAACACGGCAACATGTGAGCGTTTGTTCAGCGAGCTTGCGCTGATCCAGACCCCAAGACGCAATCGAATGGCAATCGAAAAAACCATGAATCACCAGATAATGCACCAGTACGTTCGCAATAAAAACTGCCTGGAAAGAGCAATACCAACAAGCTCCAAAATGGCGTCGATGTCTACGTGGCTGCCATGTACTGCTTGATGGACTCCAAACATCAAGACGCATACTGGAGTGCTCTTAACTACGTCATATCATACAAACAGGGAGACTTTTAGAGCCGGCTACAGTAACTTGTGACTTCGAAAAAGGGCTGATGAATGCAGTCACGGAGCAGTTCCCACTGGTCAAGATAGTGGGGTGCCTATTCCATTGGAAACAGGCACTCCGACACAAGACGGTTGACCAGCGCATTCCGCTGCACCAAAAAGCTGCCTCCTAGCTCCTGGTGTGATTGTGATTAACGCACTCACAGTTATCCCTGAGGACGAGATCGCAGATAAGGTAAATACTTGGTATGTTTCTAAATTTAGAAATACACGTCCATTTTTTTTCTTTATTTCCACCAGGGTATCAGATTTGTCCGAAGTATGATCGATGAAACCGGCGCCAAGATGGAATGGGACGCATTCTGGCGCTACTTTCGCACGACAAGGATGGAAAGCTACGGACCGGATCTTTGGAACGTCAACAGCATGATCAAGGCTGGTGTGGACGTTCAAAACCGCACAAATAATCTCTTGGAGCGCTATAACAGAGCGTTCTGCGAACTTTTCGCGGTAAAGCACTTGAGCTTGCTTTCGTTTGTTGAAACTACAAAAGCAGACGCCAGAAAATATGTCCAACTCATCGACGACGTTAAGCACAACCGCCATCAACTCCACGCCATGCAACAGCTCTAGAACCACGGATCCCTATCGGCTATACTAGCTTTGAATGATTAGACCAACTAGGTGAGAGCTGTAACATGATCTAATTGTAGTACCGTATCCGTACTTGTCCTCCATCACGTACCGATAAAACAGTAGGCAGCTAATCTGCCCTAAATACTGCACTAAAAATTGCAACTATTTCTTTATCTGACAATTTTTTAGTGAAATTAGTGCAACTTTAGAACAGATTTTAGGTACGCAAACACCTGCACCCTGTTGAGCACGTAAACGGTATTAGTCGACAATATACGGCTCCTATTGACGATAATAAAGTCGGTAGACCGCGGAACTTGATACAGTTGCTCTAAGCAACACCTTGCTCGACGAATACCTCGAACACTTCGACTGGAAGGAGATTGGTGAGTATGGCGATGAAGCCACAATCAGTATATGAAAGGGTTGGCGGTGACCCGGGGCAGCCAAGTGACCCAGCCCTCGCAAAATATGAAGGAATATATTCATTTCGGAGTAAGCTCTCGTGCATCGTGCATGAGGAGGTCGCACGCTGCATACAGCGTCGTATTGTCATCCAGTTGATCCGGAGGGTATCTACCTCACTGGTTGTGCTGGTCCAGATGTGCATAATTCTCTGCTAGCTCTGATCCGTGACGAGAATCACCGCTATCTTAGTCCCTATCCCACAGTGCCCGCTGTACTCAGCCGCAATCGATATGAGTGGTGGCTTCCCGGTCGGCTACTACGTGGATGAGGTGAATATCTTGACGTCAAGAAATTTGCGCGTTCTGTGAATGAGGACCTTGGCGCTGGCAAGACCGTGCGTGCAATAGCGGTGATCAATACTAGCAATTCTACTGTCTGAGAAAGGTATTAAAGAGGTTGTCAGGCTCTGCAAGCGAGACCATAGTGCGATCCTGGCTAGAGAAGTGTACCAGGAGAACGTGTACGCTGAAGACAAGATATTTTGCGTTGTTCAAGAAGGTGCTCCGCGACATGTGTAAGGAGTACAATGGTGTGGAATTGATCTCATTTGACTCAACATCCAAGGCTTTCGCGGGTGAATGTAGTCGTCGCAGTGGCTACATGGAGCTGGTGAACTTTGACAATATCGCTATGGAACAGTCCTACAAACTCATGTCGGAGGATTAGTACTGGATGAAATCAATACCGAATACCACTTCGCCAGTATTACCTCTTCATACTACGTTAGTAGTGAGATTACCTTTTGTGTAATAGTGGTGTGGCAAGGAATACTAGCTTTTACAACATCGTTGAAGTTCACATCGGCATGTGATAAGCGATATAGATTATCCTGTGCTACCTGAAAGAACAAACGCAACTCCACAGGACGATCCCCTGATCCAGAACATGATTCTGCGGCCAGTACTCCAAGCGCTAGACGGACATTATTTTCGCCTTCGGACAGAGTCTGTAGTGATACCTCCATGCCCGGCCGCAGACGTGCTGTCGCCTTGACGCAGGGTGCGGTAAATTACAGGGCATTTACGCGAGGAGATGAGTACCATCTCGTTTCATCAACACTTAGGCTGTCAGCATCCGCACACGCATCATGTCCTGCCGCTTCAACCAGCGATAGACTCGTTTTTTTCAGGACCTGGACGAGTACAGCCTCCTCAATCCACGTATCACTCGTTACTTTGATCGATAATCGTCACTGCTAAACGATACAACAATCAGCGTTAGTTTCGTGCTAATTGGTACATTCCATACAATTCGTGTACTTACGTAGTTGGGATTCGCCACCACAAGAAGATACAGAACCGCTATGCCAATGCATGTTAATGGCTACTGTTTCTTGTTTTGCTTTGCACACATGATGCCACACAACTTTTTTAATTAGCCCATTTCCCTCCCGTCAGTTCACCTTCGATGTCTAAGTAGTGTTGTTAATTACCGTGGTATTACCTCCTAATAACTACCACGTGGGAATTTGCCAGGTATTACTGAACAGTAATAGGCCCAGGTGTATTGTAAAATTTGCATTTGGGTCGCCCTAGCATTTCGCTAAACCGATCGGAGCGATTTTTTTTTGGGTCAAACTCTGCGAAGGTCAACTCGTGTGCAAACCTCTTTTTGGGTCAACTTCTGCGCAACTTGCGCAGAAGTTGACCCTTCAAGAGGCCATAATTTTATCAAATGATAAAACTGTAACAAATTACTTTTCTTCCACTTGATATTTTATTAATTATTTGAGGTAAAAGATTAAATAGTTTTGCTTGCTCTGCAATTTTAGTATGCCTACAGGGCGGGTTCTTAGATAAGCTGTTGCTTATCAGGTGACGTGGGCTCAAACCCCACTCCTATAGAGAAGCTGGATGCTTGAGGTAAGTGTCGTGTGCAAATCCTCTGTCAGATCTGAGACATAACCAAGGACCTGGGTCGTCCGTCACGCTCTTCGGAGCGAGTCTCTTGTGATCAGACTTGACTTGACTATTACGAGTAATAACCCACCGTGACAGTTCAGTCTCTAAGTCGTTTGACAGATGGTAAACGGGATTAATCCGTGGGTACAAACGTTCTCGGTTGGCTAGAGCCTCTACCTTTAGATGTTTTGGCAATATCAAAGCTAAATAGTGGAATCAAGTCATTTTTATTCTTTCTAAATTTTGGAAGCCAATACGACTCTAAAAAAAGTATGCATCAAATTCGTGTTTATTAATCTGTGTTGTTTGATTTCACTGAATGCAAATTGAAAGAAGAGAAAACTGTAGGCTACCTTTTAGTACTTCGGTGACATCCCCACTACGTAATCGCTGTTGGAATCCTCGTCGCTGTCCGAATCCGGAGCGTCCAATCCAGAATCGCCCACAAAGTCCGAGTCCGACTCGAATCTTGGTGCTTGTTGGGGGTCAGCGTGTTCTGGAGCTCTGGCCCTACGGTTGGAAATATCTTCGATCAGGCGTACCTTTTCGCGACTCTGACGCTCGATGGCACTGATGAACTGGATCACGTCAGGATGTGTCATTGGAAACGCTTCGTTTAGTGTTCGGTTGTACCGTTCGAGAGGATTTTTCGTTCTATTCACGACGTCTTCGTTCAACCCATGATATTCCACCACTCCGGCACAAATTACTTGATCCATGTGCGCATGAAATATTTCCAGAACTTCTTCTAGTTGTCCTTTGAATAAGAGATTCCTTGGTCGCCACAGTCACGCTTGATAATGTGACGAACATCTTGAACTCCGTGAAAAGCAATATCACATCGACGAATCACAGTGATGCGATCAATGCATCCTTCGCGCATGGCGAGACTCACCTCAGCCTCCGAAATGTTCAGCTTGAGCATTTCCGGCGCAAAGCTTGATTGAAGTGGAAGAGACAGCCCACATCCTTGAATTTGGAAACTGATTATTGACTGTCTTGATCATCGCATACTCGAAATCACACACAACACGGGCAGGGTCAAGACGATTTCTATTTGCGACATAGATGTAGTTGAAGAGAAACTCATACACCCATGTAGTTTTTCCAGATGTCAATGCGTACCAGATTGGAAGGTACAGGTCCGAAATTGGGTCATACATAATAACAATCACCAGATGGTAGAAGCGAATTGGGACACAATGATAGGTCGCGTCGATGAAAAGAGAGGATTGATGCTGCTTCATTCGATCCATGAGCTTTGCGTGGGCCCATCCAATCACCCTGTGTAGAACTTCGTCTTCGTAATACGTCAAATGAACTGAAAAAAATTAAGTCCCGGGCCGTGTTTCACGTCGCACAAAGGTTCCATTTCCAAACGCCCGAAAATCTTCCGCCCAAAATGTTTGCTTCTAGTCCGGTACAATCGGCCTAAAATCTGCTTTTTGGTCGCTCCTTGGACAACAACGTTTTCGTCGCCGTAAAACCGATCATGAATAATCTCCCAAACTCTTTCCGAAGTAAGAGTCACGTCTTGAATTCCGACTTCGTCGGTTGCTAACAGCATTTGCTGTTTCGGATTCTCAACAACCGGTGCAGATCCATCTGGAGCTTGGACCAATTCTGGAACACAGTCCGATTTGTGTCTGCCTTCGACGACAACACCTCGTTGTGAAACTTTCAGCTTCCGGTAGGGTGGTACGCGCTGCAGCGATAGTTTTTTGTTGATTCCCCGCTGTGGTAAAATGCGTAGGTGTGCCCACGGTATGTTACTGACTTAGAGTCTATAACCGGTTCCACGCCATGGAATTGTCTTCATATTCGCGATCTTCAACTTGATGACGGCCGTTCTCTGCATCAAAGTTGTCGTCACCTTCGACTAAACGATCACCACTTTCCTCATCAAGGGTATCATCAGCTTGGCACTCGTCTCTGTTGCTCCACACAGATCCTGAACTTGACGACCGGTTTGGCATCATCTCCGCATATCGCGGGTCGTCATCGTCATCATCACGGTCGAAACTCCAGTGGGAGTCGGATGGTGATGACTGACTCGGAATGATCTCGGTGTGTCGTGACGACACATCACTCATAGGGGAGCCTTTGCCTTTACTGCCACGCGAGAGGAGAATTCCAAGGTTGTCGTCGGAGGTGTAGTCGGGTCGGAACATGGTGCCGGAAAAGGACTTGGTTGCGCTTGGACTTGGTAGTGAACTTGGGTTGGAAAGATTGAAAATGAGGCGCAAGGAAATGAATAAGTATTGGTTGTCCTCGTGCAGTGTCGGCTGGGATGGACCTAAAATTCCTACAGATGCCACACCTAATAATCAATCACTCCGTCTCATATTACACAGTCTCGTTTTACGCAGGTCATGCAGGGTATACTCTACACAAGTGTGTCAACAGCCCACAATCGTTTCGTAACGAACACACTAGATTTAGTTATAGTTTAACGTAAGCGATATGATTAGTTAAATTTCGGATTAATTTATAAAACGTGGTAGTCGTGATATTTTTGACCACGATTTGACCCAAGAAAATATATGCGCAGGAGTTGCGCAGAAGTTGACCCAAAAAGAGAGTTGCGCACGAGTTTGACCCCAAAAACATCGCCCCCCGATCACATGCGCCTCTATCATTATCGTCTTCCTCGCTTTCCCTGTAGTGCACTTGACTGGTAGCCACCTTGACACCCGAGTTCAAATACACGTACGCGAGTTTTCCAACGCGTTTCGGTTTTAGCCGGTTTCTGCGTTTGTTTTGCAGAAAGGAGTGGACACTCCAGGAGCGTTCACTAGCTGCTGACGAGGTTGGAAGACTCAATACCCGTGTACCGAGATCGTACAATAGTCGAAACCTCTTGCTCTTCAGCATCCACCAGTCTAATGGCGCATCGCTCGAGTTGTTTTCTCGTTCATCTTGGCCCCACGGCTTCTTCAAGCGAATAAACGAAACGAAATGCGTCTAGACTTACACTCGATGGCAAACCTACACGTGCCGTTAGGTCGATGTGAAGTTGTGGGTTTGAATTTTCGCCCCAGAAGCCGCCTCCCAGGACCATCCATTGATCTGTGAGCTGATTGGCTGATCGTTGACAACTTTGGGGCGGGAATCTGGGAAGGGTTAAGCGTTGCGCTTCAGTAATACCTCAATAATCTCCAGAATCCATGTCCGGTCCGGAATCCCGAGTCATCCAACTGCATCCGGAGTCCTGATACAGCAGGACCAGGTGCCCATACAGTATCCAAGTATATTCTGTGAAAAGAACTCCAGATGCCGCCCAAGGTCACGTGGAATCCGGACACCAAGGGCATTTGGAAGGGACTGGCATCTGGAGAAATCATGATTTGTACCCAGTATCCAGTTGAAGCTCCAAGTATACTCAAGTCAAGTGATTACCGACCGACCAAGACGACCGACCAGGATGTGCTCGGCACCAGCCGGCATTCTTCGGGCTTCAGCGACAGAGACACGCGCTCCCTGCTTCTTTCTATAGTGAAATCAATATGTTTAGCAGAGACTTTAGCGAAAATACTTATACACAAATAACAGAGAGTTCAATTTTTTTTACCACCAAGGACGCAAGTGAGTGTGCGGGAGGTTCCCACAAGCCACCACTGCCGAGAACCACCGACTAGCCTCAAGAAGAGGGCTCGGTGTCATCTCCGCCAGCGTTAGGGCGCGACGACAGAGTACACCGACGCAGGACTCTCCACAAAGGTCAAGACCTCCGGAAGGCGCATCCGGAAGCGAACTTCCTATTTCATATTCCAGTTGGTATTCCGGACTCCGGATACCCATTTCATATTATAACTGCGTTTTTGGAGGCTGTTAGTAGTTAGCTCCTTTGAACTGTATTTAATTAACTACTGTGTGATAGGATTGTAGATTGAGGGTCATCCGGATTCTTTCTAGTGATCCCGGATTCCATTTAAATATCGTCTTCCGGAAACCCAGTGGTTATCCGGAAGTGGTGCGCTTGTGAGAGCCCTAGAACCGAGCCAGTGTTCCGGAATCAGATTCCGTCGACTGGCATCTGGAGTGCCCACCGCTTAAGGGTCACAAAGAATAAGAGCGGCTGTATATTTGCATATTAACTCTCTGTATTGTATTGGTTAACCGCTAGGGGGAGACTTTGCTAATAGTCTTTAACCGATTCCAGACGACTGGAAGCACCTGGCAATTGGACATATGGACCCGATCGGCATCCAGCAGTAACGCATTGGTGACTACACCGGATACACGAAGACAAACGACACCCAAGATGATACCACAAGGTCACACCCCAACTCTGCCTTCCGGATACATATAGCATCCCGGAAGGTTGTGACTGACCCCACTTGGCATCTGGACATTTTATTCCAGAATCCACCTAGGCACGCACTATACACTCTGGGCGACCGACTTCCAGTCCGGAAGCCGAAAAGTGTTCACCCACTTCGCCACATCGACGCATGCATTAATCGCATTATCCTGATCGTTGTCCTCCAAATGCGTCTGTAGCTTTTGACGCGTCCAACAGAAATGCAGCAATAATTGATTCGCGTTTCAGAGATTTCCAGCGGGAGCTAATACGAGATTGAATTATTGTGAGAACTGAAGAGGTGAGATCATTTGCCTCGCGGTGGTACACGACGTGATTTGGAGTCCACCAAAGTAGCAATAAATCATTGACAGGCAGCATTCATCTCTTTCAAGCGCGGTAGAAATTCGTCACTTTCTACCAATAAAATGCACAAACACACGCGAACCACCCTATAATGTGGTTCGCCCATGTAGCCATTGGTGTGTACAGTACATATAGGTCTGAGGTCCAATTCCAACCTCTAACAGTTATCGCAATTGTTAAAGTTACAAGTGGTGCCACTTGTACGTGTAATCCCGTTACATCCATCCAAAATGTTCTGTCACCCAGAAATTTCTTGACCTAGTTGAGGTTTGCACCAGCATCTTGATATCGTCACAACAAGTCAGAGTTTGAAAAAAAATCCCCCACACTTTCAATGCGGTTGGTACTAGAGTACTAGCGCGTCACCACCGGTACTAGTAACGCTCGGTGGCGCTGACCCGCCCCGAAATGCTATAAGTAGCTCCCATGTTAGACGCGCCATCTGTGACCACTCCACATACCGAACCCTTCCCAGTGACCTCTTCAACTTACCGTATGACCTTGCGAAATGTTGCTGCCATATAATTTTCCCCGTGTGTTGTCGGTCTCCACAACGTTCAGATTCGCGCGGGGGAGGAGGCCGCACAGTCGCCATTAATGCTGCTGGCCTGTATGGTTTGTCGCGAAAAAAATACACGGCAGAGGATGAAGTTCTCCACGTTGCAGGTTTGGGTGGGAAAATCTCGAATGGTGACATACCCCCCTCCCAGTTGACCTGCCCCGAAATGCTATAAGTAGCTCCCATGTTAGACGCGCCATCTGTGACCACTCCACATACCGAACCCTTCCCAGTGACCTCTTCAACTTACCGTATGACCTTGCGAAATGTTGCTGCCATATAATTCCCCGTGTGTTGTCGGTCTCCACAACGTTCAGATTCGCGCGGGGGAGGAGGCCGCACAGTCGCCATTAATGCTGCTGGCCTGTATGGTTTGTCGCGTCAAAAATACACGGCCGAGGATGACGTTCTCCACGTTGCGGGGGTGGGTGGGAAAACCTCGAATGGTGACATACCCCTCCCAGTTGACCTGCCCCGAAATGCTATAAGTAGCTCCCATGTTAGACGCGCCATCTGTGACCACTCCACATACCGAACCCTTCCCAGTGACCTCTTCAACTTACCGTATGACCTTGCGAAATGTTGCTGCCATATAATTCCCCGTGTGTTGTCGGTCTCCACAACGTTCAGATTCGCGCGGGGAGGAGGCCGCACAGTCGCCATTAATGCTGCTGGCCTGTATGGTTTGTCGCGAAAAAATACACGGCAGAGGATGAAGTTCTCCACGTTGCAGGTTTGGGTGGGAAAACCTCGAATGGTGACATACCCCCCTCCCAGTTGACCTGCCCCGAAATGCTATAAGTAGCTCCCATGTTAGACGCGCCATCTGTGACCACTCCACATACCGAACCCTTCCCAGTGACCTCTTCAACTTACCGTATGACCTTGCGAAATGTTGCTGCCATATAATTCCCCGTGTGTTGTCGGTCTCCACAACGTTCAGATTCGCGCGGGGAGGAGGCCGCACAGTCGCCATTAATGCTGCTGGCCTGTATGGTTTGTCGCGAAAAAATACACGGCAGAGGATGAAGTTCTCCACGTTGCAGGTTTGGGTGGGAAAACCTCGAATGGTGACATACCCCTTCCCAGTTGACCTGCCCCGAAATGCTATAAGTAGCTCCCATGTTAGACGCGCCATCTGTGACCACTCCACATACCGAACCCTTCCCAGTGACCTCTTCAACTTACCGTATGACCTTGCGAAATGTTGCTGCCATATAATTCCCCGTGTGTTGTCGGTCTCCACAACGTTCAGATTCGCGCGGGGAGGAGGCCGCACAGTCGCCATTAATGCTGCTGGCCTGTATGGTTTGTCGCGAAAAAATACACGGCAGAGGATGAAGTTCTCCACGTTGCAGGTTTGGGTGGGAAAACCTCGAATGGTGACATACCCCTCCCAGTTGACCTGCCCCGAAATGCTATAAGTAGCTCCCATGTTAGACGCGCCATCTGTGACCACTCCACATACCGAACCCTTCCCAGTGACCTCTTCAACTTACCGTATGACCTTGCGAAATGTTGCTGCCATATAATTCCCCGTGTGTTGTCGGTCTCCACAACGTTCAGATTCGCGCGGGGAGGAGGCCGCACAGTCGCCATTAATGCTGCTGGCCTGTATGGTTTGTCGCGAAAAATACACGGCAGAGGATGAAGTTCTCCACGTTGCAGGTTTGGGTGGGAAAACCTCGAATGGTGACATACCCCCCTCCCAGTTGACCTGCCCCGAAATGCTATAAGTAGCTCCCATGTTAGACGCGCCATCTGTGACCACTCCACATACCGAACCCTTCCCAGTGACCTCTTCAACTTACCGTATGACCTTGCGAAATGTTGCTGCCATATAATTCCCCGTGTGTTGTCGGTCTCCACAACGTTCAGATTCGCGCGGGGAGGAGGCCGCACAGTCGCCATTAATGCTGCTGGCCTGTATGGTTTGTCGCGAAAAAAATACACGGCAGAGGATGAAGTTCTCCACGTTGCAGGTTTGGGTGGGAAAACCTCGAATGGTGACATACCCCCCTCCCAGTTGACCTGCCCCGAAATGCTATAAGTAGCTCCCATGTTAGACGCGCCATCTGTGACCACTCCACATACCGAACCCTTCCCAGTGACCTCTTCAACTTACCGTATGACCTTGCGAAATGTTGCTGCCATATAATTCCCCGTGTGTTGTCGGTCTCACATACGAACAGATTCGCGCGGGGGAGGAGGCCGCACAGTCGCCATTAATGCTGCTGGCCTGTATTGTTTGTGGCGATCTAAATACACGGCAGAGGATGAAGTTCTCCACGTTGCAGGTTTGGGTGGGAAAACCTCGAATGGTGACATACCCCCCTCCCAGTTGACCTGCCCCGAAATGCTATAAGTAGCTCCCATGTTAGACGCGCCATCTGTGACCACTCCACATACCGAACCCTTCCCAGTGACCTCTTCAACTTACCGTATGACCTTGCGAAATGTTGGTTCCATCTAAGTCCCCGTGTGTTGTCGGTCTCCACAACGTTCAGATTCGCGCGGGGAGGAGGCCGCACAGTCGCCATTAATGCTGCTGGCCTGTGTGGTTTGTCGCGAAAAATACACGGCAGAGGATGAAGTTCTCCACGTTGCAGGTTTGGGTGGGAAAACCTCGAATGGTGACATACCCCTCCCAGTTGACCTGCCCCGAAATGCTATAAGTAGCTCCCATGTTAGACGCGCCATCTGTGACCACTCCACATACCGAACCCTTCCCAGTGACCTCTTCAACTTACCGTATGACCTTGCGAAATGTTGCTGCCATATAATTCCCGTGTGTTGTCGGTCTCCACAACGTTCAGATTCGCGCGGGGAGGAGGCCGCACAGTCGCCATTAATGCTGCTGGCCTGTGTGGTTTGTCGCGAAAAAATACACGGCAGAGGATGAAGTTCTCCACGTTGCAGGTTTGGGTGGGAAAACCTCGAATGGTGACATACCCCCCTCCCAGTTGACCTGCCCCGAAATGCTATAAGTAGCTCCCATGTTAGACGCGCCATCTGTGACCACTCCACATACCGAACCCTTCCCAGTGACCTCTTCAACTTACCGTATGACCTTGCGAAATGTTGCTGCCATATAATTCCCCGTGTGTTGTCGGTCTCCACAACGTTCAGATTCGCGCGGGGAGGAGGCCGCACAGTCGCCATTAATGCTGCTGGCCTGTATGGTTTGTCGCGAAAAAATACACGGCAGAGGATGAAGTTCTCCACGTTGCAGGTTTGGGTGGGAAAACCTCGAATGGTGACATACCCCCCTCCCAGTTGACCTGCCCCGAAATGCTATAAGTAGCTCCCATGTTAGACGCGCCATCTGTGACCACTCCACATACCGAACCCTTCCCAGTGACCTCTTCAACTTACCGTATGACCTTGCGAAATGTTGCTGCCATATAATTCCCCGTGTGTTGTCGGTCTCCACAACGTTCAGATTCGCGCGGGGGAGGAGGCCGCACAGTCGCCATTAATGCTGCTGGCCTGTATGGTTTGTCGCGAACTAAATACAAGGCAGAGGATGAAGTTCTCCACGTTGCAGGTTTGGGTGGGAAAACCTCGAATGGTGACATACCCCCCTCCCAGTTGACCTGCCCCGAAATGCTATAAGTAGCTCCCATGTTAGACGCGCCATCTGTGACCACTCCACATACCGAACCCTTCCCAGTGACCTCTTCAACTTACCGTATGACCTTGCGAAATGTTGCTGCCATATAATTCCCCGTGTGTTGTCGGTCTCACAACGTTCAGATTCGCGCGGGGAGGAGGCCGCACAGTCGCCATTAATGCTGCTGGCCTGTATGGTTTGTCGCGAAAAAATACACGGCAGAGGATGAAGTTCTCCACGTTGCAGGTTTGGGTGGGAAAACCTCGAATGGTGACATACCCCCCTCCCAGTTGACCTGCCCCGAAATGCTATAAGTAGCTCCCATGTTAGACGCGCCATCTGTGACCACTCCACATACCGAACCCTTCCCAGTGACCTCTTCAACTTACCGTATGACCTTGCGAAATGTTGCTGCCATATAATTCCCCGTGTGTTGTCGGTCTCCACAACGTTCAGATTCGCGCGGGGAGGAGGCCGCACAGTCGCCATTAATGCTGCTGGCCTGTATGGTTTGTCGCGAAAAAATACACGGCAGAGGATGAAGTTCTCCACGTTGCAGGTTTGGGTGGGAAAACCTCGAATGGTGACATACCCTCCCAGTTGACCTGCCCCGAAATGCTATAAGTAGCTCCCATGTTAGACGCGCCATCTGTGACCACTCCACATACCGAACCCTTCCCAGTGACCTCTTCAACTTACCGTATGACCTTGCGAAATGTTGCTGCCATATAATTCCCCGTGTGTTGTCGGTCTCCACAACGTTCAGATTCGGGGAGGAGGCCGCACAGTCGCCATTAATGCTGCTGGCCTGTATGGTTTGTCGCGAAAAAAATACACGGCAGAGGATGAAGTTCTCCACGTTGCAGGTTTGGGTGGGAAAACCTCGAATGGTGACATACGATCCTCCCAGTTGACCTGCCCCGAAATGCTATAAGTAGCTCCCATGTTAGACGCGCCATCTGTGACCACTCCACATACCGAACCCTTCCCAGTGACCTCTTCAACTTACCGTATGACCTTGCGAAATGTTGCTGCCATATAATTCCCCGTGTGTTGTCGGTCTCCACAACATAAAGAAACGCGGGCGGGTGGAGGCCGCAATGTCGCCATTATTGGGGCGGGCCTGTATGGTTTGTCGCGAAAAAATACACGGCAGAGGATGAAGTTCTCCACGTTGCAGGTTTGGGTGGGAAAACCTCGAATGGTGACATACCCCCCTCCCAGTTGACCTGCCCCGAAATGCTATAAGTAGCTCCCATGTTAGACGCGCCATCTGTGACCACTCCAC
Organism: Phytophthora colocasiae; assembly: GCA_018806915.1. NCBI lineage: Eukaryota > Oomycota > Peronosporomycetes > Peronosporales > Peronosporaceae > Phytophthora > Phytophthora colocasiae. The sequence goes on from JAGKQI010000045.1 coordinate 1,158,352, forward strand.
ATACCGAACCCTTCCCAGTGACCTCTTCAACTTACCGTATGACCTTGCGAAATGTTGCTGCCATATAATTCCCCGTGTGTTGTCGGTCTCCACAACGTTCAGATTCGCGCGGGAGGAGGAGGCCGCACAGTCGCCATTAATGCTGCTGGCCTGTATGGTTTGTCGCGAAAAATACACGGCAGAGGATGAAGTTCTCCACGTTGCAGGTTTGGGTGGGAAAACCTCGAATGGTGACATACCCCCTCCCAGTTGACCTGCCCTGAAATGCTATAAGTAGCTCCCATGTTAGACGCGCCATCTGTGACCACTCCACATACCGAACCCTTCCCAGTGACCTCTTCAACTTACCGTATGACCTTGCGAAATGTTGCTGCCATATAATTCCCCGTGTGTTGTCGGTCTCCACAACGTTCAGATTCGCGCGGGGAGGAGGCCGCACAGTCGCCATTAATTCTTCGGGCCTGTATGGTGTGTACCTAAAAATACATACTGCAGTGTATTAAGTTCTCCACGTTGCAGGTTTGGGTGGGAAAACCTCGAATGGTGACATACCCCCCTCCCAGTTGACCTGCCCCGAAATGCTATAAGTAGCTCCCATGTTAGACGCGCCATCTGTGACCACTCCACATACCGAACCCTTCCCAGTGACCTCTTCAACTTACCGTATGACCTTGCGAAATGTTGCTGCCATATAATTCCCCGTGTGTTGTCGGTCTCCACAACGTTCAGATTCGCGCGGGGAGGAGGCCGCACAGTCGCCATTAATGCTGCTGGCCTGTATGGTTTGTCGCGAAAAAATACACGGCAGAGGATGAAGTTCTCCACGTTGCAGGTTTGGGTGGGAAAACCTCGAATGGTGACATACCCCCCTCCCAGTTGACCTGCCCCGAAATGCTATAAGTAGCTCCCATGTTAGACGCGCCATCTGTGACCACTCCACATACCGAACCCTTCCCAGTGACCTCTTCAACTTACCGTATGACCTTGCGAAATGTTGCTGCCATATAATTCCCCGTGTGTTGTCGGTCTCACAACGTTCAGATTCGCGCGGGAGGAGGCCGCACAGTCGCCATTAATGCTGCTGGCCTGTGTGGTTTGTCGCGAAAAAATACACGGCAGAGGATGAAGTTCTCCACGTTGCAGGTTTGGGTGGGAAAACCTCGAATGGTGACATACCCCTCCCAGTTGACCTGCCCCGAAATGCTATAAGTAGCTCCCATGTTAGACGCGCCATCTGTGACCACTCCACATACCGAACCCTTCCCAGTGACCTCTTCAACTTACCGTATGACCTTGCGAAATGATGCTTCCATATAATTCCCCGTGTGTTGTCGGTCTCCACAACGTTCAGATTCGCGCGGGGAGGAGGCCGCACAGTCGCCATTAATGCTGCTGGCCTGTATGGTTTGTCGCGAAAAAATACACGGCAGAGGATGAAGTTCTCCACGTTGCAGGTTTGGGTGGGAAAACCTCGAATGGTGACATACCCTCCCAGTTGACCTGCCCCGAAATGCTATAAGTAGCTCCCATGTTAGACGCGCCATCTGTGACCACTCCACATACCGAACCCTTCCCAGTGACCTCTTCAACTTACCGTATGACCTTGCGAAATGTTGCTGCCATATAATTCCCGTGTGTTGTCGGTCTCCACAACGTTCAGATTCGCGCGGGGAGGAGGCCGCACAGTCGCCATTAATGCTGCTGGCCTGTATGGTTTGTCGCGAAAAATACACGGCAGAGGATGAAGTTCTCCACGTTGCAGGTTTGGGTGGGAAAACCTCGAATGGTGACATACCCCCCTCCCAGTTGACCTGCCCCGAAATGCTATAAGTAGCTCCCATGTTAGACGCGCCATCTGTGACCACTCCACATACCGAACCCTTCCCAGTGACCTCTTCAACTTACCGTATGACCTTGCGAAATGTTGCTGCCATATAATTCCCCGTGTGTTGTCGGTCTCCACAACGTTCAGATTCGCGCGGGGAGGAGGCCGCACAGTCGCCATTAATGCTGCTGGCCTGTATGGTTTGTCGCGAAAAAATACACGGCAGAGGATGAAGTTCTCCACGTTGCAGGTTTGGGTGGGAAAAACTCGAATGGTGACATACCCACCACCCACAAGACCAGCCCAGAAATGCTATAAGTAGCTCCCATGTTAGACGCGCCATCTGTGACCACTCCACATACCGAACCCTTCCCAGTGACCTCTTCAACTTACCGTATGACCTTGCGAAATGTTGCTGCCATATAATTCCCCGTGTGTTGTCGGTCTCCACAACGTTCAGATTCGCGCGGGGGAGGAGGCCGCACAGTCGCCATTAATGCTGCTGGCCTGTATGGTTTGTCGCGAAAAAAATACACGGCAGAGGATGAAGTTCTCCACGTTGCAGGTTTGGGTGGGAAAACCTCGAATGGTGACATACCCCCCTCCCAGTTGACCTGCCCCGAAATGCTATAAGTAGCTCCCATGTTAGACGCGCCATCTGTGACCACTCCACATACCGAACCCTTCCCAGTGACCTCTTCAACTTACCGTATGACCTTGCGAAATGTTGCTGCCATATAATTCCCCGTGTGTTGTCGGTCTCCACAACGTTCAGATTCGCGCGGGGGAGGAGGCCGCACAGTCGCCATTAATGCTGCTGGCCTGTATGGTTTGTCGCGAAAAAATACACGGCAGAGGATGAAGTTCTCCACGTTGCAGGTTTGGGTGGGAAAACCTCGAATGGTGACATACCCCCCTCCCAGTTGACCTGCCCCGAAATGCTATAAGTAGCTCCCATGTTAGACGCGCCATCTGTGACCACTCCACATACCGAACCCTTCCCAGTGACCTCTTCAACTTACCGTATGACCTTGCGAAATGTTGCTGCCATATAATTCCCCGTGTGTTGTCGGTCTCCACAACGTTCAGATTCGCGCGGGGAGGAGGCCGCACAGTCGCCATTAATGCTGCTGGCCTGTATGGTTTGTCGCGAAAAAATACACGGCAGAGGATGAAGTTCTCCACGTTGCAGGTTTGGGTGGAAAACCTCGAATGGTGACATACCCCTCCCAGTTGACCTGCCCCGAAATGCTATAAGTAGCTCCCATGTTAGACGCGCCATCTGTGACCACTCCACATACCGAACCCTTCCCAGTGACCTCTTCAACTTACCGTATGACCTTGCGAAATGTTGCTGCCATATAATTCCCCGTGTGTTGTCGGTCTCCACAACGTTCAGATTCGCGCGGGGGAGGAGGCCGCACAGTCGCCATTAATGCTGCTGGCCTGTATGGTTTGTCGCGAAAAAATACACGGCAGAGGATGAAGTTCTCCACGTTGCAGGTTTGGGTGGGAAAACCTCGAATGGTGACATACCCTCCCAGTTGACCTGCCCCGAAATGCTATAAGTAGCTCCCATGTTAGACGCGCCATCTGTGACCACTCCACATACCGAACCCTTCCCAGTGACCTCTTCAACTTACCGTATGACCTTGCGAAATGTTGCTGCCATATAATTCCCCGTGTGTTGTCGGTCTCCACAACGTTCAGATTCGCGCGGGGGAGGAGGCCGCACAGTCGCCATTAATGCTGCTGGCCTGTATGGTTTGTCGCGAAAAAATACACGGCAGAGGATGAAGTTCTCCACGTTGCAGGTTTGGGTGGAAAACCTCGAATGGTGACATACCCCCCTCCCAGTTGACCTGCCCCGAAATGCTATAAGTAGCTCCCATGTTAGACGCGCCATCTGTGACCACTCCACATACCGAACCCTTCCCAGTGACCTCTTCAACTTACCGTATGACCTTGCGAAATGTTGCTGCCATATAATTCCCCGTGTGTTGTCGGTCTCCACAACGTTCAGATTCGGGGAGGAGGCCGCACAGTCGCCATTAATGCTGCTGGCCTGTATGGTTTGTCGCGAAAAAATACACGGCAGAGGATGAAGTTCTCCACGTTGCAGGTTTGGGTGGGAAACCTCGAATGGTGACATACCCCCCTCCCAGTTGACCTGCCCCGAAATGCTATAAGTAGCTCCCATGTTAGACGCGCCATCTGTGACCACTCCACATACCGAACCCTTCCCAGTGACCTCTTCAACTTACCGTATGACCTTGCGAAATGTTGCTGCCATATAATTCCCCGTGTGTTGTCGGTCTCCACAACGTTCAGATTCGCGCGGGGAGGAGGCCGCACAGTCGCCATTAATGCTGCTGGCCTGTATGGTTTGTCGCGAAAAATACACGGCAGAGGATGAAGTTCTCCACGTTGCAGGTTTGGGTGGGAAAACCTCGAATGGTGACATACCCCCTCCCAGTTGACTCTGCCCCGAAATGCTATAAGTAGCTCCCATGTTAGACGCGCCATCTGTGACCACTCCACATACCGAACCCTTCCCAGTGACCTCTTCAACTTACCGTATGACCTTGCGAAATGTTGCTGCCATATAATTCCCCGTGTGTTGTCGGTCTCCACAACGTTCAGATTCGCGCGGGGAGGAGGCCGCACAGTCGCCATTAATGCTGCTGGCCTGTATGGTTTGTCGCGAAAAAATACACGGCAGAGGATGAAGTTCTCCACGTTGCAGGTTTGGGTGGGAAAACCTCGAATGGTGACATACCCCCCTCCCAGTTGACCTGCCCCGAAATGCTATAAGTAGCTCCCATGTTAGACGCGCCATCTGTGACCACTCCACATACCGAACCCTTCCCAGTGACCTCTTCAACTTACCGTATGACCTTGCGAAATGTTGCTGCCATATAATTCCCCGTGTGTTGTCGGTCTCCACAACGTTCAGATTCGCGCGGGGAGGAGGCCGCACAGTCGCCATTAATGCTGCTGGCCTGTATGGTTTGTCGCGAAAAAATACACGGCAGAGGATGAAGTTCTCCACGTTGCAGGTTTGGGTGGGAAACCTCGAATGGTGACATACCCCTCCCAGTTGACCTGCCCCGAAATGCTATAAGTAGCTCCCATGTTAGACGCGCCATCTGTGACCACTCCACATACCGAACCCTTCCCAGTGACCTCTTCAACTTACCGTATGACCTTGCGAAATGTTGCTGCCATATAATTCCCCGTGTGTTGTCGGTCTCCACAACGTTCAGATTCGCGCGGGGAGGAGGCCGCACAGTCGCCATTAATGCTGCTGGCCTGTATGGTTTGTCGCGAAAAAATACACGGCAGAGGATGAAGTTCTCCACGTTGCAGGTTTGGGTGGGAAAACCTCGAATGGTGACATACCCCTCCCAGTTGACCTGCCCCGAAATGCTATAAGTAGCTCCCATGTTAGACGCGCCATCTGTGACCACTCCACATACCGAACCCTTCCCAGTGACCTCTTCAACTTACCGTATGACCTTGCGAAATGTTGCTGCCATATAATTCCCCGTGTGTTGTCGGTCTCCACAACGTTCAGATTCGCGCGGGGAGGAGGCCGCACAGTCGCCATTAATGCTGCTGGCCTGTATGGTTTGTCGCGAAAAAATACACGGCAGAGGATGAAGTTCTCCACGTTGCAGGTTTGGGTGGGAAAACCTCGAATGGTGACATACCCTCCCAGTTGACCTGCCCCGAAATGCTATAAGTAGCTCCCATGTTAGACGCGCCATCTGTGACCACTCCACATACCGAACCCTTCCCAGTGACCTCTTCAACTTACCGTATGACCTTGCGAAATGTTGCTGCCATATAATTCCCGTGTGTTGTCGGTCTCACAACGTTCAGATTCGCGCGGGGAGGAGGCCGCACAGTCGCCATTAATGCTGCTGGCCTGTATGGTTTGTCGCGAAAAAAATACACGGCAGAGGATGAAGTTCTCCACGTTGCAGGTTTGGGTGGAAAACCTCGAATGGTGACATACCCCTCCCAGTTGACCTGCCCCGAAATGCTATAAGTAGCTCCCATGTTAGACGCGCCATCTGTGACCACTCCACATACCGAACCCTTCCCAGTGACCTCTTCAACTTACCGTATGACCTTGCGAAATGTTGCTGCCATATAATTCCCCGTGTGTTGTCGGTCTCCACAACGTTCAGATTCGCGCGGGGGAGGAGGCCGCACAGTCGCCATTAATGCTGCTGGCCTGTATGGTTTGTCGCGAAAAATACACGGCAGAGGATGAAGTTCTCCACGTTGCAGGTTTGGGTGGAAACCTCGAATGGTGACATACCCCCTCCCAGTTGACCTGCCCTGAAATGCTATAAGTAGCTCCCATGTTAGACGCGCCATCTGTGACCACTCCACATACCGAACCCTTCCCAGTGACCTCTTCAACTTACCGTATGACCTTGCGAAATGTTGCTGCCATATAATTCCCCGTGTGTTGTCGGTCTCACAACGTTCAGATTCGCGCGGGGAGGAGGCCGCACAGTCGCCATTAATGCTGCTGGCCTGTATGGTTTGTCGCGAAAAAATACACGGCAGAGGATGAAGTTCTCCACGTTGCAGGTTTGGGTGGGAAAACCTCGAATGGTGACATACCCTCCCAGTTGACCTGCCCCGAAATGCTATAAGTAGCTCCCATGTTAGACGCGCCATCTGTGACCACTCCACATACCGAACCCTTCCCAGTGACCTCTTCAACTTACCGTATGACCTTGCGAAATGTTGCTGCCATATAATTCCCCGTGTGTTGTCGGTCTCCACAACGTTCAGATTCGCGCGGGGAGGAGGCCGCACAGTCGCCATTAATGCTGCTGGCCTGTATGGTTTGTCGCGAAAAATACACGGCAGAGGATGAAGTTCTCCACGTTGCAGGTTTGGGTGGGAAACCTCGAATGGTGACATACCCCCTCCCAGTTGACCTGCCCGAAATGCTATAAGTAGCTCCCATGTTAGACGCGCCATCTGTGACCACTCCACATACCGAACCCTTCCAGTGACCTCTTCAACTTACCGTATGACCTTGCGAAATGTTGCTGCCATATAATTCCCCGTGTGTTGTCGGTCTCCACAACGTTCAGATTCGCGCGGGGAGGAGGCCGCACAGTCGCCATTAATGCTGCTGGCCTGTATGGTTTGTCGCGAAAAAATACACGGCAGAGGATGAAGTTCTCCACGTTGCAGGTTTGGGTGGGAAAACCTCGAATGGTGACATACCCCTCCCAGTTGACCTGCCCCGAAATGCTATAAGTAGCTCCCATGTTAGACGCGCCATCTGTGACCACTCCACATACCGAACCCCTTCCCAGTGACCTCTTCAACTTACCGTATGACCTTGCGAAATGTTGCTGCCATATAATTCCCCGTGTGTTGTCGGTCTCCACAACGTTCAGATTCGCGCGGGGAGGAGGCCACAGTCGCCATTAATGCTGCTGGCCTGTATGGTTTGTCGCGAAAAAATACACGGCAGAGGATGAAGTTCTCCACGTTGCAGGTTTGGGTGGGAAAACCTCGAATGGTGACATACCCTCCCAGTTGACCTGCCCCTGAAATGCTATAAGTAGCTCCCATGTTAGACGCGCCATCTGTGACCACTCCACATACCGAACCTTCCCAGTGACCTCTTCAACTTACCGTATGACCTTGCGAAATGTTGCTGCCATATAATTCCCGTGTGTTGTCGGTCTCACAACGTTCAGATTCGCGCGGGGAGGAGGCCGCACAGTCGCCATTAATGCTGCTGGCCTGTATGGTTTGTCGCGAAAAAATACACGGCAGAGGATGAAGTTCTCCACGTTGCAGGTTTGGGTGGAAAACCTCGAATGGTGACATACCCCCCTCCCAGTTGACCTGCCCCGAAATGCTATAAGTAGCTCCCATGTTAGACGCGCCATCTGTGACCACTCCACATACCGAACCCTTCCCAGTGACCTCTTCAACTTACCGTATGACCTTGCGAAATGTTGCTGCCATATAATTCCCGTGTGTTGTCGGTCTCCACAACGTTCAGATTCGCGCGGGAGGAGGCCGCACAGTCGCCATTAATGCTGCTGGCCTGTATGGTTTGTCGCGAAAAAATACACGGCAGAGGATGAAGTTCTCCACGTTGCAGGTTTGGGTGGGAAAACCTCGAATGGTGACATACCCTCCCAGTTGACCTGCCCTGAAATGCTATAAGTAGCTCCCATGTTAGACGCGCCATCTGTGACCACTCCACATACCGAACCCTTCCCAGTGACCTCTTCAACTTACCGTATGACCTTGCGAAATGTTGCTGCCATATAATTCCCCGTGTGTTGTCGGTCTCCACAACGTTCAGATTCGCGCGCGGGGGAGGAGGCCGCACAGTCGCCATTAATGCTGCTGGCCTGTATGGTTTGTCGCGAAAAAATACACGGCAGAGGATGAAGTTCTCCACGTTGCAGGTTTGGGTGGGAAAACCTCGAATGGTGACATACCCCCTCCCAGTTGACCTGCCCTGAAATGCTATAAGTAGCTCCCATGTTAGACGCGCCATCTGTGACCACTCCACATACCGAACCCTTCCCAGTGACCTCTTCAACTTACCGTATGACCTTGCGAAATGTTGCTGCCATATAATTCCCCGTGTGTTGTCGGTCTCCACAACGTTCAGATTCGCGCGGGGAGGAGGCCGCACAGTCGCCATTAATGCTGCTGGCCTGTATGGTTTGTCGCGAAAAAATACACGGCAGAGGATGAAGTTCTCCACGTTGCAGGTTTGGGTGGAAAACCTCGAATGGTGACATACCCTCCCAGTTGACCTTCCGCTAAATGCTATAAGTAGCTCCCATGTTAGACGCGCCATCTGTGACCACTCCACATACCGAACCCTTCCCAGTGACCTCTTCAACTTACCGTATGACCTTGCGAAATGTTGCTGCCATATAATTCCCCGTGTGTTGTCGGTCTCCACAACGTTCAGATTCGCGCGGGGAGGAGGCCGCACAGTCGCCATTAATGCTGCTGGCCTGTATGGTTTGTCGCGAAAAAATACACGGCAGAGGATGAAGTTCTCCACGTTGCAGGTTTGGGTGGGAAAACCTCGAATGGTGACATACCCCCCTCCCAGTTGACCTGCCCCGAAATGCTATAAGTAGCTCCCATGTTAGACGCGCCATCTGTGACCACTCCACATACCGAACCCTTCCCAGTGACCTCTTCAACTTACCGTATGACCTTGCGAAATGTTGCTGCCATATAATTCCCCGTGTGTTGTCGGTCTCCACAACGTTCAGATGCGCGCGGGGAGGAGGCCGCACAGTCGCCATTAATGCTGCTGGCCTGTATGGTTTGTCGCGAAAAAAATACACGGCAGAGGATGAAGTTCTCCACGTTGCAGGTTTGGGTGGGAAAACCTCGAATGGTGACATACCCCCCTCCCAGTTGACCTGCCCGAAATGCTATAAGTAGCTCCCATGTTAGACGCGCCATCTGTGACCACTCCACATACCGAACCCTTCCCAGTGACCTCTTCAACTTACCGTATGACCTTGCGAAATGTTGCTGCCATATAATTCCCCGTGTGTTGTCGGTCTCCACAACGTTCAGATTCGCGCGGGAGGAGGCCGCACAGTCGCCATTAATGCTGCTGGCCTGTATGGTTTGTCGCGAAAAATACACGGCAGAGGATGAAGTTCTCCACGTTGCAGGTTTGGGTGGAAACCTCGAATGGTGACATACCCCCTCCCAGTTGACCTGCCCCGAAATGCTATAAGTAGCTCCCATGTTAGACGCGCCATCTGTGACCACTCCACATACCGAACCCTTCCCAGTGACCTCTTCAACTTACCGTATGACCTTGCGAAATGTTGCTGCCATATAATTCCCCGTGTGTTGTCGGTCTCCACAACGTTCAGATTCGCGCGGGGAGGAGGCCGCACAGTCGCCATTAATGCTGCTGGCCTGTATGGTTTGTCGCGAAAAAATACACGGCAGAGGATGAAGTTCTCCACGTTGCAGGTTTGGGTGGGAAAACCTCGAATGGTGACATACCCCTCCCAGTTGACCTGCCCCGAAATGCTATAAGTAGCTCCCATGTTAGACGCGCCATCTGTGACCACTCCACATACCGAACCCTTCCCAGTGACCTCTTCAACTTACCGTATGACCTTGCGAAATGTTGCTGCCATATAATTCCCCGTGTGTTGTCGGTCTCCACAACGTTCAGATTCGCGCGGGGAGGAGGCCGCACAGTCGCCATTAATGCTGCTGGCCTGTATGGTTTGTCGCGAAAAAATACACGGCAGAGGATGAAGTTCTCCACGTTGCAGGTTTGGGTGGGAAAACCTCGAATGGTGACATACCCCCCTCCCAGTTGACCTGCCCCGAAATGCTATAAGTAGCTCCCATGTTAGACGCGCCATCTGTGACCACTCCACATACCGAACCCTTCCCAGTGACCTCTTCAACTTACCGTATGACCTTGCGAAATGTTGCTGCCATATAATTCCCCGTGTGTTGTCGGTCTCCACAACGTTCAGATTCGCGCGGGGAGGAGGCCGCACAGTCGCCATTAATGCTGCTGGCCTGTATGGTTTGTCGCGAAAAATACACGGCAGAGGATGAAGTTCTCCACGTTGCAGGTTTGGGTGGGAAAACCTCGAATGGTGACATACCCCTCCCAGTTGACCTGCCCCGAAATGCTATAAGTAGCTCCCATGTTAGACGCGCCATCTGTGACCACTCCACATACCGAACCCTTCCCAGTGACCTCTTCAACTTACCGTATGACCTTGCGAAATGTTGCTGCCATATAATTCCCCGTGTGTTGTCGGTCTCCACAACGTTCAGATTCGCGCGGGGAGGAGGCCGCACAGTCGCCATTAATGCTGCTGGCCTGTATGGTTTGTCGCGAAAAAATACACGGCAGAGGATGAAGTTCTCCACGTTGCAGGTTTGGGTGGGAAAACCTCGAATGGTGACATACCCCCCTCCCAGTTGACCTGCCCCGAAATGCTATAAGTAGCTCCCATGTTAGACGCGCCATCTGTGACCACTCCACATACCGAACCCTTCCCAGTGACCTCTTCAACTTACCGTATGACCTTGCGAAATGTTGCTGCCATATAATTCCCCGTGTGTTGTCGGTCTCCACAACGTTCAGATTCGCGCGGGGAGGAGGCCGCACAGTCGCCATTAATGCTGCTGGCCTGTATGGTTTGTCGCGAAAAAATACACGGCAGAGGATGAAGTTCTCCACGTTGCAGGTTTGGGTGGGAAACCTCGAATGGTGACATACCCCCCTCCCAGTTGACCTGCCCCGAAATGCTATAAGTAGCTCCCATGTTAGACGCGCCATCTGTGACCACTCCACATACCGAACCCTTCCCAGTGACCTCTTCAACTTACCGTATGACCTTGCGAAATGTTGCTGCCATATAATTCCCCGTGTGTTGTCGGTCTCCACAACGTTCAGATTCGCGCGGGGAGGAGGCCGCACAGTCGCCATTAATGCTGCTGGCCTGTATGGTTTGTCGCGAAAAAATACACGGCAGAGGATGAAGTTCTCCACGTTGCAGGTTTGGGTGGGAAAACCTCGAATGGTGACATACCCCCCTCCCAGTTGACCTGCCCCGAAATGCTATAAGTAGCTCCCATGTTAGACGCGCCATCTGTGACCACTCCACATACCGAACCCTTCCCAGTGACCTCTTCAACTTACCGTATGACCTTGCGAAATGTTGCTGCCATATAATTCCCCGTGTGTTGTCGGTCTCCACAACGTTCAGATTCGCGCGGGGAGGAGGCCGCACAGTCGCCATTAATGCTGCTGGCCTGTATGGTTTGTCGCGAAAAAATACACGGCAGAGGATGAAGTTCTCCACGTTGCAGGTTTGGGTGGGAAAACCTCGAATGGTGACATACCCCCCTCCCAGTTGACCTGCCCCGAAATGCTATAAGTAGCTCCCATGTTAGACGCGCCATCTGTGACCACTCCACATACCGAACCCTTCCCAGTGACCTCTTCAACTTACCGTATGACCTTGCGAAATGTTGCTGCCATATAATTCCCCGTGTGTTGACGGTATCAGCAACGTTAAGATTCGCGCGGGGGAGGAGGCCGCACAGTCGCCATTAATGCTGCTGGCCTGTATGGTTTGTCGCGGAAAAAATACACGGCAGAGGATGAAGTTCTCCACGTTGCAGGTTTGGGTGGGAAAACCTCGAATGGTGACATACCCCCCTCCCAGTTGACCTGCCCCGAAATGCTATAAGTAGCTCCCATGTTAGACGCGCCATCTGTGACCACTCCACATACCGAACCCTTCCCAGTGACCTCTTCAACTTACCGTATGACCTTGCGAAATGTTGCTGCCATATAATTCCCCGTGTGTTGTCGGTCTCCACAACGTTCAGATTCGCGCGGGGAGGAGGCCGCACAGTCGCCATTAATGCTGCTGGCCTGTATGGTTTGTCGCGAAAAAATACACGGCAGAGGATGAAGTTCTCCACGTTGCAGGTTTGGGTGGGAAAACCTCGAATGGTGACATACCCCTCCCAGTTGACCTGCCCCGAAATGCTATAAGTAGCTCCCATGTTAGACGCGCCATCTGTGACCACTCCACATACCGAACCCTTCCCAGTGACCTCTTCAACTTACCGTATGACCTTGCGAAATGTTGCTGCCATATAATTCCCCGTGTGTTGTCGGTCTCCACAACGTTCAGATTCGCGCGGGGAGGAGGCCGCACAGTCGCCATTAATGCTGCTGGCCTGTATGGTTTGTCGCGAAAAAATACACGGCAGAGGATGAAGTTCTCCACGTTGCAGGTTTGGGTGGGAAAACCTCGAATGGTGACATACCCTCCCAGTTGACCTGCCCCGAAATGCTATAAGTAGCTCCCATGTTAGACGCGCCATCTGTGACCACTCCACATACCGAACCCTTCCCAGTGACCTCTTCAACTTACCGTATGACCTTGCGAAATGTTGCTGCCATATAATTCCCCGTGTGTTGTCGGTCTCCACAACGTTCAGATTCGCGCGGGGAGGAGGCCGCACAGTCGCCATTAATGCTGCTGGCCTGTATGGTTTGTCGCGAAAAAATACACGGCAGAGGATGAAGTTCTCCACGTTGCAGGTTTGGGTGGGAAAACCTCGAATGGTGACATACCCCCCTCCCAGTTGACCTGCCCCGAAATGCTATAAGTAGCTCCCATGTTAGACGCGCCATCTGTGACCACTCCACATACCGAACCCTTCCCAGTGACCTCTTCAACTTACCGTATGACCTTGCGAAATGTTGCTGCCATATAATTCCCCGTGTGTTGTCGGTCTCCACAACGTTCAGATTCGCGCGGGGAGGAGGCCGCACAGTCGCCATTAATGCTGCTGGCCTGTATGGTTTGTCGCGAAAAAATACACGGCAGAGGATGAAGTTCTCCACGTTGCAGGTTTGGGTGGGAAAACCTCGAATGGTGACATACCCCCCTCCCAGTTGACCTGCCCCGAAATGCTATAAGTAGCTCCCATGTTAGACGCGCCATCTGTGACCACTCCACATACCGAACCCTTCCCAGTGACCTCTTCAACTTACCGTATGACCTTGCGAAATGTTGCTGCCATATAATTCCCCGTGTGTTGTCGGTCTCCACAACGTTCAGATTCGCGCGGGGAGGAGGCCGCACAGTCGCCATTAATGCTGCTGGCCTGTATGGTTTGTCGCGAAAAAATACACGGCAGAGGATGAAGTTCTCCACGTTGCAGGTTTGGGTGGGAAAACCTCGAATGGTGACATACCCCTCCCAGTTGACCTGCCCCGAAATGCTATAAGTAGCTCCCCATGTTAGACGCGCCATCTGTGACCACTCCACATACCGAACCCTTCCCAGTGACCTCTTCAACTTACCGTATGACCTTGCGAAATGTTGCTGCCATATAATTCCCCGTGTGTTGTCGGTCTCCACAACGTTCAGATTCGCGCGGGGGAGGAGGCCGCACAGTCGCCATTAATGCTGCTGGCCTGTATGGTTTGTCGCGAAAAAATACACGGCAGAGGATGAAGTTCTCCACGTTGCAGGTTTGGGTGGGAAAACCTCGAATGGTGACATACCCCCCTCCCAGTTGACCTGCCCCGAAATGCTATAAGTAGCTCCCATGTTAGACGCGCCATCTGTGACCACTCCACATACCGAACCCTTCCCAGTGACCTCTTCAACTTACCGTATGACCTTGCGAAATGTTGCTGCCATATAATTCCCCGTGTGTTGTCGGTCTCCACAACGTTCAGATTCGCGCGGGGGAGGAGGCCGCACAGTCGCCATTAATGCTGCTGGCCTGTATGGTTTGTCGCGAAAAAAATACACGGCAGAGGATGAAGTTCTCCACGTTGCAGGTTTGGGTGGGAAAACCTCGAATGGTGACATACCCCCCTCCCAGTTGACCTGCCCCGAAATGCTATAAGTAGCTCCCATGTTAGACGCGCCATCTGTGACCACTCCACATACCGAACCCTTCCCAGTGACCTCTTCAACTTACCGTATGACCTTGCGAAATGTTGCTGCCATATAATTCCCCGTGTGTTGTCGGTCTCCACAACGTTCAGATTCGCGCGGGGAGGAGGCCGCACAGTCGCCATTAATGCTGCTGGCCTGTATGGTTTGTCGCGAAAAAATACACGGCAGAGGATGAAGTTCTCCACGTTGCAGGTTTGGGTGGGAAAACCTCGAATGGTGACATACCCCCCTCCCAGTTGACCTGCCCCGAAATGCTATAAGTAGCTCCCATGTTAGACGCGCCATCTGTGACCACTCCACATACCGAACCCTTCCCAGTGACCTCTTCAACTTACCGTATGACCTTGCGAAATGTTGCTGCCATATAATTCCCCGTGTGTTGTCGGTCTCCACAACGTTCAGATTCGGGGAGGAGGCCGCACAGTCGCCATTAATGCTGCTGGCCTGTATGGTTTGTCGCGAAAAAAATACACGGCAGAGGATGAAGTTCTCCACGTTGCAGGTTTGGGTGGGAAAACCTCGAATGGTGACATACCCCCCTCCCAGTTGACCTGCCCCGAAATGCTATAAGTAGCTCCCATGTTAGACGCGCCATCTGTGACCACTCCACATACCGAACCCTTCCCAGTGACCTCTTCAACTTACCGTATGACCTTGCGAAATGTTGCTGCCATATAATTCCCCGTGTGTTGTCGGTCTCCACAACGTTCAGATTCGCGCGGGGAGGAGGCCGCACAGTCGCCATTAATGCTGCTGGCCTGTATGGTTTGTCGGTAAAAAATACACGGCAGAGGATGAAGTTCTCCACGTTGCAGGTTTGGGTGGGAAAACCTCGAATGGTGACATACCCCCCTCCCAGTTGACCTGCCCCGAAATGCTATAAGTAGCTCCCATGTTAGACGCGCCATCTGTGACCACTCCACATACCGAACCCTTCCCAGTGACCTCTTCAACTTACCGTATGACCTTGCGAAATGTTGCTGCCATATAATTCCCCGTGTGTTGTCGGTCTCCACAACGTTCAGATTCGCGCGGGGGAGGAGGCCGCACAGTCGCCATTAATGCTGCTGGCCTGTATGGTTTGTCGCGAAAAAATACACGGCAGAGGATGAAGTTCTCCACGTTGCAGGTTTGGGTGGGAAAACCTCGAATGGTGACATACCCCTCCCAGTTGACCTGCCCCGAAATGCTATAAGTAGCTCCCATGTTAGACGCGCCATCTGTGACCACTCCACATACCGAACCCTTCCCAGTGACCTCTTCAACTTACCGTATGACCTTGCGAAATGTTGCTGCCATATAATTCCCCGTGTGTTGTCGGTCTCCACAACGTTCAGATTCGCGCGGGGAGGAGGCCGCACAGTCGCCATTAATGCTGCTGGCCTGTATGGTTTGTCGCGAAAAAATACACGGCAGAGGATGAAGTTCTCCACGTTGCAGGTTTGGGTGGGAAAACCTCGAATGGTGACATACCCCCCTCCCAGTTGACCTGCCCCGAAATGCTATAAGTAGCTCCCATGTTAGACGCGCCATCTGTGACCACTCCACATACCGAACCCTTCCCAGTGACCTCTTCAACTTACCGTATGACCTTGCGAAATGTTGCTGCCATATAATTCCCCGTGTGTTGTCGGTCTCACAACGTTCAGATTCGCGCGGGGAGGAGGCCGCACAGTCGCCATTAATGCTGCTGGCCTGTATGGTTTGTCGCGAAAAAATACACGGCAGAGGATGAAGTTCTCCACGTTGCAGGTTTGGGTGGGAAAACCTCGAATGGTGACATACCCCCCTCCCAGTTGACCTGCCCCGAAATGCTATAAGTAGCTCCCATGTTAGACGCGCCATCTGTGACCACTCCACATACCGAACCCTTCCCAGTGACCTCTTCAACTTACCGTATGACCTTGCGAAATGTTGCTGCCATATAATTCCCCGTGTGTTGTCGGTCTCCACAACGTTCAGATTCGCGCGGGGAGGAGGCCGCACAGTCGCCATTAATGCTGCTGGCCTGTATGGTTTGTCGCGAAAAAATACACGGCAGAGGATGAAGTTCTCCACGTTGCAGGTTTGGGTGGGAAAACCTCGAATGGTGACATACCCCCCTCCCAGTTGACCTGCCCCGAAATGCTATAAGTAGCTCCCATGTTAGACGCGCCATCTGTGACCACTCCACATACCGAACCCTTCCCAGTGACCTCTTCAACTTACCGTATGACCTTGCGAAATGTTGCTGCCATATAATTCCCCGTGTGTTGTCGGTCTCCACAACGTTCAGATACGCGGGGGAGGCCGCACAGTCGCCATTAATGCTGCTGGCCTGTATGGTTTGTCGCGAAAAAATACACGGCAGAGGATGAAGTTCTCCACGTTGCAGGTTTGGGTGGGAAAACCTCGAATGGTGACATACCCCTCCCAGTTGACCTGCCCCGAAATGCTATAAGTAGCTCCCATGTTAGACGCGCCATCTGTGACCACTCCACATACCGAACCCTTCCCAGTGACCTCTTCAACTTACCGTATGACCTTGCGAAATGTTGCTGCCATATAATTCCCCGTGTGTTGTCGGTCTCCACAACGTTCAGATTCGCGCGGGGAGGAGGCCGCACAGTCGCCATTAATGCTGCTGGCCTGTATGGTTTGTCGCGAAAAAAATACACGGCAGAGGATGAAGTTCTCCACGTTGCAGGTTTGGGTGGGAAAACCTCGAATGGTGACATACCCCCCTCCCAGTTGACCTGCCCCGAAATGCTATAAGTAGCTCCCATGTTAGACGCGCCATCTGTGACCACTCCACATACCGAACCCTTCCCAGTGACCTCTTCAACTTACCGTATGACCTTGCGAAATGTTGCTGCCATATAATTCCCCGTGTGTTGTCGGTCTCCACAACGTTCAGATTCGGGGAGGAGGCCGCACAGTCGCCATTAATGCTGCTGGCCTGTATGGTTTGTCGCGAAAAAATACACGGCAGAGGATGAAGTTCTCCACGTTGCAGGTTTGGGTGGAGAAAACCTCGACTTGTGACATACCCCCCTCCCAGTTGACCTGCCCCGAAATGCTATAAGTAGCTCCCATGTTAGACGCGCCATCTGTGACCACTCCACATACCGAACCCTTCCCAGTGACCTCTTCAACTTACCGTATGACCTTGCGAAATGTTGCTGCCATATAATTCCCCGTGTGTTGTCGGTCTCCACAACGTTCAGATTCGCGCGGGGAGGAGGCCGCACAGTCGCCATTAATGCTGCTGGCCTGTATGGTTTGTCGCGAAAAAATACACGGCAGAGGATGAAGTTCTCCACGTTGCAGGTTTGGGTGGGAAAACCTCGAATGGTGACATACCCCCCTCCCAGTTGACCTGCCCCGAAATGCTATAAGTAGCTCCCATGTTAGACGCGCCATCTGTGACCACTCCACATACCGAACCCTTCCCAGTGACCTCTTCAACTTACCGTATGACCTTGCGAAATGTTGCTGCCATATAATTCCCCGTGTGTTGTCGGTCTCCACAACGTTCAGATTCGCGCGGGAGGAGGCCGCACAGTCGCCATTAATGCTGCTGGCCTGTATGGTTTGTCGCGAAAAAAATACACGGCAGAGGATGAAGTTCTCCACGTTGCAGGTTTGGGTGGGAAAACCTCGAATGGTGACATACCCCCCTCCCAGTTGACCTGCCCCGAAATGCTATAAGTAGCTCCCATGTTAGACGCGCCATCTGTGACCACTCCACATACCGAACCCTTCCCAGTGACCTCTTCAACTTACCGTATGACCTTGCGAAATGTTGCTGCC
This sequence comes from Phytophthora colocasiae, assembly GCA_018806915.1. Classification (NCBI taxonomy): domain Eukaryota; phylum Oomycota; class Peronosporomycetes; order Peronosporales; family Peronosporaceae; genus Phytophthora; species Phytophthora colocasiae. The sequence continues at coordinate 1,176,487 of JAGKQI010000045.1, forward strand.
ATATAATTCCCCGTGTGTTGTCGGTCTCCACAACGTTCAGATTCGCGCGGGGGAGGAGGCCGCACAGTCGCCATTAATGCTGCTGGCCTGTATGGTTTGTCGCGAAAAAAATACACGGCAGAGGATGAAGTTCTCCACGTTGCAGGTTTGGGTGGGAAAACCTCGAATGGTGACATACCCTCCCAGTTGACCTGCCCCGAAATGCTATAAGTAGCTCCCATGTTAGACGCGCCATCTGTGACCACTCCACATACCGAACCCTTCCCAGTGACCTCTTCAACTTACCGTATGACCTTGCGAAATGTTGCTGCCATATAATTCCCCGTGTGTTGTCGGTCTCCACAACGTTCAGATTCGGGGAGGAGGCCGCACAGTCGCCATTAATGCTGCTGGCCTGTATGGTTTGTCGCGAAAAAAATACACGGCAGAGGATGAAGTTTTCCACGTTGCAGGTTTGGGTGGGAAAACCTCGAATGGTGACATATCCCCCTCTCAGTTATACTATCCTGTGTCCACTCACTAACCGCAGTACATGCTGCACACTCTCAGTCTGGGACCGAGGCTGTTGTACTTCAATAGACCGTTGCTCAACTGAACTGCAGTACATGACGGAGCACGACAGTCAGAGAGAAGTTGACAATTTTATTTTTTCAATTAAGTGCGAATGGCGTGGAATTGAACTGTCTCTGAAAGGCACTGCACCAACCACAGAAATTTGTTTTGCTCCAACAAGCGAATGTCTCGTAAAAGTCGTTGGGGTTTCGACTCACATGAATGATTGAGTCCTTCAGAAGAATAGCAACTTGGTCAGCGGTGAGATCATCATTCGGCTGGACTGAAGTGCCAGTACTGACAATTGTAAGAATGACATTGCTGTAATCTGTCACTTTTTATTTTGGTAATCCAAATAACATAAGACACCTTGAACGCGCGCACCTCTTCCACAGTCACCTTGGACACGAAATTGAGATCTTCCAGGCTCTTCTTCATATTACTTGGTACGCCTAGTTTTACCAGGGTGATACAGCCCCTTCGTATCGCAGGATCGCGCTCGAAGACTTCCTCCGGGAAGACCCTGTGTTGAGGATCCTACAACCACAGTTGGTTGGATCCCTCACCGGCCCGATCACGGCGCCGGCGCAGTCTACGAACAGTCTAGACAGCGCCTTGGACCTCCTCCGCTTGTTAGAGGAAGGAGGTTTCGCGGCAGGAGCTTTTCGGGGATACTTGAAGGTAGACTGTGCGTCATATTTTCATTGCTTGGTACTTTCGAGGTAACGAGAACAGCTTTGTTGGGTGATACCGTTCAGAAGCGGTTCCCTCACCAGTGTAGGTGGTATGCTATTGCTGCTGGGAGAGAATGATGCTGTACTGGAACCTTTATATTGTGTCGTACCAGAAGGTATGCATTGAGGGTAACATGGTATTTCTCCTTCTGAATTTATTACTTGGGTCAGAGTGGCAACTTCTAATAACGTTTCACTACCACAAGTAGTTCTACGTGATGAGGTGATGTCGGGATCGAGGTATACGTGCTGCTAGTCACTTCGGTTGTACTCAAAGCACACTGTTCCCCTTTTCGACGGGTTTCACTCCTGCGTTGGGATTCCCACCACTTGAGCAACCAAGGTTTCGACTTTGCACCAATGCATGGACAAATACACGAAGCAAAATGATGTAACCGATAGTACACCTGTTTCACTTTCTTGATACCAGGATCTGAACGAAGCATCGAGAAAAGCAGCTCTTGCAGAGCTTTTACATCTGGAGAGTGACTTTCGTAGTTGATATTCTTTGCTGCGAAGGTTAGCTGGGGGGTCAATGGCGCTCCAACCCAGCTGATCATCAATGGCTGCAAGTCGTCGGGCGATTGCTCTAAAACTTCGTTTCCGTAGCCCAAGAGCGGGTTAGCAGCACAGGACTGTGGTCACGATCTCACAGCGATCCCACTACTGCTTCAAAGCTAACTGGCCAGCCCGTACTTGCTTTAAAAGGTTAACCTCGTGTCCAGTGAATTCACTGGTCGACTCAAATTCTGGAACCAATCCAAGAAACGCAACAAAGTCCGAACGAGGTTTGACTTCGCTTGGAACGTACAGAATTACCGTAAAATGCGGATGGAGTGAGACAAATGCATTGAGTGCGACATCAAGCGATTTGTAGGGGTGACACCTCCTCCAATACAAAATTAATAAAAATCCTTTAAGATAGAATTAATAAAAAACTTGTGCATATGTAGAACCTACGATAGTATTCTCAACAGCTTCCAGTTGAAAAGTGCTGAAGACATCCTGTTCGTCACGGGGGCCAATAGGTATCAGATGAGCTTTTCTAAATCCGCTAATGATTGTAGCAGGCGTAATTTCAGCCCAAGCCTTCGCTACCATCAGAGACAGCATTGAACGGCTGTCGCTTGCTGTCTTTGGAAACGGATGATCGACATGATACTCAATATACAGCTTCCTACACGCAGACGTACATTAGAAAACTATCATTTTGCAGAGAATTTATACTGTACGTACTCGATAGCCGCCTTGAAGGAGTGCATCACGCTGACATTCGTGGGCTGACTCAGCCCCGTAATTCCAGGAAAGTACTCGACTTGTGTGTGGCAATGATATTGCAGCTCATTCCTCACGCTTGTCATTTTGTGGACCATAAGACTATCTAGAAGCAGCAATCTGCAGCCATCTAGATGTGGAACCCAGATCTTAATGACAAATTAAAAGTTAGTATTAATAAAAATTAGAACCACAACCAAATATTATTACCTCGTTAATCCATTTTTGCATTGTGTCGTGATCGGTCCATGCCTTCCGCTGGACTGTGTGAGCACAGGACGGATCACCGAAAGTTGCTGCTTCAACCTCCTTTGGGACGGGCACTCCAGGAACGCCGGTAAAAAACGATAAACGGCGGGAGCTTTTCTCGCGTCGCAGACGCACACAAAACCACCGTACAGCGGGCGCCATTGACCTGGACAACATCAATATTATTGGCACCTACATAATCCACTGTTAACCGGTCAGGACTATCGATGCACACGCCGGTCTGGTCCATGTTGAACAGGCTGGAGTGCTTCTCCGTGTAAGAAGACAGTTTTGAGGAGACACCATCCATTTCCGCAGCTGTGTTTACAGCACTTGCAAATGCATCTGCAACTTCCGTAGCAAATATTAGGTAAAATAAAATAAATCAAAAATTGAAATACGTACTTGCAGGTCTTCCCGTCGTTTTGTGCGCTTTAAAAAGCGAGTTACCCACGCTCTTAGTGCTCCAAAGCGGCGAGCTAGAGCAAATGCTGGGTCGAACTTAGCGATTATGATGCATTTCACAGTGACGCAACGACTTTTTCGCGTCGCATTTCAGCGATCCAGTCGATTAACCTACAATAGAAAATAGATTAAGTTTTAATTTCGATGGGAAAATAAATTTGAGAACTTACCGCGATTCCAGCTCTGGAAATCTAACATACTTCTTCTGCTAGGTTTGTAAGTGGTGTAGCATTTGTTAGGAGCTTTAGCCTTTGCAGTTGCTAGCGTTTTTTTTTTTTAGCTTTCCAGCAATACACAGTGGACCTATGTACTTTGAAGTCTTTAGCAACCGCAACAGCTGATTGGGCTTCAGCCGCGCAAGCTCCCTACAGACACCGCGTTTCAGTGAGACACATAAAGTAAAAGCATAGCGTTCCTAACAAGCGACATGGAACCGACATGGAACTTCTTTCTGTTGCTGGGTTTTTGGTTTCCGCATTGCGGAAAATTGCGCACTGCCAGGATGGAAGTCGTGGCCGACAATAGCCTGCACCAGCAATATTACCTCATAAGGTTTTTTTATGTTTTGCTGTTTGCAGACCAATAAAATCTGTCTCACTCCATCCGCATTTTACGGTAAGAAGGCGTCGAATATCCGAAGTGGGTGCGTGACGGCCAAGCATTTTCGCCTCCGCTCCACTGGTACAGAGTTTTATCATGTCACCAACCTTTTCCCACGGTATGTAATCAGTGGACACCTCGGTCCCGAACCGATAAGTGGGGTTCCCCGTAGCAGTTTCTTGAGACGTGACTAAACCAAACATGTAATCGAGCTGAGAAGAAGCAGGAAATTGATTACGGCATAACACTGCAGCTAGGCTCATTGACATCAAGTCGAACTCGATAGAATCAGGATTCCTACCGAACTTTGCCCCAGTTTTTAAAGTGTGCTGTAGTGTACAGAACATCACGTCAGTTGTGAGACTAAACAAAGCTGAATGGGATGATATCTGCAACAGGAAAATATCGAGAATAGGAAGCCCCAACTCGATAGAAACCATACGACCTTAACGGTTTCGAAGCTTTGAACGAACTGCTTCTATTTGGCTTGTTGAAAGTACGCGAACGGAGCTGCCATGTTCAGTGTAGTTGCACTCTTCGACGAATAAATCTCCGAGACTGATCTGGGTTAAGTTGCTCGATACACATCCTTGCCACTCAGTTTCCTTGACATTAACGCTCGTGACAGGTACTTTGCAGAGAACCATGGCAAACTGTGTGGCCATTTCTTCTGGTTCCCGAAGACTACGATCGACCGAATCGATCCAACCACGGAGAGGTTGACAATTTATCTTCTCGGTAAACCGCTGTATAACGTGAAAAGGATATTGCTTAACTGCGATAACACCGTGAAATACCTTGTCAATGAGTCTTCGATTGCCGTTCGCATGGTCCGTAACACGTAAAATGTAGCAGCGCCAGATGCTCTGGTTAGTTCAGGAAAATTGTGTAAAATTGCTTCTGTCTCGTCATGGTTCTCAGATCTGGTCAGAACACGCGCAATAATTTGGCCTATTTCGTTTTGAACTAACAAGAGCATCCGTACCGCTGTCGATTTATCTTTCTTACCCTTAGGACGGTACCCTTTAACCCTTTAACTACCAGAGATTTTGGCAAGGCTTATAGGTCCGCACCGGTCCTGTAACTTGGCTCATGAACGTCTTTGGTTGGTCAAAAATCCAGCGCCGTGGGTTTGGTGTAGGGATCACCAAGATGAATAGGTCCGCTGCAGACCTATAAATACGACAGTACCGTAAAGCCCACAATAGTTCGAGTTGCAGTCGTTTTTGAGATCTTCCGTATCGAAGATGGACATACATGACCTCCTGAACGAGGTTGGCGATGAGGAATGGGAGTTTGAGTCCGACGTGGACGAGGAGGAGGAAGAGGATACGAACGAGAGTGCAGACTGTGAGGAGGGGACTGAAACGGAGACGGATACAGCGTCTGAAGCTGCAGCGGTGCGTCCAGCGACTCAACGCAAGCTGACCGGTAACAGCTATGTGGATAAAATAATTGGTGAAAGTGGTCTACATATCGTTCGTCCAGCAGAGGTAGATCGAGCCCGAGCTTGGAATCTTCTCGCTATTCTTTACTTGTGAGTTTCGAGACTCTTTACAGAGCTGGACCAACCTACTGCTCAAAGAGAACGGCAAGTCGGAGGCTACGGTGTTTGAAATTGACGCATATATAGGCCTAGAAATGTGATGAGCATCATTCCACTAACCTGCTTCACGGCGTTTTATTACCGGGACATGCTTACGTCCATCTCACTCAGTGTTCGGTCAGCATTCGATGCTGTCTGCGCAGCGGCGTCTAGAGACGCAGATGTGCGGACACGCCTGAAGAAGAACAGAATTATATACCTCGATAAGCTAGAGCTCCCATAGGTAAACACAACAACGAACACACAGTACCTTATAGTCTCGTTCATATTGTCGATCTGCTTCTCGACGCAGACCGGAATGGTGACCGCCGTAGTCTTAGAGAGCGAGCCGTGCTTTAGATAGTAATACAGATGCGAGAGTGTGCGCTTGACGTTCTGTGGAGTGCGCCTCTTACGTGTGGGTGCCAGCATTCTGAGCCTGCTGCCGATAATGTCCTTGTTGTATCGCTGCCACTCGCAAGGAGCCTCACCGCAGTAGCTACACACTGCTGTGGGAAGTTCGCTACGCGCCATGGGCTTTGTTTTGGATATTCAAACTGGAAGTAGTACCGTGGTGTACACCTTCACCTCCACGTGGCTGTATAAGTACTTGTGGTTGGCTGAATAATTCGATTATCACTTCTCTCATTGGCTAAATTAATAGGTCCGTAGTGGACCTCTAAGAAATCTCTGGTAGTTAAAGGGTTAAGTTTGCTTCAAAAGTTTTGAGAATGATCTAATCGAATACCTCGCTTGACAATGGACTGAGCCATTTGCGCCTCAAGTAACCTGAAGCAAATAAGTTAGCCGGACCCTTTGCAGTATTTCATCATCCAGACAGGCGTTGTCGGACAAATACTGTTCTAGTGCATTTAGCATGGGAGGTGAATACGTTGGATCTTTCTCCTTTCGGTTTTGAACAGCAACCCCGGCTAGCGAAGGCAAATCATAGAATCGTTTCTGCCTTCGACGAGTGACGTTGCTACTTGCTCCTTTAGTTGTCAACATAGTATCCCTGACGAGGTCAAACATTAAACGTGAAAGCCCAGTCTGGTATGTTAGTAGATATAGAAATGCAAGAAAAGTTTATGTTGAGGAGCCAAGATAGTCCTCGTCGATGGTTGAAAACGTACGTACGTTTGCTGTTAGCACGCGTGCATCGATACCTAGCATAGTACAACATAGGTTTGTGGTCAATGTCGTGCACCTCACGATACAGGTACTCTTTAATCTTCGGGGTGCAGGTACATCCTTCTACAATATACTTTGGTACTCTGCTGTACCGCTGGCATTCTGGAGCCCAAACTAGAGTAGGATGGTTAAACCACAAAGACAATACGTTATCATTCTGCTTCTCTGGGAGCAGGAGCTCTGGGGGAAATCTTCTCAGCGCAATAGCTTCCTGCACTGCTGCAAGTGCTGCCGACTTCCGCTTACCCATCGCGACTGTATTTTTAAAAGTCCAGCGACAATTCTAAAAAAAAATGCGGCGGGCTATCCGCTACCCGCAGGGCGGCGAAGGCACGCGGGTTAACCCCACGAGTACGGAGAAAAAATGTGTTTTATATGCAGTATTAATATTGGTATTTGTATGTTACGGGGTTGGGCGGACCTGGGTGATAGGTGGGCGAAGGACACAAACGTGCTAAAAGTACATGTAAACTGAATACGAATTCACCATAACGTGGTATTGAACTGCGTTATTCGTCATTATTAAGATAGAGACTACCAACTTGAACAGAAACGAATGTGTTCGTTTGGCCAGTTTCAAAATTTTTGAATTTGAGACTTCCAACACAAACTCTTATACACAAAGGATTGTGTCATCCCTATGATTTGTTGCAATCAAAAGAAAGTGTTTGGCGTTAGATTTACTTCGAGATGTGATGATCAGACTTGGAATGTGCTGATGATGTGATGCTAGACAGCACGCAATGTAATCATGAAGAGACTGAATAATACAGCTTATGTGCAGGTCAAAATTCAGCTTACGAAATACGGACTTGTTCTGCGCCTTTTGTTTGTAGCCGGAGCGCTCGGCGTGCCTGGAGACGATGGCGTTCCTGGCGTTGCACGTATGGCCTTGAGCCGCACTCGAATACTCCTACTGCTTTGAGCGGGGACAAGCTTTCCATTGGCCCACACCTTGTGCCAGATATCCCAGCAAGTCATTGCCACTCCACGCACTTTGCGACGCGCTCGCATACACAGGAAAATAGGGCCTGTGGTGTTGCAGTCACTGCAGAAAAATGAGGTTGTCGACGTAAGCTGCGCTCCTGCCCGCAACACAGAGCACACCTTGCATGTCCTTTGTCGACGTTTTGCCTGAGTATCCGCATTCCGCCACTCATCATCTTGGCGAGCCGTGTGACATGTCGTTTGGCTCCTTCCAGTCGGAATTGGCTCGTATGAAGCGGTTTCAGGTGGCCGCTGGGTACCGAATGTGTTAGCTTCGTACATGTCGGCCGGCACCAGTCTGCAAAGCTGCATACGCAGCTTTTTCAAGCACTTGACGTGGCTTAATGGGCTAGAGGTCTTGTTCTTGTGAATCGCCTTGTGAACGATGTAACTGTTCACAATGGCCACATCAATTAGCCCGAGCACAAGCGACTTGTAGTATGTTTTGAATCGGAGGGATCGTAGGAGCGAGTAGCGCTGTAGTCGCAGCTGATCGTGGACGTCCACGCCTCCCATGAAGGCGTGGTAATCCTTCACGACACGGGGGCACGCCACTTCCACCTGGGCCGAACAACGCGGTCCATTTCAAGGCTTCCACCAGTGTACAGGAAGTGAACGGGGCGTGAGTCCCACTAGCTAATTGCTGCCATGCTGGTGATGGGTTTCGACTTAGACACTTTGAAGGATCCGTGTGCAATCTCTGCAGGACGAGTTTTTTTTCTTCTCGATCACCGACTTGCTGTAGCCTAGCCGGTTTGTCATGATAGTCCCAACGCAGTAGAAGCCCATGACCAGCAACTGTATAGCTAGCGCAACGGATGTATTAAATCGGCCTATTACGACAAGCCGCATGCCTTCTATCTTCGACTCGCGACCAAAAACCTCCAGTAGGTTTCGAACCACTTCTGCCGGCCCAGACTTCATGTCAGTGTTGTGCGCATCGCTTGAGTGCTCCTTCTTTCCACCGTAGACCTCAAATCTATTCGTATTCAGTTTAAAATTCTTCAATCAGTGATTAAAAGCTGCACTGTAGTGAAAGGTTACTTGCAAAAACAAAAAACTTACTGGATGCAGTACGCTGTGACTGCACTACAAAGCATAAAGAGCGTTGTGCTTCACTTGTGGGGCTTGTCTTTTAGGTACACACGCATCTTGTTAAACGATGATCGACTTGGCAGAATAGCCTCATCAAAAGCTAAGTGAGCATATCCTCGTATGAACGTCCGTTGGAGAACCTCTACAAGTTCTCTTATTTTCAAAACTCTGTCGGTATGGGATCTGGGTCTGCGTTGGAAGTGTAGATTGCGCGATATATCCAGAAAGCGGTCACGCGCTAGCACCGATCCGAAGCAGCCTCGAGAAATTGCTCCTTCCTCCATGGTTTGTCAAATTTTCGCGGTTAGGAGCTAAAGCTCGAGCGATCAATAGACCAATAAACCGCCCGAGTTCATGCGGCAATATAGGTTTCATTCCTTTCAGTTCGTGTTCAATATCCCGTCTTGTCTTCTTGGGAACTTGTCGTTGCATTTTCGTTTAGCTCGATACCATCTGAAGGCGACATCAACTCGCAATGGCAACGTCTCGCGGTGGTATACATTTGAGCAGGCAGCAATATGCTGCCACAGTACTACCGGCATGAAGTAAACAAATAGCGCAACCGGCGAGTCTCCACGACGCAACACTTCTGCACTTGGACCTGAGTAACCTTGTCTCGACCCCGGGTAACATCTAGTATCATTAACCGGGTCATCTCATAAGATAGTCGTGGATGTCGCGCTCGACGATGTCTTCACAGCCAACCGTACCCATCTCGCGCAACACGGCATCCTTCGGGTTCCCAGCCAACACCTCGTCTTCTCCACCAAATTTGGACAGGAAGACCTTCGCGAAAATCATTTCATCTGCAATCTGCTGTTTCGTTGCGTCAGGATCATCGGACACATCGTCTGGAACACAGAATGCTTCTGGGTCTTTGTCCGAGCCGTATTCTCCAATTTCAATGGTATCCTTCTCTGCTTCGCCCGATTCCATTGTCCCAAATCGTGGCCTGGCATCTCCGTCAAGAACTGCATTCAGCTCGTCGCTGCTGTCGGCCAGCAGCTCACTCTCAAATGAGGGGGTTAGATCACCATCTCCATCGGAATCATCTGTCATGACACCACATTACATGCAACATAATAGTCAGTATAAAATTCAGTCTAACATACAGCATTGCTTTCAGCATACAATTCAGTTTTACATACAGCTTATTATACAGCTTACCATTTTCAGATGCTGCACGATCGTTGGAGGTATGACGGTGTCCATGGAAGCCCAATCGTTGAATCCGACACACTCAATTATCGCCGAGCTGGCAGACTTGCATGTGCTAGACGACCAACTCGGTGATATCGACATAGAGCTCAAGGATAAAGGGTGGACGCGTAAGCCGCCGCCACATCGCAGCCTAGACGATCGCTACTTCTACATTCGTCCTGGCCGCAAAATAACGGGGGCAGAAGGCGTTGACTACGTCCGCGGTGAGAGGGTTGTGTTGGAATATTACGCTTAAAGGTATGTTAAAAGTAAAGAGGGTTTATAGATATTTTCTAACCTATCGTGTTGTTGGTACCAGTGCTACACAAGGAAGCTGGTGTTTCTCTCCACGGTCAAGTCGCGCCCCTGGTGACGCTCCGATGCAAACAGTAGCTCCTACCGTTACACATCCAGGTCAGCGGCATCTTCTCCCGTGACTACGAGCCAGTCACAAGCGGCAAAAGACGCGACGTACCCGTCCTTCCTTGATCCATAGTTCTAGTCCTGTTGTGAGCACATCACCACAGTCTCTGGTGGCGATATCACCTCATGTCCAAGACGTGGATGCGTGGCGATTAAGTCTTGAACTGCTGTGGGGACTTCTGCGTGCTCGGGGCGGAATCTTGAATGGCCCGACTGCGACACAGTCTGCGTAGCCCGATGCAAAAAATTCAAGGACGCCTTTGACATAGGGACCGATTCGTAGTGCTGTGATTGGCTGAAAAACTGCGACGCTAATAAAGCAGTCCTGCGCCTTCGACAGTCATACAATGTACCACCGGTAATAAATCGTTAGATTACCGAGGTAAGTTATAATCCGTTATTAACTCGGTAAGAAACAACCCTAGTCTACGCTGAACTTTTGCCAACGCGCCCTCGGTTTTGATTTCTCCAACATACGTCAGAGAGTGTCCTGCAATACGAGTATTCTGACTGCACGTCTGTTAAGAACGAGAAGCACTTGTTTTTCGATAGTGCTCGTGTCACCGTGCTAGGGGGCATTATTGCCGACGACTAGAGACTTTTCTTACGTGGGGCATAGCTTGTGTTCCGCTCGAACCCACCTGGCCGCGTTCACAACTTGCTTATGCGCCTGAACTCAAGATTTTCTGGATGATACTCCGCAGCGTCACTCTTCACTGCGTCTGGAGAGCGCGCAACAAACACCACTTTTAAAATCGGCCGCCTTTGGAAGCGCAGAAGGCAATTTATCAAGTTAACGCGACTTTCAGCAGCCACTTTCGGGTACTACTCCGTTCTTCTACTGCGAGAGAGCGATCTAGTTTTCAACGGTGTCTCCATCACTTCTTGCCCGGTCTTCGATTTTATCGTCTTATCCACGACTATTCTCTATGAAGCCCAATCGAATATTTTAAAAAAAATTGCTTGTGCATTGCAAGGGTCCAAGACATGTACATGTATAACACCCTACCGGTATGTTTTCACAAGCGCGTGCGGTACAGCCAAAGGTAGGTCAATATAAATTGCTGGTCGTCTAATCTCAACACAGTAGGCTAGTGCCGTGTCTGTGTGTCTGTGTGTCCGTTCAACGTTTTAGCGCATAAACCTGCGTAGCTACCTGTCTCTCCATTTTGTACATGTACGTATTCTATACTGTATTGTCCCATGGTGTAGCCTATCCCTATCTTCTAGACTGCTCTCAGGAATGCCAAAATTACAAATATAGCCCACTAATGATAACCCTCTCCATGGCCTCTGATTGGTCCGCACACCCGGCCACAAAATATTTAATTGGACAAAAGTAAGCTAAGTACGATTAAAATGCTGAGCTGCCCCGCTTTACAGACCGGTGATTGGCTAAAATGCATCCTACCGAGCGAAGCGAAGGTACCTCGGCCAACCGGCGCGCGCCGAAGGTGTGGCGCCGGTGGTGAGTAGTGGGGCGAACTGGAACAGTGAGCCCCACGGGTTTCAACCAAACACATATAAACCGCCCGCAAAAGCGGGCGGCACTCGGCTAAAATACATCCTACCGAGCGAAGCGAAGGTAGCACCTCGGTCAACTGGCGCGCGCCGAAGGTGTGGCGCCGATGGTGAGTAGTGGGGCGAACTGGAACAGTGAGCCCCACGGGTTTCAACCAAACACATACAAACCGCCCGCAAAAGCGGGCGGCACTCGGCTAGTCTCTACTCTCTAGGCTAGTGCCGTGTCTGTGTGTCCGTTGTGTGTGTGTTCAACGTCTTAGCGCATAAACCTGCGTAGCTACCTGTCTCTCCATTTTGTACATGTACGTATTCTATACTGTATTTTCCCATGGTGTAGCCTATCCCTATGTTCTAGACTGCTCTCAGGAATGCCAAAATTACAAATATAGCCCACTAATGATAACCCTCTCAATGGCCTCTGATTGGTCCGCACACCCGGCCACAAAATTTTCATTAGACAAAATTAAGCTAAGTACGATAAAAATGCTTTGATAAGTACGAGCTCGCAGCTTTTACAGACCGGTGATTGGCTAAAATGCGTCCTACCGAGCGAAGCGAAGGTACCTCGGCCAACCGGCGCGCGCCGAAGGTGTGGCGCCGATGGTGAGTAGTGGGGCGAACTGGAACAGTGAGCCCCACGGGTTTCAACCAAACACATACAAACCGCCCGCAAAAGCGGGCGGCACTCGGCTAGTTACAATATGTACAATATGTAGTAGGTGGGCTTAGTTCAAGATAGTTTTCAGTTCCGGATAACGATTATCCGGACAAAAAATAAATCAGAAATTAGGATCTGAGCACCAATCCTCTCTTCACTGAAGAGAGGAGTCTTCAGTCTCCGATTTACCAAGTATCCGAACAGCCAGGTAATCTCTTCTTCAAGATGCAGCTCCTCTCGACTCTCACCGCCGCTGCCGTCGCCACTGCCGCTATTGCTCTCGTGATTGCGGAGCAGGAGGTCCACCTCAAGGTTCGTGTGCACGACAAGTTCTACGTGACGCCCATCGGTCAGCAGTGCGCCTTCAACAGCTGCGTGGACCCATCGGTCTACCCGTGCGCCAACAGCGGTGTGTGCGTGCGCCTCAACTACACTTACGGCAAATGCAGTGATGACGAGGCCGACAAGGCTTCGTCGCAGGACTACAACGACCCGAAGCTGCTGTGCCCGTACCCGAACCCGTACAACAGCAAGCTCGGCTCTGTATCCGATGACGAGAGCTACGACAGCTATGACAGCTATGACAGCCAGTAAAAATGAGAAGTTTTAATCTCTCTCTAATGTAGAGAAGAAAGCAATGTATATTTTCTCAAAACGTATCTTCCCTCTTTAAATAGATCATCATTTACTACAGTTGTACGTTTATGATTGGCGCATTTTTGAATAATGCCGACCGGGGAGGAACCGTGCGTGCCGGTCGCACCTTCCGACGAAGTACATGACGCTGAAATGACAGCGCTCAAAGGCGAAAAGTGGACGAACGGGAAAGAACTGACGGCGCGCGTGAAGGACATCGCGTTGGGCGCTGGTAAACGCGCCGTCGTGAAAATTGGAAGTGGAAGTTACAAAAAGTTTACGTGCAGCAGCGAACAACCGTGTCCGTGGTTCATTAATGCTGTGTGTTCTCGGCCGAAGAAGGGGGTGGTGGAGGAGAGATGCGGACGCTATTGGTACGTGACGTCGGCGTCGTTGACACACAGTCCGGAGTGCGACAGCGTGCCACGCCCTACCACCAGACAGCTCAAAGAAAGCATTTTATTGAGAGACGCAGTGTACGCGGACGCACGTGTATCTTCGGTGGATCTAGTGGCGCAATTAGAAGCTTCACAAGCTTTCCAGTGCAGTAAAAGCATGGTGTATAAAGCTAAAACGGACCTTTTGGAGGCAATGGAGGCTGCACGGCGCAACGGTGATGCTGTTCCGGAAGTAGTGGAGTCGATGCAGAAATTACCAGGCTACATGCAGCAGCTACGGACTTTAAACGCACATGTAGCTACTGTGATCGAGACGGAGGATAAAACTACTGGATCGTGCTTTGAAAAAGCTCTGTTGGCACTAGACCCGACGGGGGTTTGGAATAACCAAAGCATCTTGGGGATTGACAGTGTGGAAATGGAGCATACAAGCTACAACGGCACGATGTTGGTGCTTGTAGGGCGAGACGGAGACTTACAACCACTCCTTCATGCAGCAGCTCTTGTTCCAGAGGGATCTCTACAGAACTGCTTGTGGTTTCTGGAGAAATTGATGCAACATGGCTTCCCGTTACGTAGATTCCCGATGGTGATTAATGGACGTGGAGAGTTAGGCTCAGCGTGCAATGTGCTGCGTCTCACTCACGTGATGTTGTGTACAAGACAAATACTGAAGGATATGCGAGATACACTGGACGTTGCGTTGGAAGAGGATGATGAGGCCCTTGTTTGGCAAGCGCAACGTGCAGAGGCTGAAAGTGAGTACCTCGCGTCTGTGGCACAACTTGCACGACAGAACGAGGCTGCAGGGCAGTACATTCGTGGACTGGAACCGACCAAGTGGTGCTTGTATCCGTATTTGGCAGTGCGGAAGATGTACGGGTGGCAGACAACACGGTTTGAGGAGATGGACCTTGGAACGGGAACGTTGGGGTTGGCTCCAGTGAAGAAACAGTTACCTTATGAGTGCTTTAAAGTATTAGCGCTGGTTGCTATGCACGCCGCGTTCCAACGGCATGAGCGTGCGACGCAGTGGGAATTAGAGCGTCGTGTAGTCACGCCGGAGGCTGAACGGTTGATGCAGGAGCAGCTCGCCCGTGTTCAGCTTTACTCTGTGTGCATGAGCTCAGCGCAACTGGCTTTCGTGTGGAACTCGCAGAAACCACAGATCCGGCAGAGGCGTGTGGACTTGGAGCACCGCACGTGCACGTGCTCGCGTCGACTGCAGTGGGGGATACCTTGTCGGCACGTGCTAGCGGCGCTACAGAAGCTGGGGGCAATGGACCGAGCGGTGGAGTTCTTTGACGAGTGCTATCTCGTACGTAACTACGTATCGTCATTTAAGGACAGGGCGCTAGAGCTGCCAGTGGATGATAATATCGAGCTGGACACGACGCTGCGTCCTCCACGATACGTGAACAAGCAGAGCAGCAACGACGCAGACAGCCATGCGAACTCCAAGCAAAAGAAGCGTCGGAAACGAAACCTCCCGTTGGATCAACGCAAGCGACCGATGTACAAGTGCCACAAATGCAACCGTGCAGAAGGACACAACAAAGGCACTTGTCCATACTAACACTGGAGAACGAGGTTTGTATTGATTAAATAACAGCTTGGTGTCTCACTACAGTCGATTCAAGAGCTGCTCTCCGAGCTACGAACGGCGTGACGGATGCAGTAGTAGTCATACTTCTGGTATGAGCGCCGGTTGCACCCCTCCTGCTTGCAGCGATTGCCGCCGCCATGGGCCCAGCACAACCCGCCCTGCGTAGACACTTTGGTGCATTCAGGGAATTCGCAGGTGTGGCCGCCACCGTGGGACCAGCAGTGGCCGTACCGCTTGGCCTTCTTCGTGCAACCAGGTTTGGTGCACATTTTGAATCCGCCATGCTGGAAGCAGCGCTGGTAGAGTTTGGCGCGTTTGTTGCAACCGGGTTCGGTGCATTTGGAGCCACCACCGTGACGCACGCAGCAGCCACGAGAAACGGCGAGATTCTTACAACCTTCGACCTGACATGGCGGCGTGTGTGTCTTTCGAGTTCGAGTTTTACCCTGTGGTGAGGACGCACCGGAAGAAGCACTATCACTGGAACTGGGAGTTATACTGGATGGCTTACTGCTAGACGCTGCCATTGAAAGCGCAGCAAGAGTCATCAATGGCAGTCCCGCTTTCTTGCTGCCCAAGCACTGAATTAGGTCGCGCTTTTTCTCGTATGGCGCGATGCTCGATAGGATCTGCCGCCGGTATTGCAACGAAGAAGTGGCAGCTTGCGGACTGACCGGGGCAAGGCTTCGAAAGAGGGACATGGTTGCGGCATCTGCTCCCGTTTGGTCTGGCGTGTGGTAGCTCTTCATTGAGGCCTTCACCTGGACAGCCGGGTTGAGCAGATACGTGATGTTCGACTTGCTGTGCATACTGGTGATGATCGGGTTGAGTGAAAATGCGGGCAATTTCGTTATGGAGAAGCATTGGAGCTCATGCATTGCGAACATCTCGAGGACGTGCAGACAGGGTGCAAAGGCAAGATGTGAAACGCCAAACGCAACACATAAGCTCGGGTCACCACGCAAGCCAAAGCTCGCCTAGACAAGCACCAAGTTCTAAGACTCCAAGCAAAGAACATGCAGGAGCCTTTCGTCGCCTATATTGGAGGAACGCTCGGCAGCGTTTCGGTCGTGTAGAACCTGCATGCTGAGCATTCACACGCTTAACGTCGTCGAGATGGAGATACGCTCGACTGGTGCAACGCTGGACTGGCAGCGTTGACAAGTGGCTTGAGGTGCCGTGAGCAATCGACCTGGACAGCAACCCCCATCCATGTCGCTGTCGAGCACAAAGAAGACGTCTTAATCCGACCCACTGCGTTAGTTCTGCTTGGTGCCGCACGGTTTCTGCTTGGTTCGGCCAGAGTGGGAGGATTCACAGGCACGCACCGAGAGGATTGACGATTCCAAACTGAAGCACTAACCTTGCTTGCTTGTATCGCTGCCGCGTGTCAAGATACTTGACGTAGCTGATGATGCCTTGGCATTCAGGAGATTTGTTGGCTTTTTCAAGTCAATTGATCCGACAAAATGTAGCTCAATCTCAAAAGCCACAACATGAGGACAATACTGAGCGTCACTAGTGTCGGCACGAATTTACGCCAGAGCAACAAGAAACCACTTTGGCTGATTTAACATTCTTTTTGGACAACTATGGCTCCACACGTGCAGTTCGCGCCAAGGTCAAGAAGCGGAGGCTCATCGATTGCCTGCGGAAACTTCTAAATGGCGAAGACCCTGGTGAAAGTGAGCGAAGGGCAGCAGATAGGTGGACTCGAAGAACATGTGTGCGACGTTAATGAAACTATGGTAGATTTGGATTTTTTTCCTCAGAGTCTACGACTCTACAAAGCTGTTCGCCATGAACTTTCCGTCCGAGTGAAACTGAGGGTTTGAACGAGACAATGAACAAAAGATACAAGAAGAAAATGTCTGCGGAACACAAGAATTCAACAATGAAAAGAACGATCTTGGTGGAGAGAGCAATGTTAAGGTTAAGATGCTGCAGAATGAAAGCACCGGAGGTGTTAGAAATGTCGACAACTGTGATTGTGCGGCATTGCCAAACGCTTTCGGACGCTGGAGAGTAAACTAAATTTCACGTTGGTTCAACTGAAGATTCTTTCAAGCAAACAACTCAATGCAAAGTGGAGTATTTCCTCTGGAAAAGGATTTTATATTCCCGGGATAAACGTGAGCAAGACATCCAAGTTTACCATCCAAGAGCAACGTCCAGTGAATAAACAGAAATGACGACTCTAGTGGCGTGGCTAGCTCTCGGACGCAAGTGAAACCTATCAAGGCACACTTTTGAGCAACAGTCTTTTATCTAAGCTTGTTGAAAAAAATTCAACCATTCGAAAACGAGAATAATGCACTTGTCAAATAAATAGCGCTCTCCAATCTAATATTCTATAAGCTGGCTGCAACACCAACCGTAGTGGAAGCTACTAGATCACGAGGCGCATGACGCAGGCAGTAGTAGTCGTACTTCTGGTACGAACGGCGATTGCAACCCTCGTGCTTGCACCGGTTGCCACCGCCGTGAGCCCAGCAGAAACCACCTTGAGTTGACACCTTCGTGCACTCCGGAGCTTCACAGATGTGACCGCCGCCGTGCGACCAACAGTGACCATACCGCTTGGCCTTCTTCGTGCAGCCAGGCTCAGTGCACATCTTGTAGCCGCCGTGCTGGAAGCACCGCTGGTAGAGTTTGGCGCGCTTGTTGCAACCGGGTTCGGTGCACTTGGAACCGCCACCGTGGCGAACGCAGCAGCCACGGGAGACGGCGAGATTCTTGCAGCCTTCGACCTGGCAAGGAGGCGTGTGCGTCTTGCGCGGGTGAGGCTTAACAGTAGCGACCTCGGGTATCGGAAGAAACGGTTCGTTCACGCACAATGCTGCCAGTGAAAGCATCGGGAGCTTGGCTTTATCGCCGTACAAACGCATACTGTTGAACCTCTTCTCGCGTGGAGCGATACATGAGTTAATCAAACGACGTTGATGTGAAGTCGACGGTGAAGTAGGCTTGGGGCTCTGCATGATCGATGACAGACTTCGGAAGAGTGTCGTGGACGGAGACGGAACGACCACCTTAACGTCGTAGTCATCTGCTGGCGGATTGAGGAGGAAGGAGATGTCCGCTTTGCACATGACTATAGTGTTGTAATGGATGTGTTCACGAAAGTGTGAATTGAATTGTGAGCTGAAGACGAAGCAGAAACCCAGAAGCGGCGCTATGTCACCACCAGCAAGGGTCATAAACCTGCACAGTCATGACAGGGGTGTCGTCACGCGACATTTGATCCGGCGGTGAGCGCGTGTTGATGCGCCATTGCTAAACGCTTGCACATTGCACGCCAGTGCTAATCGTGCATAGTCTCGTCCAAACTCGGACGCACGAAAGCAAGTAGCGACCGACTCGTCGACAGTTGAACGAGTCTGGAGATGCCGAAATGCTACCGAAATCCGTCAAAACCCCAGGCTAGAGTATTGTCACCTCCATGAACCTTTAGCAATCGGGGATTCACGGCGTATTCGAGGACCGCGGACCTTCATGGAGACGATCTTGTCTTTGTCGGACAAGTGTGGCGGTTTTAATTCAACCGGTTAATTGTAGCACCGTGCACATGTACATGTAGTGCGTGACCAGCAAAACGCAGGAAAACACGCAGGCACGCACCAAGCAGCCATGCGACGGGCGCCGTTTTCTGAAGTTCAAGAGCGTATTCGCCTCGATTGCTTTGTGAGTGCGCGCGTTTCTAGCTGGAACTGCAGATTAAACCAGCGGTTAAGTTTGCACACTTCACTTGCGTTTTGTATGTTGCAAGTGGATGTTGCAGACAAGAGCCATGCGAATCTGAGCAATCTTGCCCCGTCACGTGCTGTTCATCGTGATCAACATGCTTACCCTTGAATCCTGCTCGTTTCTCCAGAATGAGGCGGGTAAGTTTAACCTCTTTTAAGTTCCTGTCAACATGGCGTGCTTGAATTGACCTCAACACCAAAGCATGGCTGCAATTGAACGTCTTGTCTGCAATGAGTCAATGGAGCCATGTTCAATTGAGGACACCCGCAGAATAATGAGCAACAATGAGCACGTCGAATAAATTAACGGTTTATCTACGTCGTGTCTTCATCGAGTCATAACTGGCTTGGTATTTGCAACCAGCTTAGCGTTGGCGTGACGCTGGCAGTAGTAGTCATACCGTTGATATGACCGGCGGTTGCAGCCCTCATGCTTACAGCGATTGCCACCACCATGGGCCCAACAGAAGCCTCCCTGAGTAGACACTTTGGTACACTCGGGAGCATCACAGATGTGGCCACCACCGTGCGACCAGCAATGTCCATAACGTTTAGCTTTCTTCGTACAACCAGGTTTGGTGCACATTTTAAATCCGCCGTGTTGGATGTCACGTGGTATCGTGGAGACGCAATTGTACAGACTTGAGTTGTAGTCGAGACTTGAGTTGTAGCCGAAGCTTGAGTTGTAGTCGAAGCTTGAGTTGTAGTCGAGACTTGAGTTGTAGAAAGTAAAATTGAGAATGAAATTGACGATGATATCAACAATAGCTATCTACTCGTGAAGCTGTCTAACACTGGTTGAATGCAAGTTAATGTACTATCCAGGTGCAGCTGAAACTTGAGGAGTCTTGCTGTTCGAGCCATGAGGTGATGGCTGAAATAAAACAGCTTGCTGCACGATGATAGCCATGTTGTGGTTGAAACCATGACAATCTTTCCCCTGAAGAGGAGCATGCCTTCGCGCGTTTGTCGCTAGCGCTGAATGGAAGGCGTTGTGCGTTTGAGTCGGTTCGAGCGACGTTTAGCCTGAGTAGTGCGAGAGCGCTCGAAAATGTCGATTAGGCCCTGTGCTTGGACCAAATTGCTGGATGGCTCCCAGAATCAGCAACATCACGTCCATACCAGCGCACCTTGTAATAGAGCGTATTCTGGCGCACCCGCTTGTTGATAATCGCTTGCACTTGGTATCCGTCGTGTCCGTCGCGCGTAATAAGACGTGGCACGTCATTCAATCGTTGAGGAATTCGCCATGTCGAACTGGTACGGGCGTAGATATGAGATGTGGAATTCGTCGTGGATTTTGACTCCAGGAGGAAGACCGATTTGATACGTGTCAGGCGTCGTAGCTCGAATGACAGGGTAGGGACCAATAAACCGGGGGGCAAGCTTCCGTTTACCTAAAACACCAACGTGAGGGAGGTCGAGATTTCTTGTATCCAGTAAAACTTGGTCACCAGGTTCGAATCGGTACGTCGGTCTGTTGCGATCATGGAAGTACTTCATAGTCGCCTGAGTAATTTCGAGTTCATCCTGGCACTGTTGTAAGATCACCCGCTGCTTATCCAAAAGCGAAGCGAAGACTGAGAGTGACCTCGTTGCGTCGGTAGTACCAGGTCGCTGATTGATCGAGGGTTGTAGCCGAGGTCTGCTACAAATGGGGACATGCCAGTACTCGAATGAACCCGCGAATTGTACGCAAATTCGGCTAACGCCAACAAGTCACTCCAGTCATCTTGGTGTGGCGAAACGAAAGCTCGTAGGTAATCAGCAATAAAGTGGTTAGTCCGTTCAGTTTGGCCATCCGTCGCAGGTCGAAATGCCGAGCTTAACTGAAGTTGCGAGTTCTGGAACTTCATCAAATTGGTCCAAAACCGAGATGTGAATTTACTGTCACGGTCCGACGTTATCGAATCTGGCAATCCGTGAAGTCGCTGATACTGGTCACGAAACAATCCGGCAGCTTCTTCTGCAGTACAAGTTGTCGTTGTTGGAATGAAGTGAGCTCGTTTAGTGAGTCGATCCACTATTACCCACACCGCGTCATGTCCACCATGCCGTGAACATGGCAGGCCTGTGATAAAGTCCATTGTAATGTGGCTCCAACGTCTGTCAGGAATTTCCAAAGGATGTAGTAACCCTGCAGGTTTCCGCTGTGATACTTTGATTCGTTGGCACATTTCACACGTAGTGACGTAGCGCTTCACTGTTTTTCCATGTGCAACCAGTAGAACTTCTCTTGGAGCGCTAGTAGTGTCTTGAGACAGCCTGGGTGTCCACTTGACGCCACATTATGGTGCTCGTAGAGAATAATATCCTTCAAGTCACGATCGTCAGGCACGCAAATTCGTCTCGGTGAATCACTGCGTGGCTGGAAGTAGAGAATACCGTCCTCGAGAAAGAAGTGATTGAGATTTGCGCGAATGCGCCGGTGCATGTCCAGTGGTGGTGCATCCGTATTGGATTGCGCAGTTTGAAGATACTGAAACAGCGGCCCGAAAACCGAATCCTCGGCGTAAAGCCGAGTACATTGTTCCAGGATTGAGGGTCGATTCCGTACGTAGTGTAGATAAACTTCGTTGCTGTCAGCCACCTCCTCATTAGAAGTAAGTTGACGGAGTAAACTGGCTAGGGAGACGTAATGCGTGGATGCATCAGGCTGAAAGGCAGCGTTGCGGGAAATTGCGTCCGCGACGATGTTTGTGTTACCGGAATCCACCGAAACCTTGGTTGGTACAAACCCAGTTCATTTAGCCAGCGAGCAAGGCGTTGCGAACAAGTTTTCTGTTCCAAAATCGACTGCAACGTCCGATGATCAGTGTTCACGAAGAACGGTTTATCGATAAGGTACACTCTCCAGACTCGCATGGCGTGTAATGCTGCCAGCAATTCTTTCTCTCGCGTCGGGTACATTAACTCAGCGCTGCTGAGCTTTTTCCACTGTACGCGATCACCTTCTCCTTGCCTTCGCTGTCAAGCTGGTAGAGATAGCCACCAACGGCATAGTCAGAGGCATCCATCTGCACGTAGAAGTCTCTTCTGGAATCTGGATGGGCGAGCACTGGTGGAGATATCAGCTGAGCCTTCAAATTGGCAAAGCACTTGCGTTGCTCGGGCGTGAGGTTGATTCGTTCTTGCGCGGTTTTACCCTTTGTGGCCTCGACGAGTGGTGCTGATATTTCTGCATAGCTCTTACAAAACTTAAGCACGTACACACAAGTACCCAGGAACGACTGGAGCTCGCGTTTCGTCTTTGGTGTCGGCCAGTCGCGTATAATACGAATCTTGTCGGGATCCATGCGGATACCATCGCGCCCAAAGTAATCTCCCAGACACGGTATCTCGTGCGAGCAAAATGTGCACTTAGCAAGTTTAATGTAGAGTTCTTGCTCCTGGCACCGTTGAAGTACAGCATCCAAAGCCTCGAGGTGGTCCGCAATATCCTTCGATTTCGTGAAAACAAAGAGGTCGTCGAAATAAGCCTGACAGAAAGCTTTCTGGTCGCAGAAGACTCGCTGCATCATCCGATTGAAGGCTGCTGGGCTGCATGATAGTCCCATCGGCGTGACTAAGTATTCAAACTGTCCGTCAGGCGTCGAGAACGCAGTATAGGGAATATCGGATTGGCGAAGTCGTACCTGAAAGAAGCCCCACAGCAGGTCGAGAGCGGAAAACCAATAACCATTCGCCATAGCATCAAAGATGTCCTCTTTTCGAGGTATTGGGGTGGCAGGAATACGAATTTTGCTGTTAATTGCCCGGAAATCGTGAACAATTCGCCACCCAACCGCCTTTTTGACGCAGAACGTAGGAGAAGAGTACGGAGACTTAGATGGCCGAATGATTCCGGCGTCCAGCATTTCACGTGTCCACTCGCGGATAGTTCGTTTCATCTCATCACTGAGGCGATACTGTTTCCTCGTAACTGGAACGTCATCGACTAATTCTACCTCGGCTTCGATGTCAACCGTCCTCTGAGGTGGCCGACTTGGTAACTCCATTCGAAACACTGTGTCTTTGTATTTGGACACCACAGACTCAACAGGGGAGCCTTTCAACTTGTCCCAGTCTTGGCTAAGCTGTCGTGACGCTTTTTCACTTTGCGCAGGTTGATCTGCAAGCTGAACCATGAAACAAAATTCATCCGCTGAAGGCTTCATCTTCCGAAATTGCTTCCGGGTAATGATTTTAGTGGCTCCATGGCTGGATAGGTAGTTGTGTCGGGAGTAAAACAGTACAGTCTCGTCATAGGAAGTTCGGGCGTGTTTGGCCAGAGATCGTCTGCTTCCAGCAGCATTTCTGCAAGCAGAATTTCGCACACACTGACAAAAAGGAAGTGTCGCGCTGGATCCTCGAGACGTGACCGTTCTTGTAGCCCAATTAATGTCCGGATTCACATCTTTCAGCCATGGTACACCAAGTAAGACGTGCTTCTGCTCCGGCACATCCATCACAAAACTTCCGTTGAATAAGGCGCGAAATTATCCATATCTAGCACGATCGTTGTCGTGCGCCGCGGAACATTGATGCTACGCTTAGCGCCGAGCTTGATCTTCAGTGGTTTGTCATGCTCGGTAACTGGTAACGCGAGTC